>CM053771.1:349974878-350171517 GCA_028658325.1 Potorous gilbertii | reverse complement strand
ATATTTTCTCCTTCACCTGGGAACTCTGGAATTTGGCCACAATGTTCCCTAGGAGTTTCTCTTTTTGGATCTCTTTCAGGTGGTGATCGGTGGATTCCTTGAATGCTTATTTTGCCCTCTGGTTCTAGAATATCAGGGCAGTTTTCCTTGATAATTTCATGAAAGATGATGTCTAGGCTCTTTTTTTCTTTTTGGTCATGGCTTTCAGGTAGTCCCATAATTTTTAAATTGTTTCTCCTGGATCTATGTTCCAGGTCAGTTGTTTTTCCAATGAGATATTTCACATTATCTTCCATTTTTTATTTTTTTTGGTTTTGTTTTGTGATTTCTTGATTTCTCAGAAAGTCATTAGCCTCCATCTGTTCCATTCTAATTTTTAAAGAACTATCTTCTTCAGTGAGCTTTTGAACTTCCTTTTCCATTTGGCTAATTCTGCTGTTTAAAGCATTCTTCTCCTCATTGGTTTTTTGAACTTCTTTTGCCAATTGAGTTAGCCTATTTTTAAAGGTGTTATTTTCTTCGGCATTTTTTGGGGTCTCCTTGATTAACTCTTCCGTACCTTACATCCTTACTTACATTCAATTAATTCAGTAATATATTCTAATATGCACTTTTTGAAGTTATAATTAAATAAAATATGGCAATGACTCCTTATTACGAGAATAAGAGCAGTAATAAGCTCTCTAATCACCAACTTATAGAATATTTAATTAAATCTTTCATATTCTAAATAAATATCCTGAAGATTAAAAGTCATTTTTATCTTTAATTCTGTTACCAGTCAATAACTACTTGGAACAGTCCATTCCTTTACACAACATTTTGGTTTTTTTCTTTGCTAGCTCTCACTCTGGGATACCTTACCAATCTAGTACCCACAGGAGGTTGAATCCCCAGGGAAGGACTCCACCATAGGGTTCAATGGTTAAACTACAATGACAGTGAAACACCCGAGTAGAAAGATGTCTTTAGTACTGAAGAAGCCTCATGTCTTTTTTCTTTTGGAATTTGTATGCTTCTCTTTACCCCCCTCACCCCCTGCTGTGTAGAACGTTTCTGATGGAAAAGTCATTCAGATGGGCTCCATGGCTCTGCTCCTCTTTTCAGCTTGACTCTTACCTACCACAATTATTTCTCTCTTGAATCTACCATAAATTCTCTGCTGTCTTGAATTCTGCTACTCTGATTTTGTTTGTTTGGAGAGTATCTCTGCCTCTAACTGTTAAAATCTCTGAACTGGGCTGACAGCTCTGCCATCATGTTTATTTGGGGAAAGGTGATGATAGGCCAAGGCTTCCTCTCTCTCCTATTTACCTAAAGGCATAAAAAGGCCCACCAATGTGGAGTTGAGACCCTTCAGATTTGTCCTAATTATCCCAAGGTAAAGTGAGTCATTCCACTCTGCCCTGTTGAACTGATGTTTCCATATGTAATGAAGGGTGGAGGTGAGAGGCTACATCTATCTACCTGAGCTCAGTGCTGTAGACTTGTTGAGTACCCATTCTATGCTATGACTAAGTAAACTTTGATTATCTCTTTCATTCCAAAATCAGAGCTAAACTACCAGGAACTAGAGTCTCAATCAAGTCAATCTGAGTCAAGTAGTTAGAACAAGATGGCATAGTAGCTCACAGGGTTGAATTAGGAAAGGCGAAGTGCAAATATGAAGGATGGGGTAAGCAAGTGGTACCCTGAGCAAAGAGTTATTCTAGTGGTGTATAGAAAACTGGTCACCATGAACCCTCAGTGATTAGCTCAGTGGGTACTAGATGAGGTTCAGCATTTTCTAGTTGTTGTTAACTATCTTGAAGTAGTTGAATTGACATTATAAGAAAGCTTCAGGGACATCTAATGGATTTGATAACAGCAAAAGTCAAAGAAGCTATGCTAAATGAGGACAGGAACTGACAATCCACAGGCAGGAACTGATAAACCACAGGTTGAAAAAAAGTCTCTGACCTAGAGGTTTTTCTACATCCCACTGAGATAAGAGCTGTAAACCTTGGGAACTCTCATTGGAAATAAGAAAGCAAATAATACACTTCATCTATTACTGGTCTTTAGAGCTTGATTTCCTCCACTGAGGGAAGAGAGGGTGGGCAGGCTTTCCCCACAAAACTGGAGAAGTTGTAAGAGAAGTTTAAACATGGTAGTGACCTGATGAGTCATTTGAGCAATGATTGCTGAGGGCATGATTAAGCCTATGCAGAGGTATTCTCTGAAGCAGAGTTTCATCAGTGTGAAGTTTTCCAAGAGCTTATTTTTGCAGAACCAGTTACATCAGTTAGAAATGCCACATGGAGATGCCTGTGTGTCTCTCTTTAAGTAGCTATTATGGAGAGTTATGTACCTCACCCCTTTCCCGTTGTGGTTATTTCTTTCCCCAGCGAAGATTTGCAAGGAATGGAGTAAATTTCCCTAAATAATGAGTTTATTAGATTGGATTTAAGTCTCCAGACCAACATTCTGCCACATCTTATGCCACACTTGCAATAAGGGGTAATTAAATCCCAACCTAATACAGGTTTAGGCATCCCCCAAAGCCCATGCTCTATTTGGATATAATGTACTTCTGGACACTGGCAGCTGGGCTACTATTAGACCAAAGGACCTCAAAAGATGTAAGCAGGTACTTCAATTTCCTCAGGGGCATTATAGACCATGGAGGGTAAAGGGCTATCTTGAGCTCTTAGGAGTCAGTAGCTGTGCATGATCTCGCAATCTGTTTACAAATTATAGTGGGTAGGATCAAGTGGAAACCCTTGTAGTAAACATGCGATGTAGTTCACATCAAATATCATGGGATCTCAAAGGGGTGAAAGATATTTCTTCTCTAATGATAGAGATTAAGGAAGCTGAACTATGTTGCTACAGGAACTTCCTATGATAACAATACAGTGTGGCCCATGAAGAAGGTGGGTGACACCTGGTGGCTTACATTGAACTGCAAGAAATTTAACAAAGTCATTATGGGGGCATTGCTGCTACAGTTCAATATGATGCACAAAATAGCCCAGACCCAGGGTGAGTGGTGTGGAGTTAACAACTTCACTAACATTTTTTTATGTATTCTTATGGCTCAGACTAGTCATTAGGAGTTCTCTTTCTCTGGGGAGGAAGGAGTTCAATAGACTTTCACTATCCTTCCCCAGAGCTACCTGAACTCCCCCTCAAATTGACATGTTCTGTGTGTGGGGACTTGAAAGAGTACCCTTCATGAGAGCACTGGTATGTACACCACTTAACTGATGACATGTTGATTGGGTTGGGTGAGGCCATAGTGACTGAGCTCTAGATAGGATGGTGGCCCAAGTAAAGGACTAGGGGCAAGAAATTAATCCTAAGAAAATCCAAGGTCCAGCACACTCAGTGAATTTTTTGGTAATACAGTTGATGGAAAAATAAACAAATAATTCCAGACATATTCTGAAATATGGTTACTAACTTATTTCTCTATAATAAAAAAAAAAGAAACCCAAAGACTTATTGGACTTTGCATTAGCAATCACCCACATTAAGTGGCCATAAGAACAGGCTACATACAATCCCAGAAGATCTGAACTGGGCTTTCCATAAATCTCTCCTTATGGATGACTCTGTGAAGTCTATATTTTGGAATGTCTTTATAAATAAATACAAGACTGAGTATAAGTTTTGTTAAGGACCTAGGGTTAGCCAGAATAATTGATCATTAGGTTGCAAGCTACCTCAAATGATAATTTGTTATACCACTTCTGTTACTGGGCGCTAGTTGTTACTTACCAGATGGCACAGAGTCCTATAACTACCCTTCATCCAGAGATGCCTACTATGAGTTGAGGAAGGCAAAATAGATGCAAAATGGACTAATAAGATAGGTAGGGCAAGAGGCAGGAGGCCTCTGTGGTCAAATAGAAATGGTATGTAGCAACTACTTGCTCACTTTCCTAAAGTAATGGCAGCTTCATCTTCTCCTCAGGGTTCCGCAGGTACCCTTTAAACTGTTAGAGGTACCATGCTATTGGCTTGAGATCTTCTTCCAGTGTTATTCTCCTATTGTATGGTGCCAACGATTAGAACTCCAATTCCATTTAACTAGCTAATATCAGTGGGCTTTTGCAGAGGGACATTTACTTCAGATATATAGCAAAAACAAAAATACAAAAAATTTTCCCAAACACCTGGGAGGTACACACTCCCTGTACCACGTTAATCCTTGGGTAGAATAGACCCACTCTTAATTCATTTTCTATGTCATATCGGTCCCACCAAGTTCACATCAAATCACGGCTCTGCTGCTGCATGAGTCTTGGTCTTGTTCACTACTGGGCTGGATCCTAAAGGTTTCTTCTGAATCCTCAGGGCCTTAAAGCTAGACTCTGGCATGGAGTCCATTCCCAGACATTAGATGACTTCTCTCTTGACCTTTAGAAGTTCACAAGGTCATAAATATCTTCTTTGTCTAGAGAAAAAAGAATAAATGCTGAGGCAAAGTGATGGAGCCCATATTTATGGGTCACAGGTCTTAGATGTAGAGGTCTGGAAGTCTTTTCCCTTATGGCATTGTCTTTCTTTTCATTGGAATGCCACCAGGAAGTATAGAGTCAGACCAAGAGAAGAGAAAGATTCTAGTTGACTAGTGCTTTTTGAATGTTCCCAGTTCTGGATATTGTCAATTGAAAAAGTTCATTTTCATCATGAGGCGAGGAGACCAGAACCAGAAATGTCTGGGCATGCTCCAAAGTTTACATGGGAATTGTATCAGCAGAGTATTCTGTATATACTCAAAAAGACCAGGTTCATTGTCCAATCCTCTCTTATAAGTCCTCTCTTGCAATCACATTCAAAAGTCATTCTCACCAAGTTCCCTTGGATTTTCATGCCCTTCACAAACAGGTTTGCAACTGTGCAAGAGACCTTTGTCCAGGCCTCTAGGCCAGGCCCTAATACTTTGCCTTTTTGGTTAACCTAGTAGGCTCCAACATATGCAAACTTGTTTCCTGAGGAATGCTTTTTATCTGTTTAACCAATGACTCCATATACCACAAGAGGCATATGAGACTGAACTTTAGGAGTCATTAATCTAGTTGTAGGACTCAACTATTTAATTCCCTTCTATGTTATTTAAACTGCTTTTGCATTTTAATTAAATAGTTTTGCTATTAAATGGGTGTCTCTTGAATGGCTTGGTAGCACACTGGATTAGTTGTACTGGCCTTGAAATTTACGGTAAAAATTTCCCCCCAGTTTCCTGCTTTCCTTCTAATTTTGACTGCCTTGATTTTGTTTGTATAAAATCTTTCAGATTTAGTGTAATCAAAATGATCAATTTTACCTCCCATGATCCTCTCTGTCTCTTGTTTGGTAATAAACTCTTCCCTTATCCATAGATTTGACAGATCATTTTTTCCATGCTCCCTTAATTAGCTTATGATAACACCCTTTATATCTAAATTACGTACCCATATTGATCTTATTTTTGTATACAGTGTAAGATGTTGGTCTATGGCTAGTTTCTGATAGTTTAAATTTTTTAAAAGAGTAGAGATAATAGATTATGTGCAGTCATTTTAATTCAGCAAAAAGGAAACACAATTCATTTCTAGTTTTATAACTTGGGGCAATTTTTGTTGGAGGAAGTCAAATACTATTTATGATAAACTTCTATTATGTGGGTTTTGTGGTATGGTTTGTTGCATGCATGATACAAGTAGGCCATTAGATGTGGACTGGAAATCTTGTTGCAAGATAAACATTTTTATCCTAAAAGAGATTGCTATGCTGGGGTTTGGCCTATTATAGTGACAACATACATACTGTATTATAAAGTCAAAAACTGGTACAGCAAATTAGGTTACGATTATATCCTGTAATTGAAGACTAGCATTAAGAGCCTTTTTTGCCTCCTGTAGTGAACATGAGTTTGTTGCTTTGGTATCATTGATTCCATTCTGTATTAGAACACCATTTGGGGATGAAGTGTTTTGAGGTTGTTTTTCCTAGCATTTTTCAATATTAAGATCAGCTTTTCCATCGGTACAGAACACATTTATGGAGTATACTTCTGTTTTTTCCAGAAAACAGTTTGTTAACCTTTTACTAGCATATTCCTGACTGAGCTTTTCAAAAATTGAATTGGTGGAACCAAGATGGTGGAATAAGGCCAGAGATTCAACTGAGTTGTCCCCTAAGTCCCTCCAAACAACTTTGAATAATGCCCCCAAACAAATTCTACTGGTACAACCCACAAAAAGACAAGGTGAAGCATTTTGGATATCTTAGAAGATCAGCAGGAAGGATTTGTTGCATTGGGGTGAGTGGAACACAGTTTCCAGGCCTCTCAGGCCACAGACAGTAAGGCATCAAACAGCTGGTCAGAAGGGGATTACAGAGTCCCTTTGCTGGCACCAGGGGCAAGACTCTGTTGCATTGCCTATACTTGGATCTGGGTCATAGTCCTGGGTCTCAGTTCCAGGGCAAGAAGGAATACTAGCACACTAGAGTTTGCAGCAGCAGGGGATCTGGAACCCTGGTCACAGTTCCAGGGTGGAAAACAGTGCTTGTAGTCACTCAAAAGCACAGGCCAGGGCAGTAATAAACACAGCTCTCCCTATATCATACCAATTTGGAAGAGCCCAAAACTTACAGATCCCTAAAATTATCTCTGAAAACAGCTGCACACAAAAAAAATCAACCCTGAAGCTTAGGACAGTGATTCTTCCACTCTAGAAGCAGAGCCCCACTTTAGCCTAGAGAAGCGTCAAAGAATAGACTTAAAAATGAGAAAATAACAGAAAAAGAGTCTGACTATAGAAAATTATTATGATGACAAGAAAGAGCAAAACACACACGCAGAAGAAGACAACAAAGTCAAAACTGATACATCTAAAGACTCAAAAAAGAAAAGAATTGGTCTCAATTCATGGAAGAACCATGGAAGAGCTCAAAAAGGATTTTAAAAGTAATATAAGATAGAGGAAAAACTGGGAAGAGAAATGAGAGTGTTTATAAGAAAATCAGAAAAATAGAGTCAATAGCTTGGTAAAAGATATAAAAAAAAAATACTAAAGAAAATAACACTTTTAAAGCATAATAGGCCAAATAGTAAAAGAAGCAGAAAAATTCAGTGAGGAAAAGAATGTCTTGAAAAGTAGAATTTGTCAAATGGAAAAAAATATACAAAAATTCACTAAAGAGAAGAACTCCTTAAAAAATAGAATTGGCCAAATGGAAAAGGAAGAATAAAAACTCACTGAAGAAAATAATTCCTTAGAATTGTGGCTTGTATCTGAACCTGCAACATGACCCACTCCAACAGAGGTAGCTCTGGCACTATAGCAGCCTTAGTATTCTGCTGCCTATGCTGCTGCAACAACTGGTCACATCCCACTGAAGGAGATGCTGGCCATGCAACTAGACACACAGCACATGGGAACAGATGTTTTCATTGTCCAAAATGGAAGAAGGACAGAAGGAAGAAGGAAGAAATGGGATAGAAGGTTGTTTAGTCAATGTACCTTTGTGTCAGAACAAAAGCTACTTTGAATTCAAAATCTAATCCACAGAATCTGGGTCACTGGAGTTACAACTCAGAAAATTCACTTTAATCACATTCTACTTGACCAAGATGTGCATAGCTTTGTGATGAAGAATGACTGAGCTCTCTACCATAACAATGGGGAAAAGAATAGGTTTTCAGCAAACAATCTTCCACAGGAGGGAGATATAGTGGGTATTACATATGATCATGTAGAATTAATTGTTTATTTGAATGGAAGAAGATGCACTGTTCAAAATCAGGTATCTGAGGGACAGTGTATCCTGTTGTATATGTTGATGATAGTGTGATTTTTGGGTTGTCACTTCAATTACTTTTATTATATTCTATATCATTTTTTGAAAAAATATTACTTGAACAGCAAATCTGAATATACTTACATTGAAAACTTCTACTCCTATGCTATCCCCCAAAAAATATTTTAAGCCTCACTTTATCCATAAGAAGTATATTCTGTTTTTAATAAACTTTTGTGAAATTATCTAAGGAACCAGTAGGTCAAACACGATAGCAGGATTGTGATTTTAAAAAACTGAGTTGTGTTTCCTAATGCAAAAATCTGGATTTTGGACAATTTGATTCTTATATGTATAAATGGAAATTTACAGAAAATATTAAATAAAAATTTGGATGCTTATGAAATTTAGAAAGAAAATTTATTTCTTACATGAGACACTTGACTTAAGTCATAAGGATAAAGTCAGCTGTGATTTTATTCATTCTGAATTTTGTGCCTTGTTAAATGAGAAGCACTATCTTGTCTGTAGTCCTATTATCTTCTTTTATAGTATCCTTTATGCATACAGAATGAAGTGAGAAATATGTTTATCATATCTATTCAGTATAAAAGTTGCTCTTTTTCATAAATGTTACATTTACATTTAATGTATTTCACTGCTTTGCATTTGCTTTATGTAAGGAATAACAGAATTATATATTTTAATGACTGTCAAAACATTATTATGTCAAATGTGAAAAAGAAAAACTGAACACAAGAAATATTCTAGAGTTCTCAGGTCAAGAAGAAAATATTGCAAGTAACCAAAAAATAAATATCATGGAGTCACAGTCAAAATTAAAGGATAAGAAAGAGGAATTAATGCACTGGGAGAAGGTGAAAGGGAGGGTAGAATAGGTTACATTCAATTGAGTACAGAAATCTATCTTACCCTATAGGAAAGTAGGAGATGAAAGGGATGGAAGTGGGGTAGGGGTGATAGAAGGAAAAACACTTTTGAGAACATACAAGTTAAAGGAGAGAAAGAGTAGAATCAATGGGGAAAATAGGATGGAAGGAGATACTATCTGGTCTGCAAGGCAGAATACTATCTTATCTTGTTATCAAAATTGTAAAAAAAATTTTTACAGCATTTCTCTGATAAAGACATTTCTCAAATATAGAGAGAACTAAATCAAATTTCTAAGAAATAGGAACCATTGCTCAATTGATAAATGGTCAAAGGATATGAACAGGCAATTTTTAGATGAAGTAATCAAAACTATAGTCATATAAAAATGCTCTAAATCACTGATTAGAGAAATGTAAATTAAAGCAACTCTGAGTTATGTCCCCCCCCACCTATCAGATTGACTAATATGACAGATGTTGGAGGAAATGTGGGAAAACATGCCCAAAGAGCTATAAAACATACATACTCTGACCAAGAAATACCTCTCCTAGGTCTATTTCCCAAAGAAATAAAAAAGCAAAAAGGAAAATGACTTTTTTGTATAAATATATTTGTAGAGGTTCTTTTAATGATAGCAAAGCATTGGAAATTGAGTGGATGTTGGGGACACCAATGAGGAACTGGCTGAACAAGTTGTTGTATTTGATTATGATGGAATACTATTATGCTGTAAGAAATGACAAGCCGGATGCTCTCAGACAAACCGGGAAACATTCACATAAACTGATACAAAATGAATTGAGCAGAAGCAGGAGAACATTATGTACAGAACAGCAATATTGTATTATGATCAACAGTGAATAACTTAGTTATTCTCACCATAGTGATCCAAGACAATTCAGAAGGGCTTAAAATTAAAAATGCTATTCATCTCCACAGAAAGAACTGATGGAGTATGAGGATAGACTGAAGCATACTTTTTTAAACTTTATTTTTCTTGGGTGTTTTTTTGTTTGTGTTTTCTTTCACAATATGACTAACATGGAAATACATTTTGTATGGCTGCAAATGTATAACCTATATCAAATTGCCTTCTCAATGAAAGGGAAAAAAGAGATGGGAGAGAGGATTTGGAACTTAAATAATTTAAAAACAAATGTTAAAAATGTTTTTACATGTAATTGGGAGAAAATAAAATACAGTATTTTTAAAAAAGAATTTGTTGTGGTAGAGCCAAGATGGCAAAGTAAAAGTAGAGACTTGTTTGAGCTCTCCCCCAAACCCTTCCAAGTTTGTGTAAAAAATGACTCTAAACAAATTCTAAAGGAGGTAACCCCTAAAATGACAGAGTGAAACAAATTTCTAACCTAAGACAACCTGGAAGGTCAATAGGGAAGGTTTGTTGCACCAGTCTAAGAGAGGAGAATAGTCCAACATAGGCCATGCCAGCATAGACTGGGCCCTAGCAAACCTGGAGCAGGCCTGAAGAGACTGGATCACTGGGAGTTGTCATTTCCAGATGTCTTAACTCATAAATGCCAAAGACAACTTAGAAAGCCAGTAAGAAAGGGCTGTTGGACCTGGATAAGTGAAGAGCATGGTCCAGATCCAGCCCCAAAGTGGCAACTGTGACTGCTTCTAGAGCTCTTGGCCCGTAGACCAGTGGGGAGTGAGGAGCGGCTGATCACAGGAGGATTGCAAGGATCTCTTTGCTGGTGCTGAGGCAGGATTCTCTTGCTTTGCCCGTGCTTGGAAATGGATCACAGTCCTGTGTGGCAGCCTGGGATGAGGAGGAGCACTGGCATGGTGGAACCTGAGGAGTGCTGTTGATGAATCCTCCTCACATTTCCAGGGCAGAAAAGAATGCTTGTGGTAACTCACAGACCACAGCACAGGTCAGGAGAGGAGTAAACACCTTTCCTTAGATCATACTACCTTGGAAGAACTGAAAATTTACAGGTCCCTAGAAGTATCTCTGAAAACAGCTGCACAAAACCCCTAAGCTGGAAGCAGAGTCTAACCTTAACAAAAAACTAAAAAGTCAAATAATTGACTGGAAAAATGAGTAAACAACAGGAAAAAATCAGACTACAGAATCTTACTTTGATAACAAAGAAGATCAAACCATACAACCAGAGGACAACAAAGTCTAAGCTCCTACTTCCAAAGCCTCCAAGAAAAGTATGAATTGGTTTCAGGCCATGGAAGAGTTCAAAAAGGATTTTGAAAGTTAAATAGGAGAAATGGAGAAAAAATTGGAAAGAGAAATGAGAATGATGCAAGAAAATCATGAAAAACAAGACAACAACTTGCTAAAGGAGAACCAAAAAAATACTGAAGAAAATAAGACCTTAAGAAATAGACTAACCCAAATGGCAAAAGAGATCCAAAAAGTCAATGAGGAGAAGAATGCCTTAAAAAGCAGACTTGACCAAATGGAAAAGGAGGTCCAAAAGTTTACTGAAGAAAATAATTACTTCCAAATTAGAATGGAGCAAATGAAAGCTTAAAGATTTTATGAGAAATCAAGAAATTATAAATCTGAACCAAAAGAATGAAAAAATAGAAAACAATGTGAAATACCTCATTGGAAAAACAACTGACCTGGAAAATAGATCCAGGAGAGACATTTTAAATTTATTGGACTATCTGAAAGCCATGATCAAAAAAAGAGTCTAGACATCATCTTTCAAGAAATTATCAAGGAAAACTTTCCTCATATTCTAGAACCAGAGGGTAAAATAGAAAATGAAAGAATTCACCTGTCACCTCCTGAAAGAGATCTCCAAAAGAAAACTCCTAAGAATATTATAGCCAAATTTCAGAGTTCCCAGCTCAAAGAGAAAACATTGCAAGTAGCCAGAAAGAAACCATTTAAATATTGTGGAAATACAATCAGGATAAAACAAGATTTAGCAGCTTCTACATTAAGGGTCAGAGGGCATTTGGAATATGATATTCTGGAGGTCAAAGGAGCTAGGATGAAAACCAAGAATTACTTACCCAGCAAAACTGAGTGTAATCCTTCAGGGGTAAAAAATGGATATTCAATGAAATAGAGGCCTTTCAAGCATTCTTGATGAAAAGACAGGAGCTTAATAGAAAATTTGACTTTCAAAGACAAGACTCAAGAGAAGCATGAAAAGGTAAACAAGAAAGAGAAATCATAAGAGACTTATTAAAGTTGAACTGTTTACATTCCTACATGAAAAGATGATACTCATGAGATCTTTCTCAGTATTAGGATAACAACAAGGAATATATAAATACATATATTATATATATATATTTATACAGAGGGCACAGAGTGGGTTGAATTTGAAGAGATGATAACTAAAAATAAATCGAAGAGTGAGAGATGAGTGTACTGGAAGAAGGAGAAAGGGAGAGGTAGAATGGCATAAATTAGCTCACATAAAAGAGGAAAAAAGAAGCTTTTACAGAGGAGGGAAACAGCAGGGAGGTGAGAGGAAATGAGTGAACCTAACTCTCATCAGATTTGGCTTAAGGAGGGAATAACATACACACTAATTGGGTATGGAAGTCTATCTTACCCTCCAGGAAAGTAGGAGAGAAGGAGATGGCGGGGGAGGGGAGGGAGAATGACACAAGGGAGGGCAGATTGGGGGAAGGGTTAATCAGACGCAAACACTTTCAAGAAAGGACAGGGTCAAAGGACAGAAAAGAGCAAATGGGGTTCAGGATAGGATGGAGGGAAATATAGTCTTTCACAACATGACCATCATGGAGGTATTTTGCATGACTACACATGCATAAGCTATATCAAATTGCTTGCCTTCTCAATGAGGGTGGGTGGAGAGGGAGGAGGAGAGAGAATTTGAATCTCAAAGTTTTAAAAATGAATGTTTAAAAATTGTTTTTGCATACTACTGTGAAAAATAGAAAGGAAGAGGATAAGAGAAGAGAGGGTGATAGAAGCAGGGATAGATTGGGGGAAGGGGTAAGCAGAATGCAAGCTGTCTTCAGGTCAGAGAGGGGAGAGATGGGGAGAAAATTTGGAACTCAAGATCTTGTAGAGGTGACTGTTGAAAACTAAAAATTAATAAAATAAATTAATTTTTTAAAAAAGAACATGTTTGTTTTCATAAACAACTACTAAATATAAGGGATTTCCAGACAGGATAAATTACCAATGGAAAAATTTAGTATGTAACCTGGTTATTAGTTTATGTCATCAGGCATCAATCAACAGATTAAGTCATTGACCACCAATCAGAATTTGGGTGTTACCAGCCCATGCCCATAGTTAAAACTAGCTACATGGCCTGATACAACTCAGCAGAAACCCCTAGCAAGCAGTTTGATAATTTGGCTTGTAACTGAGTCAATCCTGCATTCTCTGTGCTAGAGACTCAAGCCATGTACTCTTGAATGTAGTACTGGTTGACAGAGATTTGCCCTTTTACTACGCAACCACCTCTGAGAAAGACACATGGCCTTCTGTTGGGCAGAGAGGGGAACCTTATCATTGAGTACCAATATGAAATATGCCTAATGGGAAGTCCTAGGAAATAGGATTTAGTGTTCCTAGTGAGGTCAATATTTGCATTGCTTAATAGAGAATAGGTTTAACCTGCATTTGATTGATAAAGTTTGATTGTTAGCATTAAGAAGTTGTAACTCTAATTAGTGATTTCCATTGTACAGTTAGCACAAATAATAGCAATTTTTTGTGTGTGCATTATACATTATTACACCTTCAGAAAAGAGGTTGATTTTAATTTTATTGTATCTTTCTACATAATCTAATTTCCTATCATACATCACATTGTTCTGTACTAGTTTCCCAATAACAATTTTCTAATGAGGGAAAAATGAAGGAAAATGAGATTTGTTAACTTTTCTAAGATTTGTCAGGCTACAGAAGAGTAAAGCAATACATTAGATTCCAGGTGTCCAGTCTTCAGTTATACCTCTAAAGTGGAATTTTAGAAAGCATTTTTAAAATATAAATTGGCCCATTTTTTCCCATTTCTGACAAATAGGTGAAACCCGAAGTAGGTGAAATCTTTTCAAGTTATAGACACTACATTTTTCATCTAAAATGGTTGATAGGGAAAACTGTGTTAGCACTATCATCCAGCACTAGGATAGAGTAAATTCATCATGCATTACAGTGAGATCAGTATTCATAGCTGTGGAAAAATCATTTCACCTTTCTGGCCCTCAGTCTCCTCTCTGGGCTAATCTCCAACTTGCTCAATGATTGGATCCTCAGAGAGACAACTGCTACCTTTATGTAACTTTATGAATGGATGTTCCTACTATTATAGTTCACAGGCCCCCACTGGCGTGCTTTCCCATTACCAAGGTGCCTATGACTTTTATTAGCTTTTATAAAACATTCCTTCCAAATGCCTGGGATAGAGTCTGGTACAAGTACATACGGAATGCAGAGGAAAAATGGGCCCAAAATGAGAACATAATGAAGCATTTATCTAGAATACATATCTAATGTAGAAGTACCCCTGAGTTTAATATCTGTTTTCTATGAATTACCTCACTTAGGAAGATGCTCTGGACATAGAGTAAGCAGGTTTGCTGAAAGCAGCCAATCAGGAGCCTTCAGTGAGCCAAAGTCTTACTCCCAGACGCTTTTGCTGGTGTTTGATGGTTGACATGTGTCCCCACTCCCTCCAAAACTGACCCAAACCAGTCTTGTGGTCAACTGTTCCTACAAAACATTCTGCTTCTTTGTCTACTTGCTCTTGGGAAATTGTCCATTCTTTTTCCCAAAACCATCCCCTCCTCACCCCAGATCTCTCCTTTGTGATTTTGAAGCATAAGTCTTCCCTGCATTTCCTGAGCTGTGGGTTCCTTTGCACCTTATACTGGGGGGCCTTGGCACTAGTGTCTGATTTTCCTCCTAATAAAACCTTTCTGCTTTCAACCCAGCTTGGACTCCTGCATTTTGAGGGGTGGGCTTCATCTGGCTGACAGTAGCAAAGGGTAACTCTCAACTCCAGTTACTGCAAGGCTTAGAAGTCCTTTCTCTCATACAGTTCCCCTTGGGAGCAATGTCTTCATTGGGCTGGCTGCTCAGCTGGGCTCCCGAGGTCAGCTCATTTCTTAAATTGGTAGTCAGTACTTTTTTGCACCACAAGGAGTCAGGCTCTCTCTTCTTCTATGTCTGTCTTCAAGTATCTTTTACTTCCAGTTGGATGTTTTGTCTCCTACTGGCTAGTAGCTTTGAAGATACGACTAATGTTAGGAAAGAGGAGAGAGGTCCTACTTCACTTCCCTCTTGTATAGGGAAAAGTTCTGCCTCCACAAAACATTCTCAAGCCTAGACTCTTCCCTGATGAATGCCTTATTTCCTTAACATATAGGCTCATAGGGAGTGACTGATTTTTTCAGGTAGTCACAAAATGTTCTTGTATATCAGTTGCCTGTATCTTATGGCCAAAATCCTATAATCCTTTATTTTTTTTCACACATTATTGTGGGGTTGTAGGAAAATTCCTTAAGTACTATTTTACAGTTTATGATTACATTCTGGGTCTTCTACAACCACATCAATTGAGATTTGGAGGAAAATTCTCTCCCTTACATGTAAAATGAGAAGGTCAGTTTTGATAATCTCTAGTATCCCTTCCAGTTCTATCCCTATAATCCAATAATCCCCATTTCACATGTTTGATACCAGGGAAGAAGAAGAGCCCTTCCAGTAGGGAGGAGAGACCCCTCCAAGTATAACCAAAGACATTGACTGAGATATCAAAGCCCTCCGGCTCTGAACAGTAGTACATTCATGAACTGTAACTTCCCAGCTCTTTGGGCTTAGGGTATTCTTTCACACAACCCAGCAACAGTAGCGATTGTTTTCTCTAACTAGTGTACAGGGTCCCTGGCATATTTTTTCTTCTCTTTTCTTACTGACTTCAAATAATATGTTGTAGACATAATCAGTTCCACTGATTGACTTATTTTTATCAGTAGTCAGACTTTGGGATGGTTACATTTTTGAGAACAGTTTGAGTCGAGTTTCTTACAGTTTGAGATCTGGTTCTGCAGGTCTCTTTATTTCCTACTTTTTTATTATTTCCCCTGCAATCCTTGACCTTTCATTTCTTCATATGAATTTTTTAAGCTTTGTAAAGTAATACTTTGCTAGTTTGGTACAGTACCTATGTTAATTTACTTAGCATTCTCATTTTTATTATATTGGTCTAGAGAGCAGGTCCTAGACTAACCATGAACAATATTTCTCTCATCATTTAGGACTATTTTCATTTCTGTAAAATGCTTTATACTTGCATTCATATAATTCCTGAACGTAATTTAGTAGATAGATTCACAAATATTTTGTATATTCTGTAGTTATTTTATGTGAAACTTCTTTTTTTCTTTTCCTGCTGGATTTTATTGGTAATATATAGAAGTATTAATGAATTATATAGATTTATTTTATATCCTACTCTGCTGAATTTATTAAACAATTGAACTAAATTTTTAATCCTTTAGGGTTTTCTGAGTAAATCATCATATCATCTATACAAAGTGAAAATTTTGTTTTTTCTTTGCCTGTACTGAATCCCATATAAGTATTCTGCAAGGTTATGAAAAGAACAGATTCCATTCTCTTTTTTTCTCTCTATCTTCCCTCTTCTCTCTCTTTTTTTTAATCTCTCTCCTGCCCCCCCACCCCAACCCAGTTTTCACTAAGGGGAAAACAATCTCCTGTCCCTTCAAAGAATTCTATTCTTTTCCTCTACTGCCTCTCCCCTCTCCTTTCTATGCATTTCATATTTGCAGAGCTCAGGATTAAATACCATCAAGTTTTTCTTGTAGTGCTTTAAATAGCTTAGCCATGAAAATAAGCAGAGAAACTGAACTTCTAAATACTTGCAGCTTTGTTTACCAGCTGAGGAGGGACAAAACTGAAACTGGAGATTGGCTGGCAAATGGAGAAAAAAAATCCTTAACACTCCCTGGATGAATGGGGGTGGGGCTGATGTTTTTCATTGACCTCAGTGAGTCAGTTACTGTTTTATTCCTCCCAGCTCATATCTGAACAACAGCTTAGGTCCAGGTTTATTCTTACCTCTTTAATAAAATTACCTCCAATGTTCTGGTCATCTATCATTCTATTCCACACTTATGTGAACCAAAATGGAATCCCAAGGGTGTTCTGTCAGATCCACATGGCATCTCCAATGCCAGATGGCCCATGGACTTTTCCTTCTCAGAAATCAAGGGCAATACCACCAGAAATCTTTGAAACTCTGGGTAAACTGCCTGGCTCACAGACAATTGCCTGGGTTACCACATCTCCGTGATAGTAATTCTGTGAGTAGGACAAACCCAGGTTACACATGTCAGAAAACTGAGGCTTAGAGAAGTTAAGTCAAATCAAATAGGCATTTAATAACTGTTTACTATGTTCCAGGTGAAATGACTTACTTCCTGCCTTATTTAAAGTCAACGTTGGAATCTGGTCTTGAACCCAGATTTTCTGACTCCGTGGCCCCAATTGGCAGACCAGCAGTCTTTATACGTCACTTCCCAGGGTTGCTGTGAGGGAATCAAATCTTGTTGTTATCATGATTACAGGATAAAAGACTGGAAAACATTGGTCAGAAAGTAAAACTGAAGGAAATACATTTAAGAGCTAAGTCCAGAGCTTAATCCTTAAGGGATGGGAGGAAGTTGAATAGAGAAAGAAAAGGACTGAATTATTTCCATTTCACTCTCCTACAATCTGTAACTGACAGAAAAATAGAACTCATTTTCCAAAATAAGGAAATAAAATTATAGCAAATAAATGTTAAGGTGATGATGCCCTCTGCTGGATAAATATCAATAGTAATAAAATGATGTACACTATCAATGTACACTGACCAATCTTTTGGGGGTGGTGAGGAAGTAGGAATTCATCACCAATATTTCCTTTGTAATTGTTCAAAGTTAGACAGTTTTGCTAGTTGTTACACTAATGTGTCTGGGGGTTTTTCTATTTTTATTTTTTTCTTTCTCTCTTAAGAGTCTTTTTAAAGTAGTACTTTGTTTTCCCCCAATTACTCGTCAAGACAATTTTTAGCATGTGTTTTTACAAGATTTTGAGTTCCAAATTTTTCTCCCTCACTCCCTCCTCTCCCCCTTCTGAAAATGGTAGGCAATTTGGTTATATGTGTGCTATCTCATAAAACATATTTCTATATTAGTCACAGTTGTGAAAGAAGAAACAATTCAGAAGGAATAAAAACCACAAAAAAGAATAAAGTGAAAAAAGTATGCTTTGATATGCATTGATATCAGTCCTTTATCTGGCTGTGGATAGCATTTTCCTTCTTAAATCCTTTGTACTTGTTTTAGATCTTTGTGTTGCTGAGAAGAGCTGAGTCATTCATAGTTGATCATCTCACAATGTTACGGATACTGTGTATGTTTTCCTGGTTCTGCTCATTCCACTTAGTATCGGTTCATACAAGTCTTTCCAGGTTTTTCTGAAACTTGCCTGTTCAGCATTTCTTATCTAATTTCTGTTATATGAAGCCTTAAAGAAACTTTAAGCTGTAAGCTACTGAGGATACATGGCAGCAAACAAAAATTTAGCATGCCCTATTCTTTTGCATTCACCCAGAAAATCTGGGAAATTTGTGCAATACTGCACTTGCCCCACCCTACCTAGAGTCATTACCATGGAGACTATGGGATGGACAAGTATTACCCAGAATTCTTCAAGTTTCTGTAACTTTGGGTGTCCTTGAATGAACTTGAATGGACTTCTGAGATGAAGCAGTGATGGCCATACTAGACAGTCTTTCCATTCTGAACTATCTGAACAGGGAGCTAAATAATTGCCAATTTTATAGAGATGGGTGGAAAACGTCAAGTCTGAGGTTAAGGTGACAACAGAACAGAGTGGGGTACAGGCTAAACTTCCTTCAAGTCCCATGTAAATTTCATCTTCTTTAAGAAGACTTTCCTGATCCCCTGTAATGTTAGTGCCTTCCCGTTAATATTATCTCCAATTTATCCTATATATAATTTGTTTGTACATAAGTGTTTGCATGTTGTCATCCCCCATTAGACTAAGTTTTTTGACATCAGGAACCGGTTCTGCCTTTCTTTGTATTCCCAAGGCTTAACTCAATTCCCAGCACGTAGTACTTAATAAATGCTTAATAACTTGACTCATTATTGCCAGAATACTGTTAACCTCTGAAATTGCCACTGAAAGCCAGGATTTACAATACTGAGCTAATGTGTACCCCTGTAAATGAACTGTTGTTCCTATAGAATTTGTGGCAAGACAAGGTAACTCTGCTAGTAACCCCTCCCCTTTCCAAAAGAAGAGGCTATGACATCCCAGAAAAAATAAGACTATCCATAGAGTAATGTTTTCCTAGCATCTCCAGGACAAAAGCTTATATGTTAATTCCAGATGAGTTTCTTTCTATAAGCAATTGTTTAAGAACCTAGCTGAGAATGTGAGATGTTTTCTTATCTAAACTTGGTTAGAGATATCTGTTATCAGGTTAGAGATAAGCTGTTCTCATCTTTACCACTACCTCAGCAGCCACAAATTTTTAAGAAAGTATTTGCTTAAGTATAAATACTGATAACACAAAATCTACATGATTGATATACAAATTGTAGGGAGTGGAAGGAAGGGCAGAGGAATTCAAGATGCAACCCAAGACCTGAAAAAATTTTTTTGTTTTGCAAACACACCAGAAAACAGAGATATAAGAAAGGTTAAAAATGGCAACCAAAGAAAGCGCAGATAAATTATCATTAAATAAAAGAGAAAAAAACTAAAAAGAGAAAACATCCATGGGCTAACAACAACAATAACAAAATAACTGTTGGGAGATTCCTTTCTAAAAAGGATATAAGGAGAGAAAGGTGAAAGCAGAAACCATATAAAAGAAATTATAGTAGAGAACCAGACTTGAAATCACACCCTGCCTATAGGTAGATGAATGTTTTGTTTTGTTTTGTGAGACTGTATTGCAGAATGACTGGAACATGAAAAAGAAGAGGAAAAAATGGAGGGGAATATGTAACATATCATAATCAAACTAAAGGTTAAAAATTGAAGGGAAACTAACTCTTAGGGTGCGTTCAGGGAAGACCAGTACCTTGGGCTGCCAAGTCCTTTTCAGGGCTGCTTTCCACCTTTGGTGTTCACCTGTTCCACCCAACTCTCACCTGTGGCTCCAAGAAGCTGTAGCATGTGCAGCAGCCACACTTCGGTAAACTGTTTTGGCAGACGGGCCAAATCAGGTTGAGGATAACCATTGGGGAGTTGGGGGGGGTGTCTATCCCAAGTATGTGAAGACGTCCCCTGGTGGAATGAGTGAAGGAGAACAATTTGTTCCAACAGCTACGAAAGCAGCTGAAGCAGGAAATGTGGAGTGCTTAGAGTTTATTTGGACACTGAAGACATCAAGGTCATCCACTACATCCTGAACCATTGCCAGACATCTTGACCCTGTCCTGCCACTGGATTATAATGACTCTGGAGGAGAGAATGAGGCTGACGACTTCATGCAACTCTGCCTCACTTAAATCCAATTTACGCATGAATCAAAAGACATCACCCATACCATTTTACTATTATACCTCAAAGTCCTGTGGTGATAGGCAAGGGATGAAGCAGCAGGGGCAGATACATTGAGAACTGTAGTGACAACCCTGCACACAGGCAGCCCAGGCCATAGGGTTGTTTCTCACTGGAAGCAGCAGTGGGACTCAGCAGCCCCCTAAGTGCCTGAGCAGCCTTTTAAGGATTGCACTGCTCACCTCCTGGTGTGAGGAAGGGGGCTGAAAAAGGTGCCTTAAAAATTGTCTACTTACCCAACCCTGACCTAATTATGGTGGCAGATGGGGAATCCCACTCTGTGGTTGAAACACGCAAAAAATATACAAAATGTACAAAAACATCTGCAAAGATTATTCCCCTCACCATCAGCACATGGAATTTGTGCACACTTATAGACAACACAAAATCCAGTAGACCTGAAAGACAAACTGCTCTTGTTGCAAGAAAACTCAACAGGTAGCACATCCAAATAGCAGCCCTGAGTGAAACAAAGCTGGCAAATGAAGGCCAGCTTACTGAATTTGGAGCTGGACACACATTTTTCTGGAGTAACCACAGTGAAGAGGAGCACTGTGAAGCTGGCATAGGTTTTGCAATCAAAACTAATCTAGTCAGCAAGCTGGTATGCCTGCCAAAAGGAGTGAATGACAGTCTCATGACAATGTGCTTGCCACTTGCAGGAAAATGCCATGCCACCACCATCAGTGCCTATGCTTCCACCATGACAACCCTGATGAGGTCAAAGAAAAGTTTTATGAAGACCTAGAGACCCTTATCATCAATGTACCAAAAGAGAACAAGCTTATAATTCTGGGTGACTTTAATGCTAGGGTAGGCTCAGACTACCAGACTTGGCAGGGAGTCCTAGGGAGAAATGAAGTTGGAAACAGCAACAGCAATAGTCATTTACTGCTAAAGACTTGTGCATCACATGACCTTCTCATCACCAACACTGTCTTCCATTTAACTAAATGCAATAAAACTTCATGGATGCACCCTCTCAGGAAATATTGGCATCTAATAGACTATGTGATTGTAAAGAGAAGGGAAAAGACAAGATGTGAGAGTGACAAAGGCAATGTATGGTGCACAGTGCTGGACTGATCATGGATTTATCCTTTCCAAGATAAATATTCACATTCATCAAAAGTGCCACCCCCAAGGCAAAATGGCTACCCGAAGATTAATGTCAACAAATTAGAATTCTTCTTTGAGCATGAACAATTTGCTGCTAACTTGAAGGGAAAGTTGAGCCAACACACAGTTGGCAACAGTGTAACAGAAAAGGAGTGGGCAGCTTTCAGAGACTGGGGGTACAGCACTGCATTTGCTCATCTGGGTCAGAACACTCACAAATACAAAGACTGGTTTGATAAAAATGATGGGGAAATCCAGAAGCTGCTAAATGAAAAATGAGAACTCCACAGGATTTACCAGTAGTATAGTTCATCCATCTCTAAGAAGGTAGCATTTAATTCCATCAAAAGTAAAGGACAAGCAAAGTTTAGGGAGATGCAGGATTCCTGGCTCAGTTAGAAGGCAGATGAAATTCAGTTTTATGCTGATAGTAACAATCCAAAGTGCTTTTATGATCCCCTGAAAGTTATTTGTGGACCAAAAACCTGTGGTGCATCACAACTACTTGGTACTGATGGAGTCACATTGATTAGTGATAAGGACATGATCCTAGAGAGATGGACCAAACACTTCCATAGGGTTCTCAACAGACTACCATCAATCAATGCTGAGGTCATTGACCATTTACCTCAAGTTGAAGTCAGTCCCTCCTTAACTAAACTTCCAACTGCAGAAGAGATTTTGAGTGCCATTAGGCTCCTTTCATGTGGCAAAGCACCTGGTGCTGATTCTATTCCAGCTGAGATTTACAAGGTGGGGGGGTGGGGAGATGACCATTGCTCGTACAAAAGCTGACTGAAATATTCCAGGTTATATGTCAAGAGGAAGTTATGCCCCAGGAGGTCAAGGATGCCTCCATTGTCTATCTCTATAAAGGTAAAGGAAATAGACAATCCCCCTGTAACAATCACAATGGGGAATCTCTTAGTCATTGTTGGCAATATTCTTGCTAGAGTCCTCCTTAATAGGCTGATCCTTCACCTGGAAGATGATCATATACCTGAGAGTCAATGTGGCTTCAGAAAGGGCTGAGGAACAGTCAAAATGGTGTTTGCTGCCTGACAACTCCAAGAGAAATGCCAGGAGCAGAGTAGAGGTCTGTACACAATGTTTGTAGATCTGACCAAGGTCTTTGGCACTGTTAGTCACAAGGGCTTGTGGAAAATTATATCAAAATTTGGTTGCCCAGAGAAGTTCATCAATATTGTATATCAATTTCATGATGGCATGTTTGCCCAGATTCTGGATAATGGACAATGCTCTTATACCTTGCCAGTCACCAGTGGAGTGAAACAGGGCTGTGTGTTTGCTCCCATGCTTTTTAGCATGATGTTTTCAGCCAGGTTGTCAAAATGCTTTTACTGAGGATGAACATGGCATCAGGGTCAACTACTGTACTGATAGTAAGTTCTTCAATTTGAAAAGGCTACAAGCCAAGACCAAAGTGGAAGGAGTGTTGGTGCACGATTTCCTGTTTGCTGATGATTGTGCATTCAATGCAGGCTCTGAAGTTCAGATGCAACAAAGTATGGATCAATTCTCTGCTGTCTGTGCTAATTTTAGCCTAATAATTAATTATTAATTAATTAACACCAAGAAAACACAGGTGCTCCATCAGCTGCTGCCACCACACCAATTGAAATGGCACAAAAGAAATGTAGGATGTGCAAATTTGGAGTAACCACCCTAAATGTTCACACAGACTATCTGTGTCCAATCTGTGGTAAAGCATTCCAAGTTCATATTGGTCTAATCAGCCACAGTCATACACACTGAAACTTCACTGGAACTATGTGGAACCATTAGATACAATAAATGGAGAAATTTTGAATGGTGTTGAATAAGTTCACTTACCTTGGTAGTGTGCTTTCCAGGGATGTACACATTGATAATGAGGCTGATGCACACATTGCCAGAGCTAGCTCAGTGTTTGGGAGGTTACAAAGAAAAATTTGGGAGAGAAAACATATTAGACTGACTACTAAACTGAAGGTTTACAGAGCCATTGCATTGACTTCATTGTTGTATGCCTGCAAAACATGGACAGTCTATCAGCACCATGCCAGGAAAATGAATCACTTCCATTTGAACTGTCTTAGGAAGATTCTGAAGATCACCTGACAGATACCAGACACTGAGGTCCTTGCTCAAACTAAACTTCCAAGCATTCAAACTATGCTTCAGAGAGTGCAACTTCTGATGGTCTGGTCATGTTGTTTGAATGCAAAATATACACCTGCCAAAAAGACTATTTTATGGAGAACTCGCATGGGGCAGGAGATCACATGGTGGTCAGAAGAAGCTATACAAAGTCAATCTCAAGGTCTCTCTCAAGAACTTCGGATTTGATTGTGGGACATGGAAGACACTGGCACAGGACCACTCAGCATGGGATGCCCACATCAGAAAAGGTGCTGTGTTCTATGAGCAAAGCAGAATTGAAATGGCACAAAAGAAATGTAGGATGTGCAAATTTGGAGTAACCACCCTAAATGTTCACACAGACTATCTGTGTCCAATCTGTGGTAAAGCATTCCAAGTTCATATTGGTCTAATCAGCCACAGTCATACACACTGAAACTTCACTCCTTTTCGAGAATGAAGGACAACAACCAACCAGTCTTCTCACAAAACACTATAGGAAGGTGGGAGAGGATGAGGAGTCAAAAGGAGGGAATGAAATGGGGAAAGAAAAGGGTAAATATAGGTTCAGTGATGGGAAGGGGGTCCCACTGAAGAATGCTCCCCTAGGGGAAAAGGAATATTTTGTAATTAGAGATCAGAACCTTACAACAGGTTTAATCTTCAAGTACTTGATGTTTAGAGAGACTTCTCATCCTTCCTCAAGAGAAAGGGAATTGGAACTAGAGATGACTGACACACAGAAAATTAGAAGAGTAAGGACTCAGAAAGGAGATATCATGGAAAATAGAGAAAAAAGGATCATGAGGGAGGACAGAGGATATTTGTTGTTTAGTTGTTTCAGTCATGACTCTTCATGACCCCATTTAGGGTTTTCTTGGCAAAGGTACTGCCATTTCCTTTTACAGCTCATTTTGTAGATGAGAAAACTGAGGCAAACAGGGTTAAGTGACTTGCCTAGGATAATACAGCTAGCACATGTCTAAGGCAAGGTTTGAACTTAGTTCTTTGTGCCTCCAGACCCAGCACTCTATCAACTGTGCCACCTAGCTGTCCCCAAGTGGTTGTAACGAACTACATAATCAGGGACAAAGGAAAATTCTTACCATGAAGCAATACTTCTCTAGCATCTGAAAAAACTGGTCCTGCCCTCAGAGAGTTTACCCCCTCTTTAAAGGGAGGTTTTGGAGTTCATAGCTCTGCCCCACCCCCAACCAAATTGGAGGGCCAGAAGATTTGAGTACCACAACTCATTCAGTCTTGCAAGATTATGAGGTTCCTAGGGCACACATCTGCTTCAGTTTTCAGGAAAGTCAGTCAGCCTACTTATGCTGGCCCATCTTGTACATCTCTTGTTTATGTTCTTTCTCTTCTCTGTCCATCTCCTCCACATCCTCCTTCTGATAAACTTGTTTTTTATAAGTACACTTTCTTTCCTTGCCTCTCTAGTCCTGAAATCATGAAACATGGTCACATTTGTTGCCATGTTCCTAGAAGGAGTATGTCAGTCTATAAGCCTATTTTGGTATGGTTGTTGTCCTTTGTTCTTAAAAAGGACTAAAATGATGTCGCTATGTGGAGTCAAGGTAAAGTGTATCCAACTTTGGCTGATTTCAGACCAGTATGAGCTCAGAAGGTTCTACTGGAGGTCAGGCACAAATAGTCCATATGAAGTGGAGTGGAAGTGTCTCTAAATTTGCACATCTTCTATATATGTTTTGAACTACTGCAATTCTGCTTTGCTTATAAAGCACAGTGCCTCTTTGATGTGGACATACCTTGCTGGGTGGTCCTTTGCTAACATCTCTTTTTTCACAAATCAGTTCTTAAGTTCTTCAGAGAGACCTTAAGAATGTCCTTGTATTACTTCTTCTGACCTCTGTGTGAGTGCTTGCCTTGTGTGAGTTCTCCCTAAAATAATCTTTTAGGCAAATGTTTGACATTTGAACAATGTTGCCATCAGAGTTCCACTCTCTGTAGGAGAGTTTGAACACTTGGCAGTTTAGCTCGAAAAGGACTTCAGTGTCCAGTACTTTATCTTGCCAGGTGATCTTCAAAATCTTCCTAAGACAATTCAGATTGTCCAGGTTTCACAAGCATGTAACAATGAGATCAGCACAAGAATTCTGTAGACCTTCAGTTTGGTAGTCAATCTATTATCTCTTCTCTCACACACTTTCCTTTGGAGCCTCACAAACACTGAGCTAGCTCTGGCAGTGTATGTATCATCTATGTGTACATCTCTGGAAAGTATCCTGCCAAAGTAAGTGAACTTATTCACAGTATTCAAAATTTCTCAATTTGCTGTAATCAATGGCTCCATGGATGGATGGTGTGTGCTGGCTGGTGGAGAACTTAAGTTTTCTGGGTACTGATGGTTAAGCCAAAATTAGCACAAGCAACAGAATATCAATCCATAGTTTGTTGGGTCTCAGCTTCAGAGGCTGCATTGAGTGCACAATAATCTGCAAACAAAAAAATGTCATGCACCAATTCTTCTTCCACTTCAGTCTTGGATTTTCACACCTTTTCAAGTTAAATATTTGACCATCAGTGCAGTAGCTGACCTTGATGTCATTTGCATCCTCGGTGAAGGAGGTCTGACAACATTGCTGAAAACATCACACTAAAAAGCATAGGAGCAAGCACACAGCCTTGCTTCATTCCATTAATGACTGGGAAAATGCAAGAGCATTGTCCATTATCCAGAACCCATGCAAACATTCTGTCATGAAATTAATGAACAATACAGAGGAACTTCTCCAGGCAACCAAATTTTACCATAATTTTCCAAAAGCTTTCATAAATAACTATGTCTTTAGATCAATAAACGTTGAGTACAAACCTCAGTTCTGCTTCTAACATTTCTCTTGGAGTTTCAGGCAGCAAACACCATATCAACCATTCCTTGGCTCTTTCTGAAGCCATACTGGATCTCAGGGAGATGCCCATCTTCCAGGTGAAAGATCAACCTCTTAAAGAGAATTCTGGCAAGAATCTTGTCAGCAATGACTAAGAGAGGAATGAATGCCCCCCAAAGTTGTCACAAGACAATCCTTAGATGCACAATGGAGGAATCTTTGAACTCCTGGATAATGACCCAGAAGACTTCAATCAGCTCTTGTATGAGCAATGGACTCCAGGCCTTATAAATCTCAGCTAAAATAATTGAATCAGCACTGGGCACTTTGCCGCAGGAGAGGAGCATATGTCTAATAGTCTATGCATACTTTCATGTTAAAAATCACCCAGAATTATAAGCTTGTCCTCTTTTGGAACATTGATGATGAGGGCATCCTGCTCTTCATAACATTTTTCTTTGAACTCATCAGGATTAGCCATGGTAGGAGCATATGATTATGGTAGCAGGTAACCTTCCTGCAAGTAACAATGGCATTACTCTCAGTCTATTCACTCCTTTCAGTAGGCATACAAGCTTGTTGACTAGATAAATTTTTGTTACAAAATATACACCAGCTTCATGGTGCTCCCTTTCACTTTAACCACTCCAGAAAAATATGTATCCAGCTCCCACTTCAATAAACTGACCTTCACTTGCAAGCTTTGTTTCATTCAGGGCTGCTATGTGGATGTTCTATCTGCTGAGTAACCTGACTAGAGCCGTTTGTCTTTCAGGTCTACTGGATTTTGTGTTGTCCATAAACATGCACATATTCCATGTACCAATAGTAAGTGGAAGCATCTTTGCAAAAGTTTTTATACATTTTTGTGTTTTGACCTCGGTGTGTGATCCCTACCTGCCACACTAAGCAGTCCAGTATTGGCTGAAGCTGACAATTTTTAGAACACCTTTTCTAGCTGCCTCTGCACACCAGGAGGTGAGCAGTGTGACTCTTAAAATGACTGCTTAAATACCCCAGGAGCTGCTGAATCCCCCTTCTGCTTCAGTCCAGTGAGAAGATGACCCTATGGCCTGGGCTGCCGACGTGCATGTTTGTGACTACAGCTCCCAAGGTATCTGCACCTGTAGCTTCACCATCATTTGCTTGTCACCACAAGACTTTGAGATAGTTTTAAAAATGGTAAAATGATATGGATGATGTCTTTTGATATGTGCATAAATTAGATTTAAGTGAGGCAGAGTTGCCACAAGTAATTGGCCTCACTCTTCCAGAGTTATCAAAATTCAAGGGCAAGACAACTGTAAAGCTCTGGATATAGCAGATTACTTTGATGTCTTCGATGTCTAACCAAGCTCTAAGTGCTCCCAGTGCATATTTCAGCCACCTTCATGGCTGTTGGAACAACTTGTTCTCAACTACCTGTTCTACTAGGCAAGTCTTCACATGCTTGGGATAGACAACCTCCTAATTCACTGAATGGTTTGAGACTCTTCAGTTACCCTCAACTTGATTTAGCTTATTTATCCAAATGGTTTCCCAGGGTATGGCCATTGTGCATGCTACAGCTTGTTGGAGCCACATGTGAGATTTGGATGAATCAAGTGGACAGCAAAGGTAGACAGAAGCCCTGACACCAGAGGTACCAGTCGACCCTAAACATACCTGATACCCCACCTGCAGCCCTATACCCCCATTCGCTATCTTTATTTTTGACAATGTATTTTGTTTAGTTATTTTTAGTTATATCCAACTCTTTGTGACCCCTTTTTGGGGCCTTCTTGACAAAGATATTGGAGTGTTTTCCATTTCCTTATCCTGCTCACTTTACAAGTGAGGAAACTGAGGTAAACAGAGTTAAGTGATTTGTCCTGAGTCACATACCTTGTAAGTGTCTGAGACCAGATTTGAACTTAGGATTTTCTGAATGCAGGCCCACCATTCTATTCCCTGCATCACCTAACTGCCCCATTGGTGGTGCATAATGGAGGGAAATTATTATAACAAAATTTTGTTGACCATACCACATTATATATTATGTTTATGAGAATTATAGAGGCAGAAGATGGAATGTCAAATATCTGGAACAATTAGTACTTGAGTTTGGCTCAAATGTAGAGTGTGTAAAGGGAAAGAAGATGAAATGAGGCTAGACATTCATCCAAACATCAACTGAAAAACTAAAAATTGTTAATGAGGTAAAACATTCATTATTAGTTTTGAAGATTAGATTATTTTTTCCTAAATTTTATTTTTTATATATGTGCATTGAAACTCTGGACTTACTCTTTCAAAATGAGGCCAGTTACATCTCCATCATAAATAAGTGGGATGTTTCTTCTCTCATGCTATTGGCTCATGACCCCATTCCAGTGTCCCCACATGTCCATCTGCCTTTGCTATTGCTGGGCTAAGTAGCTTGGTCTGAGTTAGCTTCTGGAAAATCCTAGCATGGAGTCTAACTCCCCTATTTTTGGTAGCTTCTGGAGAGTGTGCCTCACACTTTGAAGGAGGTATTTTTCTATCAATTGTTCTTACTATACCAGCCCAGGAAAAGCCCATCTCTAAGATCAAATTAATTCTGGTTGGCAGATTGATAATCACAGAGAGCACACTGATGAGAGCTTATGAGTGACAGTATTAGAAAACCTGAAACCCCTATCAGTGTGTGCTTCCTACTGTTTTGTTTGTTTCTTTATCATCTTTTGTTACTGTTTATTTATCTGCATATTGGTTGTTAGTGAAAGTTGTTTAAAAAGTCCTAATATGACAGGCAAACACTCATTGCCCATGGATTAATTGAACTGTTCCAGAAAACAATCTCAAATTATGCAAGAAATTTACTAAATTCAGCATATATAGAGGCTGCTAGGTGGCAGAGTGGATAGAGGGCTGAGAGTTAGAAAGACTTGAGTTCAAATCTGAACTCAGATATTTACTAACTGTGTACCCTGGTCAGGTCAGTTAACCAGTTTGCATCAGTTTCTTCATCTGTAAAACGGAAATAATAATCGGTGTTGTGAGAATCCAATGAAATAATGAATGTAAAGCACTTCGCACAGCGCCTAACACGTAGTAAGAGCTATGTAAATGTCAGCTCTATTATTTTATATAGCCCGTGACCCAGAAGTCCCACTATCAGGACTATACCCCCAAGGAAGGGATATATGCTCACCACTGAGGAATGATAATTCCATATACCAGTGGTTGGTGAAAAGATCAGTTAAGAGATTTGATTGTTCAAGTGTGTCCTTCCATACCTGACCTCTACTGTTCCCATTGATGACATGTGAGGAATAGGTATTGTACATGGAATCTAAAAGGCCAATCAGGAGGTGCAAGATGGGTGAATGAGGTGGTTCCTTCACTGGAGATGGAGTTAGTTGGTTAGGAGTCCCAGTTGAAGTCAATCAGTTGGTAGGGGGAAGAGATGGTTTATCCTATAGGAAATCTAATGGTAATAATCCAGGTGATAGAACTGAAATAGTACTTGCCTTCAAGAAACATATATGTACTGGATGATTTCTTCCCCTTATCAGCTTCTAGCTTCTGAGGCTGTTCTTGTGACCCAGCACAAATTGCTGATCCGGACTAATTCTACAACTAATTAAAACTATCACTAATTAAAACATCAGTAAAATTTGTAAACTGAGCTCTAGAAGCACAAACCCAAGAACATGGGGGATAATCAGGAATAGTAATATGAAAGTCTGATATTTTTCTGCAGAAATTTTCTGGGCCTTCATAAATCTAAGCTAAGCAAGTTCACACAACCATCTTATATGTCCATAAATTTTTATATTTGTAAAAGGCACTGAAATACAGTATCACATAAATTTCAATATTTCCTTTTTAATGTCTATTGTGTGTTTTTAAAGTTGATTTATAGTTTTCAACGTTCATTTCCACAAGATTTTGAGTTCCAGACTTTCTCCCCATCTCTCCCCTCCTCCTGCATTGAGATGGCATGCATTCTGATTACCCCTTCCTCCAGTCTGCCCTCCCTCTTATCATCCCCTACTCTTATTCCCTTCCCCTTTGCTTTCTTGAAGGGCAAGATAGATTTCTATACCACACTGCCTGTATATCTTATTTCCCCATTTCATATAGCAATTAGACAAGATAAAGAAATTGAAGAAATTAGAACAGGCAAAGAAGAAGCTAAGTTATCACTCTTTGTAGATGATATGATGATATACTTAGAAAATCCCAAAGATTCAAGTAAAAAACTACTTGAAATAATAAACCACTTTGGTGAAGTTGCAGGTTACAAAATAAACCCACACAAATCTTCTGCATTTCTATACAATAGTAACAAAGTCCAACAGCAAGAGATAGAAAGAGAAATCCCATTTAAAGCTAAGGTAGACACTATGAAATATCTGGGAGTTTACCTGCCAAAACAAACTCAGGGACTATATGAACACAACTACAAGATACTTTTCACACAAATAAAGTCAAATCTAAATAAGTGGAAAAACATCAGTTGCTCATGGGTAGGCCAAATCAATATAATAAAAATGACAATTTTACCTAAATTAATTTACCTATTTAGGGCCATACCAATTAAACTATCAGATAATTATTTTCTAGAGCTGGGAAAAATAATATCAAAATTCATCTGGAAGAACAAAAAATCCAGACTATCAAGGGGACTAATGAAAAGAAATCCCAGGGAAAGTGGCCTAGCGCTACCAGATCTCAAACTGTATTATATAGCAGCAATTATCAAAACTACTTGGTACTGGCTAAGAAACAGAAGGATAGGCAAGTGGAATAGGCTAGGTACTTAAGAATCAGTAGACAATGAATACAGCAATCTACTGTTTGATAAACCCAAGGACCCCAGTTTCTGGGATAAGAACTCACTGTTTGACAAAAATTGCTGGGAAAACTGCATAACAGCATGGTGGAAACTAGGCATAGACCTGTGCCTGACACCATACACAAGAATAAAATCCAAATGGGTACACTAACTAGGTATAAAGATTGATACTATGGACAAATTGGTGGAGCAAGGAATAGTGTATCAGATTTATGGAGAAGGGAAGAATTTTTTGACTAAAGAAGAGATAGAAAGCACCATAAAGTGCAAGATGAATAATTTTGATTACATTAAACTGAAAAGTTTTTGCACAACCAAACCCAATGCAACCAAAATTCGGAGGGATGTAGAAAATTGGGAAAGAATTTTTACAGCTAATGTTGGGGATAAAGGCCTCATTTCTAGAATATATAGAGAAGTGAGTCATATGTACAAAAATACAAGTCATTCCCCAATTGATAAATGGTCAAATGATGTGAACAGGCAATTTTAGAGCAAGAAATTAAAGGTATCTATAATCATATGAAAAAATACTCTAAATCACTTTTGATTAGACAGATGCAAATCAAAACAACTCTGAGGCACCACATCACAGTTATCAGATTGGCAAGCATGACAGAACATGAAGATGATAAATGTTGGAGAGGATGTGGGAGAGTTGGAACACTAATACATTGCTGGTTGAGCTGTGAGCTGATCCAACCATTCTGAAGAGCAATTTGGAACTATGCCCAAAGGACTACAAAAATGAGTATACCCTTTGACTCAGCAATATTGCTTCCAGGACTGTTTCCCTAAGAGATCAAAAAAATAGGAAAGGGTCCTACATTTACAAAAATATTTATAGCAGCACTCTTTGTGGTGGCCAAAAACTGAAAATCAAGGGGATGCCCATCAATTGGGGAATGGCTGAATAAATTATGGTATATGAATGTAATGGAATAGTATTGTGCTATAAGAAATGATGAACAAGAAGACTTCAGAGAGGCCTGGAAAGACTTATATGATCTGATGCTGAGTGAAAGGAGCAGAACCAGGAGAACTTTGTGCACAGCAACAACCATAGCATGCGACAGTTTTTTCTGATAGACTTGGAGCTTTGTAGTAAAGCAAGAACTTAAAAAAAAAAGTTCCTAATGGTCTTCTAAGAAAAAAATGCCTTCCACATCCAAAGAAAGAACTATGAAATTCAATTGTGGAATATAGCAGATCATTTTTTTGTGTGTGTATTACATTTTGGTTTGTTATATGATTTCTCCCATTCATTATAATTCTCTACACAGCATGACTGCAGTGGAAATACATTTAATAGGAATGTTATGTGTAGATCCTATATAAAATTGTATGCTGTTTCAGGGAGGAAAGGGGGAAATGGGGGGAGGGAGGGGAAAAAATCTAAGTTATGTGGTAGTGATTGTAGAACACTAAAAATAAATAAAATTAATATGAAAATATTTTATTTTTTTCCAATTACATATAACAACAATTTTTAAACATTTTTTTTACAGTTTTGGGTTCCAAATTCTTTCCCACATCTCCACCCCTCCCTCATCATTGAGAGGACAAGCAATATAATAAAGATTATACAGCATTCAGTCATGCAAAACATTTTCATATTAGTCATGTTTTAAAGGAAAACATAGAAAAAAAAATACAAGAAAAATTAAGAACCTGTATACTTTGATAAGCATTGAGATTCTGTCATTTTTTTTCTGGAGGTATGTATAATTTTTCATTACAGGTACTTCAGAATTGTCTTGGATCTTTGTGTTGCTGAGAACAGCTAAGTCATTCATGGTTATCATTGCTTTAACCATGTTCTCCTGATTCTGCTCACTTCACTTTACATTAGTTCATTTAAGTCTTTCCAGGTTTTTCTGAGAGCATCCTTCCTGTCTATTCCTTAGAAGACAATAGTATTCCATTGCAATCATATACCACAAGTTGTTCTGCCATTCCTCAATTGATAGGGATTTCCTCAGTTTCCAAGTTTTTGCCATCACAAAAAAAACTGCTATATTTCTGTTGATATAGGTCCTTTTCCTTTTTTAAAAAAATTGAGGGGCAGAATGCTTCCCTAAAACCCCTACAAATAACTGTAAAAATGACTCTAAGCAAATTCTAGAGTGGTACAACCCATAAAATGATAAAGTGAAACAAATTTCCTGCCCAAGACAACCTGGAAGTTAGACAGGAAAAGTCTGTTGTACCAGGTTAGGAGAAGAGCACAGTCAGTATGGGCTGTGCTGGCATAGATGGGGCCCCAGGGGATTGAATCACCAGCAATTGTGATGGTTTCCAGACTCTTTAACCCACAAACACCAAAGACAATTTAGAAAATCAGTGGAAAAGGTGTGTCAGACTTGAGTGAGAGAGGAACTCAGTGTGGCCCCAACCCCAGAATCAGGGCAGCAGTGGTGGTGGCTGTGGTAAGGGATGCTCTTGGAGCTCTTGACCCACAAACAGTGGGGGCATCAAGTGGCTAATCAGAGGGGGATTGCAGGGATCTCTTTGCTGGTGCTGAAGCAGGATTCTTTTGCTTTGACCTTACTTGGATCTGGGTCACGGTCCTGGGTGGCAGTCGTGGGGTGAGGAGGAGTGCTGGTATGCAGAACTTGTGGCAGTAGTGAAGAGGGAGTCCTCCTCACAGTTACAAGACAGAAAAGGGTGCTTGTGGTCATTCACAGACCACAGCATGCACCAGGAGAGGAGTAAACACCTCTCCTTTGGTCATACTGGAAGAACTGAAAATTTATAGGTCCCGAGAAATATCTCTGAAAACAGCTGCACAAAACCCCTGAAGTTTGGGACAGTTACCCTCTACGCTGAAAGCAGAGTCCAACCTTAGCAAAAAGTTAAAAAGTCAAGTAATTGTTTGGGAAAATGAGCAAACAGCAGGAAAAGCAATCAGACTATAGAATCTTACTTTGGTGACAAGGAAGATCAAAACATACAACCAGAAGAAGACAACAAAGTCAATATCCAAAACCTCCAAGAAAACGGTTACAGGGCATGGAAGAACTCAAAAAGGATTTTGAAAATCAGTTAAGAAAAGTAGAGGTAAAATTGGGAAGCGAAATGAGCAAGAAAATCATAAAAAAGTCAACAGCTTGCTAAAGGAGAACCAAAAAAAAAATACTCAAGAAAATAAGACCTTAAAAAACTCAAATGGCAAAAGAAGTGCAAAAAGCCATTGAGGAGAAAAATGCCTTAAAACGTAGAATTGTCAAATGGAAAAGGAGGTCCAGAGGCTTACTGAAGAAAACAATTCCTTAAAAATTACGATGGAGCAAATGGGAAGCTCATGACTCCATGAGAAATCAAGAAATTATAAAATAAAACCAAAAGAATGAAAAAATAGAAGACAATGTGAAATATCTCATTCCACTGACCTGGAAAATAGATTCAGGAGAGAGAATTTAAAAATTAATGGACCACCTGAAAGTCATGATTTTTAAAAAAGAGCTTAGACATCATCTTTCAAGAAATTACCAAGGAAAGCTTTCCTAAGATTCTAGAAGCAGAAGGTAAAATAAAAATTGAAAGAATCCATTGATTGCCTCTGGAAAGAGATCCTAAAGTGAAAATTCCTAGGAATATTGTAGCCAAATTCCAGAGTTCCCAAGTCAAGAAGAAAATATTGCAGGCAGCCAGAAAGAAATAATTCATGTATTGTGGAAATAGAATCAGGATAACACAAGATCTACCAGCTTCTACATAAAGAGATCAAAGGGCTTTCAATATGATATTCCAGAGGTCAGAGGACCTAGGATTAAAGTCAAGAATCACCTGTCCAGTTAAACTGAGTATAATCATTCTTGTATAAGCATTCTTGATGAAAAGGCCAGAGCTGAATAGAAAATTTGACTCTCAAACACAAGGCTCAAGAGAAGCATGAAAAGGACAAGAGAAGCATAAACAGGAAAGAGAAATAATAAGGGACTTAGTAAAATTGAACTATTTACATTCCTACATGGAAAGATGATATTTGTAACCCATGAGGAACTTCTCAGTATAAGGGTAGTATACATACATACAGACACATATATATGTATATGTATACACATACACATATTCATATAGACAGAAGGCAAAGGGTGATTTGAAAAGAAGGGATGATATCTAAAATAAAATTAAGGGGTGAGAGAGGAATGTACTGGGAGGAGAAAGGGAGAGGTAGAATGAAATAAATTTTCTCACATAAAAGAGGCAAGAAAAAGCTTTTATAGTGAGGGGAGGAGAGGGGAAATGAGAGGGAATGAGTGAAACTTACTCCTATCAGACTTCGCTGAAGGAGGGAATAACATACATACTCAATAAGGCATGAAAATCTAGCTTGCCCTATAGGAAAGTGGTGGTGGGGAATGACTATTATGGAAATGTTTTGCCTCACTAAATATGTGAAACCCATATCAAATTGCTTGCTTTCTCAATGAGACTGGATAGGGAGGGAGGGAGAGAGAGAATGTGGAACTCAAAGTTTTTAAAATGAATGTTAAAAATTGTTTTTTACATGCAACTGGTAAATAAGATATACAGGCATTGGAGTATAGAAATCTATCTTGCTCTACAGGAAAATAGAAGGAAATGAATTAAAGGAAAGGGGAGGGGTGATAGAAAGAAGGCAGATTGGGAGAAGAGGTAATCAAAATGCATGTTCTCTTTGAGTAAGGGGAGGGGAGAGATGGAGAGAAAATTTGGAACTCAAAATCTTGTGGAAATCAATATTGAAAACTAAAAATAAAAATAAAAAAAGGAAAATTAAAAAAAAAAAACCTCTTTAGGATACTAACCTAGTAGTGGCATCACTGTGTCAAAGGGTATCCACAATTTTATAGCCCTTTAAGCATAGTTCCAAATTGCTCTCCAGAATGGTTGGATCAACTCATAACTCCAGTAACAGTGCTTTAGTGTCTGAATTCTGCCACATCCCCTCCAACATTTGTCATTTTCCTTTTCTGTCATATTAGTCAATCTGATATGTGTGAGGTAATACTTCAGAGTTGTTTTAATTTGTATTTCTCTCATTCATAGTGATTTATAGAATTTTTCCATATAAGTATAGATAGTTCTGATTACTTCATCTGAAAACTTCCTATTCATGTCCTTTGACTGTTTATCAAATGAAGAATGGCTCTTATTTCTATAAATCTGACTATATATTTGAGAAATTAGACCTTTATCAGAGACATTCACTGTAAAAAAAAATTGTTTACTAATATGTTTTCCTTTCTTATCTTGATTGTATTAGTTTTGTTAGTGCAAAAACTTTTAAATTTAATGTAATCAAAATTATCCATTTTTCCTCCTGTAATGCTCTCTCTCTCTCTCTCTCTGGTAATAAATTTTTCCTTTATACATAGGTCCAACAGTAAACTATTCCATGCTCCCCTAATTTGCTAATGATATCACCCTTTTTGTCTAAATAATGTACCTCTTTGTCTTGGTGTATGGTGTAAAGTGTTAATCTATACCTAGTTTCTGCCAAACTGCTTTCTGCTTTTCTAGCACTTTTTCAAATGATGAGTTCTTATCTCTGAAGTTTGGATATTTGCATTTATTAGACACAGGATTACTATGGTCATTTCCTAATGTGTTTTGTGTACCTAATCTATTCCACTGATTCACTACTCTATTTCTTAGCCAGTATTAGATTGTTTCAATGATTTATAATACAGTTTGAAATCTGGTACTTGTTAGGCACCTTCCTTCACATTTTTTTCATTAATTACCATGATATTCTTGACATTTTGTTCTTCCAGATCACTTTTGCTATTATTTTTTCTAGCTCTATAAAATAATTGTTTGGTAGTTTGACACTAAAAAAGTATATTAATTTAGGTTCAGCTGTCATTTTTATTATATTGGCTCAGCCTATCCATGAGCAATTAATATTTTTACAACTGTTTAGATCTGATTTTATTTGTATGAAAAGTAATTGTGTTCAGATGTCCTTTTCTAAGGACTGATAAGTCGTTACAGTATTATTAACAGAAACATCACCCTATTGATCTGGAGTAAGACTCATGAAAGAGTAAGTGAAGGCCCACATTTGGAATGGGCACCTCAGCCATTTCTGGTTTGGGACTTAGACTGCATGAGTAAGGGCAGAGCAGTCATTAGGAATTCTTTTTTCTGCTAACAGAAAAAAGATAGCAGGGTTTTCTTATCCTTTAGATGATAGTTAACAACAGGATTCATTATAAAACATTTAGGGTTCTCCTGTCATGGTCAGAAGAATTTGCCATGAAAGGAAGGGAGACATGGACTTCTTAAAGCTATTCTATCAGACTTGTGCTGCCAAAATCAAACTGTCATTTTAGAAGTTACAGGACAAAATCCCTCTGCTCTGATTGAGATATGTCCCAAACATCTTTTTGAAACAGTCAATTCATGTAACATAATTATTGCTTTTAGCATAGTGTCTGGCACATAGTAGGTCTTTAGTAAATGCTAGCTGACTCACAGCATTTCACATTATTCAAGCTTATGACCTAAAAAGCAGAGAATTTTCTTGCTTAGAGGAGAAACAGCTCAATGGGGAATCCGAGTCAGGAGGCTCCTGCCATTACCATTTCAGTAATCTACATCTACCCATATGACTATTAAATTTGGAGATGCAAATGTACACATATATAACCTATACTGAATTGCTTGACTTCTCAATGTAGGGAATGGGGAGGGAGGAAGGAAGAGAATTTGGTATTCAGAGTTTTAAAAATAAATGTTAAAAAAATTGTTTTTACAAGTAATTGGGGAAAAATAAAATGCTAAATAAATACGAAAACAAATTTGGACATGCACTTCCTGTTAGCAGCCCTAGTCATTTTCCTTTGAATAGGAGAAAACTGACTTAACAATTGTCTTAAACAGTTTTGCCTTGATTCAAACTGAGAGCAAATCAAAATTACAGTTCCAAAAGGTTCTGTTTCATACAGCAAGTTCCACTACTTACAACTTAGAACAAGGGACAGTTGTCTCTAAAGTTAACATTATTACCAACAAGCTCACAATAAGTGATAATTATTGGAAAATACTAATCCCTTGTGCTTATAAGGTTTAAGATCTTTCTAAAAGGTATATTTGTATACCAAAAAAAATCTTAGGGAGATATCCCCCCCAATCCCTACGAGGATATTTCAGCACAAAAAATACCATCAAAATTCACGCCCTTCCTGATTTGAAAATTTGCATTAAAAGATTTCACCTAAATCACAAAATTGGTTTTTGTTTTGTTTCCAGTGCCTTAAACTTCTACAGATAGGGGAGTAAAAACCTTTCTTCTTATCTCTTTAGATATTAACTGGACACAATTGTGAATGTAGAAATAAAGCTGTATCCTTTAAAAACTCTGAAACTTTTACTTCTAAAATTTTTTTTTCCATTGTTAAATCAGACCATGAGAAAAAGAAATTCTTTCCAGATGACCATGACACAAAATACATATACTGCTGATCTGTCCAAACCTTGACTGAGTTTGCACTCACTTTGTTTCAAACTGTCACAGTTTGAATTTCCTCTAAGGCTAAAACGATTGAATTAAATTTCCTTTCCATCAGAACAGGCTGATGCTGGATGCCATTACTTCTCATTTAGACAAAGAATAAAGAGACAACAGTAAACACAGAACTGCAACACAGATGATAAAATGAAAATTAGACATAAAAACTAACGTAGAGCCTGCCAAAGTCAAGGGTAACTTAAGGTAACCAAACCTTAATGGGAACATAAACTGGTTGTGTCACTGCTACTTGCCATGGGTGGAATGGGACAAACAGAATAGTTAGGCTCAGACAGCAACTGTAGTTTACCATGCACATGCTCAAGTCTTGATCCCTTGGTGGCAGGTGCTCAGGGCATATCTCAGTTGAACCTCCAAATTGTCAAAAGTCAAATAAGTACTGAGTCACTGTTGCATAAGCCAAGATATTTAAATGTTGAAAGATGAGTGAGTCAGATAACTCTCAGCACACTTCCAACTTTGCATAATACAGCTTGATTAAGCAATAATGGCAAAATGTCAAGGAAGTTAAAGGACTTTGCTGTTTCTGTGTTTACATTTCAATTCTGTGATATCTGTGTTTTAAATTCTAAAATATTTTCCCTCATAAGAGTCCTTGAAATTTACTAAGAATGTACTTTTCAAATCAGATTTGCCAGTTTCTTCAAAATGGAATTTGCCCTGTTCTTCCTTTTCCTGAAATTTGAGCTTTTATAAGTATTCTGATGACCTAATGGTTGTATGAATTTTTGTGTAACTAACTTCTCAAAAACTTACATTATGTATTATGTCTCATTATTTAGTTTCTATTTTTTAAATTTATTTATTTTTAGTTTTCAACATTCATTTCCACAAGATTGGGAGTTACAAATTCTATCTCCATCTCTCCCCTCCCCCCACTCCAAGACATCATGTATTCTGATTACCCCTTCCCCCAATCTGTCTTACTTTCTATCACACCTCTCCCTTCCCTTATTCCCATCTCCTTTATTTTTTGTAGGGAAAGATAGAGTTCTATGCCCCATTACCTGTATTTATTTCCCAGTTGCATATAAAAACAATTTCTAACATTCATTTTTAAAACTTTGAGTTCCAACTTCTCTCCCTACCCACTCATCCCCACTGAGAAGGCAAGCAATTCAATATAGGTTATACATGTGTAGTTATGCAAAAGACTTCCATAAAGGTCATGTTGTCAAAGACTAACTATATTTCCCTCCATCCTATCCTGCTCCCCATTTATTCTATTCTCTCTTTTGACCTTGTCCTTTCTCAAAAGTGTTTACTTCTTAATTATCCCCTCCTCCCATTTACCCTCCCTTCTATCATCCCCCCACACCCAACTTGTTCCCTTCTCCCCTACTGTCCTGTGGCGTAAGATAGATTTTCATACCAAACTGAGTGTTCATGTTATTCCATCCTTAAACCAAATGTGATGAAAGTAAGCTTCACTTTTTCCCCTCTCACCTCCCCCCTTTCCCCTCTATTGAAAAAGCTTTTTCCTGCCTCTTTTATGAGAGACAATTTGCCCCATTCCATTTCTCCCTTTCTCCTCCCAATATATTCTTTTCCCCCCTTAATTTTATTTTTTTAGATATCATTCCTTCCTATTCAACTTACCCTGTGCCCTCTGTCTATATGTATATAAATCCTCTAACTACCCAAATACTGAGAAAAGTCTCAAAAGTTGCAAATATTTCCATGTAGGAATGTAAACAATTCAGCTTTAGTAAGTTCCTTATAATTTCTCTTTCCTGTTTACCTTTTCATGTTTCTTTTGAGTCTTGTGTTTGGTTTTAAGTCAACTTTTCTATTCAGCTCTGGTCTTTTCATCAAAAATGCTTGAAAGTCCTCTATTCCATTGAATGACTATTTTTTCCACCTGAAGTATGATACTCAGTTTTGCTGGGTAGGTGATTCTTGGTTTTAATCCTAGCTCCTTTGACTTCTGGAATATCATATTCCAATACCTTTGATCCCTTAATATAGAAGCTGCTAGATCTTGTATTATCCAGATTGTATTTCCACAATACTCAAATTGTTTCTTTCTGGTTGATTGCAATATTTTCTCCTTGATCTGGGAGCTCTGGAATTTGACTACAATAGTACTAGGAGTTTTGGGGTTTTTTTGGATCTCTTTTAGGAGGGGATTGGTGAATTCTTTCAATATTTATTTTACCTTCTGGTTCTAGAATATCAGAGCAGGTTTCCTTGATAATTTCATGAAGATGATGTTTAGGCTCTTTTTTTGATCATGGTTTTCAGGTAGTCCCATAATTTTTAAATTGTCTCTCCTGGATCTATGTTCCAGGTCAGTTGTTTTTCCATTGAGATATTTCACATTGTCTGCTATTTTTTTCATTCCTTTGGTTTTGTTTTATAATTTCTTGATTTTTCATGAAGTCATTAGTTTCCACCTGCTCCATTCTAATCTTTAAGGAATTATTTTCTTCTGTGAGCTTTTGGATTCCCTTTTCCATCTGGTCAGTTCTGCTTTTTAGGGCATTCTTCTCCTCATTGATTTTTTGAATCTCATTTGTGATTTGGGTTAGTCTATTTTTTAAAGTGTTATTTTCTTCAGTATTTTTTTGGGTCTCCTTTAGCAAGCAGTTGACTCATTTTTCATGATTTTATTGCATCACTCTCATTTCTCTTCCCAATTTTTGCTCTATTCCTCTTACTTGATTTTCAAAATCCTTTCTGAGCTCTTTCATGGACTGAGACCAATTCACATTTTTCCTGGAGTCTTTGGATAGAGGAACTTTGACTTTGTTTTCTTCTGTTTGCATGCTTTGGTCTTCTTTGTCACCAGAGTAAGATTTCTTTTTCTGTTTTTTGCTCACTTCCCCAGCAATTTACTTGAACTTTTTGTCAAGACGGTTCTCTGCTTCCAGTGGGGGTGGGGGTTGTTCTGTCAGCTTCTTGATCCCCCCATAATCTGTGGGCCTAGAGTTCCAGAAACAGTGGCTATAGCTGCCCCTACTGCTGCTGTGGCTGCCTTGGGTTCCTCTGTCCCCTCCCCCCTCATTCTCCCTGGGTCTAGGGCTGGCCCACTCCACTCTCCTGCACTTATCTCACAGGCTTTTTCCATTGACCTTCCAATTTATCCTCAGTGTTTTGGGGTCATGAAGTCTGGAAACCACCACAGGTGTGAGAGATTCAGTCTCCCCAAGGCCTATTCAGATTCCCTCTGTGCACTTGGGACCCATACTAGACTGAGCTCTGCTCCCAGCATGACTCCATAAACACCAGCAACCTTTCAGGCTATCTTGGGCTGGAGATTTGCTTCACTCCGTCATTCTGTGGGTTCTGCACTCCAGAATTTGTTTAGAGCAACTTTTTACAGGTATTTGGCTGGTTTTGGCAAGAGCACTCTAGAAAGTCTGTGCTGTTACTCCACCATCTTGGCTGCACTCCCTCTAAAGTTTCTATTTTTAAATAAGTTTAGTTAATTCAAAAAATTAAGTTTAGTTAAATTTTAGTTTAATTTGTGGTTAAAAAAACTTCTTGAGGCATTTGGATTTATTAATGCATCTTTCTTTAGCTTCAAATCAATAAATAGCCACTTTAACTCTATAATATCCCCTTTTTTTGAGTCCTCTTCCCTCTTTAAAGTCTATCATGAGACATATATGCATCCTTAAAATCATCTCACAATGCAAAATCAATAAGAAAAACCATAGCACCTATGGGAAATATGGCATGGGGCCATACCACAAATTGACATAAAAAAAGAAAGGAACCTGATTTTAAAAGTAGCATGGTTTTATACATGTTAAATAGTTAATAAATAGTGGTGACATGTATGTCCATGTGCTGCTTGGCAAAGGAATAAACAATTATATAGTTTCTATTATAGGCCAGGCACTGTGCTAAGTGATTTGCAAATATTATCTGATTTGATCCTCAAAACAACCCTGTGAAATAGGTACTTTAATTATCTCCATTTTACAGTTGGGGAAACTGAAGCAAACACGTTAAGTGACTTGCCCATGGACACACAGCTATGAAGTATATGAGGCTGGATTTGAATTCAGGTCTTCCCTAATACCAGACTCAGCACTTTATCCAGCTAGGTACTACCCAGCTGCTTGCTCTGATGAGTTCATGACTTTAGGTGAGGTGCATAAGATAGGGGACCTTAGTGGTGGCAGAAGTGGGCAGAGGAGATGTAGAGTGTTGTGGCTATCCTCTTCCCACAACCCTTACTGCACCAGAAGATATAACCATAAATACAGAACTTTGGTTTGAGATGTGAAATGAGTGTGGGGTGTTGTTGCTGCGGTTGCTTTAGACAAGTTCAACAGAAAAATAGCAAAACACAATTTTGTAGGCTAACAGGGAGTGTGTGTGTGTGTGTGTGTGTGTGTGTGTGTGTGTATGTGTGTGTGTGCATTTTTGTATATTCCCACCTGGTTCAGTTCAGCTGGATACCTTTTTCAGTATTCACCTAGGGTTTCTTGAAGACCAAATAGTATATAAGAACGTGGAATTCGAGTTATGCTCCAGTAGTTCCTTAATCTATCAATTACATTGGAACAAATTTGAGTTTGCAAAATAAATGTTACAGAAAATGGACTATTGCCACTCATCTCCTGCCAGACATCCACACTGGACTAGTCTCAAAAGCAAGCTGAGTGGGTGCATTACAAATTCATGTTAACCAACCTTAACTGGACTGTCACTGAAGCCAATCAGTCCTTTTATTTCTCCCAAACTGATTCTCTCAGTCCCCACTTAACTATTCCAAACCTTTTTCTTCCTTAAACCTGCCCCACCTCTCCCTTGTACCCCGCCTCCTTAGCTGAGGACCTTGACTTTTGGATCATTTCCCACTCTCTCCTCCTTTCTCCCATCTCTGACAGAGAGGTGACCCTTCTCAGGAAGGTTGACACTTCTACATGTGTATTTTATCCTGTCCCTTCACATCTTCTCCAGCAGAATGCATCTTCAATCATTTCCCTTCTCTTTTGAATCTGCAGCATCTCCCTATCTACTGGTTCCTTCCCTTTTGCTTTCAAACTTATTCAGGTTTTCTCCATCCTTAAAAACAACAAAAAACCCAAAACCTCATCTCTCCTGTATTTTTCAATCTTTTTTTTTTTTTTTAAAGAAGACCTCTCTTCTCATTTGCTTCTCACCCTTCTGTAATCTAGCTTTGGAATTCATCACTCAACTAAAATTTTTCTGTCCACAATTACTGCTGATCCTTTCATCACCAAGTCTGGTGGTCTTTTGTCAGTCCTCATCCTCCTTGATGTCTTTCCTCTTCATTTCTGCCTCATTTCCCTGACTTTCTTCAAGTGCCAGCTAAAATCCCACCTTCTAGAGGAAGTCTTTTCTGATCTCCCTTAATTCTTATGCCTTCCCTTTGTTGATTATTTCCCATATATCTGGCATATGGCCCGATGGCAAATAATTGTTTGCGTGTTGTCTCCCCTGTTGAGACATATGAGCTCTTTTAAAAGCAATCACCCTCTTTTTCCTTTCTTTGTATCTCCACTGTGCATTTAGCACAATGCCTGCGACACAGAGTGTATTTAAAAAATGTTTACTATCTTTTGTATTTGGCACTGTTAACTAGCCTTCTCTTACTAGATACTCTCCTCTAAATTTTCATGAGTTTTTTTTTTGCTGTTGTTATTTCTCCTATCTGCCTGACCATTTCTCAGTCTCCTCCTTCGTTATCTCGCTATTCACATTACACCCTCCAACTGCAGGGTGTTTCAGGGCTATGCTGGTTACAGCTTGAACAGGCTCAGGCAGTGGTGTGTTGGTAAATGTTTAGCTAGTTCTCTGAGAAAAAAATGTGATCTTGACCCACTTGTAAGTTTGACCTGCATTATTAACATTTTCTCCATCACCTTCTTAAGTCTAGTCAACCTACAAAACAATAAATCAAACACTGATTTGTAGTGTTTGCCATTTTGCAAGGTGTAAGTGCTCACGTTGAAAAGTTAACATGGGCTGGTAGCTTGAGTCAGTTTCAGCACACCACCGGTGGCTTCTAGGTCACTTTCTTGGTAACCTCATTAGCTCCCATGGATTTGACTATCATCTCTATATAGATGACTGAGATATACAGGATGTTCCAAATGTCCTGCTTAAAACTGCACTTTGACTTTGGGGACACTGTATAAATCCATCCCCAAACCTCTCCCAAGTTTCAGAGCTGTAACACTGGTTGGTCTACTGGACATTTTAAACTAGATACCCCAGAGACACCCTAAACTCAAGGTGGGAAAAACAAAATTCATTTTCTTTCCCCACAAACCCAAAGACTCTCAGGTTTGCAACCTGGCTATCATTGTGGAAGCCACCCTCTTCCTCAACCTCATCTGATTGATGAGTTGGCAGAGCAGGCACTTTCCTACTTTTCACCTCTTTCACAGCTACAACCTTAGTTCAGGTCCCCTTAGCTTCTCCACTAGATTAGTGCAACAGCCTGCTAACAGGTCCCTTCCTCAAATGTCTCTTTAAGCCAGTTCTGCACATGCTGCCAAAGTAACTTTTCCTTGGGCTCAGGATCTGATCAGGTGACTCTTGGGCAAACAATTCCACTGGCTTCCTATTGCCTGAAGGATAAACTATTATGATATAATATTATAAAGGATATAATATGCATATTATATATCAGTATATGTACAATATACAATATATATTATACAATATATAATAATATAATAAAGGATAAACTATAATACTAATACAATAATAAACAATACACATTGTTTAAGCTTTTTAAAAAATCTCCCACAACCTGGCCCTAACGACTGGGTACTGACTCTCCTTCCTACACTCTGAGATCCAGCCAACAATGTTCTTTACACGGGATGCACCGTTTCCCCTCTCTGAGCTTTTGCACTGGCAGTGCCCCGAGCCTGGTGTGCACTCCCTCCTCGGCTCTGGCTCCCAGAATCCCCCTCTCTCTATAGGGCAGAGGTCGAGCAGCGCCTTCTGGCACGCAGTCTTTTCTGGTTTTCCCCTCCCCCACCCGATGCCTTGGCTCCCCAAGGACCATTACGCCTTGGCGTTGGTTTGTTTTTCAATCTTGTATCTCCTTATGTGCGTGTGGTCCTTCCCATTAGAGCCGAGGGTCAGTAAGAAGAGCGGCTCCGTCGGTCACACGCGACAGCGGGCGCCATAGCGGACGACCGATCACCGCGGTCCAAGGCGGGGAAAGGCGGGAGCGGGGCGAAGGCCACGCTTCTCACGCGGAAGGCCTCGTGAGAAGGGCCCGGGGCTTCTCGCTCTTTCTACCGTAAGTACAAGCTAAGGCGGGCAAAGGGCGAAGATCTCCGAGCATTACGGGGGGGCCGGCGCCAGCCGCCTTCCCGATTGGTGGCCGCCTTCGGGGAGGGCGGGAGGAGTGCGCCGGAGGGCGCCTCGTGATTGGCCGGCGCGGAGCCGGGGAGGCGCGGAGTGACGGCAGTGCGTGCCCTTAAGTGAGGTGCTGCGTAGCCCGCGGCTTGGCATTCCCCTCGCTCCTGGGCTCGTCCTGCTCTCTGCGGTGCCCGCTTCTTCTCCGCCGGCCTCCGCCTCGGACGTGGGAGGGCCGCGCTCGTGAGCCATGCTGAAGGCCGTGTGCGTTCTGAGGGGCGACGGCCCCGTCCAAGGCACCATCCACTTCGAGCAGAAGCAGGCAAGGGCACAACTAGGGGCGGGCGGGAGGGTCCGGCGCCCTGCCCGGGGCCGCGGCGCAGCCCCCTCCTTAGCCTCCCCTCCCCCCACCCCGCGTGGCGCTCGGGGTGCCGGCCGGCCCGGGCATCCCCCCGTGCCCGGCTGTGCCCCGCCGCAGAAGGCGTGGCGGGGCGGGGCGCTCCTCGAGACTTGGCTCCCGCGGGGAGAGCCGCGGGCGCTGCAGGCTGCGGAGCCCGAATGCTGAGTCACGGGGGGGCGGGGCGGGCGGACGGGGCGCCCCCGCCCCCGGGGGTGAAGGCCCGCCGCCCCCGGGGCGCCCGCGGGCCGGGCGATGGGAGAGCAGCCGGGACCGGTCCGAGCCCCGCGCGGTACGGGAGGCGGCGGGACCCCGGAGCGCCGGGGTCGGGCAGGTGAGCCGGCCGGGGTGAAGGCGCAGGTGTGAGTCCGGAGCCTCGCCCCGAGAAGAGGAAAAACCCGTTCTCGCCTTTTTTCCGCCTTTCCGCCGCCTGCGGTCTCCTCCCCCTAATCCCCTGGGGGCGGCCCGGAACCCGCCCCGCGTCCCCTCCTCGGCCCCGGCGCACGGCTCCCCGCCCGGCCCGGCCCGGCCGAGGAGGGCCGATCGGAGCGCGCTGGAGCCCGGGCCGGGCGGGGACCCCGGGGGCTGCCCGGGCCGCCTCGGGTCATCCCCGGGATCCTGGCGGGGGAGGGCTGACGGGTGGAGGATCTGGAGAGGCCGGGCCGCGCAGCCCAGGTGGGAGGGGCGGGCTGCCCTGGGGCGGCAGGGTCGGGGTGCCGGGTGGCGGGGAGCAGGCTGGGGGCCGGGCTGTGGGTGCGCCCGGGGGAGCTCGGAGGGCAGGTGAGTGGGTGCGCGGCGCGGCGTGGCAGAGGCTGGGGACCAAGTGCGGTGCTGCGGGTCCGAAGGGAAAGTTAGGCTGCAGAAGGTCCGTAAACGTCTACCAGGCGCCCTCCTTTTCCTTGGTTTGTATCTGTTGTCTTGTGCTACTTCCCTCTCTGCCCGTCCACATCTTCCTTCTTGAGCTGCTTCAAGTATAAAGAAGCCGGTACTTGAGTACCACAGTATTTGAGTTTTTGGAGATTTTTATTTCCTGCAGTCCCACAGGGTCAGTTGACATTTCTTAACCTGATTTATTTTCCCAAGAAATCCGTGCACTACCTGTTCTGTATCCCAAAGAGATCAAAGAAAAAGGAAAAGGTCTAAGAATGTTTAGGGCGACTTGTTTTGTGGTGGCAAAGCATTGGAAATTGAGGGGATGGCCTTCCGTTGGAGAATGACCATACAAATTATGGTGTGTGATTGGGATGGATGTAAGAAATGACGAGGTTTCAGAAAAACCTGGGAAGACTTAGATGAACTGATGCAAAGGGAAACAAGCAGAGCCCAGAGAACATGGTACACAGAAACAGCAGTATGGTGGTAATGACCCACTGGGAAAGATCTGGCTGCCCTGCTCATACAGTGACCTGAGATGATTCCAAAGGACAGATAATGGAAAACACCATCTATCCACCTGCAGAGTCAGAACTGATGATCTTTGAGTGCAGATGAAAGCATGTTGTTTTTTTTCATTTTCACTTTCTCTCTTTGGCAACTAGAATAACGTGAAAATACTGCATGATTTCACATGTATAACTGGCATCCTGGTTTTGCTTTCTCATTCGGTGGGGGCAGGACTAGAGGGATGGAGAGAACTTGGAACTCAGAATGTTTAAAACAAGTAATAAGTAGTTTAGAAAAAAACCCAAGAAATCTGTAACATGTGGTCCCTTCTTATGGGTGAGGAAACTAAGAGGTTGTAAAGGATATGACTTGCTCACTTATGAATTTGTAAGTAGCAAAGTCTGCCCTAGGGTCACTGCCTGATCATTTATCTGTTTGGGAGTAGCTCTGATGAAGAGTTTTCTTTCAGCTGAAGAAGGAGGCCAACGAAATCTTCCTGGAGGTGGTTGTGCTAGAGCTGAGCCCTGAGGAAGAGACGGCGGACGTGAGATTGTGTTCAGTCTACAGGAAAACACAGAAAATAGATAGTAATAAATTTGAAAACTTAGTCATTATGAAGTGGCATAATACAAAATAAGGATAGAAATGTAGATTATAACTAGATTGGAGAGGTTTAAATGCTTGTATCTATTCCTATTGCGTAATAAAAAACCGTTGAAAGTTTTGGAAAAGAGTGAGAAGAAAATGAGGGCATAACTGTACAATTAATAAGATTATTTTGGTAGCAATATAGATTGGAGTGAAGGATGAGGACAGAGCAGCTGCAGAGTAAGAAAGGTTCAGGGAAGAGTTAATGAGACCTTGATTTACTGTGGTAGCACTACCAGCAGAGAGGGGGATCTGTGTTGGAGAGACATTGGAGGCATAATTGGCGGGACTGTCAAAAGGATCTGACTCTGGAAGAAGCTCTTTTCTAGCTTCGTATGTTGGTCTTTTAGAGCCTTTGCTAGAAATTCCAGGGGCTTTTAAATTCATTCTCAGGAATAGTTTCTCCGAGAGAGAAATCAAAGAAATTATATGCTTGCCCAAGTACTTAGTGAAGGTTGGTTTTATCAGTGGTGTTTTTTCAACAGTAATACTAACACAGGAGAGTCGCATCTTTAAGGCTTTGTGAGAATAGGAAAAGCCCACATTTGATGCCCTCCCTGGGGTTCATTTCAGTAAGTGTATACTGATCTCTTACTATGCTAGTAGGCATTGTAGATGCAAAGAAGAAACAGAATGGTCTTCATTTTTAAACAGTTCACATTTTACTCTGTAGGTGTTCTGTATTTAATAATAAAAGAAATGCATATCAAAACAGTTCCTCACCCAGTAAATTAGCAAAGAACAAAGATGGGAATAATTTTTGGAGTTGTAGAATGGTAGGCATATGGTGTATTGTTGATGAAGCTAAGGCTGTACAACCATTTTGGAAAGCAGTTTGGATTTGTGCAGAGTGGCTAAAATGTTCTTTCCCTTGAAGCCATCTTCCATTATTTGACATAATACCCCAGAGGTAATGACTAATAAAAAGAAAGTCCCTGTTTACACCAAAATGTTTTGTAACAGCAGTTTTTTGTTTTAGCAAAGAACTGAGAACAGAAGATACCCATTGACTGCGGAAATGGCTAAACAAATTGTGATATACACTTGTAATGAAATACTTCTATAAAACAACGAATATGAAGAAATATTACTGTGGAATAATGAGTATGAAGAATGCAGAACAGCATGTGGAAAGACAGGTGAATTGATGCAAGTGAAGAACCAAAAAACACAAACACTAGTTTGGACTGCTAGGTCTGTATCCCAAAGAGAGCAAAGGAAGAGGACAGGGACAAACATGTTTTTGTGGGTGTTTGTGGTAGCGCCCATCATCTGAGGAATGACTGAATATGTTATGATATATATACATGGTACATAGATTACACAGTAGCTCTGGATTTAGGAAGCCTCGTGTTCAGATCTTCCCTCAGACTCTTGCTTTGGACTCTGAACATGTCGCTTAAGCTCTCTTTGCCTCATTTTCTTCATCTGTAAAATAGGGATGATAATGTATATATGTAATAATATACGTATAGCACTTTGCAAACTTAAAGCACTATGCAAATGCTAATTATTTTTGTTTTTATTGTTGTGATGGCATTTATTACGTTGTGCTGTAAGAAATTAAGGGGCAATTTCAGAGAGACCTAGGCAGTTTTATATGAGTTGATGCAGAGTGAAATATTCAGAACCAGGAGAACAGTTCATATAGGACCAATGTTGCAAAGATAAGCAGCTTTGAAAAACTTAACTCTGCCCAGTATGAGGACTGACCACAATCCCAAAGGAATTTGGAATGTGCTACTCACTTCCTGAAGGGCTCTCAGTGCAGATTGAGGCATTTTTTTGTTTGAAGCAGACAATGCAGAAATTAAGTTTTGCTTGATTATGTGTGCTTATTTCTTAAAAGGGTTTCCCTCTCCTCATAACTCCCCATGGAAAGGAGGTAGGAGGGAGAGAAAAAAAAATTAATTGAAAAATTAAATTAAAAATATATGCAGTGTAAATGGAAAAAATAATCAGTTATTGATTGTTGAATGTCGGGAAATTATAAGGAACAAGCTTGCCCCTAATGAAGAGCTATGAGGAGACACTTCCCCTAACTCCTTTACAGAGGTGAGCTTCCATAATTGTGTAAGATTGCATATATTGTCAGATTTTTTTATATTTATATTGATTGGCTTTGGTGACTTTTTCCTACATCTTCTTGTTCTTTAAATATTCTTTGTTATGGGACAGCTTTTGGGATAAGGGAGGGAAGTGATACAGGGAGAAATTTAGGTGATGTAAAAAAGATACCCATGAAAATTAATTATTATTTTAAAAATAGAATTCACTTCTTTTTTGGATAAGGCAAGCTTTGATCCAGTGAACAGACAAAAAGATCAGCGTTCATATGACTTAGGACTTCAACTGTAGTATTCTTTACAGTAGAAAGGGCATCTCAAAGTGGTAAGAAGCAAAGCAAGGATTATCATGTCCTCATCTCAGCCACTGCACTGGTAGGTATATCACTATATTATCAGGGAATTCAGAAAGTTACTATTTATTAAGTAAACCTATTAAGGCTATCAAGGTTATTCTGTCCCTAACACTTATTAGCCCTGTGACCCTGTGCAGTTAGCCTAATCTCCGGAGCAAATCTTTAGGATTTGTCCAAGGGATTTGCTTTGGTGGAGAGAGTTCCCATACTCACAAACTCCCCTACTCTGACAGAAGTACTTCTCTTTTGTGTTCTGGTGGGAGTGGTGGATTAGGGGAATATCATAAATAAAGATCTTAGATCTTAGCTGGAAGGGACCTCAGAAGCCATTAAATTCAGTCCCCTCATTTTACAGATGAAGAAACTGAGGAACAGAAAAGTTAACTGATTTGACTAGATCATACAGATAATAAGTCTGTGAGGTAGGATTTGAAACCAGATTTTCCTGAGCCCAGTGCCCTGTCATTCAGTAGGCAGACTATTTAATGAGACTTCATATATGTCAAGAGTAACATATCTGTTCCCAAAACTGTAGTTGGTAGATTGATTGAAAGTCAGTTGTTGTTATGCCATAATCATTACGGAAAGTTAAAATCTGTCAGACTGAAACTTTAACTGTCTTTCGTAAGATTTCCTTAATATGTTTACTTGTTAGACAGTAACTTTGTGATTTATCTAATAATGCAGTTGTATGCCAGCAATAGGGGTTGAAATGAGGAGGGAAGATGGGAACCCTTGCTTTGCTTTAACTACCTTGACTTGCTTGTATTGGAAAGTCAACTGCAAGTCATGTCATCATCTTGATGTCACGGTCTTCTTTGAGAATAAAGGACAAACACAGAAAGAGTATTAGACTTGAAGTCAGATGATTTGGAATTGAGGCCTGGTTGTTATGTGTGTAAACTGCTCAGCTGTAATAAATCACTTAACTTCTCTGAACTTTAACGGACCACATGTGTAGTGGGAAAAGCATGGTGTAGAGGAAAAAATATGGATTTGGAATTAGGGCTTGGATTCAAATCCTGAGTCAACCACTTACCATGTGTGACCTTGGACCGGTTAAACTCTCTGTGCCTCCGTTTTTCATCTGTAAAATGAGACGTTTGGATTAGATAATTTGGAAGGTTCCTTCCGCTTGTAAATTGATAAGCCTGTCATCGCTGATTTCTGTTTCATTTTGTCTGCATAACCAGTGCCTAACATAGAGTGAGTTGTTAATGAATTGAATATTTAAAAGTATAAGTTGATGTAATCGTGTGCTAAGTCCTGGCAGCAGCCTCTTGGTAAGATCCTCCCATTCCATCATGGCTAAGGCCTTTTAGCTATTTCCCTGACCGTATCTCTCCCCTAGCTCCCTTGGAGGTGTCTGTCTTGACGTCAGTTTGCCTAGCTGTTAGCAGAAACATTTGACATGAAAATGTTATTTTTGTGGACAAGAGAGGCAAAGGTACAGAACATGGGTTCAGAACTTGTTGAGTGGCAGATCTCAGAAAAGTAATAGTGGTCATCTTGGAAGGACTAATTCAATGCACTACCTGAGGTATCTGTGTTTGGCCCTGTGTTTTATGTTCTTATCAGTGACTTGGGTGTAAGACATTATAGATGTCTTTCTTCTGTAGATAACCCAAAGGTCGGGCTTGGAGGAATAGCCAACATTAGAACTGTGGCTTAAGTTTCATGTATATATGTGCTGCTGTAATAATAATATGTTATAAATCATATATGAATGAAAAACTTTTAAGTTTTTTTTGTTATTTTGTTGTTGTTTACTCATTTTCAGTTGTATCCAACTCTTCATGACACCATTTGGGACTGTCTTGGCAAAGATACAGGAGTGGTTTGCCATTTTTTTCCAGCTTCTTTTGTAGATGAGCAAGTGAGCTATATAGGGTTAAGTTGACATCTAGTGTCTGAGGCCAGATGTGAACCTAGGAAGGTAAGGCTTCTAGACTCCAGGCCCAGCCCTCTATCCACAGCACCACCTAGCTGCCCCCCTATTAAATGCTTACTATGTGCTAAATACATGGGATACGAGTAGAAAACTGATTTTAACTAGGGGAGCATTAAGAATTCAATTACAGGACGGAAGACAAGGCCCAGAAGTCCTAAGGCAATATATTGTTTGAACTTTGTTGTTGAAGGGGACGAATGACATCAGGAAAGTGATGTCCTGACTTGCAAGTGAATTGGATTTAAGTGAGGAAGGGTTGTGCGAAGTCACCAGCCTCAAAGCCATCTGGGTCTAATTGCAGGATATAGAAGAGGCTGACTAGAGATGGTCCCAGATACAGTAGGAGACTTTGGCTTTTCCCAGATCTCAGGTTATCTGAGGCAACACCCATTCAGTCATTAAGACTAAGTAAGAAATTTTACTTACTTTTAAAAAAAAAATCAAGAAATTTTACTTACTTTTTAAAAAAAAATCAATCTGGAAGAGGAAGAGCCTCAGGGTTGCTAGCCAGAGCCCAAACAGTTGCTATTTACACACACCCTGCAGCCAACAAAACCGAAACAACAATCTGGTGGTGGTGTGAATGGCAGAATTCAGGGTCCTTTAGCTACATAAGCAGGTTGGAGGCAATTGCTGGAGTTTTGGAGATTATATAGCAGGGCAAATGCTTAAGGCGTGATGGTTTTCCATTTCGCTGGAAGGAGTATGTTCAGTGCCTCCCACCTCATTCAAGTTGTCGTGAATCCATCAAGGAGTCTGGCCAGTTTCTTGGTTGTCTAAGAAAGGGGGGAAGGCAAGGAAGTGTGCTGTATTTGATGAACACAGATAACCACCGTATTTTGTTGAATTAGGGAACTGACAGTTAAATCTGTGCTTTAGCAAATTCACTTTGACAACTCTGTAGGGGATAAATTGGAATGGAAGGGAGACTGATTAGGAGAATATTATAATAGTTCAGGGTGAGGTACAAAGAAGGGAAAGATGAGATGTTGTGGAGGTAGAAAAGATTTGGCAACTTTTGTTTTGGCAACAATTTTGTGTAGTGAATAAAAAACATGTCACAGGTTTGTAAATCTGGAGGCCTAAAAGGCTCATGGAGTCTTCATTAGTAATAGGGTAATTCAGAAAAGTGGTGCAGTTGAGGTGTTTACAAGACCCCACCTTGGAGGCATTACACTAGATGACAAAGTCAGACTCTAAGAATCAGTCTCAAAGGAAGGGACTCTTAGTGAGAGGTTGGAGGTAAATAGGTTCTCTACCCTTTCAAAGCTTAGTCATGCTAGAGGAAGGGATACCAGAGACTCCTAAAATGATTTGCCTTTCCCGTCACAAACCTGGCCTTTATAAAACCAGTATTTTAGTTTAAACTATATATTAAGCATTTTGTTTGGATTTTCAGACTCTTTTATGCAGAGTTCTCTGTGGTTGTTGAATATTAGAACTGGAAGTCACCTGAGGTCATCTTATTCAACACCTCTATTTTATTGAGAATTAAACTGGGTCCTGCCTTGTGAAGTGCATCCATGTCTCTTGACATTAGGCTCTATGTTTTGCTCTTTCCTTCCTCTAATCCTGCAGGTTTTAATTTTCTTAAAACTACTTCACCTACACCCCTTTTCTACAAAAACAAAATAGCTCCTTACTGACCATAGCCCAGTTGACTTAGAGATATTTCATACCTGACAGCAATAATTTATTGATTCCTTATCAGTATCATAGGCCATAGCAGTATATAATTACTGTTAGAAAATTAAATAGCTGGTTAATTGATAAACATTATATCATTATGTTGTTGAACAAATTAACTTTTCAGATAACATGTTGATTTAGTTATTTCCAATTAATCAATTCTTTTTTTGAATAAAGGCTGGGGACCCTGTGGAAATCAAGGGAAACATTACAGGATTGGCTGAAGGAGATCATGGATTTCATGTCCATGAATTTGGTGATAATACCCAAGGTAGGTTTATAAATTTATGTGCAGTTTGTTGGGCCACTGTAACGTTAACCTAAATTTGTCAGAGGAATGCAAGCTTTCCTGTTTTGTTTTGCAATAGACACTTACATAGATAAAATAAAATTTAAATAAATATTAAAATTTGTCTTATTTGGTTGATGAGAGGAAGGTCAGAGAAGCCAACCTTATGTACATAAAGCATAGCAGCTTTGTCGATTTGGTTGTCTGAAAACATTTTTTGTCTTTTAGGCACCACAGCTGGCTATTCATCTGTAAGCAACATTCAGTAAAGGAAACTGGGGAGAGGTAGCAGAGCTACTTTCTGTGTCACTTTTCCTCAGTTTCTCCTGTGTGCCTTTTATTCCTTTGTCTAAAATAAATTATTCCATTATTACTTCAGAATGAGTTGGCTTCTAGTTTGGAATTGGATGAAGGGTGATTGAATAAGGAGCTTAAAACTTAAACTTTATATTGAAAACTTTTACCTCCTAATATAGATAAATCCTGAAACTTCATTATGGAGTTTTATCATCCGAAAATTAGCTCAGTAACATGTGTCATTGTTAAATTATTGCACAGACAATTGTGTCTATTCACTTGACTGCTATATTTATTGTACTTTTAAAGTTTGACATTTTGAATAAGAAAGGGAGTATCAGTTTGCAAGCTAAGTTTAGTCCATTGAAAAAAATACCTTTCCTTACGTCATTCTGGCTTACTTACTTCTTGGCTGAAGTTTTAGCACTCTACGTGTGATGTGTAGACTATGTCCAAAGTTAATGGAAGGGCCTTAGTTAGAAAAGCTATAGTTTCAGGGCTAATATTTAGAGGTGACAGTACTTTGTCTCAGGCAGTGAGAGTAACAGCTGCTGGGGAACGCGCTAGTCCTGAACATAAGGGGACAGTGTTTCCTTTCTCACTTCCATGCCACAATCGTTGTCTGCTGTCAGATTCCCTGCTTATCAGAGAGCTATGGTCATCTTTTCCTCTAAACCAGCTCATTCTTTGGAAAAGTTTAGGAACCACTGGCCTTCTTGGTACTTGGAGATGTTGGAACTTCCTTATTTTACATGATGAAGTTGAAGCCCAGTAAGGTAAAAAGGACTTGCCTGAAGTTAAGTGATAATGTACCAAGCTATTGTTCAAGTTATAGTGGTTGGGTTGTTTCATTTGTGTGCAACTCTTTATGACACACACACCCCATTTAGAGTTTTCTTGGCAAAGATTCGGGAGTGGTTTGCTATTTCAAGTTATATTTGTCTAGGGGAAAAAATCCGATAAATAAGTTTGGGTTTGGAAAGATCACATAATCCATGGTATGTTTAATAGGGAAGAATTAAACCAAATGGAGTTGTGAGACAATGTTGAATCTTGAGATACTAGGTCTTCGTAATATGGTTTCATCAAAGGTAGTAATGTGTTCACATGATTTTTAATGAGTTATATCTGCTTTCATTTGAATGGATAACAATTAGAAACAAACTTTACTTCTTTGAAATAGTATTTACCTTTTTTGGATCATTTAATACCAAATGTTGAAGTAAAAGTAACTTAAAAGGAATTTGGTAAGAAAGAAAGTTGAAAGTTTTCAAAAAGAAACCATATGGATTTTTATTAATAGAAGTGATATGTGCACTTGAACTTACAAAGGAATTCTACATTTTGGTATTTAAGTTTTGGCCCGTACCCAATACACAGTAGATTTTAGATAATTCTATTTCAGTAACTTTAATTATGAACAGTTTGTGTGATTAGATCTTTATAGAAGTAATAATTGGTTTTGAAGTCTTGATTATAGATTCTTTTTACTAACAGGATGTATCAGTGCAGGTGCTCACTATAATCCTCATTCCAAAAAACATGGTGGACCAAATGATGTTGAAAGGTAGGTTTTTTGAGATCTCTTGATTTTTAAAATGAGAGTTGGAGTCAGGCCCCTTCTTCAGGTCTTGTTTTTTATGCTCTGCCTTTGGACAACTGATGAAATGGTGAATTTCCACCTAGCCCTACAGAACTGGAATTTTGTGAGTGTTCTTTCTTCCTCCTGCCCTTCCACCTAGCATAACATCAAGAATGTATCCTTTTTCCCCCATGTTCAGTGTAGTGCTGGATCACTAAATAGTTCACAAATGGGAGCACAAATTAAGAGGGCTTTGTTTTTATCATGTTTATTTAGTACAGAACACAGTGTCAAATGAAACAGAGAAAATGACATGAATATATAGTATTGTCAGACATTAGAATAAACCAACCACCATTTTTAAAGCATGGGGGAGGAAGAAAATCTGTGAACATCAAGGCTTAATTGATGAAACTAATTAATATGGTTCAAACTGGATGAAATTTCCACTTTTTCCTGGGAATCTTTTAAGAAAAGTAGATGGTTTAAAAGAAAAATAGTTACAAGGTTCAGTCATGTAAGGACTGATTAGGTATATCAGGGTGAGAACCTTAATAATTCACTACTTATTCATAGGATAAACTAGAATCATTAGTTCCTTCTCATGGTTATTGGGAAGAATCTATAATCACTTTCACATTTCCCCTCATCTTCCCTCCCCAAAAGAAAAACATTCCACCTAATGTTACTTTGTCTTTTTAAAGTAAAGTTTGATTAGTTGAAGATTTTTTTTTTCAATTTTTTTTTTCCAGCTTTAGCTCCTATATCTGGCTAATTACTACCTTGTTTGATCAGTGCTCATTTGACCAAATGCAAGAAGTAATTTCATCCTGGAAGATAGGGTCTGACTTTTAACTTGGAAACATTTGGTTGGAACTCAAAATTTCTTGTTTGTGATCCACAGGCATGTTGGAGACCTTGGCAATGTGACTGCAGACAAAGATGGTGTGGCAAAAGTGTATATCAAAGATAATCAAATTCAGCTTACAGGACCAATGTCTGTCATTGGCCGTACTATGGTGGTAAGTGTTAAAAGAGCAAGGGTTTGTGTGTGCACATGTGCATTTTTCCTCATACATATAGGCTTTGTGGCCCTGGGTGTGTCATATTTATTAACCTTGGAGTGCTCTAAGGAGCTCAGTAAAACTAGAAGGTGCTGACTTGCATTATTAGAGGGAGTTCCTTCATACACAAGTCCAGCCACCCCAACCTTCTTAGTAATGAGATGGAGACCCATGTTTTAACTTGGTTTTATACTCTAGCAACTAGTTATGCTAATGTCAATGCTCACAGTGAAAGGGAACAAAACAATGACCTTGGTCACTGCTATAGAGGTTAAATGCTAATTCTTCCCCAATCAGTATCAGAGGTAAATTGTTAAGTCTTAGAAAACTAAACATGTGGTAATTTTTGAATTTGGGGTGAGAGTAGGGATAGAAAAGGACTGTCCTTGATCTGAATTAAAATTATACCAAGTCATTTTGAAACTTTTGGCATGTTATATCTTAATGCTGTAGTCGTAGTTAGTTAGTCAAAACACCCAAACAATTCAAATATCAAATTTTGCTATTTATCTGCCAATATTTCAATTCCTTCCCTTCCCTCTCCCACTTTTTTTTTTTTTACAAGTCTTTTGACATTGCTCAAAATAGGGGGGAGGTGCTAGTCCATTTCACTTCTAGATCTAAGAATATAAAAAAAAATCATTGATATAGTTAAATGTAAGAAATCAGAAGGAACAATTAAAATATTCTTTCAGAGAGTTTAGGGGATATCTCTGGGCACCGTTTCGCTATGCTGTCTTAACATTTTGATAGAATTTGAGCCCAATTTGACTTATTCCCTCAATTTATATTTGATATATAGTGCAAACAATATTAGAAAATCTTTATAATTTCTTTGGTATTATGGAAGTCTAGGATCAATATGGTCTAGATTTTTAGCTTGTTAATTTCCTTTATTATAATAGTAAACTGCCTAGGACATAATCTTATTTAGGTATACCACAATACAACCTATAACAAATCCTATTAAATGTTATAGGCTTGTTTTTCTAAAAAAGTTACCATATATATTTGTGTTTATTAATCACTAAAGGTTCACTTGACATGCCCCTTGACCTATGTACATGTGAGGGTCTTACCTCTCAGGGATTAGGGAGAAAAAAAAATGTGTGTAGTAGCCACTTAGGACAGAATTTAATTTTCTTAAAATGCCTTTATTATTTTTTATTAGGTCCACGAGAAAGCTGATGACTTGGGCAAAGGGGGAAATGAAGAGAGTGAAAAGACGGGAAATGCTGGACCTCGCCTGGCTTGTGGCGTAATTGGGATTGCTAAGTAAACCATTTTCCTAGGATATAGCTCAGGTACCTAGGAACACAAAGATGTGGATGATTACATGTAGAAACATACTTGGCAAGACCATTAAAAACTAATCTTAAGTCAAAGCTTGTGTGAAACTAATTGCTTTGTTCAAATGTCTCCAATGCTGATTTGTATAAAAATTTCATACAGCCTATGATTAAAATGCAGCAGTGACTGTGGAATATTGTTTCTGGGAATTTTGTCTAGCATAATTTAGTTTAAACTTAAGGCTGATCTCAAAGATTAGATAGACAAATGTTTCTTCAAAGTGAGCTATATTGAAATAGTTCAGAGTATAGTTTAGCTCCCATAGGCCTTGTGAAAGTTGATATCAAGTATCATTTGTGTGGCAAATTTAATGAGTAAAGACAGGAATGTGTGTACTGTTTACAACTAATTTCCTTTACAAAAAAAACGAAACAAAACCCTGAGAAACGTGTTTCTAGCAGCTGGCTCATAATGGACCATGTTTAGGTCCAATAAAAGGATAGTTTTCTTGGACAAAGAGTGTATCTCCTCCTGCCATGGCTTAAGACAAGATAATGTGGTGTCCTAGCATGAAATAAACAGCTTTTAAATAACAGGTGGCAAAATTTCTACTTTGTGTGAAAATCTTCATTTATTTACAACTGGTTCAAGCCAAAATCTAAGTCTTAAAACCATATTGGCCAAGAGTAAGAAACTTACCTGCCAAGTTAGCAATTTTTTTCCTTTCTTCCACAGTCATGCCTTAGAGTATGCCCAGCAAGCCCAGTACCTTTTAGTATATAATAAAAACTGAGATTGGCACATTCTGTTTCCAAGCTCTTTCCATAAGACAAAATGCTGCAGAACCCCACCCCTTCAAGTTAGTTGTTTAACTGAATTCAAAACACTGAAGTGTGTGGAGTGTTATTTCTGGGTTTTTTAGCCTTGATGCATGCTTAGGTATTTTTTTTTCTCCCCCCAGAAGTGGTCCTTATCCCTTATCTCTTAATCCTGTTTACATTATGCAACTTTTAAAATGAAATGTATTCAAGTCAAGGTTTTGAATGAAATGCAAATAATGGTGACCATAAAATTTAGAAAAACAAATGAACATAAATCATGTTAGAATACCTTGGCAGAGATACACAAGCAAAATGTCATACTAGATTCTTTCTTTTCCTAAAAATGATAGTTTCAAACAATTTATAAAAATGTCTTTAAGAAACATTTTCTAAATCAAGCTTGATACTATTTTTAAAATGCTAACATTGTAAAAAGAGTAAAAAAGAACTTGCAAATCTCCACTGATCTCCACTAGTAATAGGCTTTCTTCTAAACATTAGATAGGTACTTACTATACCAACCAGAGATCCATTTGTGTCATATATGGTAGAACTTCTCTGGGAAAATAAGTAAATTCTGAACAATCAAAACTTGAATAATGGCTGTTTTACAGGCTATGATTTCAGCTTTTGTACAAATATCCTTTCAGGGGACTCAATGGCTCCAACACGAATGAAACAGATTAAAGACAAATTTCTGAACACATGGAATTTTAAGTTCACAGATATGTAAACAGGATTTTCTCCTTTATTCTGCAAACGCAGGAACATAAAAATGCCCTCCACCCCCACCCCTTTAAATGCCCTGCTGCAAAAAGCAGCATTAAAAAAATTACTCAAGTAACAAAGCAGCTGCCTCTTCATGTAGGGGAAAGGCGGGGAGAAGAGAAATTAATCAGTATTACATCAAAGCCAAGACAGTTTTTTTTTAAAAATGAACATTATTAATACAATTTTTATGAGCACAGTGTTTGGATTATTTTGTGCAACATTGAATATCTTTCTTTTAGGGCACTGGATGAACACTCATACCCTATTTCCCAATCTTAGATTTGCTTTTGGCTTTGGCTATTTTATTCATCTTCTGTACAGATAATTAATGTTATAGAAATGCAGCAAGAATACCTTTGCCTAATAAGGAAGTGCACAAAATAAGTGAGGAAATGAAAGCTTGAGTTATGCAAAACAAGTAGCATCTTAAAATCTTCAGTACTAAAGAGAAAAAAATACTTTAAACTGGAGTTTGAGTCTTGATTTTTTTTTCCCCAAGCCCCACCCCCGCAACCACCTGAAGAAAAAATCATGGGTTAAAAAAAACCCAAAAAGCACCCTAACTCCTAAATGGGCATATTATCAGGTAATAATTTGAATATATTATATCAAATTGTTTTTTTCCTAAGGGTCCAATTGTGTCAGTAAAGAAATTTGTCTTTCTACAAATTAATTAGGGCAACACCACAGAACCAATGAGAAAAATAAAACCTTGATTGAATCACAAAACACTAACAATTAGCTCTTCAAATAACATTTTAAAACCACTAACTTTTTTTTTTTTTTACCTTTTATGGTCAAGTAGATTAAAATGCATCTAAAAATCAACTATTACAAATAAAAACCTGCTCCTGTGAATTCAACTACACAAAGATGTATTTTTTTCCAACAAATATAAACAATTTAAACTGTCTAATTTAGACTTCAGTACAGCATTAACAGCTCAAACTTTAAGATGCTGAACATTTCTTTTCCGCTTCAGTGCAGTGTAGGAAGAATAGCACACATTAAAGTTTGTTACGAAAATAGAGTTTATTAAAAACATCCCTATTGTTTGAGGAGCTTTCACTGTTACCTTTTCTTAAATTAAAAAAAAAATAGCACTTCTAATTACGATTTGTAAACTTTTTAAAGTCAAAACTTTTAAAAAGTTACAGCAAAAGGGTAATATTTTATTCATATTTTTGTCATTTTGTGGCTATTTTAAATAGAAGGGAAGCAATCAAATTGCTTATAATTCCCCACCAACTACTGAGGGGCTGTGATATAGCAGAAGCAAATATAATACAGCATCTGTCTGTACACCTCAAGCTCTATGCTTCAATGTCACTGTCACAATTTGACAAATTCCAGTCTCTAGCGAGAAGCCTCTACTCCTGAGGCAGAATCCTTTTCAGGTTCATCAACAGATGAAGTAGCCTCTGATGGTAACTCTTCAGTAGGATTTATAACTGTGGACTCCCCTTTATCAAGTTCTGAAATAGTGTCTGCATTTCCCACTTGGCCACTAGAAGGTTCAATGGTTTTATCGCCACCTGACCTATCTGTCACCTCGGGTTTTTCCTTTCCTCGATTTTCTTCCTTATCTCTACGAGAATCTCTCTCTCTAGAATCCCTATCTCGATGTCCACCGGGTCGTCTCCTCTCTTCCAAGTCTCTGTGCCTGTCTCGTTCAGGGGTTCTTCTTCCCCACTCTCTCCTCTCCCGATTACTGTTATCTCTGTCATCGATACGGTTACCATAGCGTTCCCGATCATTTTCTACCCGATTTCCAAAAGACCTCCTCCCAAATCTTTCTTGGTCTCTACCTGAATTGAACTGCTGCCTATTTTCATTTCTAAATTGTTGCTGCTGTGGTGGTTGCTGTGGTGGTTGCTGTGGCCTTCCATCTCGATCTTCAGCTCCGCCAGGGCCTGGGCCTGGGCCTCCAAGTCCTGGCATTCCACCAGGCCTAACAAAAGGGCCATGGGGTGGAAAGGGGCCTTTCATTCCATGAGGTGGTGGCATTCCAAAGCCGCCTGGGCCTGGGGGTGGTCCTCTGTGCATCATATGAGGTGGCATAGGACGAGGTGGCATCAAAGGGAATCGCTGCAAATGAGGTGGAGGCATTCCTGGAGGGCGTTGCAGGGGTATTAAGCCAGGCCGAGCACCCAGGAGACCAGTAGATGGTGCTTGTAACCCAATTACAGGACCAGGTGCAACTCCTTGGGTGCCTAAAACACATCAATAAGAAAACAATTATAAACAGAAGAGAAAGTGCTTTCATTACAACTACTCCCCCTGTACGTACCAGTAAATACTGCTTATAAAATATCTATACCTACTCAGTTTTAAACATCAAATACCAATAGTACGTACCACATACAAGTTACAACTTTGCACGGTGTCACAAAGCTCTGAGGTCCATAATGCAGATTTCATACAACAATAACAATACAGCAAACTAAAAATCCAATTATGAAGACATCAACTTATGAACAAAGAGATGTTGATGGAATCCCTGTGGTTTTTTTAAATTTTATTTTATTCCTATTCAGTTTGAGAGGCAACTTCCTATCAATTAATAGAAACTAATAGGTTAAAACACAAACAGTGGGGCAAATGCCACACACACTTAGATTTCAATTCAGCTTGTTGAGTCATTAGAAAATTGTGATTTCAAACCTTGAAATCCAATGTGTTGCATTATAATGTTGGAAATCACTGACATGTTTTTGGTTACATTCTATATATTCTCGCTTCCCGAAATTAAAATGCTGACTATGGCTGTTAACTTGTATGACAACTTCAAGGTAATAAAGACACACAAAAGATAAAAAGTATTTATTTTTCCCAAAATGCACTGACAAAAGTCTTAAATGTTGCCAAGCCAGAGTGATTTCAGCTCTTCATCTTCTATCTCTTCTTCCAGATGTGTTAAGAATTTGCAAAGCAAGTTCTAACAAGGAACAATATTTTTTCGTTTTCCCACCACCTATAGGGAGTCCATGTTTTGCAGTTACCCCAATTCAATGCAAAGCAAAGTAAATGTGCAACTAACCATTTGACAAGACAAAGGAACTCTTTTTTTTCCACTAGTAACCTTAATGTAAGTTGCCCAAATCCTGATATACACATAAATGTAACAGTCCTCTTGAAATGGCTCTTAAAAATATCATGCCAGAAAGGTTCAACCTGTTCCTTCTAATCAAAACCAGAAAATTAAAGATACAAAGTTCACTACCAAATGAATTCTTTTGATCGAAGTCTGAGCCCAAGTTTCACAACTAAATATGATGGTTTATTTCACTTTTCTGTAAAAAACTAAGATGATGGATCATTTTCCTTTTTAAACTTGCAAGAATTATTTTAAAATGTCAAGACTACCGTGAGAAATCTTTTTGGGTTGGTTCAAAACTTGTTGGTCTGCTCCTCAGAATTTTCTGTAGTCTTTAAGCATCAAATGAAAATACATTATGAAATGTGGGGCAACACTACCTATAGGCCAGGTTCCTTCTGTTGATCTTTTTTATTCAGTATGTTTTCAAAAAATGAAAAAAAAAATCACTTGATTTAAAAAATAAAAACAAACTCCAACTCAACAAACAAACCCCAGTTCGACTATAATGTTTAGGCAATTAACATAGTTTGTTATATGCCACAGAATCCTCACAATGAATTGGTATATCCACTCCATATTGTGTTAGTAATTATAGGGTAGGTTAACACATAAACACAATATATACTTCAATAAGTGTACAATCTCATTAGTTGCAAGCATTACCTCTTGTGTAGATCATGAAATGCCATCATCACCTTCTACTTGTGCTAATTTTTTATATAGGCTTATGGCTTATTACCCTTTAATATATTTTTACATGTTACATTTACCAGTGCTGATTTTTGTTATGTGATAGGTCCACCTTGATAAGATCATAATCTCACTACCCCAAAAAAAGTCAAGTAAGAGTACAGTAGTAAATAACCCACATGCCAACTTTCTCATTTTATAAAATCCTGGTCAAAAATTTTCTCCAAATATATGAAGGGTATCTTAATTTAAAAAAAAAAAGGGAAAAGGTAGACTTTTTCACAATGATTTTCTATAGTAGATTTCATATATTTAACCAACTAAAGGATACAGAGAATAAAAGATACAAAGATCCTACTGTACTTAGCATATGTTGATTACAAAACAATCACAAGCATAAACCTACAAAATTAAACTTTAATAGAAAATGCAGTTCAATAAGGAATTGAACACAGATCACTTAGAAATTCAACTAGATTTCTGTTCAGCAATCTTCTGATTACTATTAGTGAGATAGAAAACAGACACCTTTTGAAGGTATTTGCCACTGTGATGAAGAATGTTCTGCACAAGATCCAACTCCCTTCAAGTTTTGGGGGTGGGGAGTGGCATGTGGGGACAGAAAGACCCCTTAGTCCTTAAAAGTGTCCTCCGGATGCCCTTGCCATTGTGCTGACTGCATCATGGCATTCAGAAGGACCACAAGTAGCCCTGACATTTTTAAGTATTTAGTGAAAAAGTTTGTGTTCATATGAAACACCAAAAGCTTGATTTGATATTGAATAATTATGAAAAAGTATGTATAAAAAATACCTATCATTTAAACTGACATTCCAAATTAGTTTTTTTAATAATACAAATACGCATAAGTATGTACCTTTTTAAAGGTTTATTACCCACTACCAAAGTGTAGCACATTGCTAATTTAGAGACATTTAAAATTAAGCTGGGAGGAAAGGCAATATACATTCTGATTGCCAAATTGGTGAGAAGGATAAAAGGGGGAACTTGCAGGGGGAGGGACACAAATCTGTTCCTGGAAGATAAAACTGTCCTTTAAACAGATTACGTATATATAGTCCCTGATTTCAAAGTGATTTCTTACATTTTACAAAGAAGGAAACCGAGGCTTACATACATAAAGTGCTTTGTTGATAGCCAAACATCAGTTAAATGTTGGGGCTTAGGCTCAATCTAATTCTCACTCCCAAGCCACATTTTTCCTATTATACTATGCTGATTCTGTGTAAACAAGCATTAAAAAATACAGTTGTTTCCAATTTTGGGGGTGGGGGAGTGGTCAATTTGTGAAATTACTGGTATAGGGAATTCCCTGCAATTAACTCCTCTCTACCAATGAAGATCAAAAACTGTTATGAAACCTGGAAAACACTGGTAATACTGAAAGGTCAAAATGGCATGTGAATGTGACCAGGTCACAGCTGCAGTCAGAAGTAGGCCTTTGAACCCAGGTCTGACTCAGGCCAGGCTTCTCTATCCACTATCCAGTGTTTCTTAAACTGTGGGTCACCATGCTGTGACCTACAGCTTAACAAGCGCTGAAGGGCTTGTGAGTGGAAACAGTTTAAGAAGGGCTGCTTATCAGGATGCCTTCAAATGCTGCAACATTTTGGGTTGGGTTCAAAGGTAGCAGACGTGTGTATGAATTCAGTACTGACTTTGCAAATGACATTTTTCACATGAGTCTGAACAGGTTTTTCCCTAAGCTTTATTGGTTCTTGCTCAATGATACTTACTTTGTTGTCTCCAACACCCATATCCTCCCAAAGTTGAGCTGCTGTTAGTTATGCCTGTGGACAATATACGTGCGCACAACCATCACCTGAATCTCAGTCTCTGTTACTATTCTTTTTTTTTCAACTCATGCTTTTAGCTTAGGTTAAAAGCACCAATTATTCTGAACATAATTAATACCAACCATGCCTGCAGGTAGATAGAGGAAAGCTTAAGAGAATAGTTTATTCAGCTTTTACTAGAAATCATTCACTGTTTAATCATCCAAAATGAATTGATTTATCTTCTAAACGTCAAAACAACCATCTCTGGAGCAGGGTCAGATCAATTTAATCTAATGTTAATTGTTTTCAAAGGGGGAAAAAATCTCAAAGCTGAAGTAAATGGGGAAATTTCTTTGACAAGATCAAGATCAGTTTAAGGAAGAACAGCTTTTTCTGAGATATTAACATACAAATTCACAAACAAGAAATAAGTAGGAGTAAGCTGAGGCTTTAATTCTAAATTAGTTTTACTATTATTAGAATACCTCCTCTGAAATTAGGTACTATGGATGATCAAGGTTGTTGAGGCAAATACAAGAAGGTGCTGGTGTCTTTCTACATCTATGCAGCGTATAAAACAAGGTATCAGGGCAAACATTCAATTGTATTGCAAAGAGTACTAAAGTGTAGCATTGTGTTTTTATTTCATTAGAAGGCATTGCTAGCTGAAGAAATCAGGGTTAGTTCAAATACAACTTTGGCATTAATTCAAAGTAAAATGAAGAGCTGACAACAATTCAAAGCTAACAGCAGTTGTGATTCTCTTAACAGCAAATCTGTCAAACAAAATGCATGGTCAGGAAAAATGAGAAATCTCTGTGTAAGACGAGGAAACAGACTATAAGACTTTATAAAGAGACTTTGTAAATCATGGGGTCAGGACATGTAGGATAAATTAAATGAACAGCACCGGAGAACCAAACTCTAAAACCAAACTTATCTAGAAAATACCTAAGAGAATCTATTCTAGCCCTTCATTTTACAAAAAATGCTGAAATTTAGAATCCTAGCAAGCTCACTTTCCCCAAGATCAGAGAGGTCTTAACTCCAGATGCAGAGTCCTTCCTATTTTCATGGTGTATTCGCCAACTCAAGAAACATTCAGTAAGGACCAACGTGTACAAGATAGGGGTAACAGGGGTTAACACAGTGTTTTGCACAAGTCCTCTGTAACATAAATGGTGGGTAAATAGGGCTCGCTCCCAGTTTATTCCACTGAGAAGCTTACTGATGCTGACCTGCTTCAGTGAGCCTACTGCACAAAAAGGAGAAACACAAGCTAAAGAAAAGGGTATAGCTACCAGAAAACCTTTCCAGACTACATACGTCAATGAACTCAACAGTAAAAAAGACAAAATGCAGAGAAGTAGAGGAGAGTAGTGGGAGCTATTGTTCTGGATTGTTTATTGCTATAAATTCCAGACTCATGGCTCAGTCACCTCATCATCTGACCAGTAGACAAATTATTAACCTTTGGTAAGATATATATAGAGAGCTAACATTTATACAGCAGCCCTTCCTTTCAGGTTTGCAAAGAGCTTCATGTGTACCATGTGATTCCCATGATGAAACAGGTACTAATATCATTCTCCCATTACTGATGAGCAAACTAAGGCTTTCAGTCACACAGCTACTGTATTTAAAACAAGATTCAAATTCAAGTCTTCCTAACTCCAAGTTAGGCACCTTATCTACTTTACTACAAGGGCAAAATATAATGCAGTTAACAAGAGAGGAGAAACTTACCTCAACATGGATTGGAATGTGGGTACGTAGGAAGGGTTACTTTCATGGTTGGTGGTAACATAAAGGGGAAAGGCCTTTCCAAGTAGTAATATAAGGGCTGCTCCATCCCTTGGGAGCTTCCTCACACTAAACAGAAGATCATGCGAAAGGCTAGGGTTATATAATGGGGCTTTTGCAGACAACGGAAGCCTGCAAAGTACAGTTCTCGATATGCATTTTTGTACCTCAGTGTAAATTTGATTTGAATATTAGGGTCCATTTGAGCCAGATCAGATTAGACTTGGACTAGAATACAAGCAAAATAAAGGGAGGCAACCTGATACAGATCAACAAATTTGGAGACCTGGGTTTTATCTAACTAGCTCTCCCACCAAACTTAAGGTATTTTTCCCTGCTATGAAATATGTCACAACTTTCCTGGGACTCAAATTTTCCTCACTGTGAAAGAGAAAAATTACATTAGATTAACTCTAAGGTCTCTAGCAACCATAAATCCAGTGACTGCATGAAATCAAGACTCAAGGGAATTAAATTAACCAACCCAACTTTGTGTACGTTGGAAGCAGTAGAGTCTGAATTTGAAACCAGTTCCTGTGGCTACCCTAGCTTCTCTTTCTGCTATCACTCACTTATTCCATCTGTAAAATAAAGGAGCAGGATGAATATGTCTACTAGTCCTAAAATTCTATAAGTACTCTGTGTATAAAGTATGATTACAGATGGACAAAATGCTTCACTGTTAAACCTGCATGTGATGTGGGTTCTCAAAAGTTAAGCCAGGATAGAGCAGGTTTTGGAAGATACTATACCAAAATATAGGGTCTTCCAAGTTGAATGTGGGTAAGGACTGTCTTATCTGATGACCTAAAAAAAGCTAACTTCTTATACACATATTACAAGCTTGGGTATACGATGATGAATTTTTCAGTTATATCTTGAAGACCACATACTAAGTTATAGGAGAGATAAGATTTTATAGTTGAGGAAAGTGAGGCTTACGGAGGTTAAATGATTTCCTTATGGTCACACTGCTTAGTAACAGGTTACATGTTATTACAGCAAACTTCAACGTTACTGAGTTACACCACAACATTTCATGAACACTTCTCTCCTTACCCCTACTTGTGAGAACTGTGACTGCCCCATTACCAAACCAATGTGGGGTGGTTTCATGTGATAAGACAAAGGCTCCATCTAATATCGTAAAGTATGTAGATAGAACAGAATAGGCAGGGTGTATCTGGCAAGGATCAATTCCACAGGGTATCTATAGCCTGATTAAGAGGACTGCCCACTTATATCCTTCTCCGATGCTACTACCTATTCCTTTTGAGTACGATTTCTTTCCTCCCTGGTCCACAGAGCAAAGATTAGACTCAAAGTTTTTCTTTTTATTTTAAATCTGAAGCAGTCCTTTTGAGGTTTCCTAAGAATTTTTCATTCTAGTAGCAAAGGATATTATATATTCTTCTGTCTATAGCCTCATCTCTTCTTTTTTCTTAGTTCCTATTTGGAAAAACTGTAGATATTAATGACTGTGGGTAGAAAAATGGTTGAAATAGAGATTTCATCTACATTTCAGAAGAAAAGCACAGTAGGCTGGGTTTATTCTCATCAGTCCTACCAGTGAAGTTTAGTGGGCCAGTAAAAAAAGAAAGACAAGGAAATCCCAAGTAGTAATGAGGGGAAAACAATCAACAAATATTTATCCAGTGGTTACGCTGCACCAGACACCATACTACACACTGGGGATAGGAATATAAAGAGCAAAATAATCCTTATTTACAATTTAAGTGGGGGACAACTACATATGAAAATACATACAGTATTCACATATATTTATATACACAAGGAAGACAGCAGCAATTGAGGTGATCTGAAAAGGATTCACAAAAATGATGGTGCCTGAGCTTCATCTTAGAGAGAGGGACTTCATGAGGCAGAGGTGAGGGGGCGGAGATGGGAGGTGGGAGATCCCACGAGAGGAAGAGCTCAAAGGCTAATTTGGCTGGATCATAAGAGACAGGAAGGGGAGTAACATCCAGTGAGACTAGGTAGATAGATCTGGGCAAGGTTGTATAGGGTTTTTTGTCTGGACTAAAGAAAAGAGCTTGTAACGTTCTTCCAGTCCCTTGTTTCAAACAACCAGTGAAGGCTCGTTACATTTTTATGTAAAATTAATCAGTTTTTATCCTTTCATTTGATCATCTTATTTTTTTTAAATCATTAACTTACTTAAATAGGTTAGGTTGGAAGTGTTTTAATTTAAAATTGAATGTCATCTTTTTCTCTTTAGCTTTCTATTAATTTTCCTCAATAGGAAGCCACTGGAATTTGTTCAATAGGCAATCACATGATCAAATCTGTGTTTATGGAAAATTACCCTGGCATCAGTTAGTAGGACAGATTCAAATAGTATGAGATGAGGTAGGGTAAAGATTAGAAAGCTATTTCAAAAATACAAGTAAGAGGTTAATGATTAACTGAGCTTCAGCTAGGGTGGTAACTGTGTGAGGGGAGAGGAATGACAAGTAAGATGCTGTAAAGTCAGAAAGGGCAAGATCTGGTAACTGGATATATATGATGCAGAATCAAGGACAACACCAAAGTTACAAACATGGCAACTTTTAAGGATGGTAGTGTTGTTGATAAAAATAGGGAAATCTGGCAAAAAGAAGAGTTTGTGGGGAAAATGAATTCCACGCTACATGTGCTGAGTTTAAGATGTCTCTGGAACACCCATTTTAAAATGCGTGCTGGGCAACTGATAATCTGAGACTAAAGCTCGAGGGAGACACTGAGGCTGGATATGCAGATCTAGGAAGTCATATGCACAGATGTGAGCTAAACCAATGGAAAATGATGAGGCTACCAAGAGAGGATAAAGATGAAAAAGAGCCTAAGACAAAATCCTTGAAGAATAGCCATAGCCAGGGTGTGACAGGAAGAAACCAGAAAAGAACTCCTTAGGAGAGAGAGGTGTCATGAAAGCCTAGAGGGGAGAATATGTCCAAGAGGGGAGGGTATCAACAGTGTTACATACAGCAGATATATTGAGAAGGATGATGACTGAAAAAGAGGATCAGATTCCACAATTAAGAATTGAGATCTCCTTTCTAGGACCGAATCCCAAGGGAATCAAAAAATGAGAAAAGGTCCCACACAGACCAAAATATTGATAGCAGCCCTCTTTGTGGTGGCCAAGAACTGGACATCGAGGGGATGCCCATCCATTGGGGAATGGCTGCACAAGTTGTGGTATATGAATGTAATGGAATACTATTGTGCTATAAGAAATGATGAACAGGAAGACGTCAGAGAGGCCTGGAAGGACTTACATGAACTGATGCTGAGGGAAAGGAGCAGAACCAGGAGAACACTACACACAGTAACAGCCGTAGCATGCAAGGTCTGCTTCTGATAGACATAGCCCTTCACAGCAATGCAAGGACCTAAAACACTCCCAAAGGACTCTTGAGGCAAAATGCCATCCACATCCAGAGAAAGAACTATGGATCGCAGAATAAAGCAGACTGTTTCCTCTTGTGTTATATTTTGTCTTGCTTTCTCTCATGGTTTTTCCCATTCTTTTTTAATTCTTCTATGCAACATGACTAATGTGAAAATGTGTTTAATAAGAATGTATGTATAGAACCCTTATAAGATTGCATGCCATCTTGGAGGGGAAAGGGGGGAGGGAGGGGTAGAAAATTTAAAACTTATGGAAGTGACTGTTGAAAAGTGAAAACAAATAAATTAATTTGTAAAGAAAAAAAAAAAAAAGAATTAAGAGCTCAATGGCCACACTAGGGAAAGTAATTTCGGTTGAATAATAGTCAGAAGCGAAAGTGTAAAGGATTGCGAAGAGAAAGGAGAGAAGAGGTAGAGTGTGTACGCAACTTTTTCAAGTAGTCTGACCAAGAAATGGAGAAGAGACAGAGGACAATGCATTGAGGAGTCCTATAGCCACTAAACTACCTGGTCAGGCTTGGGCAGCTATTCCATTTAAGGAGGCAAACTGTCTGGATTCCCTTAAGCAAACAGATTTCAAGCCCTTTAGTAACTAAAAATACCAAATAAGAAATATTGTTGAAATCCACAGGATGCTATTCAGATTTATAAAGTAGAGTTAGGTTCTGTGATTCAGAATATTACACATCACTGGGACAAAACTGGGAAAGAAAACATAATTGCCTATTTATACTGTTAAGGGTTTTTGTTAGTTAAAAAGGCTTTTTAAAAATTTTTCAGGTGTAGTGTAATATGGAAATATTAATCATCAAGTTTTTGCTATAAATGAATAAAGCAAGAATTAGGAGGTTTATACTATCTTCAAGGCACTGACTGCATTTAGCACTGGAGATGAAAAGATCAACAAAACAGTTGTCCTTAAGATGCTTATGCTTTAGGGAAACATTTATAAACACGTACAAACCAAATGCAAGGTATTTTGGGAGGGGACAGGGAAAGGAGGAGCAAGGAGATCAGGAAAGGACTCATAGGGTTGACTGAGCGGAAGTCAAGTGATGAGGCAGAGCATATCGGCCATGGATGCAGGAAGTGGAACGTCATACGGAAGGAATGCAAAAAGGCCAATTTGGCCGAATCTCAGAGTGAAGAAGGGTAACAGTGCAATAAGCCTGAAGAACTTCCATCTGGTGTTACAGATGGGATGTGCACAGACAGCACCATGAAAACCATGCATCAGAAATACCATTCTGGAAATGGTACAGAGGATGGGTCTGAGAGAGGAGACTCTCGAGTCATGTATGATATCTGGAACACTGTGGTAGAGCTAAGAGGGTTTAATTAGAGACACCTCTGGGATTTAACTCAGACAAGAAGAATCTCTATCTCTTAACTAAACATCTTTTAAAAAATAAAAATAAGAAAAAAAAGAATTCAATGAAGCATTAACCACTGGCAGATGATTATGAACTATTTTTTCATACCTCTTAAAATGTATGTTGTACTACCCCATAAACTGATCAACAGTTGTCCTTAGGCAAAACATCAAGACTTTCCAAACATAATGTAAATATAATGGCCAAGCCACATATTGGTATAAAAAGTAAGATTGGCAGTCATATTCCACCCAAGACAAAGAACTTTAATTTCTTGCCTTATGCTAATCACAGACATATCTTAGTAAAGAGTAAAAATTCATACTGGCTAATGAAAAGGGAAACACTAAGACGATTACAAAAACAATCTAATTAAAATAATTTAATTTTTTTTTGTAATCAGGAGGATTTTCTATTTTATGAAACACTTTACTATTTTCAAGAGCTATAAAAAGGTATTAATCCTCATTTATTTGTTCTCTGAAAAACCCAAACCAAAAAAAAAAAAAAAAAAAAAAAACCACACAAAAAATTAACTCACCAAGAAGTGAAACAGGCTGGGTAACAGGAGGTGCAGCAGGTGGAACAGCAGACCCATACATTTTCGCACTGTCACCAGATTCGGCATTTCCTCTAGCCCCAGAAACCACTGTTGGAATGGGATTTCCAATAGATAAGTCTTTTGTAGTGTCTTCATTTATACCAGCGATAGTAGCTAAGGAATATAATCATATTGACATGTAAAGCTGAATAACTGATTCCCCTCCTTATTTGATAAAATACCTTGACGTCCTATATGCCCTCTGTTGTCTCTTTCACTCTCTCCCTCTCTCACTCACTCACACACAAAATAAAGGGAAAAAATGCTTACAATTTGGGATGGTGATTGGTGGAGTGTGGGGAGGAGGAATAGACACTGGTGGTGTTATAGGAGGTGGGGGTCCAGGAGGAAGAAAACCTAGAAAAAAAAGAAATAATCACAACTTATACTCTGAGGTAAAACTATGGAAAATATCCTACACTGAGTCCTCATATATGATGAGAGGTCACAGCTACTCCTATTTGTAGATGACACTGTATTGAGTGCATCAAGTCTCAAAATACCATACTGCCTCCTCAGTAAAATACGTATTTATTCAAGGGAGATTTAACCTAACATTCTGCATAGGTGAAACAAAATGAATGAAAAATATATGTTGTTATACCACATGACTGAACAGCTGGCCCTCTGAACTGGCTTATTAGCACAGCAGACGGACAATGACCTAGGCCCAGATTTGAAGAATAAAAGTTGTTCAGGATACACTGAATTTTAGAATTATAAAGCAATTTCAACAACTCCAATCTGTTCCTAGCAATTACAACCCCTCCCCCTATGGAAGCAATGACTATGAATGCAACATAATTCCAAAAGTATCAAAAGAGTAATGCAAATTGTAAGGAAGAGATAAAGGATTGGTCCAATTATGCTGTAGCACATTACCAACAACATAAGAAATAGTGTAAAGGATATCAGGGGAATTTAGTATTGAAAAAAAATTGGGCCAGGGAAATGGATATCCCAAGTTGTGTAACAGTTATCACAATCTTGGGGAAAGTTAACACTGCACTGGAGAGATACTTAATGGAAAATTTGTGGGAAAACATTGACAAAAATCAAACAGGACAAGAAAGCACAAAAACATTTCAATTTATGTTGGCATAAAGAGTATCCCACATCAAAGAGATCTTGAAGTACCAAAGAAATATATTTGAGCCAGGGTCTTGTTCTAATGTTCCGTCCATGACAACACTGCCTCTTTATAATATGCCCGTCACCCCTGATTGAGTATCACTATATTCTAGGGTTCTAAGTTAGCACTCTTTTCTTAAGTGAGTTAGCAATACCTGGTGGTAAATGCATTGGGTTGAATCCTGGGCGTAAAAATGGTGGAGGAGGAGGGGGAGGAACTCCGTGACCAAAACCAGGAGGGGGAATTCCTAAAGGTGGTGTGAAAGTAGGTGGCTGGAGTGTACCCACTACTGGAGGACCTGGTTGGTGTGGTGGGACCTAAAAAGGGAGACAAGAGGAAGATTTTACACACAAAATACATATATATATATATATATATATAAAATACAAGTATGTATAAACATGTAATAATCAGCACAACATGAAGACTAAAACAATTCCACACTACTAAAAAAAAGTTGATATCACCAATTTACAGTGTCAGATTTAACCTAATCTGTTCAGATTCTAAGAACTGCTATTTAAAAATAAGTCCATTTCTTATCAGTTTTACCTATTTTGCATATAAGGGAAAGACGCAACCATTAAGATGGCTTGATATTTGCTTTTACTCTCTTATGTAGCAAAATATGATAAAGTTCTATGCTAAGATTTGGACTGGATAGAATTAGAAATGGTCAAGCCCACAAAATAGCAGTGCTGATTTTTCAAAACAAATATTCCAAGATCAATTAAAAGAATAAGCAGAAGTCTAGAAGTAATTGTACTTTAATTTTAAGAACAGTCCACATATTTAACTAGAAGGTTCTGTATAACAGAATGAAATAACAAGCCTATTCATTTATCATTTTATTTGTTTTAAATAAGACTATGCTTTCTCAACCTTATTCCTCAACCACCCTTCTCTAACTGAGAACACAGAAAAACAAAACACTTCAACGTATAATCAAGGACACTTTCATACTAGAGGGCTTATCTTAAAAAAGGGCTGTCTCCTTCTGCATTCTGAGTCCTTCACTTCTCTATCAAGAGGCAGGTAGCGTGTTTTATCATTAGTCTTTTTGAGTTCCAACTGATCATGAAACAGACAAAGAGCTAAGCACAACATGGACACATGTTCATCCATAAACAATGGGAATCTGAGGAGGAGTAAATGAGGCCTTGAGTGTAATACACACCACACTATGATGTTTCTTTGCTTCTCTAAGGCATCTGTAATGTTTTTTAGCTGTGCTGTGTATCTTTATAGATGGGCTCTCAAATATTTAATACATTTTATAGTTATTTTGAATGGAATTTCTCTTTCTATCCTTTGCTAGGTTTTGTTGGTAATATTACAGAAAGGATGATAATCTGTATATTCATCTTATATGATTCTATTTATTTAAGAAGCTGCTTCAGTTTTGACATTATCAGGCTCTGCATGTACAAAATCGTAATGGCTGCAAAAGGTGAAGTTTTTCTCTTACTCTCTTATCCTCAATTCCTCTCGTTCTTCCTGCTACAGCCAGCTGTTCTTATACTGGATCAAATAATACTGGTGAGAATGGACGGTTCGTATTTTCTCTGATTTTACTGGAAGGGACTCTATTGATTCTCCATTACATATAATGCTGGCTAGATAGTTACCTTAAGAAAACTCCATTACTTTTATTTTATCTATTTCAAACAGAAATTAAAGGGTTTTGTATTTTGTAAAATAAAAAACCCAAACGATCTCTTCTACATATTAATCTAATCATATGATTTTAACTTTTATTTTGGTTGATATTGTTATTAATGTGGTTTAATATGGTTAAAATTTTGATATTTGTCACCAATGTTGATACCATTCCACATGAAAAGAATATGGGAAAAAATTTCTTGATCAAGTAAGAAAGAATCAGGTCAAACAGTTTATTTTAGACAGATCTAAGAAAGGAGGCTGTTATAATACATCCTATACGTTGGCTAAAGTTAAAATTAGATTAAAAGTTAAAGTAGAAAGTAGGTACCAGAAAAAAAGCTCATTTTTTAAATTTAATTAGTTAAATTATTTAAGTGCTAAAACCTCTTATTAAAAGGCATGTTTGTGTTGTTAATGGATCTGCCAGTTTAGTAAATCTGATAGGTCAGAATGTGGAGAGTCAAGTGGTCAGGGAAATATATCTACAAGGAGAGACGAAGGACTGCAGAGCTGTAATTAGGTAAGTAGTTATATTTTGCTTTTGGCCCAAACTCTTACAATGTTAGGGTCATGGCAGGAAAGTGTTAACTGCAAATTTAACAAATTGTGTTAACTTCTAAAAAAGGAAAATCTAAAAAAATTAAGCTCCAACTAGAAAAAAAGATTAAAATGCCACCCCATAAACATATCCACAAAGAGAAGCAAATAAGCAGTTTACACCAAAAAAGTGAAAAGATAATCTGTATCAAACCACTGTAGAGGGCAAGAAAAGTTGTGTAATCATCTGCAAAATAAATGTAACATATGCTTTTTTGCTAACAACAAGTGGGACTCACATATGCACAGAATATAATTTATCTCTATCTCAAGGAGACTAGTTTTTCTAAAAGGAGCAGAAAAAAACTAGAAGAATGCACCTGTATCATTAAGATAATCAACTAATTCCTGAATGTTAATACTTCAAATAGGAAATGTAAAAAAGCAATTTTTTTTGGAATAGCAAAGGGAAATTTTGTTAGGAGACTGGAGGAAAGAAGATTGTGATACAGAAAAAGGATCCCTCAAACATTTTCAGTGATATACCAAGTACAAGGTTCTTGCTGAAGAGAAAGGGTTATCAGAAAAGCAGACCCTCGAGTATCACAGGTGCTATCAACTGAGAGTATGGTCAGTAACGGACAAAAAACAAAGAGAGACAAAGTGGTGGTTGGTGAACGTCTCACCCACTCCTGACAACCATATGAGATACTGATTTGGTCAATCTGTCAACATGACACAACAGACAAGTCTATTATATTCCATCATGACACAAGAATACTTTAAAAGAGAAATCATAGTTATCCATCTTTCTTGATCCCTCAGGACATTTTATATTTTAGGAAAAACAAAAAACATCAGATCACATGATGCAACTTATAATTACTACTTATGGATTAGACCAAAGAAGTAGGCAAAAAATAAAACTCTTTTCTCAAACATCTAGATACAAATATCCAAAATAATGGACAGAAAACAAGATCTTCAAACAGGGAAGAGCATTTGGTCACATAGATTTCTCTGTAACTCAAAGGGATAGTACTTATGATGAGAGTTTGGCTGTGAAAGGATATATTTATTAAAAAGAAACAGGGAAGATACATGTGAAGAAAATGAGGAACTGAAAACAGGGAAACTTAGTGGATAAAACTGTGGTAATAATCAACAGAGACAAATAGAAGTAATGTCAAAATCTACCACAGGTAGTAGGTGCTCCTCCTCCACACCCCCAAAACACACCTGCTGATCTGGTTTTCTTTAAGTGTAAGTATTCTCTTCTGGCTTAAAGCAGAGTAACTTAGTGATTTCTTGACTTGACTTAATGATAAATTCATTTTTAAATAGGGGTCTATGAACATATTTCATTTTAATATTTTGATAACTACTTCAATTGACTTCCTTTGTAATTCTATGTTATCCCATTCATTTAAAAACATTATTGTGAGAGAGGGGATTCTAGCTAGGAAGATAGTGGAGCAGGTCAGAAAGCTTATAAAGACAGAAGATTGCCTCAGAACAGCAGAAATAAACACGGGATGGAACAGCTGTCCTCCTAAGATAATTTGAAGACCCCAGGAAAGACTGGAGGTTTAGCCTGAGTGAAACACAAACATCTTCAGTCCTACCACTCTGCAGAATCAACAAACAACAGGCCATGGGGGCAGTTGAGTTGAGAGGCAGCCTCAGCCTTAGAAAACTTTCATTTTGCAGACAGTGTGGGTGTCCGACAGCTGAGTATGAGAAGACTGAAGAAAGTTCCACTGTGAGGGACGTCAAGCACAACTGTGCTGACCAGACATATCCCAGGTTGCAGCTGAGGAGAGAAGGAGGAGTGAGCACACAGCTGATCAGTGCAGGGGTTGGGACCCTGTTGAATGGGGGCACCTGCAGGAAAGCAGAGTCCCTGGTTTCAGTTCCAAGATAGAAGAGACAGCACATCTGTAGTTCGCAGCCACTGGAGGGATCATAAGGAGCAAGATCCCCTGCAGCATGCCTGTGGGACCTACCCATAGGTTAGGAGTGGAGACAGTAAGCAGGACCTGAGACTTGGGGCATCATTCCCCATATCCTCAGGACTACAACATGACTACACTAATAGTGGCTAAAAACAAAACAAAAAATAAATAAAAAGGAGTAAGAGAAAGAAAGAACAGTTACTGTGAGGACAGAGAAAATCTGTGCTTATATTCAGAGGAAGGTAACAGAGCTAAAAAAGCCACTCCTTTTTCAATGAAAAACATGAAATGGTCCCAAACATGAAAAGAGTTCCTGGAAAAACTTTAAAAAGGACTTTAAAAATCAAATAAGACAAGTTGAGAGAAAAAAACAGAGTAATAGAAGAAAGTCAAGAACATTATAAAAAAAATCAACAATTTGAAATGGAGAATCAAAAAAGAAAGAAAATAATTTTTTGAAAACTAGGATTGGGCAAGGGGGAAGCTAATGATGTTCTAAGACACCAAGAAATCATACAACAATCAAAAGAATGAAAAAAAAATAGAAGAGAAAGTGAAACATTGTATCAGATAAACAACCTATGTGAATAGTCGGACTATCTGAAGAACCTTGATATGACATCACAAGAAACAATCAAAGAAAACTGCCCCGAGGTTCTAGAACAAGACGAAGCAGAAACAGAAAAACATCCACCAATCACCCCTTGAGAGGTCCCCAGAGGGAAACTTACAGGACACCACAGCCAGGTTTCAAAGCTACCAAGGAAAGGAGGAAATACTGGCTGCAACAAGAAAAAGCAACTGAAATACCATGGAGCCTCAGTAAGGATTCTCTAAGTCCTGGAATACTGTGTTCCGTAAAACAAGAGAGCTGGGTTACAAGGGTAAACTACCCAGAAAAGTGAAGTATAATCCTGAATGGAAAAAAAAAATGAACATTTCAGGAGACTTTCAAATTTTTCTCACAAAAACCCCCTAGAACTTAAGGGAAAATTTGACATATGTAACATCCAGGAGACATCTAAGGTAAACTCCAAAGATCAATTTTAAGGGATTCAATAAGGTCCAGCTGCTTATTTCGTATATGTGAGAGTATTAGCAGTACTCCTTATGATTTGGGTAGTTTGAAAGCAAGGCACGGGCTGAGCTTGAGCATGATGGAGTGAGTCTTTAAAATTGTAGGGAAAGATAAAAAAAGGAGTAATTAACTCATACAAATGAAGCATAAAAGTAAAAACTGATACAGAAGAAGCTAGAAGGGGGACAGCATGTAGTGTTAGAACCTAACTCATACTGGGAATGGATCAAGGGAAACTACACATATATATGTAGAAGGGTATATAAACCCAAATTCAGAAAGAAATCAGAGGTCAAGAGAATATGGTGGGGAGAAAGGAGAATAAGGGATTTTTAGAGGAGTGGGTAGGTTAAGAAATAGGAGGGGGGCAAATTAGTGGGGCAAAAGTAAAGGAGAGAAGCGAGGACAGATAGGGTAAACAGTGTGAAAAGGAAAGTGAGGAAAAATAGGAAGGAAGAAAATACAAGTAATTGTAACTTAGAAAGTGAATGGGACAAATTTACCCATAAAACAGAGATGCACAGCAAATTAAACATTTGAATTCAATAATATGTTGCTTTAGGAAACATTATGAAAATCAGAAATATACAAATAAAGAGCAGAAGTTGAATTTATTATGTTAAAAAAAAAAGGTAGTCAGTAACCATGATCTTAAAGTTAAAACAGATTTACTCAAAAGTGAAAAATAGAAACTACTGTCAGCAATATTATTCAGTATTGTCTTAGACCATTTAAAATACCTATATAGTATAAAACATCTGAGTTTTATACCTGCAAAAACACACAGAAACTATATAAACAGAAACACAAAACACTTTTTATAAAAATAAGCTCAGATTTAAACCTAAAGTAATATTTGTTATTCATGGGTAGGTAAAGCCAATATAATTTTTAGATGACAATTTTACCTAATCTAATGTCATTCCAATTAAATTACTAAAAAATTGTTTTACTGAGTTAGAAAAAATAAATTTCATTTGGAAGAACAAAAGGTCAGGAATCAGGAAAAAAGATGTAAAGGAGGGAGATGCAGCAGCGTAAGACTTTGAAGGCTGTTATAAGGGAGACCATTGCTGGAGTATAAAAAGGATAATTTCAGTTATTTTAAAGTGAAATGTTCTTGCATAAATAAAACCTACGTAGACAAGAAGAGAAGGAATACAGGAAAAAAGTTTCATAGACAATCTCTCAGATAGGATGTGATGGAGTTAGAATATTGCCGCAGTGTGGGAAATGATGAGTTGGTTGATTTAGAAAAACATGGAAAGACTTGAACCTATGAAGGAAAATGCTATCCACCTCCAGAAAAAGCACATGACAGGTGGAAATAAGCATAGTTTGTATGTTTAGAAATATATTTATATCTATATCCATGCTTAACTGTGGCCTTGGGGGGAAGGGGCAGAGAGGAAAAATAAAGTAAAAAAGTATACAGCAGAAAACAAAAACAACAAGGAAGCATAGAAAAGCTAGCCAGTTTTGAAAACAACGTATATTATATAGACTTTCTTGAAATGGAAATTTATTATTTTATCAAACTGAATTCTCTCTTAGGATTTACTGTGTACATGGCAATTTTTTAAAATCACATTTTGTACTTAACATTTAAAATTTAGGAAAAATTACAAAAAACAACAAAAAAAACCCCACCACCAAACAAAAAACCATTATCCAGAGAAGGACCACCAGTGACAGCAGACTGCTAAAGGGACTGATGATAACCACCCCCTCCCCAAGAAAAAAGGTTAAAAATTCTAATTTGAAAAGATAACAGAAACAATAACGTGAACTGGAAAATGTTACTCTGGACCTAAATCTGACCAGCGAGGAAAAGGTACTTACTAAAGTGGAAATCTAGGCCAAGGGACCAATGTATTAGAGTTTGTGATAGTGAAGGACCAGAAACTCAAGAGTTTTGACATGCAATTCAGATTTTAGGAAGCATAAATTTAAAACAGTTGAGTACAAAGTTAGCTAGGATTTGTGACTTAATATTCTACAAAGGATGTCAATCCACGAGGGACGGGCAGGCACCTCTCAAGAATGAAATTCTGATGAGACAAAGAGTAGCATGACTCTGGAGAGAATACCAGGAGCACTAAAAATTCAGGTAAGGGATGAAATTAGCAATAAATACTCAAGAAAACATTAATGGTGTGAGAATCGAATACTCCAGTATGAGAATCAGCTGATAGAAATAAGCATCTTTAGACTGCAAAAGATTACCAGCAGATGTTATAAAAAATATTTAATTATGTAAAGCCAGAATGTGGAAGATGAATTATATATGCTGTCTGGTCCCAGAGAACAGAAATAAGAGCAATGATTAGAAATTATATGGCTACAAGCGAATCTTGTGTAACGATTAAAGCTTTCTAGAAGTTGAATGGGTTGCTTCAGGATGCAGGGAATGCCCCACCCATGGTATTCTTCAAGGAAAGGTTACCTGTTACCGTAGAGGGGATTTCTGTCAGATGTGTTAAAGTACTAAAAGACTTGAGGTCCTTTTCAATAGTAAGATTCTGTCAATGTGCTAGATAATAAAGGCTAATATGGATGTAGACCTTTAGTATTTTAGAATTAGAGTCTCACAAAACCCTGATAAGGGGCTCTTAGTATTCCCAGTTGCAGACAGTGGGGGTCTGACACAGGCTTTTGACCTCTCTTCTTCCTGATTCCAGTCCAGTATCTCAAAATCATGCTTCTATATTTTTCCTTTTCACCAATCTATGAATTAGGACACACTTCTGAATCACAATTTAGAAAAGGTTTTAAAGAAACTAAGTAAATTTGCTTACTCAGTATTTCATTATGCTTAAACACAGCAAAGAAAGTACTATCTCACCTGTGGAGGCGGTACTGTGATTGGTGCAGGAACAGGAATCGGAGGAACGGGAACAGGCAAAGCCTTAGGGATTGGCGATACGGGTTCAGCATGTGTAGTTTCTGCGCCTCCATTCTGAGCAACTTCACTGTCAGATTTCTTAGGGATTCCTTTCCATTCTATGAGAGGGGAAGCAGGAATCCAATTACATCCATCTCAACAATGAAACTTTTCTTATCAATTCTTAAAGTCACACACAATTACAATAAATGACAAATCACAAAAATGCTTAATAACAAAATTTACTAGCATAATAGCTGTAAAAAAAAATTTATAGAGAAGACTATAAAGCAAATATGATTATGGAACATAAGAGGAGATGCAAATGTAGTAAATCAAATCATATGTAATGAAATACATCTTAGGAAATCATTTTTTTTAAAAAGCATCTAAAAACTTTTCTGTCTCATATACTTTCTGGGTAATTGAATTGGGAAGCAGAAAACCGGGAAAGAATTTTTACATCTAGTGTCTTTGGTAAAGGTCTCATTTCTAAAATATAGAGAACTGAGCAAAATATACAAGAATACAAGTCATTCCCCAACTGATAAATGGTCAAAGAATATGAACAGTCAGTTTTCAGAGGAAGAAATTAAAGCTATCTATAGTCTTATGAGAAAATGCTCTAAATCACTACTGATTAGAGAGATGCAAATCAAAACAACTCTGAGGCACCACATCACAGCTATCAGACTGGCTAACATGACAGAACAGGAAGATGATAAATGTTGGAGAAGATGTGGGAGAGCTGGAACACTAATTCATTGTTGGTGGAGCTGTGAGCTGATCCAACCATTCTGGAAAGCAACCTGGAACTATGCCCAAAAGGGCTACAAAAATGTGCATACCCTTTGACCCAGGAATATCACTTCCAGGACTGTATCCCCAAAGAGATCATAAAAATGGAAAAGGGTCCCAACATGTACAAAAATATTTATGGCAGCCCTCTTTGTGGTGGTCAAGAACTGGAAATCCAAGGGATGCCCATCAATGGGAAATGGCTGAACAAGTTGTGGTATATATGAATGTAATGGAGTACTATTGTGCTATAAGAAATGATGTTAAATCAGACTTCAGAAAAACCTGAAAAGACTTATATGAACTGATGCTGAAATAAGCAGAAGCAGGAGAATATTGTACCCAGTAACAGCGGCAGTGTGCGAGGTCTGTTTCTGATAGACTTAGGCCTTCACAGCAATGCAAGGGACCTAAAACATTCCCAAAGGACTCTTGAAGCAAAATGCCATCCACATCCAGAGAAAGAACTATGAATGCATAATGAAGCATACTATTTTCTCTTCTGTTTTGGTTTTTCTTATGGTTTCTCCCATTCATTTTAATTCTTCTAGGCAACATGACTAAGGTGAATATGTATTTAGTAAGAATGTATGTATAGAACCCATAAAAGATTGCATGCTGTCTCAGAGAGGGAGAGGAGAGGGAGAAAATTTAAGACTTACAGAAGTAATTGTTAAAACCTGAAAACAAATTAAATAAAAAAAAACTAAATTGGTAAAGAATAAACTATTTAATAGTCTAAAATATTCCACTGCTTATTTGAAATGAATGACTATTCTATTTTGAAGATCATTTTATTAAATATCTTGACTTTTACTTGATTTGTATTGTTGTGCTCTTAAGTCTCCCCATGAGGCACTAAGTTCCTTAAAAGACTTTCACCAATGTATTACTTCTCTAACTTGTCATATAGTCTAGCTTTCATTCTACTTAACACTCAGAGTCTAAAGCCTATCATGACCTATACAAACACTGCATTTTGCATCATACTAGTTACCAAAAAACAAACAAAAAAACCAAGAAAAACCCCACCACATTAGACATAAGCAACAACAGTAACAGAGCTTTATTGACATTTTCCTACCTAGTTTGAGCACTGTAATATTCTTGAGCCCAGAGAATGTATTTTAACCTTTGGAGCCCTCCACATATTCCCCTTAAGAAAAGTTCTTTGAGCCACTTAGTAAACATTTATTAAATACAAATTACAAAGTATGACATACAACCTAAAGCTGCAATGAAATGACTAATCTACAATTGCTGGTACAATGAAAAGGCTTAGTAGAAGTAATATGCTGTAACATAATGTAAATAAGGGTGACGCCAAAAGATTTAACTTCATTTGGGCTACTTTAACCCCTAACAAACTACACCACACAGATGACATTGTTCATGAAGGATTCTCAGAAATGATGCGAACATTTTCATTTTTACTTATGGAATAAAAATACAAAGTTTATTTCCTTCTTAGGTAGACAAAGCATGGTACATTTTAAACTGGCACACATTATTAATTAGCTAAAAAAGTAAGTCAAAGTTAAATTATATTTTGTCTTACCAGGATTAAGTGTTTCATTGTCCAGCATTCCTCCTTCACAAAAACTTTCAAGGTCTTCAGGTTTGACTTTGTCCCATGGTATGTAAGTAACACCAAGTTCCACATCCCAATATTGTTTATAATCTGCTTTTATTCCTTTATTTAAGGCCCATGCAATCTATTTCATCAGTCAAAAAAAAAAAAAAAAAGCAAAAAAAGGCAAGGAAGAATTAAAAATATTGATTACTGATATTTAACACTCTCTAAATAAATAAAGTATACAAAATATATACACACTTTAAATAAAATAAAGTATATAAGTTTAAACCAGAAGCATCTACTTGGGTAAGATTACAGTCTACACATGTGCCTAGGGAGGAACAAATAGTGTGTGCTGGGGTATGGGTGAGTACAGGAAACAAAAGGAGGTGCAGTGTGCAGCTTTGTAATGGAGAGCACTGATGACTAACTGCAGGTCTGGACAGAGGACACCAGAGCTCCCAGGAAGTCTAAGGAGAAACATTAATTAGTCCCCTAGATTACTTCTCCACAATGAGAGGGGATTATTAAGGTCCCTTATTTCTCTAGGGAGGGAGTATATTGTTCTGGACTTCGTTCTATCCAAGGAGAAAAGTAACTTCAGAGGATTTTTAGCACTTTCTGCCCACATAGACAGGAAGTTCAGCTACTGAGAAGCCTGGAGGAGAGAAGCATATTAATAGGGACACAGCCTCCTGTGCCATTTTTGGCCAGGCTGTTGATGGACATGCCACTTTCAAACAGGGGACAGAAATTGTGTAGCTGGACCACAATATGATTGATCACTTCTCTGGTGACATCAGAATTCTTCATTATAACTCTGTTATGTCTGAAATACACTGTATCACCTCTGGAAGAGGGCTCTTCAGCCCTAAATGCTACTTGCTATTCACAGTAAGTCTTCTCCATTCTCATACCTATAATAACAGTTTGGAGTTTTGATTTCTCACCAGAAAAAAAGATTAAAGGGTCTCTATCCCAGGGCAGGGAAGAAGACCACTCTGGCAAATCAGACACATGACATATGATCTAAGAATTACTCCTGTAACTCACAGAAATTCCTTCATTTATGATGAAATTATATTGGCTGCTGAGATTTTAAGTGTTGCAAAACAGTAGCTTCCATGGAAGCTATCGAACTGGATTAGATGTCTATACTATTAAGTAAAATTTTTATCACTGATCAAGTAATGCCATTTCTGAAGTACTAAGTTGTATTATTCATTTGTACATGTAGTAGATAAAATTAATTTGGTGGGTTTAATATATTAATGAAAAAACAAACTAGAATTTGGTAGCAAAATCCATCATGCTATCAAATTCCACTTCAACAAATACTAGGGGTCTAGTGGTTCTAAGGCACCATACAAACCAAATAAAGATGACAAGTTTCTAGTCTCAAAAGGCTATAACTAAGGTACTTGTAGGGCTGGTGGATACAAGGACAACCATCTACTCATTATCACTATTAACAGGAAGTAGAATTCGATGACTGCTGAGGATGGAATTAAACAGAAGGGCTTCACAAACATTTGTTGAAGGAATAACTGTTCAAAGCATGAATTAATACAACTACATTTTTCACTGTAACAAACTTTTCAAAGTACACAGATCCTAGAACTCTTATCAGAAGGCAAAAATAAATAAAGCTAACTTTATTATATTATTTTTTTTTAAAAGCTTGCCTATAAAAGGAATGTACAAATCACTTCAAATTTTACCAGGTACATGGAATGTCACATCAAAAAATGGCATTAAAAGTATGCAAAAAATTCCAAATGTCAAATTTTTTTAAAGTGATGAAACAATAAATGCAATGTGGAAATTTAAAAACAGACTCCAATATATATTTCCTCCAAATTTGTACCTTTATAGATTTCTGGTTGACTTTGTAGTTGCCACGGCTCAGTTTTTGAAGAGCACGGTAAGCATCTTGTCTATGGACCATTACAATATACGCACATCCCCGAGGAGGTATCATCTGTTCCAAAATATACAATAGAAAAATCATAAATATATGAAAAGTAAAGATATTTGTGATAGCAGTAACTTAAATTTATCCCTAGATAAAGGAAACATTTTAATTCTTAGTAAAATGCCATAGCGGATATAATCTGTCCCTTTATCACTTATATCTAGCCAATGGAGATGGATATTCAAATGGGGCACAGAAATGCAGGGGGTAAAAAAAGGGTAGGATATTTTAGATATAAGACGAGTCCCTCAACAAGTCATGTGGACTAGAATGAAGGGATAAACCTAGTAGAATTAGAATCCCTTCAGATGCATAAATGGCTTCTTAACTAGTTTTCAAGGAGGCACTTTCACCTTTCTGGGTGGAGCTGAGATACTGCCTGGGGTCCTAAAAGTAGAAGGGTGAGTGCCTAGAAGCATGGGACCTTGGTACAACAAGGAAGTCATGTTTCTGATGTTATAGTTCTTACATTTTCTTAATTTTTTTCTTCTAGCTCATGAAGTCACTGATTTCTATTGGGCTATTCTTGTTTTCAGAAAGTCCATTTCTTGGGTAAGGTTTACCACCTTTTAAAGTTATTTAATTTCCTTTCAATTCTTTATTCCAGAGATTTTATTTCAATTTTTTTTTAATCTCTTCATTCATGTCTTCTAGGTAATGATGTATTTCCTTTGAGTCATTTCTTGCTCTAGGACCCCCAAGATTCTTACAATGACCCTCTCCAAATTCCATTGATTTTGAGGGTTCAGAGTGCTGGATTTTTACTATTGTATTAAGACAACAGTTTTGGGGACCTTAGGAGGCCTTAGGCAGTCTAGGTCCGAGTGTTCTTGTGCTGGGTTACTATTCTCTGGCAAGTCTAAGCTCCTTATCCTGGGACTTTCTGATCAACCTGGAGCTTACTCAGGGGAATTCCTGATGCTTCAGGACACAGATTCTTGCAGGTTACAAGTTTCCTGGTAGTCTGTGTCCAGACTGGTGCTGGCTTTGTTGGAGGGGCTCATTTTCCTATACTCAGGCTTCTAGCTGATCTATTATGCAGTGCTGGGGTGGAAAACATCACTAACTATAGCTTCTTATTGGATTTCAGACCATTATTAGCTCTGATGCAGTCTTTAAGATTTAGCAGGTATATGGGAATTGAACAGTCTGATTCCATTCAGGTAACCATTTTGGCAAGAAGTTCCTTTGCCCCTTTTAATACTACGATCTCTAGAAACCATATTTGTTAAATTTATATATTCATTACTGTTATGAAAATTTTATCTAAGCTAATACAAAATAGTTATTTTTAAGGTTCCTTCCTTAGAACTGGCCTTTGAATTAAAACAAGCAATGCCATATAATATCTTTCAAGAAACATGGTTATACCAGAAAAATGCTAACCATCTAATCAGACCTTAGTTTTATTCTCTTTGCTGTCAATCACAAAATTCTTGTATCTGTCAAAATCATCAATTATTAAGTGGTGGGAGAAATACTTACATTAATTGATTCAATTGGGCCAAACTCTTCTAATAGACTGGCAACATCCTGCTGAGTAGTTCTTTTGTCTAGCTGTCCCACCCAGAGTGTAGTACTACAAACTTAAAGAAAAACAATAATTTTTAAAATTGGAGGGAAAAATGATTTAAAAACAAAATACATTTGCAAAGAACACAGTTATATCTCATTTGAAATATTCCAAATGTATATTTACATTTATCTTAATGAAATTTGAAAGCAATTATTTGTTTTACATAAGTCACAGTAATTTTCCTAAATAATAACTTTCTCTTGCATGTTTTAAATAATTCATTTTATAAAAGTAGATTTAACCATTTCAAAGAGATTTACTTAACAGAAGACATAACTATATTGTTTTATATGTACAAAGATTATTTTTTTCATTATTTAGATTTAAGTAACATCATAATGCTGCAGAAATTCTATTTTTTAAAAATAAATGACACCAATAAGCTACTGCATAACTATGTTCACAGCACGTTTCATAATGTTCAGACCAAAAAAAAGATATGGTTCATTTAATAAGTATAAGTTATTTCCACCAAAGTCCTTTTTTTGAGTCATGCTGCAGAATTATAGAGCAGAGAGAACAACTATATCATCTTAGGTAGAATTCATGAAAACAGGTAGCTTCTGAAGGACAGGACATAAAATGATGCTGGAGAAAAGTGAGTAAGAACAGTAAGAGTCTACTTAATTGGAATGGTATCAATTTTGGAAGGGAATCGCTGTCATCTGTGCAACTCCATGTTTGTCACATTCTCTACTGCTCATGGCATAGGCAACATGCTAAGGTGGAACAGAAAGAAGTCAGACCTTTAGCTCACTGAGAGGTGAAACAGATATTCTCGTCTAGCTATAGTAATTAAAGAAAGCTTGTGGCAAACAATAGTAAAAAAGTATACACTAACATGTCCCCCAAGAAAAAAGTAATGAATTTCCCAGTGAATAAAGGCTGGAGTGTTCTGGACTTAGGGAATTAAACTTACTTAGACCATAAGAATAAATCCAAACTGAGACTAGTAATCAAGACTTAATAAATACTTTAACTTTAATGAAGAAAGGTATATTTGTACCTAGGTGTTTATATGTCTTCAAATTCTGCTGTACGTTATATTTTAACTTAAGTCTGCAGTGGCCTGTCTCTTCCTTTTTGCCTTAATGCAGTTTATTCATCCTTCCAAATAGTTTGTAAATGAAAGAATCACATTTATAAGTTTTTATACAATTTTAATGAAGATACAAAAAAAGAGGATAATCAAGGTTTTCTACAAGATGCACCAAATACTGAGATTTGGTTAGCTACACTTGGAAGAAAACAAAGCCAAGTGATTTTAACTCAGATACCTGAACTACAGGAACTAAGTTGGAAGTCATTAATTAGCTTTTGTAATTTACAAAATATATAACTTTACAAACTTCAAACCAACAAACAATGGCAAATTCCACATGAATAACATCACAGTAAAAAGTAACTCATCTATATATGATTTTTGTAAAAACCTATTAATTTTCACATGACCACAAATGCTTTCATTTTAACATATAAGAAAATTTGCACACTGAGAAAACTAAATTTGTTTAATCAACAAAATGTTGAAAAGACACAACTCCCTAGAATTGGAATTCCAATATTATCATTCCAATTGCTATTCATTCAATTAGCATTCAAGCACCTATTAATCTAAAGCACAGTTAAAAGTCAACAATAGCTGTCACGGACCTTAAAATCTACTAGTGTACTTATGTATGTATAGATTTATGTGTATATATGTATATACAGGGTCTCCCAAAACTCTCAGAACAGTTTTAAGCTTAATAAACTATAAGGTTTAAACTGAGGCTCACAGAAGTCAAGTGACTTTCCAAGGGTCACTAATTAGTTAATTGAGGCAGGATTTGAAATTAAGTCTTTCTGAATCCAAGTACAGCACTCTGCCCACTACAATAACCTAATTTTGGGCATATACAGTCCTCTATGCCTAGACTAGTTTCTATTTCTTCTTTGGAAATCCTTTTCCTCCTTCAAGGCCTCACTCAGATACGACCTTCTCCAAAAAGCTTTACTCAATTCCTACTCCCAACTAGTAATTCCTTTTACCACTTCTTTTGAAACAGTCTAATTTGCCATTAGAACAAAGGTGTACATATGTAACATATATATAAATTCTAACTGTGTGTGTGTGTGTGTGTGTGTGTGTGTGTATATATATATATATATATATATACACACACACATATACATATATATATATACACACACACACATTACATAACTCAAGTCTCAGTGCAGTTTTAAGCTTAATAAGCTATATAGCTTAAAACTGAACTACATTAAGTATTTTGAGGCAAGATTTGAGAAGTGACCTCTTGCAGGACTCAATCCACTGTACTCTTCAACTGTTACTGACTCTTTTAGGGCACTTCTACTTCCTTTCTCCCCTAAATCCCTGTAGTTCAATCACCTACTACAGGAAAAAAAAATCCAATTCCCCGATAACTTTTTAGTCCTGCTTCTCCCCAGTTCTACGTTTTTATATTTTGTACTGTGTTCACATTATTTATTACTGCCCCCTCACGCAGATTTTTCTCCACCATTGTGCTTGCCTCCTTCTCCAGTGTTGACTATTCTTCTCATGCTGTGTTAACACATCTAGCTTCAGGAGCAGGACATATATTATTCAATTCCCTTTTGCTTCTATTACTCAGGAAACTCTTAGAAGATGCACTCCCCTATCTATGATTATTTTAAACAGACCCTTGCTGTGATCACTTGTGGGTCTATTTTATTCTTGTTTTTTCTCCTACCACTTACTAATTCTATGACCATGAGCAAGACCTCTTACTTGACAAGCCTCAGCTCCTCACCTGGAAAATACCTGTGACATCACTGGTTCACAGGGCTGCTGTGAAGGTCAAGTAAGACAATGCATAAAAAACACTTTGAGGAGGTTCTCTTAAATTACCATGTAAATGACAGCCAAGGACTGGCTCAGTCTTCTCCTACTCTGCCCTTGTCTTTGAACATTTCTCAACTCTGAAGACCTTCCTCTCCATTTGCCAGGAATGTCACCTCTTAGATATGGCATTCAAAACTATGCCATCTTCAACTATGCAATTTCTCCCTCAGATCTTACTGTCATGTGCTTCTGCCTCTCATTCACTAGGCATATATACCAAGACCTCCAGGATCTTCATCCCTCAAGCCTACCAATTTTTTATTTTTGTCTCCACTTTTTACTTACTCACACAATATTTAATCCCTTGCAATTTGGCTTCTAACTCCACCAACTCAAGTGAACTGAGCTTAAAGATCACCAATAATCTCTTAATTAGTAAATCGAAAGTTCTTTAAAAATATATTGTGAACCATACACGCAAACATGAACATTTCCATATAAAAAGGATTGTATACGAAACTGTGAATCCATTCGCAGTTTATTTTAAAATGTATGTTAGATTTCGTATAGTAGTACCAACTCTGTCCTGTTTCTCTATATGTATCCTTTCTGAAATTTTCTTAGTTCTCTCCTAACCCTAACCTTAAATTTCAAATGTTTCATTGATTTTTTTTTTAAATCTCCTTCTTCCCAAATAAAAGCACATCCTTCCAACTCCTTTTCACAGCTGTACCTACACCTCTCCAATACTATCTGTTTTATATATATGCATGTGTGTATATATATATATATATATACACACATATATATATGTACACACACACACACACACACAGATATATCATGTAAACACACAACACACACACACACACACACACTCTCTCGGTAACCTTACCAGCTCCTAAGGATTAAATTATCTTCTCTACATAGATAAATTCCAATTATTTAACTATACCTATTAAATACTCCAACTGGACACCTCCCACTATTAGTTCAAATTCACAATATATGACATTTATACAGATAAATATATGTACTTTAAAACGTGCCCTTCTCAAAGCTTTCCCTTTTGCAATCTACCATCCTCCTAGTGACTGATGTTATTAACCTAGAGTCTCCCCTCTCCCTCAACTTACTCCTCCCATACACAATCAAATCAGCTCTCAGATCTTGTCCATTTAAGCTCCACACATCTCTTGCACCTTTCCCCATCTTTCTACTCTCACAAGCATCACCTCTAAAGAAGGTGCTCAGTATCTTTCACCTGGGCTACTATAAAATTAAGTTTCTCAGCCTCCAGTTTTGCAACCATTCAATCCCATTCAGTCTTCCTAAGGTGCAGGTTGTATCATGCCATTTTCTTGCTTAAAAAGCCTTCTGTCTACAGGATTCTAAATCTGATGTCCATGTATCTGTTTTTTAAAATAAAATTTTGATAACTCTATTTCAACATATTTTACCTTTTAATCCTATTGTATTTTATGCATTTAAAAAATAGGTTTCAGACCACCCATGGGGCCAATAGTACTTTTTGCTTCTTCCAAGGTGCCACCTCTTCCATGAAACCTTCTCTGATTCCCTGATGCCTCCCCCACTCTGTTGCTAAAATGATTCCTAAGACAGTACTTTAACAAATTTAAAACAAGTTATCCTGAAAGTACAAGATTATGATATAAGCTGAGATTTGTTAAGATTTTATATTACGTGAAATTAATGTGGGAGGTTCTGTGGAAAGCATGGTCACAGTAGAAATATTCATTTGCTCACTTCTTATGCTTTCTACTTTCTACCTCCAAACCTAAAAACCAAACCACTTATTGCAACTTCAACACATAAAAATATTATGGAAAAAAGTCTAATAACTTCAGAAAGTTTGGAGAGACTTACCACTAGCAGTCTCTGGCTTAATCTGAGGAAGCCCCTTTTGCCTTCGCTCTCTTTCTCTCTCTCGTTCTCGTCTCTCTTGGGATCGGGATCGAGGAGAATGCCGACGCCTCTCTCGGGATCGTGAACGAGAACGTCTATGACGGGACCTTCGAGATCTAGAACCAGACCTTGATCTCCTTCTTTTGGGTGACCTAACAGTTATTAGAGAACAGAATAAATATATATAATTTCTCTCTCTCTCAAAAGTTCTAAGTTTAGTAATGTAACTCAATGGTTAGGAATAAAGATTTGATAATTGTCAGTTTCTCAGTTTTTCAATATATTAAAAGTTGCATACATGATTTATCTTTTAGCCAGAGACTGAGTACAGTTTTGTTAAGCATTATAAAATATCCCATATGCTTTCCGTACATACTTATTTTCATCACCAACATACTCCATCCATTACTTTAACTCCTAAGTTTTTCTCCTTCCCTTTATCTGTACTAAGAATAAAAGCATTCTTTTCAATTTTATTAACCAGTATGATTACTTAAGAAGTTAATACTATAATCTTCTAGTGTGATACGTTGTACTTTATAAGGGACATGTATTAATCATGTCAGATTACCCTGATTAGTAAGTTTGCACAAGATTCCACGTCATTTTTGAGAAGCATTTCAAATCCAATGCCTTATCATGTCTCCTGAAGACAAACTATACCTTTCAATGACGAACAACAGGTGATAATAATAGCCATGTTTAAGTTTTACACACGTGTGTACACACAAAAACTATCCCCAACAAGTTATATATGATACGTATAACATTCATTTTCCATGTAACTAAATGTTATCTAATTCACAAATATACATTTGGTTTTTAAGTGCACAGATCATATATGTTTACACACGTGTATATGTGTGTGTGTAAAGATGTGTGTGAACATGTATACATGAGCACATCCCATCTTAAACTAGATTCTAGATTCAACGCCAGGAAGACCTTTTTTATGCTTTCCCCAGAATAAGTTGATCACCTCATATCTCATCACTATGCATCTGAAAGAATTTTTAAGCTTTTAGTAGCGTGGAAGGCAGAGAAATACACTCCATCAAAGGTATTCCTCTACAAAGTACTCAAAACTTCCCAGGTAACTTTTCATTTTCCACTGGTGGATCTACTTGGTTTTGACTAGAAGACTACTGTATCCTTGCAATGGGTACCTCCAATGTGTGTATATAATATACAATCAGTCTACTTCCAATGTAACCGAATTCATCCTTGACTTAAAGATGGCAAGATTTAGTAGGTATTGAATAGAGGGGAAAAAGGCTTAAATTCGGAGTAATACAATCAAAATTTCTGTACCTGTGTTTCCCTTCAATTTCAATGGAAAAGTTACCCTGTTTCACAACACTGTGATATCAAATACCATAAACAAATGGTCAAATTTTACACACAGCTTATATGGAAGAATAATATACCTGCAAAAGGAGCACCGCTCAAATAGTTTGGGAGAAAGGTATAGGGAAAGCTATTTGGGAATTGAGAAAAATTCATACCAGCCAAAAGCATGAAAATGAACAAACAACAAAGGAAACCTACATGCCATTTGGATCTTTTCCTGACTCCCACTGCACACTACCAACCTATGTTGGTCCCTTAACATGCAGCCTGGTCCTAGGCTACTTCATACTGTGAAGGAGATCTTTATCACACAAGACACAACTGTCATCTTCTAGAATCTTTAAGCCCTCTGAGTCTAATTACACTTCTACTATTCTCCCTCATAGTAATTCTTATAGAAATAATACATTCACTTTATATAATAAACCACTTTACATCATTCCAGACATACATCTTTGTAAGTTGCTTGGAAAAGTACAGGTTCAAGATAAATGTGAATGTGTTATTTCTGTTAATTAGTTCCACAAAGAGGTTTTTACCTTCCACGAGAATTAATATCTGTGAAATTGTGTTAATGTATTTTTGTGTAATGGGAAGATCTTTCCCATCCATTAACAGGCCCATGTGACCTGTTGGAGTCACATGAGTCTGTGGTGGGAGGAGTTTGCCAAATGGGTGGAGTAGGAAGGGTAGGGCAGAGCTGAGAGGAAATTGGTCACAGCACTTAGAGATGAGAGGAGGCAGGAAGCAAGCTACAAGTGTTCATTTGTAGGTGGTGCCCCTTGCATTGTTACTGCGTATAGATTTCTTTGTTGTTATGTAATAAATTTGGCTTTCTGGTGTTGGGATTTGGCTTTCAGGTTAATACTGCTCTGGTTATGTCTTCCATATGGAGAGTCTGTTATATTTTGTGATTCAGAACTATGCCAGCATATTCACAGCCACCATAGGCACTGTGAATATCACTGGTGCTACATTTGGCAGCGAGAATGAGATTGCAAAATATCACACCTCAGAAACACATATTCCAGGATGGGAGGATTTTCCTTATTCCTCCCTGGCAAGAGAATGAATGGGCTAAAAGCATAGGGCTCGGTGAAAACTGGGAATCAAGGCTACAAAAAGAGAGAACCTAGAGATTTGGAAAGATATTTGCAAGGAATACTGGCTGAGTATAGAGGAGAAGCTGGGTCTTGTTAACAAGTTATGAGACAAGATGCTACAAGAGAAAGTTCAGATGGAAAGGAAGTTGGTTGGTTTGCATAGAAATCCTTCTGTGTCACAATGTTTGGCTCTCCTTTAGAAGAACAAGCTGAGGGGGGGGGGGGTGTGTCTCAGGTGGTGGAACAACATGCTGCTGTTAATTTAGCTCTCAAAAAGAAGCAGAAAAACTAACAAAAGGAATGTGCATGCAGGCCTTGCACAGGCTGGACCTAGCTGCCCTGATGCCTGCCAGAAGAATATATGGGAGGAAAATGAAACAGGTGAGAAGGCTTTTATGAGTGCAGATGTTTGTCCAATACTAAGAAGAACTCAGGAGAATGGGGGAGGAGGGCAACGCAGTGTTTAGGAAGGTTACTGAGGATTTTACTCAGCAGGAGGTCACAGATATTTTAAGTCAGTTCACCTAAAAGATTGGAGAATTGTTAGCATCTTGGATGGTGAGAATTAGTGATGAAGGGGCCAGGAGTATTGACAGATAACAGAGATTGATTGAAATGTATACACATTAGGCAGAATCCTTTGCACAGCAAGCTTTGGCTGCAGAAGGACATAGTAAGAAATATCCTATTGACTCTATGTGGCCTAGTGGAGATAGACCTTGGTATTCACTTGGACTGTCTGAGAAAGTTAAAGGAAGAAGTAACAAAAACTGCAATTGTGATTGGAGACACTGATGCTTATTATAGTACCCCCTTAGCAGTTTCTCATAGAAATATAGTGAAGACAACTCCTCTTGCTTACAAGCACCTAATTCTGACTCTACCAATTGGGGAAATAGGGCATTCTCTTTTGGAGGTGTGGGACAAGATTTCACAGTTAGGTGACTTACAGGAAATGGGGAAAAGATAAGTCTCCTTGAGACAGAAGAGTAAATAGACAGTGGATTCAAAGTAAGAATAGACTGACAAGAAAAGAACTGCTTACTGCTCTAATGAAAGCAGAGGTAGATTTTAGAAGAATAGATGGTATTCCAATTAATGAACTATATAAAAAATATATTGAAAAAACAGGCTTGGTATTAGACTGAATAGGAAAGTAAGAATTGCCCCTACAGATCCTCTTGAAACATTATGTCCAAGTTAGTCACACCTAGAGGGAGAACAGGAAATTAGCCAGGACCCAGCTCAGATTAAAGAAAGTACAGTTCTAGCCAGAACGATGATCTCAAATCTACAAATTAGAAAACAGCAAACAACCTAGGGCTATCCGCATGGCTGACCCTATATCTACCCTGCTTCTGGTTACTGTCTCATTTTTTTTTTTTTAATCTGTTAAACTTGTTTGCTAAATCTGTTTCTTGTAGAAACAGGTACCTTTTACCTGCAGATGCCTGATTGCTTAAGTCAGATGTCAGCCACTGTCCACGACTGTGATGTGTCACCCCTGGACCTGGTGTTGACCAAGTTCTGGATTCCAGTTAAAGAACTGACCCCTCAAATAGCACCTCTTGGAGACAGGCAGAGTTCTATACCCAATCTCAACAGAAAGTAGCTATGGAAGAAGAGACCTTTGCCCTTTACTCCAAGATTTTGGGTCCCATTTGTTTGAAGGGGGACTGATAGGGGTTGAAGTCCCCCTCAGATACTGTTTTATGTGTTTATTTTGTGTCATCTCTGCTATACTGCTGTAAAGTTCTGTTGACACCAGTTACCCCTAAACTCCCGTTAACGCATGTAATGGACAAGAAAGATCATGGGGTCAAATGTATTGTTAATGTATTTTTGCACAATGGAAGATATTTCCCATCCATTAATAGGCCCATGTGATCTGCTTGAGTCACAAAGAAGCCTAAGTCACATGAGTCTGTGGTGGCAGGAGTTTGCTGAAAGGGTGGAGCAGAGCCGAGAGGAAATTGGTCACAGCAGTTACAGCTGAGGGAGAGAGAGGGGAAGCAGGCAGCAAGCAAGAGGAAGGCTTGGGGATGGTGGTGCCCCTGCATTGCTATTGTGAATAGATTTCTTTGTTGCTATGACGAATTTTTGGCTTTTGGTGTTAGGATTCAGCTTTCCGATGTAATAAATGTTTTGGTTCTGTCTTTCATGTGGAGAGTCTGTTACCATTTGTGATTGAGAATTAGGCTGGCACATTCATAGCCACCTATGTTGGCACTACAAAAATGAACTGAGATGTCTTTTTATGAGATCTGTAGTTAAAGCATACCCATGACTTTTTTGTGTCTTGAGAAGTTTCTTCAGTAGATAAAATAAACCAATGTCCTATACCTGAAACCAATATTACAAGTCAAGTACCATTCCCAGAAGGGACATTACTGACATTTTGTCACCTAAGACACAAACCATACATGACCTTTATTTTAAGGAATATCTCTGGAACAACGAGACAGTGAGAAAGAAAGCCTGACCTGTTTCATTATGAAAACTCTTTTCAGAGCCAAGATGACAGAGTAACAGCATCGACTTTCCAGAGGGCTCCTGTCAACCCCAGCAATATACCTATAAAAAAATGGCTCTAAACAAATTCTGGAGTTGCAGAACCCACAGAATGTTGAAGTAAAGCAAATCTCCAGTCGAAGACAACATGGCAAGTCACTGAGAAGTATCTATTTTACCATGTTAAGAGCAGAGTACAGTCCAGTGTGGGCCGCATGGGCACAAAGGGGACCTGAGCAAGACTTGGGGGGACTAATCTCTCACACTCGTGTTCGTTTCCAGACTTCATGACCCAAAAACACTGAGGACAAATTGGAAGGTCAGTGGGAAAAAAACCTGTAGGACCAGGGCAGGAGAGTGGAGTGGTGTGGCCCCAGACTGAGGGTGACAGAGGGGAGAAAAGGTGGAGGAACCTGAGGCAGCCATAACAGCAGCAGGGGCAACTGCAGCCAGTGTTTCTGGAGCTCTAGGTCCATAAACTGTGAGGGGAATTGAGCAGCTGACAATATGTCCCTCACCCCCAATGGAAACAGAGAATTACCTTGACAAGCAGCTCAGAAGTCAAGTAAATGGCTAGGGAAATGAGCAAAAACTGGAAAAAGAATCAGACCAGAATCTTACTTTGGTGACAAGGAAGACCAAAACATGTAAACAGAAGAAAACAAAATAAAAGCTCTTCCATCTCAAGCCTCCAAGAAAAATATGAATTGGTCTCAGGCTATGGAAGAGCTCAAAAAGTATTTTGAAAATCAAGTAAGAGAAGTAGAGGAAAAATTGGGAAGAAAAATGAAAGTGATACAAGAAAATCATGAAAAATGAGTCAACTGCTTTCTAAAGGAGATCCAAAAAAATGCTGAAGAAAATAACACTTTAACAAATAGACTAACCCAAATGGCAAAAGAGATCCAAAGAGCCAATGAGGAGAAGAATGCCTAAAAAGAATTGGCCAGATGGAAAAGAAGGTCCAAAAACTCACTGAAGAAAAGGAGCAAATGGAAGCTAATGACTTTAAGAAAAATCAAGAAATTATAAAACAAAACCAAAGGAATGAAAAAATAGCAATGTGAAATATCTCATTGGAAAAACAACTGACCTAGAAAATAGATTCAGGAGAGACAATTTAAAAATTATGGGAAAAATTATGGGAATATAAAAATTATACCTGAAAGCCATGATCAAAAGAAGAGCCTCAACATCATCTTTCATGAAATTATCAAGGAAAACTACCCTGATATTCTAGAGCCAGAAGGTAAAATAAATGTTGAAAGAACCCACTGATTGCCTCCTGATAGAGATCCAAAAGGAAAACTCCTCAGGAATACTGCAGACAAATTCCAGAGTTCCCAAATCAAGGAGAAAATATTGCAAGCAGGCAGAAACAATCTGAGTATTGTAGAAATACGATCAGGATAACACAACATCTAGCAGCTTCCACATTAAGGGATCAAAGGGCTTGGAATATGATATTCAAGAACTCAAAGGACCTAGGATTAAAACCAAGAATCACCTATTCAGAAAAACTGAGTATAATACCTCAGGGGGAAAAAATGGTCACTCAATGAAATAAAGGACTTTCAAGCATTGTTGATGAAAAGATCAGAGCTGAATAGAAAATCTGACCTTCAAATACAAGAATCAAGAGAACCATGAAAAGGTAAACAGTAAGGAGAAATCATAAGGGACTTACTAAATCTGAACTCTTTCATTCCTACATGGGAAGATAATATTTGTAACTCTTGAGATTTTTCTCAGTATTTGGGTAGGTGGAGGGATTATATACATATAGACAGAGGGCACAGGGTGAGTTGAATAGGAAGGGATGATATATAAAAAAAAAATTAAAAGGTGAGAGAGGAATATACTGGGAAGAAAAAAGGAGAAAGGATGGGGCAAATTATCTCTCATAAAAGAGGCAATGAAAAGCTTTTTAAGTGGAGGGGGAAAAAGGGGAATTGATAGGGAAAAAGTGAACCTTACTCTCACATCACATTTAGTTTAAGGAGGGAATAGCATAAACGTTCAATTTGGTATGAAAATCTGTCTTACACTACAGGAAAGTAGGGGAGAAGGGGACAAGTAGGGTGTGGGGGAATGATAGAAGGGAGGGCAAATGGGAAGAGGGGGTAATTAGAAGTAAATACTTTTGGGGAAGGACAAGGTCTAAAGGGAGAATAGAACAAATGGGGGGCAGGATAGGATGGAGGGAAATATAGTCTTTCACAACATGACATTTATGGAAGTCTTCTGCATAACTACACATGTGTAACTTATGTCTAGTTGCTTGCCTTCTCAGTGGGAATGGGTGGGGAGGGAGGAAGGGAGAGAGGTTGGAACTCAAAGTTTTAAAAACGAATGTTAGAAATTATTTTTACATGCAACTGGGAAATAAGATATACAGGCAATGGGGTACAGAAATCTATCTTGCTCTACAAGAAAAGAGAGGAGATGGAGATAAGGGAAGGGAGAAGTTTGATAGAAGGGAGGGCAGACTGGGGGAAGTGGTAATCAGAATACATGGTGTCTTAAGGTTGGGGGAGGAGAGGATGGGGAGAAAATTTGGAACCCAAAATCTTGTGGAAATGAATGTTGAAAATGAAAAATAGATGAATTAATAAATAGATTTTAGGGGAAAAAATTCTTTCCTCCCCCAAACAATTCCAGATACATGTGAGCCAAATGTCATAAATCCTTGAGGGACCAGACAGCAAGTAGCATCTTGTTAATATCACACACAATGTGTGTGATTCACACACAATGAACTCCCTTCATTATGTACTTGACACAAATATCTTCCCTATCACCTACACCATGTCCAACACATACAAACCCCTCTTCCTCAAATCCTTATACCCCATCTTTGACATCTAGCTAGCATAATTTTATTCACACAGTGTGTCACACTACTCTCAACTTATAACCCCTGAAACCTGTGTTTATTCTTGTTTCATACAAACTCTCAAGTCTCCTGGATATCTCAATAATTGCAGCTTTGCAAACCCACATTGATTGGTTCCAACACTGTTTCAAAACCCAATTTGTTTGGAAAATGTGATTCTAAGTGTAGGTATACGGATTTAAAATTTTTTCATCTCTAAGTATTCACTCCCAGAAATTTACACTGTATTCCCCTCACCTTGATGCTGACCTAGATCTTGATTTTCTGTTTTCAGAGACATGCCGCTTAGTTTCTTGAACACAAGGCTGCTCCACTTCCATTTCCTTTAAAATAAATAAAACCCCATTTTAAATGAAGGGAGCAAACATTGTATGAATATACGTTTATCCTATCAAATAACAGACTAGGGATCTTTGCTTTTCAAAACAATTCTCTTTCACTGAATCATTTAAGGTCAGCAATTTCTTTTTATTAGAAAATGAAAGGAAAGATCACCCTTTCCTCAGTATGCACAATATTACTAAAGTTACAATTTAACAAAGTAAAATTATATCAGTGTACTTTGATAATAATATTAAAGATTATTCAAAATATTCTTCTAATTAATTTTCAAAACATATGTAAATGAGCAGAATTTAAAATCCAAAATATTTCAAGACATAACAGGTAAACTCTAAGCAAATGAGGAAAACTACTCAAAGCTATTTTATAGTAAAACTTCGGTCATTTCTATCTTGAGCTGAAGGACTTACTTTCTTTAGTTCAAGGCAGCATTAATTTGTTTTTCATTATTATTAAACTTTCAAAGCTTTTTGAAACTAAAATGAATAGATGCTTCTAAAAAATGCTTGGCAGTTAGTCAAAATACAATTACATATTCAAAGGGCAAAATCTGTAAAAAAAACCTAAATTTTTGCATATGAAATTTAACAGTTCCATTACTTAATTATCTGAAATGATTTTTCACCTGTTGATGTACTTTCTGCATATGTGGTTCATTTTGTGCCTGGAATGAAGTTTGGTAAGGTTGTTGCACAGGTGGTGCTGGAGGAATCACAGGCTGAGCCATAGGAGGAAATGGAGGTGTAGGAAGTAGTCCAAAACCTGGCATTTGTCCATTAGGAGGAAGTGGGACCTTAAGGACCAAAAGAGAGAAAGAGAGAGATCAAATTCCTTTATAATAACTATTGTGACATAAAACCTGCATAGTTGTTTCTATTTGTACTGTGTTCTACAAGGTAAATAAACATGAAAGCAAACTTAAATTTATACACAGATATACATGCATGTATGTACATTCACACATACGTAATACACTAAAAATCGAATGAATGCTTAAGGATTTGTGGCAATAATAACATTCTTACCGCAGGCTTATAACGTCCTGGCACATAACAGCACATAACAGGTGCTTAATAAATAGCTACTGACTCGTGATAACTTTCAGGCATTTGAGTAACATAATTACAATGAAATAAAAAGCAAGGTTTAACATATGTCTGTTTCTGATCTGTAATTACTGTATAATATAATATACAGAGCTATCAAATTGAATTGAAGCTAAAAACATTTTTATTACTCCTAAACGTTTATTAGTGGAAACTGTTAGAAAATAGTCAGGAAAACTCCTTAGTAAGTGATGAAAATCACTGATATTAGTTTTCCCTTCAAATTTTCAGCACTACATTTATAGAAGAGGTTTTTGTGCCATGGATACTCCCCTGGAAGTCTGGTGAAGCCTATGGAGCTCTCTTCAGAACAATGTTTATAAATGCTTAAAATAAAATACATAGGAATATAAAGAAAACCAATGATAATGAAATAATAAAGAAGAAATGCGAAGTACATAAACCTCAAATCAAGAACCACTACTCTAGATGAACTAGGGCTGGCCATGATCTAGACAAGAAAACGTACCTAATTAAATAAATTTTTTGGAACCTCTCTCAAACTAGGTTCTTGGGTTTATCTGGGATTAGTATCATAAAATACAGATTCCTAATAATTTTCTGAATTGTCTTTTTAATTTTTAGCATACAATTTCATACCATAAAGTTTTACCTCTGAAGTTTAACAACCATTTGTTAAAACCTAAAATATTTCAGAAAAAGAATTCTAAGCCTCATAAAAAACAAACCCACAGAACACAGTACCTACTCAGGCTCTGGGCTTCTACTTCAATAAGGGGAAAGATAGGTTCCATAAAACCAATGACTTGAAAAGCAAAACAATCCATGAAATGGATACAATATCCACTTCAACTCCTTTAAAACTCAATCTTCTTTAATCAAGAATAAATGAACCTCTTTGTATATCAACAAGAAAGTCACCAAAGTCACTTCAACTGCTGTAAATAAAGGTTAAGTCAACAAGTATTTATTAGGTGTCTACCAGTCTAAAGAGGTGATAAATAACTATATACAAACAAGGTACAAAAAGGAAGGTTCTCTAAGAGGGAAGATAAGGTTAAGAAGTATTGGGAAAACTTGCAGAAGGCTGGGGACAATTAACCTAGAAAGAAGCTCAAAGGTAAAAAATACAATATTTCCTTCAGTATTACATAAACTGTTTAAAATTACAGGAAAAGGCACTCTTTTTAATCTGAAAATGATATCATTTAATATGATAGAAATATGGTCTTCATAACCTAAACCAGAGAGAAAAAATCAAAGAAAGAAAAGAATGAACCATGGAAGAAAAAATTTAATTTTTTAAATTTAATATTTACAAATAGGTTACAGCAATGTATTAGAAACATTATATGCCTTGACTGGATTGGATTTATATCACAAAAGCAGGGTTGGTCCAACATAAAAAAGATAATAAACATAGTAGTGTCAATAATAAAAACCATATAATTATGCCAGTGAAGGCTAAAAAGATGTTTGACAAAATAAAATATTCATTTCTGCTTAAAGCTCTAAAAACTGAAATAACTGGATATTTCCTTAGTGGAATAACGAATAACCATCTAAAACCAAGAACCAATACTATACACGATGGAGAAAAATTAAGAGGCCTTTAAAATTAGATCAAAGGTAAAGATATTAATATTACCACTACTATTTAACATATTTCTAGAAATGTTAGAAAGTCGAAGAATAAGCATAAATATGAGTTACTTAAAGTCAACTAAAAGAAATTGAAACAATATATTCAGCCAAGTAACAGAATATTAAATATATACACATCATTAGCATTCCTCTATTTTTCCAGCAGTGGGCAGCTAGGTGGCACAAAGGATAGAATGCTGGGCATGGAGTCAAGAATACCAGAGTTTAAATCTGGCTTCAAACATTTACTAGCTGTGTGACCCTGGGCAAGTTACTTAACCCGGTTTGCCTCAGTTTCCTCATCTGTAAAATGAGCTGGAGACGCAAACAACAAACCATTCCAGTATCTTGCTGAGAAAACCCAAATCAGTTCATGAAGAGGTGGAATAGACTGAGCAGCACAAGTCCCAGCAGCAGAGTTACAGAGAGATGTACAAGAACGTACCCCACCGAGGTACAACAGGGTCCATAGAAACCTAACTGTAAATATAAAAATGCTCTGGAAAGCTAAACGACTTAAGGGTTTCTGGTTGTCGGTGTGTGTTTTTGCGTACTACGGATATCGGTCAGGAGGTTTTTCTGTTTCTTTTCAAAAAAAAAAAAAAAACTTGTTGAATGGGAGGGAGAGTTAAATGCCTGCAAAAAAAAAAATTTATTTTAAAGCAAGTCTTAACATTTTTGCATCATGGACCCCTTTTGCAGTATGGGTAAGCCCATGAACCCCTTCTGTTTTTAAGCTGCATAAAATAAAATACACAAATTGCAAAGGAAACCAGTTATACTTAAATATAATTATTTTAAAAAACCAATTCAGACTCCAGGTTAAGAACTCATATCTTAAAGAATTCTGATGTCAATAGAAAATGATTTAAAAAAAAAAACAAAACTATTTTTCCTAAATGACACTGAACATTCACTTTCCCAAAATGTAGCTTTAGAAAAGTATCCTGTTTTCAGTATTTCTAATTCGTACTTTGCTAGTAAATTACAAAATTTTAGAAAGGTCCCACATGTCTCAGTAGACCTAAATTTAAAAGGTACGGGTCATCTCTACCTGATGGTGTATTGGATCCTGTTGTACTCCCAACATTCTCTGTTGATAGGGATCTATATTTGGAAGTTGTGAATATGCAGACTGCTGCATACCATCTCCTGGAAATCCACTAGAAAGAAAAACAGAATGCTGTTTAGAACAGTCTAACAACCATAGCAAGGAAATTGTAAAACAAAATTATAATATTAAGAACAAGGGTTTGGACTAATAGCTTCTTAAGAGTCTGTCTAACTCCCACTAGTAACCAATATGAATAATTTCTTAATTTTTCTGTATTAAAGAATTATGGTATAACAAAAACGATCCTGAAACTTGGAATCAAGAGAGATGTTGGGGGGAAAGTAACCTGTTCTCCAAAAGACTAGTTCCATAACCAAGTGTAAGTCAATTCATCTCGAGTTTGTAAAGTGGATAATTATAACTAATACCTACCTCTCAGGGTTGTGCTGAGTGATTCAAATGAGATAAGGTATCCACTCAAATGAGATAAGGTATCCATGGCACTCTGTAAGCCTTAAACACTATATAAATATAATCTATTCTTGTTGTCCTACATTATTCAATATAGCAAATACTATTAAAAATGGGTCTCTGATAAATAACAGTACTTACATAAATTTTATCTGATAAAATTCAAGAAATAACAGCAAAAGATAATTTAAAGTGATTTTGCTTGCTTAAATGGAGAAATTAGTCATTTTCCAGACTTCAAAATAATAATAATCTTCACTTTGTTATTCTTTAAATAACCATAAGTCACTTACAATGGAGGCTGAGGAAGAGAAGGAGAAACAGAAGAATCTTCTTTCTTTGATTCTTCAGCAGCTTCTGGCTCATCATCATAATCAAATCTATCTAATAACTTCTGGAAAAGAAAAGAATTATGTTTCAATGCTTCCTTAAAAAAATGGTATCTGTTAATATTATAGCTATTTTACATGTTTTTAGAAAACAAGCTTACCTTGGAACGCAGAAATATAAAATACAATATATATCTACACACATACCATTTTAAAGTATACTTAGATACCAAAACTTCTGATAGCAAAATAGCTAATTTCAAAATTAATAGGAAATTCAGAAAGTCAATTTTTAAAAAATACACAAAATAAGATATTAGTTTATTGTACTTACTTTATGTCTAAAGAAAGAAACAATATGCAGCATGCTATAAAAATAATATTTAAGCAACAAAACATAGTGACTCTGCTTGTTTTAAAATGGAATTTCTTCACTGCAAGAGGTGAAGAGTAAAAATTAGGAAAAATTTTAAAAATATATTCCAAGCTACTGTACTATACAGGGTTTTTTTTGGCCACTGACATAAGATGTTTATCTGTGATAACACCAGAAAGTCAAACAATCTCATTTTATGGAAAGAGAATAATTCAAATACTGGTTCTTTTCCTTCTTTACTGAAACAAAGCAAATGACTTTCATCAGCTTTGTCAAATAAAAACATTCTCTCCATAAAGATAAGATGCCAATGGCATCATGCAATAGAAACATTTTCTGGTTTTAAAATGAATCAATTCACACTTCATGAAAATTGATTAAAGCCAACTATTTCGTAGAAATAATCCTCTTTACTGACCTATGTGAGAGGTGGCCATCCTCTCACATGCCCACCAATATGTGACTACCAACAAAATTAATGTATTATGTGTACACCTATACATAACTTATTTAATTTTCTTTTGGAATAATCTTTTGAACTTATCTAATGATTATCTGTGATATAACTTCTTTAAAAATATATTTTTAGCATTTTTTCATTTTAAATTCTGAGATCAGAAATTTTTCTCTTCCTCCAGTATCTCCCAACCTACTGAAAAGGCAAACAATATAATATCAATTTTATATGTGAAATCATGCAAAATCTATTTCCACTGCGATATAACTTTTAATACCAATGTATGCAATAGGATTAATATTTTCCTCTGAAATTCAAGTAATAAAATGAAATTGAGATTAAATTTACCTAGAAGGGAGCACATATTTCCAAAGAGAAGTTGTTAGTTCAGTAGTTCTAAAAACAGCTATTGATATCAAGAATTAGCTACAACAAAAACACCCAAATTAATCTGTGATAAAAATCTGAAAGAAGTTATTTATATGCACTTTTGGAATGCACTGAGAGGATGTTCTGGGGGAGCAATTAGCCCTTCCAATCAGACTTTGATTTTATAATTATTATTCTGTAATATAATATGGGGAAGATGATGCAGAAGAGGCTGCTGAGTACGAGAAAGAAACCAGCCTGTGAAAATAATGATCAATTTCTGTGGGCAGTAAGGGCGGGTTCAATAGCTCCAACGTGGAGAGCTGACTGAAGAAACGGCCTACCTTATCAAATGTAGTTTTTTGCTCAGGTTGGGGAAAGGAAGCTTTTTGTTCAGGTGGTTGTGTCGTTGTAGTCTTCAACTGAGCTGTTATAGCTTGAACCTGAGCCATCACAGAATTATCAATGGCTGGAGACTGGGGCTTTGATGGTTGTTGGAAAGTTTGAAGAATTTGCTGAAGCTAACAAATGAGAAATTCAATAAGCTATATGCTGGTAGGTGCATAGTATAAAAAAGCATTATTAAGAAATACAATGAATAGTGAGACAAATTAATACAGGTAGGGAAACTAAATAGATTCTTGGTTTCCTTTTGATAAGGTTTTTCACGTTCTGTTATGAATGGGAAAAGAGTGTAGAGCAAAGGTAGAAAGGCAAAATAGCAAAAAGTTTGTGCTCTCCAATCAAATTGTAAGGGGAAAAAAGTAATAAATGGATTGGTACCCCTTCATTTCTTTTCATACGTGTTCTATCACCTCGTGCTCCTGTAAACTTGTCTCTCTCAACAAAACTCTATCACTAGCAACTCTCATCAATGTTAAGGTGGATCCTTTTATATTTTTGGCATAGTGCCCTGCACATAGTAAATATTCATTAAATGTTGGATTTTTTGTTAAATCACAATGACTTCTACAAACAACATTCTTTTGTGTGCCTGAGTTTAAGTTAGCTTACCTGTTGTCCTTGAGTTGTCTGAAATAACTGGGCCACTGCTGCAAAAGCATCTGAGCTTGGCAACTGTGGCATAGCTGGTACTGAATTTGTAGTGACTTGAGGAGTTTCAGAAGAAACTTTTATTGGGGGTGGAGGTGAACCTACAAGGACATGAAAGCGAGAACCGTAACATCTTAGTGACTATACTTAACATTTCATCTTTATAGGAGTACTATGTTAGTCCTCAACAATACATTCTCCTCTGTACCGAATACTTTATTAAAAAGAAAGAACTAAGTAATTTAATTCACAAAATATATTCTATGTTTCAACAAGTACAAATACATAAAAAGTAACAATAATTCCTAGCTCTTATTCTAATAAGTCTGGTAGGATATTAATTATAGCATATGTTTGAGTATTAAAAACTCAAGTATGGAAGAATTTCACAAATAAATGAATCCAGTCTGTATATCAAATTGCAAAACAAAATCCCACATTCTTGCACTTGAGTCAAAGATACATGCTTCACAAAAATCATTGCATTAAATAAATTCACAGGTTTAACATTTTAGATTATCATACCTTCATTATTAGTTACATTTTCTGGCACCGAGGCAGCACTAGTAGCTCCTGCTGCCATGTCTAAAAGAGGCTGAATAATTTCAATTTTGAACACTCCATTTTTTTGCCAAAGGTTCAGAACACGAACTATTTTACTCTGTTGGGGGAGGGGTGAGGGGAAGAGAAAGACATGCAATGAATATGTGTCACAAATAAAATATTCTCAAATATTTGTTATGAAAATATAACAAATATTTAAAGTGCAAGTAATAACATTTATATCAATATGGAAAGAAAAGAATCTTTTACTACCACACAAATGTATAAAGCATAGATAGTGTGTTAGATGTGGAGTCAGGAAGACTCAAGTTCCAATCTGTCTAAGACAATCATACTGCGACCCTAGGCAAGTCTGTACACCCCTGCTTCTTTACTTGTAAAAAGAGGGCGATAATAGGAGCACCGACCTCTGAAAGGGTTTGTAAGGATCACATGGGATGGTATTTGTAACGCACTTTGGAAACCTTAAAGAAATGCTTGCTATTAGTAAATGGAATAATGGATTTGATTATATAAGAGGATTGTGGATAACAGTATGTGTGCACACACACAAGTCAAGGAAAGTATATATGAAAAATCTTTATGACAGTATTCCTTAATATGGAAATTATGTCAGTGGAGAACTCTACCAAAATAGTTATGACTTGGTAGCTAAATCCTAAACCTCAGAGATGGTTTTAGTCATCTAAGGAAAATAAAGGGAACCATCTTGTCCAATAATCCAAGAGTTAGTGAAGTTTCAGATATGAAATCAAGCTCAATGTTTTCCCCCATGATGCCAGTCTGCTATCTGGGTCATCATGAAGCTCAAATGGCAAATATATCTGGAAAAAAAATCTATTATAAATAAACCATCAAAGCAATATCCACTTCTAAATAAAAATAAAACACGAACAATTTTATAGAAGAAAACACAAACTACTAATGTAAACACACATCCCAAAAGTTGTTCAAACTTCTTAATAATCTGAAGAAACATAAATGATACCATGTTACAACCATCAAGTTGGTACAACCAGATAAAAAAGAATGAGATTCAATAATGGAAGGGATATAAGAGAACACAGTATTTAAATGTTCCTGTTGACACTATAAATACATACAAGCCTTTTGGAAAGCAATCTGGCCCTATGAGTTACAAAGCTGATTATACATATCCTGCAATGCCCAAGAATCACAATACTGAAACTATATCCTAAAATTTTGGCAGGGGAAAGATCTACATATACAAACATCCATAACTATTTTATAACACCCAAAATAAGACTACCTTACACATTCAATGATTGGACTTGTAATGAACAAAACTGAATTTTATGTGTCAATGTAATTTAAAAAAATCTGAAATTAAAAATGAGTATCAGCGATGATTATGTAAAGTGAGGCAAATAAAGCCTCAAAGAATTAGAACATATACAGAACAAGCCCATAAATACAAACACGCACACGCAATAGAACTTTATAAATACAGACAAAAGTAGTCACATGGGAAATGGGAGCAAAAAATTCTTATTGCTATTTTGCTAAAAAATAACTCTATTACCTTTTAAAGAAAGGGTTGAAAATTACATATAATTAATTTTGTATTTATCCACTAAATTCTATTTTGGGTTCAATTCTATATAATTTTTTTGTATTCTTAAAGTGTGTTAATGGGTACTTCTCGTCATTATGGCTGTCTGAATGGAAGAAGGCTGATCAGCATCCCTAGCAAAATCCTAAAACTTAGCACTAGGTCAAATGACGATTAAGAAAGCCAATGAGAAATTGCATGAAAATCTAGCCAGAAGCTAGCATACAACGGGAAGGAGGGGAGTTAGCAAACCTAGTAATACCACCATAGGCAAACAAGTTGGAAGCCTGTGCAAAAGAAGGAGTAAATCTAAGTCTAGAGGCAAAAAGAACAGAGAGCCCTTCCAGAAAGATGGGAATGTGACAACAAGGGATCCTGGAAACTACCAGTTTGCAATAGAGAAATGCAACTATGGGTACTGACCACTGCCACCAAAGCAAAACTCAAATGAAAACACCCCAAAGTTCAAAGGTCCCTAGTACTCTGTTATGAGATATCATAGAAGTTTCCAATTGCCCAATAATACAAACCTCAAAGCAGGGAGGGACCCCAAGCCTAGAAGGCAGAGGTCAGCATAGGAACCCAGGGCAAGATGAAAATGGGCTAGGTGCATTAAAGGGCTATGCTAGCTCTGCACAAAGCCGCAATCCAGGAACTAAGACCAGAGAGATGAGTAAACCAAAGAAGACACCAACCTCTATAAAGAATTATTGCAGATTCAAAGATGTCCAAAGAGTGAATAACTCCATAACAACTGCAATCAAGGACTCAAAGGAAAAAATGGATATTCCATAAGTAATAATAGTAATTTAAAGAATGCGTTGATAATTTAAATGAGAAGATCTTTCCCATTCATTAATAGGCCCATGAAATCTGCCTGGAAGTCTGAGTCACATGGAACCTGTGGTGGAAAGAGTTGGCTGAATAGGTGAAGTAGGAAGGGTGGTGAGAGTGAGCAGTCAGAACTGAGGGAGAGAGAGAAAGAAAGCAGCTGGATCACGTGAGTGAGAGAGTTTGTTTGTGATTTGTTTAAGGGAGCTAGTTTGTGAGAATCTTAATAGAAGGAAGGCCTGGGGTTGGTGATGCCCTCTGCATTGTTATTGTGAATGGATTTCTCTGTTGCTGTGATGGATCTGGTTTCTGGTATTGGGATTCAGCTTACTGGTGTCTGAATAAATATCTTGGTTCTGTCTTCCATGTGAAGAGACTGTTGTATTCATGGCTACCTTAGGCACTGTGAATATTACATTGGCGCTACAAAGAACTACATGAATACCTAGAAAAAATGAAGCAAGAGATAAAACATGAAACAACAGCCACACAGGAAAGAACTGGAAGGAGAATAAACAGCATAGAAGAAAAACAGTAAAACTTACCCAAGTAATGGACTCCCTGGAAAATTAGGAAAGATAAAAAGAAACCAATGACTTCATAAGATAGCAAGAAATACCAGAAGAAAATCCAAAGATTACAAAAATGGAAAATGTTAGCTGTCTAACATAAAAAACAATCTGACATGGAAAACATATTGATGAGAGATAATTTAAGAATCACTAAACTCAATGAAAAACCATGATTTTTTTTAAAAGGCCTGCACACTACGTTTCAAGAAATCATGAATTAACACTGCTTATATCTATTAGAACCTCATGGTAAAGTCAGTAAATTAACAAACATTTATTAAGCATTTACTGTATTCTAGGCTCTGTATTAAGTACTAGAAAGACAAAAGAAAAACATAGTTCCAGTTTCAAGGAGCTTACTTTCTAATGAGAGAAATAATAGTCAAATAAACTATGTACATACAAGATATATAAAATGTAAATGGGAGGTGAACTTGAAAGAAAAGGTACTACCAGAGGGACGTGGGAGAGAATGGAAAAAAAAAGATCATTTAAAAAAGGTAGGATTTGACATGAACCTTAAAGGGAGCCAAGACAGAGATAGGAGGAGGAAGAGGAAGATAAGGCAGTTAGAAAACAAAGCATCAGGAGATAGGTTGTGATGTGCAAGAAACAGTAAGGAGGCCAGTATCACTGGATCATAGGGAACATGGACTCAAGTATAAGAAGAGAGGGACCTTGAAGTGCCAAATAGGCATTTTATGTTTTCAAGAATGAAAGTCAAGAAAAAATTTGGGCTAGATATGAATATGAGAACCATCTACATAGAAATAACTCAATCTATGGGAGCTGATGAGATCATCAAATGAAATAATCTATAGGTAAATGGGATTAGGGTCCAGAAAAGAGCCTTAGGTGGCACCCATGGTTTGTAGAAAATAATATAATGAAAACATACCCAGAAAAGACGGTAGGTACTTGATAGGGTGAACAAGGATGAAGACTGAGAAAAGGCCTTTTGGGATCTGACAAGAGACCATTGGTAATTATGGAGAAAGTAATTTCAATTTGGTTTAGAAATACATTAAACCTAACAGAGAAATAACTGAGGAAAGAGGGCTGGTCAAGTGCAAGGACGATACTTAAGAAGATATAATCACAAATACAACAAACTTCTTGATCCTAAAGGAAATGTTAAAAGAGAAAAAAAAGGAAAATAACTAGAATATAAGGGATGGGGGTGTTCCTCAATTAGGGGATAGCAGAACAAAACTGTGGTAAATTAACGTAATAGAATACTATTAACTTGTAAGAAATGAGGAAAAACCATTTCAGAGAATCCTAGATAGTACAGACCAAGAGAACAATCTGCACAAGGGCAGTTAACACTGTAACAAACTCTGGAATGCAATGACCTCTGTGTCTCCTGAGGACCTGTGATGAAAGCAAGTTAATTTCACACCTCATGAAAGAGAAGGGATAAACTCAAGCTGAATAAAGAAATTTATCTTCTGGGAAATGGCCATTGTATGGATTCATTTTGACTGCTATTTGTTGCAAGGGTTTGCTTTCCCCCCCTCATTCTCATTTTTTTTTTTAAAGCTAGAGGGATGTTCGCAGGGAGAGGGTATATTGGGAATAATGATACCAAAGAAAAGAGTATTACAGGGAAAACAATAACATATATATGTATATTTATGTATATGTGCATTCATGTATGCATATGCACACAGAAGAGAAATTTAAAGGGAAGAAAAGCCAAGCTAGACAATCTGAAAGAAGCAGGCACTAGGCAGGGATTCAATTCTGTGAGCGATCTCTTTCTGTTTTGCTACGGATAGGGAAATGATCTTTAATTTGAAGTTTAAGTTGAGAATAAAAAATAAAAAGCTAAGTACATTAAGAACTTTTAAAAACATCAAATAAATCAATGAATCAATAAATATTTATTAGCCACTTATGTAGCAGGACTGTACTAGATACTAGCACAGGAGATACAAAACCAAAACTGGAATAGTTCCTGCCCTCAAGGAGCTTATAGTATTCTCAGTCCAGGATATATTTCATATTCACATTAAAAATAATCTCTCCCAAAAATAAAAAAAATAATCTTTCCTGAAAATAAGAATGGCTGAACAAACTGTGATAAATGAATATAATGGAATATTACTATGCTATGAGGAATGGCAAAGACAACAGATCAGAAATAGAAACATGAGAGAAATTGTACGAATTGATGCAAAGTAAGCAAAACCAAGAAAACAGTATATAATGATTCACAAAAACATGAGGGGAAACAATATTGAAATGTCTTAGAACTTTAGCCAAAGCAACAACTTTATGTCATAAATTCAAAAGCACTGAGGATGAAACATTACTTCCCACCTATGAGGTAATGAACTAGAGGAAGAATGAATTATATGCTTTCAGACATGGCCAATTTTTCATTTCTTTTGCATAACTATGCATATTTGTATTACAAGGGAGAGCTTCTATTGGGCAGAGGAAAAAATGAGTTGATAACTTTTTAAAAAATCAATGTCATTTTAAAAACTAAATGAAAAAATAAAAATTACACAGAAAAAAAGTAGAAGAGGACCCAATAGGACAATCATGCTACTACCTTATTAAACATTTCAGTTTTTAACTGAGTTTTTAATACAATCTTTTTGTTTGTTTTCTTCCATTCCAACACATGTGGTTAAATAAAGGTGGTGGTAATCAAGAGACTGTACTGATAAATTTATGCTATGTAACTTCAATTAGATCATCACTGTAGCAATCACTTTTCCCCTGACTCATTAAAGACTATTGCAAATCTCTTCTCTCCTTAAGTCTTCTAAACTACTTCTTTTTCCCCACACTTTCAAATGAAGATCTCAATGCATACTCAGTAATAACTTCCTCATTCTTCCTCCTAAGCTCTCCATTCTATTTAATTCCCTCTATGACTCCTGATGACTAGAAGGTTCTGAGGAGACACTTTTATAATCCCTGCCTACAATGCTACTGGGTATATCCTCGTAGTAATCCCTTTTGATTGCTCATTTCAGCTGACCTTTCCATGTTTCTCTTCACAATTCTTTTGAATTTCAAAGTTCCTTCTCAGGGTTTTCAATAGAAATACTTATCTGTAAGCCCTCCATTTCATTAAAGGTTTGTAGTATTTCACCTTTAATTTCGATAGATGTTACTCTGGGTGGCAAAATTATCTTTTGCCTTTTGGAATACTTTTAAGCTTTCCTCTAGTTTATAGTAGAAGCTGCCATGTCATTATCTTGACTGGTGTTTTTTGGGTTTTGGTTTTTGGTATTTAAATCTTTTTGGCTGTTTCCATTATTTCTCCTTTAACCTGGGAGATCTGGATATTGGTTCTGACATAACTGTGTTCACTTTAAAGTTGTTTACAGGAGGTAGTTGGTGGATAGTTTCTATTTTTGCTTTGCTTTATAGTTCCAATAGATCTGGGTTTTTATTCATGATTTCAAGGGACATTCAGGCTCCTTTTTTTAGTCATGGCTCTCAGGTGGGACTATGAATGATCGTTAAATCATCTCTCCTTGACTTATTTCCCAAGCTGGTTGTTTTTAAGGTGAGATGGTTTATATAGTCTATTTTTCAGTCTTTGGCCTTAAAAAAAAAATGCATTAGTGTCTCATGGAATCATTAACTTCTGTTTGATTGAATCTAATTTTCAGGTACTCTAATGAGCTGTTAATTCTCTTTCCAAATCTTTACTCCAAAGCTCTCATTTCATTTAAAGTATTTTTAAATGCCTTTTTAATCTCTTAATTTCTTCTAGGAATTTTACTTGAGCCTGTGACCAAGATGTTTTTCTTTAGTGTTGCTTAAAGGCATCCTGAAGTTTTGTCTTATTCATAGTCCATCATTTCTGTCAAATTCCCCTTGCCTCATACTTAATGGAGGAAACTGAGGGTTCCCCTCTACATTGCTTTCTGTGTCATCTCTTTTCTCCCTGCTTGACTATGATTAAGGAATAGCTGTTCTCTTAGCTAATATGACACTTTTTTCATCTTTTATGGAAGACTGTCACCACTGTGATTCCCACTCTCTCATATCCAGACTGTAATCTGGCTTTTGACCTTAATACTCAAATCAAATTGCTCTCTCCAAAGTCACAAACAATCAATTAACAAATTGAATACCTTTCCCGATCCTCATCCTTCTTGGGCTCAGCTCAATCTTCTGCAGGAAGCCCTTCCTACTAGGTCTCCCAACTATCAGTGCTTTCTCAAAGGTACTTGGATATGCTTTCTATGCTAAGAGAAAGGGAAATGAGAAAAATATTGGGAGGGAGGAAGGTGGGCAGGGAGAGTGAGAGAAAAAGGGGATGACAGTAAAGAGTATTGCTCTAGTTTGGAAGTAAAATCCTTGAGAACTGGCTATTTTACTCCTGTCTTTGTATCCCTAGCATATACTAGATGCTAAATAAGTACTTGCTGATTGGTCAGTTTTTTAAATACTGGAAAATTTGTGTTTACTGATGATTAAGTTGTATTTAAAAATATTTAAAGAAGTATCTAATTCACTATTATAACAAATGTGAAATTCCAGATTCAACTGTCTAGCAAACTGCCTCTGGTCAACGTTAAAAATTGCATAAATACTGACAATGTCTAACATTTTTCTTCTGAATTCTAATTTAAAGATTTCACATAGAACTCCATTCATAAAGTAACCAAAAAAAGAGAAAAATATGGAAATTAAAACACCATTAGAAAACAGAATTAAGCCATATTGCAGTTTATGAAAAGCGCAAATTACAAGCTAATATAATTAAATCAATGGGCATGAAGACATTTGAAGCTGAGACCATAAGTAATGGGAAACTATCATAGGAAAATTTTAGAAATTATCTTTAAGAAGCAGAAGGAAAGTTCCATCATGAGAATTCACGGATAGTTCTGAGTTGGGTTTGGGTTTGTTTGTTTGTTTTTTCTGGGGGCGGGGAATAATAAATGGGAGAGGGGGAAGGTTGGAGAGGCCACAGAAAAATAAAGGAGGTTAGTGTACTTCAGGCAAAAGTTTAAATTAACTATTGTCTAACTTTCGATAGATACCTAATTTCTACCCACCCAATTACACTTCCTGCACAGTAGTATCATTAAGACCAGAATTACCTATTTTTAATTCTTCAATTTTATTATTTATTTTTAACGTGCTTTTTTAACATTGAGTTCCAAATTCTCTCTCTCCCTTCCAATCTCTCCCCAACTCACAGAAAAAGCAAGCAATGTATCAATTAAACATGTGAAATCATGCAAAACATATTTTGATATTGGTCATACTAAAAAAAAAAAGGTGAGAAAATTATACTTCAATTTGTACTCAGAGTTAAGTTTTCTCTCTGGAAATGGATAGCATTTTATTCATCATTAGTTCTTAGGAACTGCCTTGGATCACTGTATTATCAGACTAACCAAGTCTTTCACAGATGATCATCATTACAACACCGCTGTCAGTAACAGCAGAATAACCTCCCATTTCTTCTCCCATTTTCCTGGAACCACTCCCTGCATCAATTCTCATAGCACAATAGTTCTCTATCACAATCATATGCCACAACTTGTTTAACCATTCCCCAATTAAGGGGGATCACCTCAACTTCTAATTCTTTTCCACCACAAAAAGAGCTGCTATAAATACTTTTTTGTACATCTTTAACCTCTTCTGCATACAGATCTAGTAGAGGTATTGTCGGGTGAAGGGGTAGCCCTCTGGGCACACTTACAAATTCTTCTCCAGAAGGGATGCATCAGTTCATTAGCATCCTGGTTTTTCCACATATCCTCCAGTATGTCATTATCCTTTCTTTCATGTTAGCCAGTCTCACACATGTGACATGGTACCTTGGGGTTATTTTAATTTGCATTTCTCTACCCAACAGCGATTTAAAACATTTTTTTCATGACTATAGCTTTAACTTCTAAAAACTGCCTGTTACACTTTGACCATTTATCAATTGGGGGATTCTTACTTTTATAAATTTGATTCACTTTTATTTGAAAAATGAGATCTTTATCAAAGAAACTTGCTGTCAAATCATTCATAAGATGTAATTTCATTACTTTCTCAGCAAAATGCAGTTTTCCAAATTATCTTTTAATCAGGTCTACTTTTGCTGTTTGGAATTGTGATTACTACCCCTGCCTTTTTCACTTCTAGACTCTGCTCCAGCCATTCACTTTAACTCTGAAGGCGTCTTTCTCTGTGGCAGGTGTGTCACTTGTAAACATATTGTTGGATTCTGGCTTCAAAAACATCCTGCTATTCACTTCTGTTTTATGAGTGAGTTCATCCCACTGACATTCAGTTATGATTACTGTGCATTTGCCTCCATTTAACTTTCTTTCGTTCATTCTTTTTTTTTTTTTACAGTCCCTCCTCAAAAAGTAATTTGCTTCTAAACACTGCTTCCCTTTCTTTTCTCCCCTTTTCACTACTGTTAAGAAAGATGTCTAAATACTACTTCGTGTTTTTTTTCCACTTCCCTCTTTGAACCAATTATGACAGAGGTTCAAGTCTTACCTGTTGCTGCTCCCCCTCACCCCCAATCCTCTCCACTATAAAAGCATTCTAAAAGGCTTTACATGCCTCTTTTACGTAAGACCATTTCTCCCATTTTAGCCTCTCCCTTTCCTCTTTCAGTGCATCTCTTTCTAACACCTTCATTTTGGGGAGAGGGAGGGATCATTCCAACATAACCAACTCATACTCATGCTCTTCTAACTCCTTTAATAATGATAGCTTTTAAGAGTGAAAATTGAGAAAATTAAATTGATTCTATTCTGTAAATGTATTATTGTAATTGATTTTATTTTCTATCACTCCCAACATTTTGTGTTAATTACCTAAGTCATCTTTCATTTGTCTCTGATTTAACTTCCAAAGTTTAGTTTTCCTGCTAATCATTGATCTCATCTTGTGTCAAGAAAATCTGTTATCCTTGAAAGAGGCAGGTGGATGCCAGGGAGTCTGCTCTGTTATCTCTGCAACACTGGCTTGTCCTTCAAGAAAGTCTCATCTGTTATCACTGTGACACTAGTCAAGTAGATGGACATCACCAAAGAGTTTCCCAGTGACAAGATGGAGGGAGGACTCACTGCTAGCTCTGCATTTGAAATTTCCAGTCAATCATACTGTTTCCCACATCTACAATGCTGTAGGTTTTGTAGCCAGTCATTTCTCCATGCTGTTTTTTAGATTTTGGATGCTCCATTTAATTCCTTAAAAATCATCTTTCAACTATCATTCAGTCTTAGCTAGCTGAGGAGGCGGAGATCCTATTTATTGGAAAATTCATGGTTTGCTAATAAACTGTGCTTGGAGCTTAGTGCCTCAGTTTACCTTAATTTCAAACAGCAATCATAAAGCAACTGAAGGAAGCAGGCTGGTCTTCGGAGCAACCTTGTTCAAGTGGAATTTTCAAGGGAAGAGGAAAGAGAAAGAAGGAGAGAATTTCTTCAGAGAACTGCACCAGAAACCTCACACTTCCTGGATCCCAAATCTTATGAACAAAGGCAAAGCCCCTGAACTGTTGGGCAAGTTTCAACTTTGTCATGTGGTACTGTTTTGTGTTGGATGTGACTGATTGGCAACTGAAAACCAGGGAAATTCTCCTCTGAGATGAGGCCCTTGAAAAACCTTTTCACTTCAAAGGGTGCTCCCCAATTCATCAATGCCCCTTTCAAAGAAGTCATTAAAGGCCTCTGGGATATTTTTCTTTCTTCAAGAAAGACCAATAGTTCAAGCCAGGAGGTTACTTTTCATTCAAGAAGGGGTTGGAAAAGCCTAGAAACAGAGAAACATTACCAGTCGAAACTAAAAACTAAAAACCAAAAACGAGAGTAAAATTAGTTTGAGATATACAAGGGCAGCTAGGTGGCACAGTGGATAGAATGCTAAGCCTACAGTCAGGAAGAGTCATTTGCATGACCCTGGGAGCAAGTTACTTAATTAACCCTGTTTACTTCAGTTTTCTAATCTGTTAAGTGAGTTGAAGGAAATGGCAAATCACTCCAGTATTTTTACCAAGAAAACCCCAAATGGAGTCACAAAGAGTTGGGCACTACTGAAAAATAACTCAATTTTGAAACTGTGTACACTGATTTTTATTACATGAATCAGGAACTTTGTTAGTAAGTGCTTCCGTATGTCTTTCAAGTATGTGCTTCAGCAGAAAGGCTAGAAGTGTGTTTTAAAACACCTCTTCCAACTAGCAGGGACCTAACCTTCATAAATCTCTAGTGAGGGATAAAGAGGAAGACTCTGCCAGCAAGTGTTTTGTGTCTGTCTTGTGACATTGTGTAAAACAAACTTTTTCCTGGGAAAAAGAATGTTAACTCTTTTCTGAGTAATATTCTAAGTCTTCAGAAAGATAGTCTTTTTTGACTTATGTGAATTGAGTGCAAAGTAAAGTGAGGAGAATCAGAAGAATATTGTAGACAGTGACCCACTGTAAATAATGTTGTTATTCTCAGCAACACAACGATCTAATTCTAAGAACTTATGAAAAATGATATTCACCTCCACAGGAAGAACTCATGGAGACTGATTACAGATGAAGGAATATATTTTTAAACTATTTTTGTTTTGGTGTTTGATCTCTGTTCTTTCACAAAATGACTAGTATCAAAATGTTTTCCATGACTGAGTGTGTTATACGCTGTATCAAATTACTTGCCTTCTCAATGAGAGAGGAGGGAAGAGAGAAGGGGAGGGAATTTGGAACTCAAAATTGAACTGATGACATTTGAGAGGTAAAAAGTTTTGTTTCATGATATTGCGCATATTATTAATATTGCATATTCTCAATTTTCTTGCATTGTGAATTTTGGGAGAACACTATAAGAAATACTATTAAGAAGTAAAGGCAATTGAATCACTGGAAAACATTATTTTAATTTAGAAATTATTAATTAATTTAGAGGCTAGTGTTATAATAGTAGAGCCTATCAAGGGATTGAGTATATTTTAAAAGAGAATAATGATTACTTGTTTTGTAGGAAAAGAAAAGTACAGGGAAAACCTTGTAAAATCTTCTTTGTAAACTTGCCACGTCCTTGGGCAAGGTCAGAAAATTTTATTAGCCCTGTGAAAGAATTTGCTAAATCTTGTGAAACTCATTTAAAATAATTAATTAGTTTACTTAAAAAATAAGAGCCACCCTTCCACTCCTTGTGCAGAGGGAGAGAGGGGAGGATTTACAAGCTTACTTAATAATACAGTGACTTTAATATTATTTGGCTGTCACTCATGAAAACTATGAACCCATTATCTGTTAATAAATAGTATATATTGGAGTTACATCTTTGGACCAACTTACTAGCAATACATTCTGAGATTTAAAGATTTTATTTTGCTTTATGGATAAATAGGCAATGTGCCTATCTATTCATCTAGATGTTTACGACAGCTGGCGTTCTCCTAATTCTTGAATTAAATATCACACATTCACTATATGTGTACAACTGCAGAATGTGATTAATTTCTAAATGCTTCATTTCTACTCCAGTATGGACTTAAACTTATTATTAACATCTTATTATATGCTTATTGTTAATAATCACTGTTACTTGAATACAATAATGATATCTTAGCTTTAAGTTGATTACCAAAATTTTGCTATTTGAAGTATATTCTCTTGGGGCTGCAATGTGATTTTGAGTTTCAAATTCAGGTAAAATGTCTTTAGTATCATCAAGTCATTCTGTGCCACCACTTGAGGAAAATGCCACAAGCTTCTCAAAAAAAGTATTATCTTAGAACTGTTGCAAGTAGATGTCTGTGTCTGAGAAAAAAGTTGGGGAGAATACCGAGGCATAGCCAAAGGAAGATCCTCTTCACTTACTTTCCCCTTTGTATTTTTTTCTTAAAAAGACTTGTTTCCCATTGAAGTAATAATACTAAGCCTGGCTATGAAACCCTGTGAATAATGTGGACCTCGGCAGTAGGGTTTGCAAAAGTTAACTGTAAGTCTGACAAGCAAACAAAACTGAAGATGCTTTTATCCCGTTATACTTATATTAAATCACTCTGTCCTGAGGCTGACTCCGGTTGATGCTATTACAACCACGTCCCTGCTTCCTTTCATAACAAACCTCTTTAACCATGGCAGATAAAGCTTTCAACTTTTTAAATATGATTTTTTTTGCTATAATACTCACCACCTTGCATTGCTATAATAGGATTAAGAATGTTATATATAAAATTACATTGATAATTGTAGAGAAATTTTAAATCATCTTAAATTGTGCACATATACAAGTGTATGCACACACATGCACATGCACATACACACCCACTCTCTCTGAAGTGCCAGGTGAGTTATGGTTTCCTAATTTGAGATTCCTATACCTCTGTTGTTAATAGAATCAGAGCTTTCAGGATTCAATTGCTTTTCACCAATGAGCTACTTACTTATGAGAAAAGCAAGTTAAGGGTGGCTAAGTAGAGAGGTGGATAAAGTGCCTGGCCTTGACACAGGAATACCCAAGTCCAAGTCTGGGCTCCGACACTTACTACTCGTATGACCATAAGCAAATCACTTAACCTTGTTTACGTAAGTTTTCACATCTGTAAAATGAGCTGGAGAGGGAAATGGCAAACAACTCCAGTATCTTTGCCAGGAAAACCCCCAAATAGGGTCACAAAGAATCAGATGTGACTGAATTGACTGAATATAAAACTAAATTGTATTGTGTCTCATTATCAGCAGATTTTAGCAGAATATCCAGAAATTTTTACAAGTGACTTTGAACCTGAGAAAAATCTATTTAGGAGAAACTCCCTTTAGGGCTGCCCTAAAACTGAGACCAATTCCAGAATGTCTAAGAGGAGATCTTTCCAGGGATCAGGTAACTACATGGAACACCTGGGACTCAAGATAAAATGTAACGATTAAATGTGCACTGGGAGTGGGTTACTAGGATACAAGATCTGATGTTTATTAATACTGATAATCATTATTGTGTTTTGGACTTTTATTTCAGTGTCTACATTTGCTGAGCTTTCTTGAGGTCGTAGAAATCTCCCTCTAAAATTAATCCATGGTTTTGGATATTCTTACTATGGCTTGTGTTACAATTAATCAGTCATGTTTTCACATTAACAGATCAGCAAACATTGTTAGTAGTTTCAGAAAATTCAACAAGTTACAGGAGAAACATAATTACCCATAACAGGTGACTCCTGATAGAAACTTTCCTCTTAGTTCACTTGGCTGCAGAGAACAGCCAACTAGCCACCCTTGATAAGGAGGCCCTTTAATGCCCTCTGTCTTATTAATCTCTTCACACACTGCCTTAATTGCTACGTTAAAGCCTATTCTAAACTTGCACCAGAAAACCATATTAATGCACACTACTACTAATAATCATACGACAAATCTTACAGAACTAGCTTACAGATAAGTGAACTATGGAAAAAATAACTCCTATTGTCAAAGCAGGGAACTGATTTTATCTTGTATCGCTACCAACATCTTGGGTAACTGTCACATTCATTTGTTTCCAAGTTAACTTTAGAAGTTCAGTTTTCCTGTTAATCACTATTCAAATATGGTGCCAAGGAAATCTGGTTATCCTTGAAAGATGCAGGTGGATGCCAAGGAGTCTGCTCTATTATCTCTGCAACACGGGCTGCCTTTAAATAAAATCTGATCTGTTATCACTGTGACACTAACCAGCCATGCAAGTGGCCACCACCATAGTGACAAGATGGAGGAAGGGGTTGTTGCTAACTGCATTCCAATTTGAAGCCAATCACATCGTTCCCCATATCTACGATGCTGTCTTTCAGTTTGTGGACATTACTCCTTTCTTCTATAAAAATGATCTGTCAGCTGTCATTCAGGATCTTAACTAGCTGAGGAGGCTGAGACCCTGCTTACTGGCAGATTCACACTTTGCTAATAAACTGTGCCCTGAGCTTTGTGTCTCAAGTTTACCTTAATTACAATCACAAGTTTACATGAATCATTTTTTAAGCTTATTCTCTTATAATTTCTCTTTCACGTCTATCTTATATGATCTCTCAATCCATTTTCCAGGTGAGTTGTTTTCCCAATGAGATATTTCATGTTTTCTTCTATTTTTTTCATTCTTTTGACTTTTTTGTTAGCTTATTTCTTAATGTTTCATGGAGTTATTATTAGTTTTCATTTGCCCAATTCTGGTTTTTAAGGAGATCTTTTCTTTTTTTTAAAGTTCTTTTCTTCAGTGAGATTTTGTACCTTTTCTTCCATTTGGCCAATTTTTTAATTTTTGTGCCTCTCTTGCCATTAGGCCAATTCTGTTTTTTAAGGTGATATTTTCTTCAGTATATTTTGTTTCTTTTACTAAACAGTTAATTCTCTTTTCATAATTTTCTTGTAAGATTCTCATTTCTTTTCCCAGTTTTTCCTCTACCACTCTTACCTCTTTAACTTTTCCAAAAATTCTTATTGTTGAACTTTGTTTCAAATAGTATTTCTTTGAGGCTTTGGTTGTAGCTATTATAGTGTTACTGTCTTCTTCTGAGTCTGTCTTGGTATTTCCTGCCACAGCAGCAATTTATGGTTATATTCTTTTTTGCTATTTATTTTTCCAAACTATTTCTTGACTTTGAATTTTATGTTGTTCTCTATTTACCTTGGGGTGGAGAGGCACCATCCCAAACTTCAGACAAGTGGTGCAGTGGATAGAGCATCAGTGCAGGAGTCAGGAGGACCTGAGTTCAGATCTCACCTCAGACACTTGACACTCACTAGCTGTGTGACCTTGGGCAAGTCACTTAAGCCCAACTGCCTCATCCTGGGTAATCTCCAGTCATCCTGATGAATATCTGGTCACTAGATTCAGATGGCTCTGGAGGAAAAGTGAGGCTGGTGACCTGGCACAGCCCTCCCTCACTCAAAACAAAGTCAAGTGCAAGATATGTCATTATTTCTGATGGCATGGTCTTCTTTGCCAACAAAAGATGAACACACAACATTACTGTTTTCAGAGCTAGATCTGCATGTTTTTGGTGCTTTCAAGGTGGTGTCATCTAGGGAGAGGTGCAGTCATGGCTCTCCTGGTCTGTGCTCTTTATTCAGAAAAAGGTTTCTGGTTCCCCTACAGACGAATGCTCTAGCACTTTTCTCTACCCTTGAACTGATATCAAGTGCCCTGCTCCCCTGCTGCTACAAGCATTAACAATTCTCTTGGACCTGGAACTGCACATGGTCAAGAGAGATGTCAAGCAATGCCAGCCGCACCGAGTCCCAGCAACGAGTTCCCTGTAATCTCTGATAATTGTCCAATCCCTTTACCATCTCTGACATTAGAGTTCCAGAAGCTGCTGCTGTGGCTGCACAGGTGCACTTCAGAGAGGCCTCTCTATTCTAGTGCTACAAAGCTCTCCTGTTGACCTTTTAAGTTTTCTTAGGCTCAAAAATGTCTCCTCCTGACCTTGTTGGGTTTGTCCCCTCAAAATTTTATTTAAGACATTATTTTAAAGAATGAGAACATTGAGAGAGCTCAGCTGGGTTGGTGCCTCTAATCCCTCCCATCATGTTTGCACACTCCCCCCCATTACCAATTGTCTACAAAAATAAAGCTATAGAACATACAAATAAATGAATCCTCAGAGTAGTGAAGTTAGTACTAATAAATGACATTTAGATGGTGCTTTAATGTTGTAAAAAGGCTTTATGAGATAAAAACACTAGTACACTCTATGAATTGGTTTAATTATTATGGAAAGCAGCCTGGAATTACAGAAGGAGACTAAAATGTTCCTATCTTTTGACTCAGATTTCACTGCCAGATATACCCCAAAGAGGTCAGTGACAAAAAGGCCCCATACATACCAAAATATTTCTAGTAGTTCTTTTGGAAGTGGCAAAACAACTGAAAATAAAGTAGATGTCAAAGAAACATAGGAATGATCCCATTTGAAATGAACAGAACTTGAGCAAAATAACACACACAATGATTACAATAATGTGAATGGAGAGAATAACAAAAAATTCGAAACTGAATGCTATGAAATCATAATGACTGAGTTTGGCCCATGGAGAGATTTTAAAATAAGGCCAGGGACTATATATGTGGAATTTTATAGATGCCAAACTTTTCCGATGCATCAACTAGCTTTGCTAAACTGTGTTTAGTCTTTTTTATGCCTTGTCTTAAAAGACAGTTCTCTAGGTTAGGGTTAAAACACATTTGGAAAATTAGTGATGTAAAAAGTAAAGATCAAGGTTAAGAACAGAGCATGGACTTGTGATTTCATTGATACAGCTATCTCTCAGATGAGCAAAGCCCCTCAATAGATACACACCAGTACTCTCTTTTGCAACTTCTAAACTTAAAAGAATTGTCTAAAACACTGAGAAGTGAAATGCTCAGGGTCACAAAGCCAACATATGTCAGAATTAAGAACTTGAACTTTCTGGCTTATAGGCCACTTTTCTACTCACTATCTTAAGCTGCAAATAAAGATATCAATAATGTATATATGTATATGTATGCATGTATACATATGTGTGTGGACACATACAATGTATGTGTATATTTAAAATATTGCTTTAAAGAAGTTTGTATGTATTATTTTTAGCCTTATGACATCATGAAGTGGGTCTTTTCTAGGTATTATTGTGTCCATTTTAAAAATGAAGAAATCAAAGTTCATAAAATATCATTTTTAATAACTGTCATCACTAACATAGCTAGTGTCAGTAGGTGGAATTTGAAACCAACACTTTCTGATTCCGAGCATAAATGTACATATCTTTTCCCAACTAGATTTAACCCCAAAGGTATTATATCTCCCTTTCTTCCTTTATCTTTCCACAACACTGTACAACACTCTATGGAGAACATCACAACAAAATAACGTGGCCTGCCTGCTAGACAGTATACAACTTAAGGACCTTCAGAGAAGTATATACAATGTCAGAACACATGCAATGCAAATCAAATGTGATCCACGAGAGGGATCAGATCTAACATTACTCAAATAGTAGCATATCTAGCTTATGCCACCTGAATCTAGTAATTACAAGATTGCCAAGCAAAGTAATTTTGGTGATGGTGCTTTTTCATAATCAACAAACACACATATTAGGATCTTCTATTTTCTGAAGTGAATTATGTAATTTCAGAATGTGTAACATACTATAGAAAGCTGTCAGTGAGAGCTCTTCTCATTTCTTTACTATTCTGAAACAATACCATCTACCTAAAACAGGAGAAATGCAGCTTTAGAATCCTGCCTCAGATACTTTCTAGAACTTAAGTTTCCTCTTCTGTAAGATGGGGAAATCACCACCTTCACAATGTTGTTGGGAGAATCAAATGGTATTATTACAGTTTATTTGTATCCTTAAAAGTACTAAGAAGTGCTAATACTCAGAGAAATGCAAGTAATAAATTGGCAATGTATAGCAGGGCATATTTAAAAATAAGCATAATAATTTACTTCTTGCTTGAAATTAAGAACATCACAAATTTTTCCTCATACTTTGATCTAATGATTCACTACTGATTTTATACTTTAAAGAGACCACGGACACCAACTGCACAAAAAATTATTCCTAACAGCATTATTTGTAATAGCAAAAAGTTGAAATCAAACTAAATACCCAATACATGACAAATTACTGATCCAATTATGGCATATAACTAATGAAATAGTATTGAACTCAAAGAAAAACAAATGATAAATTCCTGAAAATACAGTACTATTTGTATAATGTGATTCAGGTTGAAGACAGCAGAATCAAAAGAATATAACTATTAGCTGCAACTATATAAATGACAACTTTAAATGACAAAACTTAAATTATACTTGCTGCTCCTAACTTAGAAAAACTAAAACATGCACCTTACCTTTCCCTTAACAAATGTTATCCTTTACTTCAGTCACAACTACTATTTCATGTTGTTTTGTTCAGCTATTTTTCAAGGACTTTTTATTTTGTTGAGGTTGGTTAGCTGTGAGTCTTTTGGGGTGGGAAACAAATTATACCTTCCTTCCTCTCCAAGTAGAACACAAAAATTTTCTGAGGTCAGGGACCATTTTCATTTTTTTCTCCATATGCAAAAGTAGTACCTGGCATATACAATGCCTGATGCTTAATAAATGGTTGTTGAATTAAATTGAAATCATATGTAGTGAACACAATATTTATCAATATAAAAGAGTATGTTTAGTGCCTTATAAATCTTAGAGTGCTAAATGTAGCTAACATTGATTACTATTTCATCAATGATGCTCTCAAATGTATAAAATCATAAAAAATTTTACAAAGATGACAAAATCGACAGTTGGGTTCTTAATTTTTGATGTCTGATCAACTTTTTCCATTTGATATTTTCTTTCCCTCTTTCTGCTATCTGGACAACCAATCCTTGGACACCATAAAAACTACTGCTTCTTACATGTATTTTCTATGCTTATTTGGTCAGTCTAGCTACTACTCCCAACTTTACCACCTGAAATATGATGGTTATGGTGTTACTGATAAGAAAAGAACCCCACAGAACCACTACCATATCTATTTCATTGGCATTTCTCCCAATTTTATGTACAAATGCACTAGGGATTATCAAATTTTATAACAAGCTATACTATCATTTTGTCTCACTTCCATTACTTCTCAGTTTTGTGAGATTCATTCCCTTATATCATACTAACAATAACAGTAGTATTTATACAGTGTTTTAAGGTCGTAAATGTGCTTTACATGTTATCTCATTGTCTCCTTTTGTTTTTAAATCAATTTTGCAAGGTAGGTTCTATCACCTGCATTTTACAAATAAGGAAAATTGAGGCTGAGAACATACTACTCTTTAATGTTTTGAAAATGAATTTATATTCTAAACAGGTATTGATCTGTCATCTTTGGCTAGGAGAGCAGATGTTAGTTCTCAGAGGTTATTTCAAGCTGGCCTCCTCAATGTGCTGTTTTACACCAATTACACTTCTTTAAGGAATGGTGATGATTTCAATTCACTTTTTACTTTAATCAATTACCCACTTTTTCATCAACAGGTTGCTGGTAATGCAGTAACTGCATGTGGTGACTACTCAATTTTATCTTCACTTCTAATTTATTGATTCTAATTCTTTGCTAGCTGATAGTTAGACATCTTGAAATTAAGAGATAAGTTTTTGAGATGTCATTTGGTACTTACATTTAGTTCCTCCTCTCTTTAAGAGAGTACTCATGAAATACAAGCATGAGAATTATGAGAAGTCCTTCATCCTGAATACCCTTACATATTGAATAATCATTTTCCACCACCCTCCCTTATACCTACTTTGGTAATGAAGCCACCAAGTTAAACACTGATTTGATCTGAATTCACTTAGCTAATTATTTAAAGAATGTATACCCTATTTATATAAAATCAAATTTGTATAGAATTTGAGAAATAAAAGAATATGACAGATAAGGCAAGAAGGAAAAGAGGGAAGGAAACATTAATTTAGCAGTTACTTCAACTTTTTCGTTTATAAGTTATATGACTAGAATAAAGCTAGCATGACACTGTAGTACAAACAAGAAAAAGCTAAGTTAACTATATTATATGATTTACTATGGAAATTGCAGAAAAATACAAATTTCTACTTAAGCTATTTTCAATATGGAAATAAAGCAAAGAAATTACAAATTAGTTGAAAAGATTAAAGTGGTTCTTTTATAGCATTAAAATCTTAATTGATTTTTCATGGGGGCTTTCTGATAGTTCACATGAATAATCTTTTTTGCTACTTCAGGGACAACAGAGAGGAAAAAAATGCTACAAAGTAAATTTCTTAAGTGAAGAAATTCCTTAAGTAAGGAAGGCCTTAAAATTCAACAAAAAGAGGTAGGATTAGGTAATGACGTAACGGGACAAAGTGGAAGCCATACTGACTGATTTCTAGGAGGAGGACAAGTAAAACTAGCTCAGCAAAATAAAACGGTATAACCTTGATATAAGTACCAATTGGCTTTTTTGAATACAGTAAATGTAGTAGTATATCACCATACTTCATGTCGGTTCATATTTGAGAAAAGAGTTAAAAAAAACCATAAAAACCTCATGATAATAATTTTGAAAAGACAGGCTAAAGGAAAAAATGTCCCAGGTCATTTAGTACTACCTGAAGATTTGGGAATTGGTCACTTTCAAATGAGCTTTCCATATACAGTATAATCATGAACTAGTTAGGAAAAATACCAAAAACAACCTAAATTTTTCCACTGTATGCTTGTTAAATTTCAGCTTATCACATTTGACTTCTGAGAGCTCTTTGGAGTCTGTCATTCAACTTGTAAACTGTCCCTCCTAGCTTTGTGTCATGTGCAAATTTAATAAATATATACTCTAAGTCCACATCCCAGGGGACAGTGCACTGGGGATTTCCCTTCATGAAACCCACATCTCTTTCTACATTGCCTATGCAGGTAGCATGAAACTGGTCACTAACATGCTAAAATTTATGTAAAATTATCTATGGCATTCACTTGATCTATCACCAGTAAGAAAAAAGAAATCAATTATCAAATACATTTATTTAGCAATTAAAGTGTGTTTTATACAGATAAATACAAAATATGTACAAGAGGGCACTATGAGTTGGGAGAATCAGGAAAGGCTTCATATAGAAGGTGATACTCTTGAGCTGTGTCTTGAAGAAAAGTAAAGATTTTTGAGATGAAGGAGAAGAGAGAATGCTGGATTCTTGGCACAGGATTTTTGGTGGGACATGAAGGCAAGAGGATAGGTAACTGTTTGTGAGGAGAGACAGCCAGTTTTGACTGTTATCACAGTTTTGGGGAAGGATAATAAAGTATAAAGAGACTGAAAGAGTAAGTTGGAGCCAAATAGTAATGGTGCTAAAAGCCCAACATTAGCTTATGTTCTATAATAGAAGCAACAGAAATTAATTTATTCTAGGAAAGCCTTCCTTTGATGAATCCATGCTGGATTTTGCTGATCACTAGTTCAATTTCCAAATGATCACAAACCCTAATTAGTTTTAAAGTCTCCAAAATTTCTGCCAAGAATCACTGGTCTATACTTTGTAGCCTCCATTGCCTTCTCATTTTTTGAAACTGGGGACATTTGTTTTTCTCCAACTCTTGTGACTTCTCTCATTTTCAACCGTCTTTCAATGATAAATGATAGGATCAGTAATTATAGCTGCCAGTTATTTCAGACCTAGGATATAGTTCATGTGACCTTCCCCACAAAAGCAGAGTTTAATTGGAAGGAAGGTCATGCTTAATATTTTTCTATCATATTTCCATAAAGCAAAATTATGTAAAAGATAGACATATTTAAAAATGGGAAAAAAACCCTGTTTTTTCATGCTTCATGGAGAACTAAATTAGAAGATCTGGAATGCCATCCAAAGGACAAAGACATGACTGTGTTTCTTTAACAGACAACCAACATTATTAAATTTAGATCAACAACATTCAGAATCCACAAGATTTCAAGTTCTAATTTTTAAGATTTAAACTATACCTTATCTTCAGATGGACAGAGATATAAATACTGGAATGTGGCTGTTATATTTTTAGAGAATCTTGGCCCAAAAACATCCTTGTCTGTTCCAAACTGATGACGAGACTGCCGCACAATTGAGTCAATTACATATAGTCCTGGAACCTTATATTCTGGTTTACACTGCAAACATAAAAGGGTAGTTAGTTATTATTACAATAAAAGTTTATATAAAATCTAGTTTTAATATGCTTTAGTTGATCAGTATTTGAAGATTACTAAACCAGGCATCAGGAGGCTTTTATAGTCTCTGTTCATGGTTGGCCCATTCTAACATAAAATGACAATAGTACCTAAATTAATTTACTTAGTGTCATATCAATTAAATATCAAAGATTACAAAGCTAGGAGAAAACAGCAATGAAAATCATTTGGAGGGCAAGAATCTCAAAGGAAGTAATGAAAAAAGAGGAAGAGGAAGAAGGTGATCTAGTAGTATCAGATATATGATGCTACACTACAAAGCAGTAATAGATATATGATGCTACACTACAAAGCAGTAATCAACAAACTATTTGGTACTAATTAAAAAATTGAAAAAGTCTGTCAGCAGAACAAGTTAGGTACCCAAGATCCAGAAGACACTGAATAGCACAACTGATAAATTCAAATACTGATGTTGGTCTGGGAAGAATTAAGTTTAGACCCCAAACACATAACATATACCACAATGTGCCTGAAATGGATGTATGATCTAGCTATAAAAGGTCATAACATTAACAAATTATAGGAACAGGAAAGAAGATAACACCCTTAACAAGTATAGACAGAAAGTCTTGACCAAACAAGGAAGAATAATCACGGGAAATAAAATGGACAATTTTGATTACACAAAAACTGGAAAGCTTTTGCAAACAAAATCAATGAAGTTAGAATCAGAGGATGAATAGCTCAGAAAAAAATCTTTGCAATAACCATAAACATTGAGCCGTTGTTCATCTGTAGATGGGGATGTTCTATAAAGCCCTAATCTTTACAAGGTTGTAGCAAAGACACGAATGTATCGATAACTGTAAACTGAACATTTGTAAACTATGGCATCAGCCTACCCTTCCAAACTGATAACTCTTCTCAACATTTCCATTCGACAAATATTTATTACATGATTATGTTTACTATTTGTGGGGTACTGTGCTTATGTTTTATATAGAGGCCATAGAAATTAATTTATCCTAGGAAAACCTTTTTTTTGATGAATCTTTGATGAGACTTTAGAACTAATTAGGGTTTGTGATCATTTGGAAATTGAACTAGTGATCAGTAAAATCCAGCATGGATTCATCAAAGAAAGGCTTTTCTAGAATAAATTAATTTCTATTGCCTCTATTATAAAACATAAACTCCTATTGGGCTTTTAACACCTTCATAATTTGGCTCCAATTTACCCTTTCTGTCTCATTATAGTTTATTATCCTTCCCAAAACCATACTATTCCCTCAGGTCCACAGGTCAACCCTGATGGAAAATTAAACTGCCAAAATAAACTGTCAAAAATATAATTTCTGAAATATTGTAACTTCATTCAAAAACTGTCAAAAAATATAATTTCTGAAATATTGTAACTTCATTCAAAATCCTGCAGTATTTTTCTGCTGTCTAGTGTATGTGTTTGGTCTAGTTTTCAACATCTAACAACTAACATAGCTTTTTTCATTGGATTTGAATGTGAAGATCAAATCTTAACTTTGTCTAACAAAAAATCTGACAAGTCTTTTTTCTTCTCTGACCTTCAGTTTTCTCATCTGTAAAATGACAGGTTTGGGCTTTATGATTTCTCATTTCCTTTCTGGTTCTAAATGAGAGATTCTTAACCGGAGGTCACAAATTTCTTTTTAAATATTTTTGTAACTATTTCAATATAATCAGTTTCCTTCGCAATTTTTTAAAATTTTTGTGCATTTAATAACATTATTCTGAGGAGTCCTCACTGAATGGCCAAAGGAGTCTTTAACACAAAAAAGGTTAAGAATCCCCTCTAATCCCCACACTCCCAACCCCGCTGTAACATTGTAAATCACTGTGGTGGTGCTAAGCACCACCAGTGGGAACTTCTTCACTAAGGAGTTACCTGTACCAGTGAAATTATAAGTCCAGTCCCTATCCTTATCAGGGTAAGTTAGGAGCATGCAAAGCCTTTGGCGCTGGTGGTATGTTTAACCAACTTAACCAACCAACATTTATTAAACACCTACTTTATTGCTAGTGTAGCCAGGCACTATGGCAGAGACTTTTGCATGGGGATACAAAAACAAGTCAAACAATCTGTGCTCCCAAGAAGTTCATGTTCCAAGTCAGGGGAGAGGGCAGAGTTAAAGAAGAAAAAGTAGAAAGAAAACAGAAAACTAAATAGAGGGGAGACAGAGTTGAATATGATAGGGAAAAGTAGAATGACACCAAGAAGTATACCACTTAGCTATAATTTTATCTTACAGAAATATTGCAAGAATAACTTGAAAGAAAAACTGAATTCTTTGTAAAAAATGTTCCATGAAGAACAATATACTAAATGGCCACAACGACATAAAGAATAACACTTTGAAAGCATTTAGAATTCTGATGAATTAATGATTTCAGAGGATTAACAATGAAGCATACTCTGCAACTAGGAAGAGAAGTAGTAGATTACATGGTTCAGATACACATTTTCATACATAGTCAATATTTATTTTGCTTATTTGTACTTATTTGTTGCAAGGAAGGGCTTTAGTGGAGGGAGGAAAGTCATTGGGAAGTGAAAACATATTCACAAACAAAAGATCATCCATAAGACATTTTTAAAAAATAAAAGTAACACAAGCATGTATACTTAAAATATCAAAATACAGCCACATTCTGTAATTCAATCAAATTAACACCTTTTAAACAGAAAGTGGAAAGAAGTAGAGAGCATCATAAAATTTTCTTGTTTTATACCTACAAGGAAGAAGTAATACAGGGAAATGAAATGTATGTGAATTATACTTTTTTGAGCAATAATGACAAGAAACATTAAAGTATTTTCCCTAAAAAAAAAAATCTATGTTGAAATTAAGATAAAACTGTATTAGTCAAATATGCAATGTAAACATTCCAGTCACTTCTATAACAACTTCCTATTTTATGACTACAAAATAAAATACATTATTTTGAAGATAATTTTTTTTTAAACTTTAATTCACAGACTGAGATTTACTGAACATACTAATTACAGGCAATGAACAGTTTCAACAGTTATTTAGGAACATTGAGATTTCATTAACCATTTTCTTGAAGGACTCTGAAAGCAAAATGAATCAAATTCTCTGGATATATAAATGTTTGATAGTACAAAACTGTAGAAACAGCGCATTTAAATAAGTAAAACAACACAAAAAAGAAACTGAAATTAAACACCCAAAGAGAAAGGTTCGTTACCTTCTTGATGAACTTTTCTACAATCTGGACTACATGCTTGTAAAGCTGAAGAAAAAAATAGTTATTGGTCAATTTTATTATCATTGCTTTATTTTTTACAAATAATAAATGTTTTCACACAGAAAATATAATTACACTTTAAAAGTCATAAAAATAATATTAACAGTCATCAAAACTATTTCAAAATACAAGCCAACAGATTGAGACAAAACCAATCTCTGAGAGAAAATTAAGAGATTAATTTAGAATACAAGTGGCTATTTTTATATTTCAGCCAATAAAACTTAAATGTAGCCATAGTAATTACCATTAATGACCTTTATAAACTCTAGTAAGCTATAGATGTAGCATGAGATATTAGACAAACAGTCCTGAACTAAAAGCAAAATTCCATTCCCACTACTTATAAGTTTCAAAATTTAAGATCATCATTTTAATAATATAAAATGTGTTTATCTTACCTTAATGGCTTTAATGGCAGCTTTAGTAATGAGAATCATCTTTGCCCGAGAAATGGGAGGCTTCATATCCATGAGTGAAAAGAGCTAAATATAAGATAACAAAATGTTCAAAACAGTATCTGAAAAAAGTCAAAAACCTAAGCATGAACATACTTCTGAAATTACCTTGTCCCAAATGATTTTATACCACAAGTCTTAAAGGTCAATGGCCTAATTCTTTGTAAAGTGCTCAAGAATCTGTTGACCAAAACAGAGTTATCACTGTGGAAAGTAATAATAGCATTTGAATATTACAAAGTACAAACCTGGCACAGAAGCATGGCATATAGGAATCATATCAAGTTTCAGTCATCCCTGCTGAAGCCCTCTACCTAACCACTGGTCTAGTGGAATTATAATTCTTCTCTATGTGAACTGTTGAACCTATCCATTCCTGCCTTCTCCAGCAACTTGGCCTCACAATCAATCATCCCTTCCCCACCTCCAAGTTCAGTCTTTATCTACTGGCCTCTTACCTTCTGCATTCAAATACAACCAGTTCTTCCCCATTCTTAAGAACCCTTTCTTTGACACTAGCATTTCTCAAATGATATTCTAAAGTTTTCTTCCATTTCACAGTCAAACTCCCAGAAAAAGCTGTCTACTTCTAACTCCATTTTCTCTCTTCTCAATCCTTTAATATCTGCATTCTCACCTCTCAACTGAAATTAAGTTCTCCAAAAATACCAATGACACCTGAATTTCCAAACCCAAGGACTTTTTCTCAATTTTGTAATACCTCTTGACCTCTGCTTCCTCTGACACCATTTACCAAAACTCTCTTCTCCATGTGGGCTTCTGGGACACTGCGCTTCACTCTTCAGTATCATTTTGCTGTACCATCATTCACATAACATGCCCCTAACTTTTGACTGCTACCCAATGCTCTTCTTGGGACCCTTTTGTCCTTTCTCTATATATTCTCCTTCCTCCAGAGAAGGAGAAACTTATCATTTCTATGCAAATGACTCCCAGCTCTACGTATCTAGTTTTATTATCACTTCTATCAGTATTACCCATTGTAATACCTGGGCCATCGCAAACTCAAAATATCCTCCCCCACAAAAAAACTCATCATCTTTCCTTGCCCTCCCATCCCAGCTCTAAACTTCCCTATTTCTATAAAGGGCAGCATCACCCAGACTTACAATCTACAAGTTAGGAGGCCTTAATTTCTCCCAGGACCCTTAAATTAAAAGGCATGCGAACCATAATGCTTCCTCAACCTGAGAAATAACCCTGTGGAGGTGTAACTTAGCAGCTGATCCTGCAGGTGCTACAGCCATAGTTACCAAAGATGCAGAGAAGAAAGGTGTGGCCACCAAAGTCCTTGGCACTGTCAAATAGTTTGGCATCAGAAGCTGATGTATTTTTTATTAGTTCATTAAATAAGAAATATTAACACTTGCTTTGCTGCTGAACCCTAAGGATGACCACAAGACCTTACCATCAGAGTTGTAGAAGTGACTGTCTTACTTTTTTTTCTATTTGTATCCCCTGTATTCTGCACACAGTAAGAGCTTAATAAATGCTTTATTTGTTCATTCATTCCTTATTTTCCCTTACCCCACAAATTCATTCAATTGCCAAGTTTGATCATTTCTACCTCCACAAACATCTCTCCCATCCATACACATAGCATTCACAAAGCTACCACATCCTAGATCACCTCTGACCTGGACTATTTAAAAGCTTCCTTGTTGGCCTGAAGTTTCTCCCCAGCCACCAAAATGATTTTCCTAAAGCATGTCATTTTCCTACTGAATATACTCAAATAATTCCCTATTATCTTTAGATTCATATATAAATTCCTCTGAGGGGCATTTAAGGTTATTCACAATCTAAGACTAACCTGCCCTTTTGGCCTCACTCTACATTACTTCCCCTACTTCAGGGTCTCTGACTGCCAACCTATATTTCTTGTTCTTTCTCTCACAGAAAGATACTGCATCTGTGCTTTGCCCAAGCTATCTCCTATGCCTGGAATGAACTCCTTCATCTCTGTCTCCTAGAATAAACGTCATGCGCGCGCGCGCGTGCGTGCATACACTGAGAGAGAACGCACAGAAGTGCTTGTTTCTTCCAAGGCAACATAAGCTCCTTGAAGGCAGAGAAATGTTTCATTTTTGTCTTTGTATCTCCACCTGGGATTATGACTAACACAACATAGGTACTTTAATAGATACTTTATAGAATGAGTTGCTTTAAGGATATTTTCATCCTTGAAAAGGTAAAGAATCAACAAGAGAAAATTCAATCCTCCATCTGCTTCTCACTAACAAGTTAGTGGCTAAGGTGAAATGATGAGTTTCGGGGAGGGAAGAGACCATTCTGTCCTAGAATGGAGACAGAGAAAAATGTTGGCATAATCGGACAATCTTTAAACTCTGAGAAAGCAGATTTCTAAAGGTTCAGAGGTAAGATAGGTAGGATCTCACAGACTATAAATCTACAAACTTCCAAGAATAAAATAAGATACAAAAGAAAGTAACTCCAATGAGGAGGAAATAAGAATTATCTGAAGAGACCATTTCCCACCCACCCATGACTTTTGCTGTCCTCCCCTCATCCCTGTACTTATTAATCACTGGCTATTTAGGAGAAAACTGTCCTCAGTCCTCATCTCCTGTCCTCTTATCATATCCCCCTCAACAACACCCTGTCCAGTGATGTCCCATTCCAACTCTGCCCATTCATTTCTCAAACATTTTTCTTCCTCAAGTATCTTCTATCTTCTCCTCTGCTAAGGACCTTTCCAGTCTCTCTAAATATGAAAATAAACACCACTCATATAAGCTCCCTCTTCTCTTGTTCATTTATTTGTGACCCCATTTGTGGTTTTCATGGAAAAGACACTGGAATGGTTTGCCATTTCCTTCTCCAGTTAACTTTACAGATGAGGAAACTGAGGCAAACAATGTTAAGTGACTTGTCCAGAGTCACACAGCTAGTAAACGTCTGAGGCCAGTTTTGAACTCTGGAAGATGAGCCTTCTGATTGTTGGCCTGGCACTCTATTCACTGTGCCACCTAGCTGCCCTCATCTTCTCTCTTAAAATTCCTTAATATCTTCTCCCACTTGTTTCTTCTTTCCCCAAGTCTCTGACAAGGAGACTGTGCTGTTTCCTCCCAAGACCAATTCCTTACACATGCATATGAACCCATAGTAAGGGAAAGACTGAAGATCTGACTTTGAGGGGAACTGTGATCTTCTCCAATAGATTACATTCAACTTGCGAGCACCCCAAACTTCTAAGTCATCAGCCTCTACTTACCTGTGGGTTCCTTCCTTCCTTACTCCAAAATGCTCAAGGCTTCCCCACCCTTAAAATACTTTCACTATGCCTAACCATTCCCCTAAGCTCTATTCCTGCATATTATCCTCTTTTTCTCAGCCAAACTCCTTTAAAAATCAGTCTACTTACTGTCTCTACTTCTAATCTTCTCACTCCTTAGCCCTTTGGCTTTCAATGGAAAAAGTCATCACAACTGAAAAACACGATGATCTTTTTCTCAAGTTCATCCTTCTTACTTGACTCATTTTTAAGTCTCCTTCCTGATCATCTACATATTATGCATCCCGAATGTTGCTGTTCCTCCAAGTTCTATTCTAGGCCCTCTTCTTCTCTCCCGGTAACTCTTGCAGTAAACTCGCCACCATCCATGGCTTCATTATCACCTCCATGAATATGACTCCCAAGATCTGTATACCCAGTCCCAGTTCCTCCCCTAAGCTTCAGTCTCATGTTACCAACTGCCTATTGGTTGTTTTAAATAAGATGCTCTGGAAATATCAAACTACACATTTGCAAAACTGCTTATCTTTCCCCGCAAAGCACCTCCTCAAAACTTTACTATTTCTATTGATGGTACTACCACCATCCTTCCAAATCCCTGCATTTGAAACCATCATTTTATCTTCAACTCTTCACTCTCCCCAACTCACACATGCAATTTGTTGCCAAATCTTGCCTTTCTACCCCCATATTTCTGCATACCATGCTTTTCTCTTTAGCAGTTGCAAAAGCTTAATTGGTTTCACTGCCTCAAGTCTTTCCCTACTTTAATCCATTTTCCACAATCTAACCAAGTCATTGTCCTACTCATTAAACTCCTGTTTGGCTTCTGAAGCCTTACACAACCTGGTCTCAAACTACCTTTCTATCTTCACGAGATACTACTAGTCTTTCTGTACTCCACCAATCAATGGCCTTCTCTCTATTCCTCATACATAATACTCCACACCTCTCATCTCCTTGCCTTTACTCTGATCATCCCTCATGCTTGCAATGCATTCCCTTCCTTGCCTCCACCTCATTCAGTCCTCTTCTTTTAAGACTGAACTTTGGACAACATCTTCTGTATGAATCCTTTCCTAATTCCCCCAACTGCTAGTGTCCTCCCTTTCAAACTACATTTTCCTTAACTTTATATGTATTCATATTTGTTAACTGTATATTTATGTGTTATGTTTCCATTAAAACTTATGGATAAACATTTTTCTATTCTTTATACTTGTACTTTGGCAGCTAGGTGATGTGGTGGATAGTGAACTGGATCTGGAATCAGGAAGACTCATCTTTGTGAATGCAAATCTGGTCTCAGACACTGACAACATGACCTTGGGCAAGTCACATTCGCCTTAATTCCACGTCTGTAAAATTAGTTAGAAAAAGAAATGGCAAACCACTCCAGTATCTTTGCCCAAAAAACCTCAAATAGGGTCACAAAGAGTTGGACTTGACTAAAACATCTGAATTTTTATCTCCCAAATCCAGCACAGCAAACTTTAAGTGATAAATAGGGAACTTATCAACCAAATTCAACTTAAACAGAAATAGAAAGATCAGAGGGCCAGTAACAGAAGAGCTATATAAGAACATGGTATAACACTGTAAAAATAGTGCTAAAGCTCAGAATGAACTGAAACTATTGAGGAAAGAGGGCAACAAAAAGGAGGGTTCTGATCTATATTAAAAAGGGGATAGAGTGACTCCTTAGTGTGACTGCAATGATGATAACAGGAGGAGAAAATGAGAGAAGGCAGAGATGTTTAATTCTTATTTTAGCCTGTTTTCTCTGCCAAGGAAAACTATCTCTGTACTGGAAATTTTCAATAAAAATGGCTAACTGGGAGCTGATACCCATAAGAGCTGTAAAAGAACATCTAATTGTCCCTGTTGAATTTCAGTCACTAGCTCAATTTGCCAAGTGTCTGGCACTGAAGATGTGACTAAGTCAATATTTAATATTTTAAAAACTGAAAATGATTTTGATTAGAGAAAGGTAAATATCTAGAATTTTTTTCTGTTGAGGAAAAGAACAATCTCCAAACCAGGCCAGTGAGCTGGACTTCATTCCCGGGGAAAATTCTTGGACGAATTATAAAAGACATAGTTAAGGAATACCAAAAAGTCAGAATGTCTTCATCAAGAACATCTTATTTCTTTTTTTGTGACAAGGCTGACTGTCAAACTAGTTGATTAAAGCAATGAAACAGATATGGTTGACCTTAACTTTAGCACTGGATGTGATTAGTTTCTCGGGATATTCTTGAAGGGGGAGATGCAACATTTACAGAGGTAAAGTGGAACTGGCTCCAGAGTCATATTACCTGGGTTCAAATCCCACTTTTGCAAACATTCTGCGTGACCCTGGGCCAACTCCCTTAAACTTAAGCCCTTCTTTCCTTGTTTGCAAAGTAGGGGCACTGGATGAGATGGCCTCAAGTTCTTTCCACCCCTAGATCCATGATGCTAAGAGGACTAGGGGGTAAAGGATTCAGAAGATGTTTTGAATAGCTGACTCAGAGTAATAATTAATGATTCAATGTCCACTCCAGTGTAATGTCTCAGGACCTGTGTTTGGTTCAGTGCTATAAAACACTTTTATCAAATAGAAACCAATGATTTCATGAAGCAACAAGAAATACTAAAATTAAAACAAAAGATTGAAAAAAGAAAATATAAGGTATTTGAAAGCAAAAACAAATGACTTGGAAAACAAATCAAGCAGAAAAAAAATTCAAGAATCATGGAAGTCATGACCAAAAAAAGAGATGACATCATTCTTCATGAAATCTTAAAAGAAAACTTCTTGGATCTCTTAGAAGATGGCAAAATGTAAATGTGGGAAAATAGAAAAAAATCTACCAGTCACATCCTGAAATTAACTTCAAAATGACAACTTCCCAGAAAATGTGGAGCAGTGACCTTGGAATGATAGTCCAAAAGGTAAAGGACATACAGGCTTATAGACCTGAACTACTAACTGAACAAAAGTGAGTATTTTAATGCTAGGGTGCAGGGTGGGGTAGTTGGGGTGGGAGATGGATCTTTAATGAAAGAGAAAACTTCCAAGTATTCCTGAGAAACTTTGAAGTTCAAACACAGGAATTAAGAGAAACATAAAAAGGTACATAACTAGTGATAAACTGCTTATATTCAAATAAGGGAGATGACACATGTGTCTTCTCTGAACCTCATCATTTAGGGGCCACAGAAAGAATCCAAATAGACAAGTTCTAGGAGACTTTCTGTTGTGTTTTGATGATCTTAAGACTGCAAAGGGGGGGAAAACATTGGAATTACTGAGGGATGGGGGGAAAAAAAGGAAGGTTAGGGGAAATTATTTCACATACAAAGTACACAAGTAAATATCTATATGAACAAAGAACGGGTGGGAAGGACACCAACATGGTTGAGAACAGAAATATATTTTGCTTAACAGGGAAAAAGGAGGGGAAGGGGAGAGAGAACTAGGGGAAGAATAAAGAAAGGGATTAATCCTAAACAAAACAAACTCTAAAGATATACAAAACATTTATAGATATTTTTGAAGTGGAAAAGAATGGAAATCTGAAGGAGTATCCATACACTGGAGAATGGATGAATAAGTTTTATTACCTAAATGTGATGGAATACTATTGTACTGAACTTTTTAATCACCATAATGACCATGCTATCTACTACTAGAAAGAAATAGAAGGACTCAGATTGAGACTACTTTTTCCGACACAGCCAAAAGGGAAATTAGACTATATATGAAATCTGACTGATTATACATATTTAAATGAGGGGTTGTAAGGTGGTGGCAGGTGAGAAGTTGCATCTTGGCTGGTTGAAACAAATATATTTTTTAAAAAGCGAGAAACAACAACAAAAAGACTAAAGAATAAGAACCACAGGTATTCCTGTGCTCATCAGAGTTAAGAAAAACACTTTGAAACAGGTTATATGACAAGCCAACCTTTAATCTAAATGGACCTTTTTTCTGAATTAAGGGGAATAGGTAACCCCTTTCTAAGTTTTTAGTCTTTAGACAGAAAAATTTCAGTAGGGTATCTGCAGGTCAACTGTCTTATTACTCAAAGTGGGGGAAAATCTACAAGTCAACAGATTTTATGAGGTTATAATACAATGAATCAATTTTACATCTGTTACTAAATATCAAACTAAACAGAAGCACAGGCATTAGCATCATATATACCAAGAGAGCAGCCTATACACATCAACTAGAAAACCTCTGAGGATCCCAAATAGGTTTAAATTCCTTATATTATAGTTACTGTTGCTGTACCTTAACAAATGTATCTTCCTTTTAAAACTTAATATTATAATGCTGTAAGAAACCAGGTTACTAATAAATTGTTTGAAGCAATAACATTTCAGCATACTGACACTCAAGATGAATTTTGAATCTGAAAACTAAATGATGTAGTTTTGATACATATGAGTCTCTTCAACTTTCAAGTGAAATGTTTGGAAAGTCTAAGTCATTTGGTGCTAACTCTGAATGTACTCCCTTAATAGAAACAATGTTATAAATGATGTCTAGGTTCCCACAAAAGGTTATTCCATTCTTACTTCTATGATACTCCCTCTGCCAGTACACATTATGCAATTCTTCTGAGATGATCTTCAAGAGTTAATGACTGAAAAAAATTTACCCTGGAAGCCAGTCAACCTAGTGATGAAACTTTCAAACATACATAGTCTCTCTCAGCTAGCAAGGACTCCACTTAAAATTTTCTATAATTTCTTTAATTTCAATGGCACCTTTAAAAAGCTTCTTTTGGACAAAGTATCCAACTTGGTATGCCGAGGACATATTTCCCAAAAAAATGAGAAATAAGCCACCAGAAGCTTATAGGTAAGAAAAGGTAGAAAGAACATCTGGGAAGCAACTCACTGAGGAAATTTCTTACAGCCACGCCAACCCAGAGGCAAAACTTACATGAGGCCCACTCAGTTTGATAATCCTAAGTAAGCCATGATCCATGTATTAGAGGCTACATATAAAGCAATATTTCACATAATTTCAAATATTTACCTTTTTTGGTATTTACAGGCTATTATTTTAATCCCTGATACAGTTATCTTCTCACCGTAAGTGGAAATTACCTTCACAATTCACTAAAGCTATTCTCTAATTGAACATGCAAATTGAAGTCAGTAACAGTTCATTTAATTCATACATTCAATAAACATTGATTGAAAACCTACCATATTCAAGGAAGACAAAGATCTTTTAAAATTTTCCAACACTATTCAGATAATTAAAAAGAACAAAAATCAATCTTTATACCTTAAGCTTTAACAAATGATCATTGCTCATGTGAAAATTCAACCACTTTTAGGGGAGAAAAAAGTTTGGAACAGAACAAACAATATTTTACTCAAAATCTGGAAGGGATGGTAAGTATTGTAGTTTCAATAACGAATCTGATATTTAAATACAGGCTAATATCAAGTATTCCCCAAATATAAGCTACTATAAAAAGCTATTAACAGAGTCTATGCCCTTGAGGAATGCAAACTAAAATAAAAAAAGAGGACAAATGGCCATTTTATAAATAAATTAATGAAGTAATTAGGTAGTAGGAATTTGGGGGGAAAAAATCACATCTCTTTTCCTAAATATTAGGGGGCCTTGTCCCTCAGTAAAAGTTCAAAGGATGAGTCTTTTTGTGAAAATTTTCTTTCTTCAAAAGGTGCCAAGTCATCAATATGGCACTGCTTATCTCTGAAAACACTACTCCTAACTAGTTGTAAAGGAACTCAATTTCCTCATCTAAAAAGAAAAGGGAATAAACTTAAATGTAACTCTAAGGTCCCTTCCCAACTCTAAAATTTCAAGATTATACTTCCTTCTTTTTTCATTATTGACTTAAATGGAATAAACTGAACTCAGGAGGTACAGGGTAAAAAGGAAGACATATTCACACATTATTACCAAGGCTTCACACTTGATGCTTCTTCAACACAGGATGGGGTAGTACCTTTGTGGTGGACATATTTGGACTTGGAAGCAATTCTGGCTCTGACACTTATATATGATCCAGGGTTAGTAACAATTTCCCTGGCCTTGGATTTCCTCATTTCTGAAATATAGATAACAGTACCACCCCTTACATGGTTTTTAGAAAAAGTAAATGAGATAAGGGATTGAAACCTCAAAGCATTACATAAATGCTAGCTATTTTTATTGTATTGTTCCTTTCCATAAGACACTAAAGAACTCAGTATGATTTAGGAAATTTTTATCCAAAAGAATAAAAGTCTGTCACTCCTCTTCACCTAGGCAAAGCGCCAAGCCCAAAACTGAATAAGAAGAAAATAACAGGGTGTAGGGTTCTTTTGGTAAGTTGTGCGGCACTTTAATTGAACCTAAACCATCCATAGATACAAAAAACCCACCTTTTCAACACCAACATTCTAAGGGATGCCTTACTCCTGCAAATCATGGAATACCCAGGACTTATAAAGAATCAAAATCACCCAAAGGGCAATGGACAAAAATGTCTGGTGGGTACAAAACACTGTAGCTTATTACCAACGATAACTTGCATAGAAGAAGAGATTCAATCACTAGACATCTATGCTTTGGGTTTGGTACTAGAAGCCTGACACAAGTTCAGCTCATCTCTTTCTGCAAAGATCCTCTCCATATGGGGAACTAACAAAACAAGAAAACAAATTCCTTCCCCTATGCACTAGAATTTCTCAACTGAAGAAAGAACAACATGCCTGCCTATTAGATGAACTACTATGCAGATCTCCATAAAGAAGTAAAAAGATTTTTTTTCATGGAAATGATAAATGGCAAAGGAGATGAACCAGTCTGTAATGTAGTGAAAGATAAATGAAGATAAACTGAATGATTCAATGGTTCTCAGAACATGTTAACCAGAATGTTTTCTAAAATCCTATCCCACCCAACTAGAATTATGTCATCAGCACTTCTTTGAAGTATTTATTCCTTCCTTAAGCAAGAATATGAAACCACAGAGGTCTTAGAAAAGATTAGGGATCTACTGTAACACCAAAGTAAACCTAAAGACTCACATTTGTGTTAAAAAATAATCAAATGCTGAAAATGAAAAGCTTCTGCACAGACAATATTAATCCATCTAAGATAAGAAGAGAAGTGATCAAATGGGGGGAAAATCTATCAAAATTTTCTCATACGGGTGTAGCATCCAAGTTATACAATTAATTAATGCATATATGACTAATAGCACTCTCCAAAAAAGTAAATGGTCAAGAAATACAAATAGTTCTCAAAATAAGAATTGCAAAATATTCACAACCAAATGAAAAAATGGTCCAAACCACAAATAATGGAAATACAAATCAAAACAACCCTGACATTTCACTGTTGGAGTGGTTATGGAAGGGTAAAGCACACTAATATTTTTTGGTGGAACTGTAAAATGGCACAACCATTTTGGAAAGTGATTTAGACTTAAGCACATCAAATGACTAAAATGCTCATACGCCTTTTCAATGAGACTGCATCACTGGGAAAGAAGTCATCAATTAGAAGAAAGTTCCCATATACTCCAAAATATTTATAGCAGCACTTTTTGTGATAAGAATTGGAAAAAAGTAGGTACCCATCAAACAGGGAATGGCTAAACAAACTGTGATAAACGAATGTAATACAATATGACTGTGCTGAAATAAATGATGAGTGATGAATGGAAACATGGAAAGATTTTTTTTATGAACTGATAGCAGAATGAAGGTAAGCAGAGCCAAAACACAGTAAGTAAAACAATGTAAATGGTAATAAGTACACATCAAAAACTGTACAAAAAAAAAAAGGTAACAAAATTATAAGGATCAAGCAGGACTTGAATGAAGACATAAGAGAATTCCTCAATTTACCCCTCTGTGGAGGTGGGAGATTCACAATATATTGCATATTTCCAGAGTCTCAGAACTTTTCAATATAAAGATCAGCTGTGCTGATTTTTTTTCCTCGAAAAAATACTATTTGTCAGAAGGGATTATTCTTTGACAGGAGAGTGAAGAATATTTGGGATAATTATGACAATTTAAAAAACAAAAAATATCAATAAAAACTTTAAAAAAAACATCAGGTGCACAAATTCAAATTGGAGTGCATGGCTAAGGATACCTGGCAAATACACAAGCTTCAGAAGCAAATGAACATTGCTTAATATATCCAAAAACTCTAACTACAGGGATAAAGATTATTTGACTAAAAAAAAAAAAAAAAGATTATTTGACAAAAACTGCTGAGAAAACTGTGAAGTGGTATGGGCACAGACTAGGTTTAAACAGTTATCCCATCCCATATGCCACAATAAAATGCAAATAGATTCATGACTTAAATATGAAGAAATCGGAGAATCAAAGAAGAATTTTACCTTTCAGAATTATGGATTCTAAACAAAGGATAAGAGGGGATCCTGAGATGAACAACTTTGATGAAATAAAATTGGAAAATTCTTGCATAAATAAAAGGATTGCAGGTAAAACCAGAAACTTAACAGTTAGGTAGGGAAAAGTTTGCAGCCAAGTTTTTCTGATAAGGACCTAATATAATATACCAAATGAATCCTACAGAAAATATTAATCCTGCCTCCTTTTTAAATATCTTAAAATAAATAGCAAAGTTCAGAAAGGCAACTTAATGTTTAGTAGAGTTGCTTCAATAAATGAATTTAATTTTTTAATTTTGAAATTGCCTATTTTTTAGGATTAATATCCCTTCATTAAGAGGAAAAAAAGATTACCTAACACATTACTTAAAATACATAAATGATCATGATCTCTGCACAATTAAGCAAAGGACACTATTTTAAGTCTGAGCTACAAAGAGTTAGTATTATAGTTTTGCCAAAAACAAAAGACTATTAACACAACATTTTGTCTGAAAGAAGTTTGAGATAAAGTTCCAACTTTCATAATAATAAGGACTTTCCTCATCTGGGAATTCCTTATACCGATGGAATTCTAAGTCCAGACCGTGTCCCTATCATAACTTTGGAGAGAGCAGTTTCAGCTAGGGTGAAGGTTGCTTTTGAATACTTATATCCTTTGCCCAATTATTTCAGCTGATGTGATCAAGTCTCATAATGTCCATTTGGTTAAGATGGAAAGAGATAGTACAAATGATGGTAGAGTTAAGTGGGTTCACATCTGTTTGAATAACTGCAGCTCAACATTGTTAATTAAACTGGCTCTACATCAACTTGGATAACAGCAGATGGAATGACATGGTGTTCTGTCTTTGAGACTGAGAGAATAAGATCAACAAAGAGGAAACAAAATGATCACTTATTGCACATGTTATTATGGTTTACTCATAGAACTCTAGCAAGCCAATTAAAAACTTAACTGAAACAATAATTTCATCAAAATTGAAGATGTAAAATAAATTTATGTAAAATAATCAGCAAAAAGAGAAATTCTATTAAAAATAAAGACAGAATGTATAAAATACTTTATAGTCTACTTGCCAAGACACAGAGGAACTATATGAAATGAAGGCATAAAATATTATTTTCAAAAATAAAGACAACTCTAAATAATCAGAAAGATATCAACTGTCTATGGATAGGCCAAAACAATACAATAAAAGTGACAATACTAACAAAATTAATTTACTTATTCACTGCCATACCAAACTACCAAAGAATTACTTTATAGAGCTAGAAAAAGTAACAAATATTTTCTGCAGCAACAAAGTAGACTTCCTTAAGTATCTTATCTTAAACTATAATACAAAGCAATAATCATCAAAAAAAATTTGTTAAAAAATAAAGTTTGACCAGTGAAACAGATACACAATAGAAGCAAACAAGCACAGTAGCCTAGTGTTTGATAAACTCAAGGATCACAGATAGTAAGAACTCACGATTTCAACAACTGTGAAAAAATAAAAAGCAATCTGAAAGAAAATAGATACAGAGCAATATCTCACATTATAAACCAAGATAAGCTTCAAATGGATGCATAACTTAAACATAATGGGTGATATAAACAAACATGATGAGCCAAGAAGAAATTACCTTTCAGATCTCCAGATGGGGTGAGAGTTCATGACCAAGCAACAGATAAAGAGGTAACATTAGCTAAAATGGACAATTATGATTACATAAAAAATGTCAAGTTTTTGCACAAACCAAACCAATACAGATAAAAGCAAAAGGGGAACAGATAACTGGAGAAAAATAATCTTTTCCACAAATTTCTCTCTTAAGTAGTCTCCCGTCTAAGGCATGTGAGGAACTAATGCACATACAAAAGAACGAGAGACATTACCCAGGCCAAAGCCTACGAAAAAGACATTCCAGATCATTATTATTTAAAGACGTGCACGTGAAAGTTCTTCTACGTCGTCGTCACAACACTAACGAGCTGACAAGAATTAGAGAAAAAAACAAAATAAAAATTGGAGGAAAAACTGGCACATTAATGTGCTGTTGTGAAGAAATTTTTTTTAAGAAAAGGCAAAAAAGATTCCTATGTACAAACACATTTATAGCAGCCCTTTAGGTGGGGGCAAAGTACTGGAATCATAGGTGGGGTGCTCTTTTACTGCGGAACAACTGAACAAATTACGCTAAACGAATGAACGTAATACAATACTATAGTGCTATAAGAAATAAGGGGGATGGTTTGAGAGAATTCAAGACTTGTAACTGATGTGGAATAAAATAAGCAGACCCAGAAGAATAATTTATATAATAACATTGTAAATTCAAACAACTTTAAAAAGACTTTGAATTTAGAACAAATATTTTAAGATTGGGGCAGCTGGGCCACCCAGTGCATAGAGGGCAGTCTGGAGTCAGTCAGGAAGACCTGCTATGTTAATTAAGAGTCAAAGCTCTTCCCTGCCCATTAATAGGTCTCAGATACCTTTTGTTAATTCCTAATGAGACACTGAGTCATGCCCTCAGGCTCTGAAAAGTGTGTATATGCTGAGGAGAGATTTTACTTTGGGGACTTGAAAAAAGGTTTATGTGCTAGATGAGACTCTGAGAGCAGCCATTCAGGAGCCCACCCCTTTGAAAACCCAAGTGTTCGTGCTCCTCTCTATCTGGTAACTATGTATGTATGTAATGACCACACAGCCGGAGCAGTCTGTTGATCTGCAATGCTTATGGTCAGATAGTTAGAAGCCCTGTCTATTGGTCTTTATCTCTCTGCCTGTATTTTCTTTGTCAGTGAATGTAATTAAAGTAGATCGTTGACCCCTGAAAAGGGGCTTTACTTTTAGAAAAGCAGATCTAAGAACTTGTATAGCAGGCCCTCCTGTGTATGCTGTGGTGCTTGCTGCTACACCTGCACTTAAATGTGTCCTCAGACACTAGCTGTGTAACCCTGGAAATGTCACTTAATGCTGTTCGCCTCAGTTTCCCTATATGTAAAATGAGTTGGAGAAGGAAATGGCAAACCACTCCAGTATCTTTGCTAAGAAAACTCCAAATACAAATCAAAGCATACTATTTTCACTTTCTTTTTCTCATGGTTTTTTTTCCCCCTTTGGTCCATTTCTTCTTTCACAACTATGACTAATATGGAAATGTTTTACATGTTGCACATATATAACCTATGTAAAATTGCTTACCATTTTAGGAAGGGAGGGAGGGAAAAAATTTGGAACTCAAAATTTTGTAAAAATGCATCCTAAAAATTGTTTACATATAACTGGAAAAAAAATGCTGTTAGAAAAAAAAAAAAAAGAAAACCCCAAATGGGGTTAACAAAGAGTCAGACAAAAGTAAAAACAACTCAACTTAAGATTAGTCAAGTAAACAAACTGAGAGGTAGGAGTTGATGCAGTTGTTACCTAGGGTAAAAACAGCTTCTAACAATTAAACTTCATAAAGGCTATATGAGGAAGGTTGATATTCTTAAAACCTATTAAGGCAATGAAGAGTTATGTTCTGATATCTTCTTTGCTCATAATCAGTTTTTTAAAAAGCACAATGGGATCTCATTGTTTCTATAACTTTTAACTCTGAAACAGTAAAAATATCTTCCACTCTACCAAGACCCTCATCTGTTGTGTTTTATCATATGAAAAAATGCTCTAAATACCTAATACTGAAAAAAATGCAAATTCAAGTGACTCTCAGGTTCCGCCTCACAAAACAAACATCAGTTTGGCAAAACTGACAAGAAGGACAAGGGACAAACGTTAGACGCACCGTTGGTGGATCTACGAACTGTTAGTCTATCCATTTTGTACAGCAATTTGGAACTATGCTTCAAAAGCTTTTAAACTCTTTAACGCAGTGAGACCACAACTAAGTCTGGCTATACCCTAAGGAGATCAATGGGAAAAAAGGACAAATATGTACAAAAACATTTATAAGGGCTCATTTGTGGTGACAGAAACGCAAATTAAAGGATTACCTGTCAACTAGAGAATACCTGAACAAGTCATAATAAATTAATGTGATGGAATTCTATTGTGCTGTAAGGTAACAAAGGGGATGGTTTCAGAAAAACTACTGCTCTCCAACATACAGTTGTATTAAATGATATAGAGCAAAGTGAATAGAACCAGAAAAACAACTTACATAGTGACAACACCATAAATAGACAAAACTTTAAGACTTAAGAACTCTGATCAACACAATGACCAATCATGGTTGAAACATACTACCTATTTCCTCACACAAAATGATGAACTTGGGCTACAGATTAAGACAGTTTTCTGGACATGGCTGATGCAGGAATTTTTGTTTGATAAAGCATATTGGTTACAAGGGTTTTTCTTTTTTATTAAGAGGGAAACAGAAAGGTAGGAGGGAAGGTACGTTTTTATTAATTAAAAAATTTTAAAAAAGAAAACTGCCTGTTTATATCCTTTGACCATCTATCAACTGGGGGACTACCTCAACTTTATTTATTAGGAGCTAAGATTCCAGTGTAGCTGCTCTGTCATGTCCAAATCTTCATAACACTTTTTGAAGTTTTCTTGGCAAAGATACTGAAGTGGATTGCTATTTCCTTCTCCAGTTCATTTTACAGATGAGGAAACTAAGACAGAGTCAAGTGACTTGCCCTGGGGTCACATAGCTAGTATATGTCAGAAGGCACATTTGAACTTGGGTCTTCCTGCCTCCAGGCTTGGAAATTCCATCCACTTTGCCACCACAAAATCTTAGTACCTATTTGACCACTGAATTCCATGGAAGATGAGAGAGGTCTGGACCTTTCACTTATAGGAGATACTTTTTGAATGAACTGGACTTAAAAGGATTTAAACAAGGGGCCAAAATAAAGTGATTAACTTTGATGTATTTTCATTATTTTTCTTAGATTTGAGTCCAAATCTACTACATTGAAGAACAATTTTGTTTAAAAAAAAAAAAAAAGGCAAAGTTAAGGAAAAAAAACACCTTCCCCCTCATTTTGGGAGAAAAGCTAAGATAGTCCTCAGGTCTTCACAAAGGTATTACAGAAAATTTATGTGTGTGTCTAAAGTTACAAATTACTTTTAGACTGATTTTTAAAGGGCTAAGTTTTAACAAACATACACACACACACATACATACATAATACATACATATATATCCTAAATTTTTCCCCTATCTTCTACCAAATTCACAAGTCTTTTCTTCGTGGTCTCAGAATTTTCAGGAATCTTAGAGCTTAACATTTTTCTTTTCTTTTTTTGGAGGGGAAGAAAAAAGGGGCAAAATCAGTCATCTCATCAGCATATAATGTCCCCAATTTAGAAATTCCTTTTACCAAACAAGAGCTACAACTAGTTTGTCATATATAGTCTCAGAGTTTCCTATGACTTTGAGAAGCTAACCTGCAAGTGTAAGAGGCCAGCTGAACCCAGGTGTGACTCTAATCAGCACTCTATCCACTATAATTGGGCCTAACTCTCCATCTTAAGGTAGTTATAATCAAATTAGTATACAGAAATACATCTTACAGTCAAATATAGTTGACATTTGGATTACAGACCTCTCTACTACCACTAGTGCAAAGTTAACTTCAGTAATACTACTAATACTTTTTGCTGATGAGTTTATATTATAAAGTCAATATTATACATTATTCAATACTGAGGTCTATTCCACTCAATTCGAATTTTTGAAGGAACTATAAGACCACCTTCAACTACAGAAAATAAGTTGGCTGTTAACACATCATCTTCCTTCACCAGGAAATCCAAAGCTATTTACTCCTACTTCCAGAAGTTGTATTATACCACCCAGATATGTAACCCTAGGCATTTCTGTAAATGTGTTTAAACTGGATCTTTTTCAACTTTACTTTCCTTTACTGGATGGAGTCAGCTAGGTGGCACAGTGGGTAGAGAGCTCAGTTGTGAGTTGGGATGGTCTGACTTTAAATGGTGCCTCAGATACTTACTAGACATGTGGCCTTGGGCAAGATACTTAACCTGTCTGCCTCAGCTTCCCCATCTGTAAAATGAGAAAAATAATAGCACATACCTCCCAGGGTAGTTGTAAGGATCAAATGAAATAATATTTATAAATCATTTAGCACAGTACCTGTACATAGCAGGCACTTAAATGTTTATTTCCTCTTCCCTCATCCCCTTTACTAGTATAGTAAGATTTTGAAATTAACTGTACAAATGTGTTTCACTTAACAGAACAGCTAAGTTGATGATAAGGTTTATGACAAAGCCATTTATGATAAAACGGATTTTTGAAAAATTATTTTTCCCACTAATTTTTCCCAATATTCCTACAAAAAAAAAGTTTTGACCCCAAAACATAGACATAACTGTTAAAATTTATCAAAAAATAATACACAAAACATGTCTATATAAAAATACCATGTGTTAGCCTAAAACATTGTATTCCCATTTACAACAACTCTTATGTGTCATCTACTACAGGGATTTAATTTTTAAAATCTCTTTATTGATTCTGTATCTGTAGGGGTTGGAATTTCATTACCCTTTAAAAGGCTATTTTTTTTTAAAAGGCCCTACTGAATTTCCCTTTTGTGGTTGTCCTTTAATTATACAATTAATAACACACTGAGCTGGAAGAGTAAAATGAAGCAGTATAGCTCCCTCTACTCCAACTCCCTCCTTCCAACAATGATCCAAGAAGAATGCCAGATTGAATAGTGGGGAAAGCAAATAAGAAAACTCAGTGAGTGGGTCATTTTTTTCAGTCTAAGAACACAAATGTGACCTGCAGGCAAGTGACCAGGGCAGAAAAAAGTGAACAGCAACAAAAAGATCAAACTCAGACCCAAGATTCTGTCATAGGTCTTCTCTTCTCCTATACTATTTGATTGGTGAAACACATCACCTCGTATGGATTCCTTTTCTATGCAGATGATTCTCAGATTTGTCTAGTCCTACCCTCTTCTCCTGACTCCCAGTCTCCCACTCTCTACCAGATACCTCAAACTACAAGTCTCAAAGACATTTTAATCTTAAAATCCCTCAAAATGAATTCTCCCCTCTTTCTAATTTCCCTATTGTAATCAAGGAATACCACCATCCTCCCAGGTTACTAACTTAAGGTATCATCTTTTACTACTCTCACTTACTCCCTATATCCAATTACTTGACAAGTGTTGTTTTCTACCTTTATAATATCTCACGTATAAGCTTCGATCTGTCATCTGGATAGAGTGACTGCCACCTCTAATATAAATCCAACCTGGCTGCTGACTGCTTCTCTGCCAAGCAGTTAACTTCACAGTACTCCTTCCTAGAAGGGAAGGGACTCTTAAAAAAAAAATGCCCCACCACCTCCAGGTTATCAGGGAACATGATAACTTTAAGAAAAGAAAAAAGACAAATGGGAATTGTGACCCTTGGAACTGTAACTGTAACAAACACCAATTCTGGAGTCAAGAGGACTTAGATTTTAATTCTGCCTTTGATACTTACTACTTGTGTGACCTTGAGAAAAATCACTTAAATACCCTGGGCCGCTGGACTAAATGTTTTAAGCCCCTTCTAGTTCTAGATAGCTCTCGTTGTCTAGCTTCCTCTAGCTTTACAGCTCTAGATATATGATTCTATGAGGGAAAAAAAAAAAGGACCTCAAATTGAACCTTAGAACTAAGCGACAGATGTGAAGATCTACCAAGAGAAGAAAGGTAGATCTTCTGAGGAAGCAGCTACTTGTCCACTAAGAATGGATGATGCAAATCCCTAAATGCTATAAAAGATTACCTAATCTTTGAGCAACATGAGTAGTAATGAGGCAGCTATTTGTCAAGCTATTAACAAATATATAAGATTTGCTGTCTCCCAAAGACAAGACTCCCCGATTTGATAGAAAATTTCTCAAAATTTGTCAAATCATGTCACTATTACATACTTTGGTTTAATCTCTTGAGTACAAGTCATAGTGCTAGAAGTAATTTAGAAAGCATTGCTAAAAGTTAATAAGAAGCCATGGGCAAGAAATAGAAAACATCCTTTGACCCAGCAATATTGCTTCTAGGACTGTATCCCCAAGAGATCATAAAAATGGGAAAGGGTCCCACATGTGCAAAAATATTTACAGTACCACTCTTTGTGGTAGCCAAAAACTGGAAATCAAGGGGATGCCCATCAACTGGGGAATGGTTGAATAAATTATGGTATATGAATGTAATGGAATACTATATTGTAATAAGAAATGATGAACAAGAAGACTTCAGAGAGTCCTGGAAAGACTTACATACGATCTGATGCTGAGCGAAAGGAGCAGAACCAGGAGAACTTTGTGCACAGCAAGACCACATTGTGCGAGAGTTTTTTCTGGTAGACTTGGATCTTCATAGCAAAGCAAAGACATTAAAAAAAAAAATTCCCAATGGTCTTCTAAGGCAAACTGCCTTCCATATTCAGAAAAAAAACTATGGAATTCAATCGCAGAATGTAGCAGATCATATTTGTGTGTGTGTGTGAGCGTGTATGTGTATTATGTTTTGGTTTGTTATGATTTCTCCCATTTATTTTAGTTCTTCTACACAGCATGACTATAATGAAAATGTAATCAATAGGAACATATGTGTAGATCCTATATAGAATTACATGCTATCTTGGGGAGGGAGGGGGTGGTGGAGGGTAGGTAGGGGATAAAAAAATATAAGTTTATGGTAGTGATTGTAGAGTATTAAAAATAAATAAAATGAATATATTAAAAAAAAAAAAGAAACAGAAAACATTATGGGCATATATGGCACTTTCATCACTGCTGCCCATCAAAAGCTGACAGATCTCAGGAGACAAAGGCAGATTAGGGAAGTAAATGATGGTTTTTAAAATGGCATTATTAGGGATTTGAATATCTGAACCAGCATTTTACAATGCAGAAATAGCAGGATCCTGGCCAGGGAAGGAGTAAACTAGTAAGGGGAGAAAAAGACTAGTAGATTATTTTTGCCAAGTCATTTTATCTCTAATTGTTAGCAGTTCAGGTGGGAAGTGATAAGAACCTCAACTAGAACTGTGCTGTGTAAACTAACAGAAGGGGACAAATTTGAGGGATATTGGGAGGAAGAAATGACAAGAGCTGGTAACTAATTGGATATGAGGGGTAAAAGTGAAAAGTCGAGTAACACACCAAGGTTGAGAACCAGGGAGACAGAGAGGATGATGGTACCCCTAATTATGTAGAGAAGTTTGGAAAAAAGGAAGAGTTGAGGGGAAAGATGAGTTATGCCTATAGGATTGACATCTAGTTCAAAAATATCTAAGAACTAGAAATGAGGAACAGAAGCTTAGTAGAGAACCTAGAGCTGTATGTATATCTGGGATTATCTGCATAGAGATAATCAGGTAATGAGTGGAGAGAGAAAAGAACTTGGGACAGAATCTTGAGACAAGAATGACAATCCTGGAAAAGGAGAATGAGAAGAAAGGAGCAGTCAAATGTCACGAAAACCCAAGGAGGGGAGAAAACGAAAAAGGAGGAAAAAAAAGGTCAACAGTGTGTCAAATGCTGCAGACATCAGATCTGGCAATTAATTAAAGATCACTGATAACTTAGGAAAGAACAGGTTTTCAGGTGAGTGATGAGGTTAGAAGGCAGACTGCAAGGGGTCAAGAAGAATTAAGTGAAAATGGGAACAACTTATGTAGATGGCTTTTTTCTCTGAGTTTGTGAAAGGGATAGCTTGAGGAAAGAGTAAGATCAAGTGAAGGATGCTAGTGATCTGAATACTTTCATAAACAGTAGGGGAAAACTCAATTAGAATGAGAAAATTAACAGGGCTAAAGCTCATAATGAGCCGAACTGAGATTTTTTTTTAAAAGACATACTGTGAAAAGAAGGATCAAAGAAAAGATAAAATACTGTAGAACAGCATGTTAGGGGTTAAATTGGATGATGGAGGAAGACAAAGCTACTCAACTCACATTCTGTTTCTGTTTGCTCGGCCAAAAGAGAATGAACCTTAGAATGAAAAAGACAGAACAAAACAGTTACTAAGGAAAGAAACTCAAGGTAACTGTAAAGAGCAAGCTACTCTGGAAGAGTTCAAATCACCACGTCTAAAAGGAACTACATCCCAATGTATTCAAACAATAGAACATACCCTTGTTAAGTCACTGTTAGAACTTAAAAGATAATTGAAAAACAGGAGTGGTAACCCAAAGACTGGAGACAAGCAAATGTCCCAGTTTTCAAAAGAGGGAGCTTGACTTCTGTTCCTGGGAAAAATTTAAAACATATTATTAATAAAGAGACGGTTAGTAAACATCTAGAAGAAGAACCTTTATATAAAAAAGGAGTCAAAACTCATGCTCTACAATGACAACTTTAACCATTTTGTTGATTCAAGCATCAGTTATGATATAACATTTAGCAGTAACCTCTTTGTCAAGTGAGATGAATTTATAAGAGTGGGGAATTGGGCAAGTTCCTAACAAATGTTTTATGCCCACAAACATTACCACATAATTTACCACACAATCATAGATAATGTTTCAAAAACTTTTTATAAACTAGAGATATTTAATTATTTACTTTTGTATACAGTATCCCCAACTCCAGCACAGTGCCCTGAAGAAGATAACAAACAATTACTGACTCTAGAAAAGAAAGCTTGAACGTCAATGTTAAAATCTTGATCTGGGGTCCATGAACTTGTTTTTAAAAAATATTTTTATGACTACATTTCAATAAAATTGGTTTCTTTTGTAATCGTGTACTTCATTTTGTGTGTTTAAAAACTTTTTGAGGAGTCCATAAACTTTTACCAAATTGTCAAAGGAGTCCACGATGCAAAAAAAAAAAAATAAGATTGCATTATGAAATTCACTTAGGTTCAGTCCCTAGTCTAACAGATTAGAAAATTAATTCGTTTTAATGAATGGTGGGGAGAGTTTGGCAACAAAAAAATAACACTGTAATCTAGCTAGGAATTACAACATTTGACTTTTAGGCAGAGCTTCACGGTTTGCAAAGTATTTGATACACGTCACATTTTTCAACTTAGAAATAGCCAGCATATTATTACAAACCCCTCTCTCCATCAATCCCAGTGACATTGCTTTGAAACCTATTTTTTTAGAAACAACCACAGAGAAGTTTTGCTGGACACCTCCAAAAGTGTCTGTTTCTACTTTATCAATTCTTAAGTCACTCCTAAAACAGTATTTACTGCCCTATAATCTTAGTCAAGAACTTAAGTGTAACCGAGTACACTATGCTGACAGCAAAACTCAGAATGGCAACTTGTGTGCAATTTTTAGCACGAAAAACCACATTTAACGAATTTGGGGAGGCTGAATATCTGATCTTTTGGGAGATGAGGGGAATCCAACTCTCACCAATACAAGTCTTAAATTTGTAACTGCGTTTCGCAGCACCGGAATTTTAAATTATCCTTCAAATTAAAGCAACGCGTGGTGAGTTAGCGAATTAAAGTCTAAGCAGGGAGGATTTTTTTCTCCAGGCTTTTCCACAAGTAAGCGTGCCCGAGGTGTAACTCACGCACCGAGGACCAAGCTGGCCTGCCCGCCTGCCCCGGTCCCCATTTGGTTTTTCCGTATAACTTCGGCTCCTGGAACCCAGGGGGGCCCAGGGGTGAGATCGCAGTGACCGCTTCAGGAGCAGCTTCCCCTCCTCCACGGTGAGTGCCCGGGACGGCGAGTCGCCCCCACCCCATGCCCCTTCCCCACCCGCTCCAGCCCCAGAGCGCACACACCCGGCAGGCCCACTGCCCCGCCGCGCTCTCGCGCGGCCACGCACGCACGCACACACACACATACACACACGTGTGTCCCTCCCCCCACCCCCACCCTCCCGGCCCGGGCACGGCGAGGCTGGGCACTCAGCGGGAGCGGAGAGAACCGCCACACTTGGGTAGCAGGGGAGAAGTTCACAGGAACAGGGGGAGGGGGAGGGGAAGGGGCCGAGTCTCCGCGGGGAGAGACAGAGAGGTCGACGCCCCGGGAGGAGGGGTGGGGGAGGGGACGGGGGGAGCCTGGGGGGCGGGAGGGGAGAGCAGGGACCTCACCCCGCAGGCCGCTCCGGCAGCCGGCCCCGCCGCCCGCCCTCCCCGAAGCGGGCACCGAACGGCCCCCCGGCAGCGCCAGCGCGTCCGAGTCCGGAGGAGCGGGAAAGGGAAGGTGCCGGGGGCGGCCCTGCCCGCTCCGCTGAAAGGCAGCTAGGCGCCTCCTCCCCAGCCCTCCTCCTCCCCTTCTTGGCGAGCTGGAGGGGAAGATCCCAGCCGCGAAGCCGCCGCCGCCTGCCGCCGCCTCCCCCCGGCCCGCGGCCCTGGGCCCCGCTCACCTCCTGGTTGAAGGCGTTGACGGCGTCCATGTTCGCGCTGCGGCGGCTGCTCCGGGCCCCGCCGGTTTCATAGACCTCGCGTTGCAGGGCAGCCGGCGGGGGAGCGGGGCGGAGAGGCCGGGCCGGGAGAGGGAGAAGACTGGCTAGGACGTGGAGGCCCGGGCGGGGGGCTAGCGGCGGCCGGAGCAGGCGGCGACGGCCAGGTCCCCAGTTCAGTCCCGTTCGGAGGAAGGAAGAAAAGAGGAGGCGGCGGCGGCGCTGGGCTCCAACATGTCCGTTTGGTGGCGGCGGCGGCGGCGGCTGCGCTCGGCGTCTCGTTGACACGGCCCCCGGCGCACGCAGACATACAATCACTCACTCACTCACTCACACGCACGCACACACACCTCCACTCGGGGTCGGGGAGCCGGCGGGCGGGCGGGCGGGCCAGCTACGGTCCGGGCCTTCTCCTCCTCCGCTCTCTATCGCTCTTAGCCAGCGGGATGGCGGCAGCGGCCGAGTCCACGCCGCGCGGGGCACCCTGGGATGGCTCAGACCTCCCAGCCGCTTCCTGTTTCTCGGCGGCGTGTAGCTCTCCTCCCGCCACTCTTCCCCTCCCCCTCCCCAGTTCCCTTCCAAGATACTTTGCCCCGCCCACTTCCTCCCGAGCCGGAGGACGGAGCTGGGCCGGCGGCGGCGGGGACGGCGGCACGTGATGGCCGACGGCCGCGCTCCTTCCCGCCGGCTCCGGGCGCACGGTGGAGACCCCTCGCGGGAGGGGGCACGGCGGGAGCGGAGGCGGGGAGGAGAGCCGGAGGGAGGGGCTGGGGGCGGGCGCAGGTGAGGGCCCCCCCAGCGGCACCGAAGCCCGCTGGCAGGGGGCAGGGGGGCGGTGGGGCCGAACAAAAAGGCCGGTCCGCGAAGTTTGGTGACTTCGCCTTGCACTCCAGGCCTTGGGCGTTTCTGGACCTTTTGTTTGGGGCCCTCGAGTTTACCTTGGGCCCCTGCCCTGTCTCCCGCGCGGGGCCCCGTGTGCCACCCGAGGAAGCGCAGGCGTCCGTGCGTGCCCCGAGGAGGCCTGCCCCCTCCGGCCTCCAGACACGGTCGGTGCTCTGAAAAGTAAATGCGCCCGTGTGTGCAGTTAGCGCTCCTTTACAACTGAGGAAACCGAGGTTCGGAGAGATTGCCCTTTTTTATTCCAATTCAGCGAACAAGTGCCAAGTACTGTGCTGAGTGCTGGAGGCAAAAAGGCAAAAGACGATGCCTGCTGTCTGGGAGCTCGGGGTTATTCAGCCAGTAAATATCTGAGATAGGATTTGAACTCAGAGCTTTCAAATTCCAGGTCCAGAGCTGTCTTTTATTTCATGCTACTTCTCACCAAAGAGCTTGTGATGATCGGTCTTTGCTTTGGTTTCATCTACAAAATGAGATAGTAATATCCACTTTAAAGTGGGACTGTTGTGAAAATCCAATGAGAATGTACATGAAAAGAGCTTGCCATGTGACCCGCTTGAAAGACAGCTGATTTGGGTTCCGATCCGCCAGAGTTGGGGAACCTGTAGCCTCCGAGCCACATGTGACCCTCCAAGTCCTCCAGACTTCACAGAAGAAACCCCCTTAATAAAAGGGATACGGTCTCTGTTTGTCAATACTATCATTCTCTTGAATGGGTCACTTCACCTCGGAGTTTCCTCACATAAAATGAGTGGGGTTTTTCTAGATGGCTTTTACTGGGGGCTGGTAGACCTTGCCACTGGACCTGGTATAAGGAAGGCCCAAATTCAAATCCAGCCTCAGACACTAGCTGCCTTGCATGCCCTTGGGCAGGTCGACCTTGGTTTGCCTCAGTTTTCTGATCTGTAAAATAGGGGTAACAATGTTGCCTATGTCCCAAGTTTGTTGTGCTACATAAATGCTGGCTATAATTATTTATTGTCCTTAGATGGCCCCTGAATTCCCTTACAGCTCTGTATCTATGGTCCTATAAAAATGTCATTTAGTCTTCCCTTTGTAAGTTCCTTGAAGGAAAGAACTGTTTCACTTTTGGCTTTGTATCCTCAATGCCATTAATAAATGTTTAAATTGAATTGGATTGTACTTTTCTACAGGGTAATTAATTTATTACCTTTACAAAGTTGCCCTAATTCAGCCATGTGCAAACTAATTTTTGTGCCCATTGTAATATTATACGGCCCATTTCTTCATATAGTGAAGGAAATTTAGAAATTACCAATGAAAGTAAATTTTAAAAATTTCTTTTAACATTTATCCTTCTATATTCTTTATATCATCTAATTGCGTATAAAGCAATACTGGTATTACAAGTACTGTTCTAGACTAGAATATTCTCTAACAGAATCTTGTAAACAAAAATTCAATTTTGAGGGTGATTTTTATAATAAACTTTTGTTTCTTCAGGGGAATTGGCGAGTGGTTTAAACAATATTCTGTACTTTTTGGTTATCACTGAGACTTTGGATGGGTTTGGCACTATTTTCCAGCATTATACTCTCTTGGAGTATAATCTACCAGCTCTTTCTGTTCTCCGGCACCATTTTCCAGCATTATATTCTCTTGGAGTATAATCTACCAGCTCTTTCTGTTCTCCTATCTTCTATCTCTAGGCAGAAGATTCAGGAGCTTCATTATGATCTTTTCTTTTTCTTGATTAGTGACCAAAAAAAAGATAGGAGTTGGAGACCTAGATTTCGAAACTGACACTACCAGTTAATTGCTGTGTGATCTTAGGTAAATTGTTTAAATATTTGGGGTTTTAGATCTGTAATATAGCATTAGAGCGTCAGTAGGATCCTTTCTAGTGTCAAAACTCTGGATCTAAAAGATAGCCTGGCCTACAGAAATATTGCATATTATACCTGGAGGAAAGAAAAAAAAAACAGCTACTACAAAGGTATCAGTAGATGAAACTTCTTAAGTAAATGAATGTACTTATATACATGTACAGTTTTCATTCCATCAAAAAAGCATTGATATAACTAGGTTCATTTGTTCATATGGGCAGCTAAGTGGCACAGTGGATATTGTGCAGTCAAGAAAGTTCATCTTCCTGAGTTCAAATCTGGCCTCAGATACTGTGAATATAGCAAGTCATTTAACCCTGTTTGCCTCAATTTCCTCATCTGTAAAATGAGCTGAAGGAAAAAAAGTTTCATATAGAGCACAAAGTATGAAAAAGTAAAAGGAACATATAAAATGTGTGAACTGATAGTTGAGTAAAGACTACAACCTATTCCTCAATTGATAAATGGTCAAATGAACAGGCAGTTTTCAGAGGAAAAAATTAAAGCCATCTATAGTCATATGAAAAATACTCCAAATCTCTATTGATTAGAGAGATGCAAGTCAAAACAACTCTGAGGTACCACATCACACCTATCAGATTGGCTAACATGAAAAAATAGGAAGATGATAAATGTTGGAGAAGATGTAGGAGAGTTGGAACACTAATTCATTTGTGGAGCTGTGGGATGATCCAATCATTCTGGAGAGCTATTTGGAACTATGTCCAAAAGGGCACAAAAAAGTGCATACCCTTTGACCCAGCAATATTGCTTCTAGGACTATTCGCCAGAGAGATCATAAAAATGGGAAAGAGTCCCCACATGCACAAAAATATTTATAGCAGCTCTCTATGTGGTGGCCAAGAACTGGAAATCAAGGGGTTGCCCATCAATTGGGGAATGGCTGAATAAATTATGGTATATGAATGTAATGAAATACTATTATGCTATTAGAAATGATGAACAGGAAGACTTCAGAGAGGTCTGGAAGGACTTGTATGAACTGATGCTGAGTGAAAGGAACAGAACCAAGAGAACTTTTATTTATACACAGTAACAGCCACAATGTGCATGGAATATTTCTTGTAGACTTAGCCCCTTCACAGCAATGCAAGGACCTAAAAAATTCCCAATGGACTCTTGAGGCAAAATGCCTTCCACATCCAGAGAAAGAACTATGGATTTGGATCGCAAAATGAAGCAGACTATTTTCTCTTGTGTTATGTTTTGGTTTGGGTTTTTTTCATGGTTTCTTCCATTCATTTTAATTTTTCTATGCAACATGACTAAGGTGAAAATGAATTTAGTAAGAATGTATGTGTAGAACCCATATAAGATTGCACACCATTTCAGGGAGGGAAGGGGGAGAAAATCTAAGATTTATGAAAGTGATTATAGAAAACAAAAATTAATTTAATAAAAAAAGACTACAACTTATTATGATATGTAATTCCAAGCATTAGTGAGGTTTTTTTCATTTGTTAGCTTAGGTTGAATGAGTTCCTTATTTTACCTAATTTGTAAGGCAGATTTATTGTCAGAATGCTTGGGAAATTATGTAAGTTATTTTCTGTTATAATTAGGTTGATCCTAATTGTTGTTTATTCTCTACCAAAGGCCTAAAGGTGATTATTTATGGTACCTAGTCATAACAAACAATTGATATTAAGGTTTAGTGGCATGTTCCCTTCCATTTATTTAAGACTCATTGATTCATTTGAGCTCAAACCCAACAAAAGATGAACTCCAAATGTTACTTGGAGAGTGGAGATCTAAATTTTAAAACCTAGCCTTTCTCAAATACATGATTCCCATCTCTGGCTTGTGATCCCCACCCCCTACCACCAGAATGTCTTCAATTATCTGTAAGATGAAAGTTAAATATAACAGTGTTTTAGTTAATTTTAAAAGTAACCAATCATATACACAGATCAATGCATACAAAATATCAGATGTTTCCAATGTACTAGTTTTGCTAGGTATTTTTTCCCTCTACTATAAGGGATGAGTCTAGAAGGGAAGAAGAAAGGGGATCCTTGAGAAATGTAGGTAATATAAAAAACAAAAGTATCAGTAAAAATGTATTTTAAAAAAACTAATATAATTACATTACATTGGAGCAATTGGAGCAGGAACTCTGAGCACTGATTCTCTTCCTACTTACAACTGCAAGGAATATTAAAAGTTACCTAATCCAACTCCCTCATTGTTGCTGGAGGTTTAAAAACCTCCAGCGGCTCCTCACTGGCTACGACAAAATAGCCTCATCTTGACATATAATCTGCCTTCCTCTAGTGATCCAAATTTACTCCCACTGTTTATTTTTTTTTTTTGGAGGTAATCAAGTTTAAGTGACTTGCCCAAGGTCACAGCTAGCTTCTGAGGTCAAATTTGAACTCAGGTCCTCCTGACCCCAGGGCCACCTAGCTGCTCTATTACCTACTATTTCTTAACTACATAGTTAGTTACTTAAATATTTCTAGGAGTTAGGTTCCTCATATGTAAAGCAGCAAACATGAATACCTACCCTGTATGTAGTCCCTTCTGGTGAATATTGAATATTGAGGTGGTGGAGTGTTCTAAGATAATCGACCTTCATTTTGCAGCAAAAAATATCTATACTCATTGCCTTCACTTTCTTACTTGTTTGCATTTCACTTCCCTGCAGTCTGGCTTTCACCCCCACCAACATGATTGGAACTGTTCTCTCCAAAGATTTCTTTACTGCTTAATCTAATTATCTTTTCTCAATCTTTCTACATCCAAAATCTCAACATTTGTCTAATGAACTTGGGTTTTTGTAACACAGTTTATCATTCTCTTTCTATCTGGTTAACCAATCCTCCATCTCATGTGCAAATTCATCATCTATGACCTAACTTAGGGTATATATACCTTAGGATTCCTTCGTGGATTCTCCTTACTTTTCTGTCTGTACTTTCAGTAGTTGAATTAGTTCCTTTTAGTTCAGCTGTCATCTCCATGCAGATAGTTTCCAAATTGACATACCCAGCCCTCATCTCTCTCTTGAACACGAATCTTGAGTCTCCAGCTACCTGCTAGGCATATACATCTGAACGTCCCTTAGGTACCTCAAATATGAAAACCCTTAATCCCACCCTTTTTTACCCTACTCTTTATATTTCTATTGAGCATATCACCATTCTTCCAATCACCTAGCTTTTCAACTATGCCTAGAATGCTCTCCCTTTAAAGACCAACTTTATTTTATATATGCATGTGTATGTATATAAACACAGCTTGCCAGATAGATGGATATCTCTATGTGAGTGTGAGCGTGCGCACACATTTACATGTATATGAATGCTAGACCTGGAGTCAGGAAGGCCTGAGTTCAAATTCAACCTCAGATACTAACTTTATAATTCTGGGCAAATCACTTAATCCTGTTTGTCTCCGTTTCCTCATCTGTAAAATGAACTAGAGAAGGAAATGGCAAACCATTCCAGTATCTTTGTCAAGAAAACCCCAAATGGGGTCATGCAGAGTCAAACAAGACTGAATGTGTGTGCATGACTGAATATATGTGCATATGTATATCTATATAAATATATACACAGGTGCATGTGTGTTTGTGTGTATATATACATATACACACATATACAGACACACACATACATTTTTGTGAACATGTATTCCCCCATAAAATTATAGTCACATCATAGATGTAGAGGAGAGAGGAATGATTTTGTCCACTTCAGAGTGAGAATAATGCCTAAATGAAGCTATATCAGTACAGGTGACACTAAACAGTGACTTCCTTGTTGGAGCTGTCAAAGATATTGAACCTATAAGTGTACTTAGGATGCTGAACTGGCAACAGCATGAGGTCAGAGAATCCCCTCACAAGCCCAGGACTTCACTGCTTAGGGCTCTAGTTTTGCCAGACCTCTGCAGAGGGAAGTGAAACTTACTGTGGAGAAGTTTCCCAAATTCCTTTGCGAAGGACTCAGATAAAAGTACTTTTTTGTTCCTTTTCCTATTTTGTTGTTATTGTTGTTCAGTCCTTCCTGACTCCATTTGGGGTTTTCTTGGCTTTGCCATTTCTTTCTCAAGCTCATTTTACAGATGAGCAAACTGAGGCAAACAGGTGACTTTCCCAGGGTCACACAACTAGTAAGTGTCTGAGGACAGATGTAAACTTAGGAAATGAGTCATCTTGGAGTCTTCCTAATTCCAATCTCACTTCACCACCTAGGTTCCTAAATAAATCTATTTTCTGTTGGATGCTTCAGTTAACTGAGTACTTGCATAGGATCTGAGGGTCCTGTGAGATAGAAATTTTTACCAATAGATTCTTAGAATGAGGACATGAGTCACTGACAATATCAGAACAAGATCCTTGAAGTTGAACCTGCTGTGTTGAGTTGTGATGTGAAATGATGAAATGATGTGAAATCAACAAGCCTTGGTAACAGATTGATTATGAGAAGGGAAAGATGAATAGTAAGGAATCTAAAATGACTCCTGCATTGCAGACCTGAAGGACTGGGGAGATGGTCTTGCCCTCTACAGTAATAGGAAAGGTAAGAGTGAGGAGGGTTGGGGAAAAGTTCAATTTTAAACTCAACATGTTGAGTTTAAAGTTTCTATTGGATGTTCAGTTTGAGATGTCTGAAAAGTAGTGGGAGATTTGAGATTGGAGGTCAACACAGAGTTTCAGATAGATTATGTAAATTTGAGGGTCTTGAGAGAGATGATAATTAAATTCATGGGAGCTGATGAGATCATCACACAGTATAAAGGAAGAAGAGGGCCACATATGGTTACAGGGCAAAGGAGACAGGAGAGGTTATATAGGTAGGAGAAGAACTCGGGAGATAGTGGTATCCTGAAAACCAAGAGAAAAGAGACCGTCTAGGAGAAAGAATGATCAACAGCATCACAGCAAACTCAAAAGAAATAAAAAATTTTAAGAAATTACGATGCAGTTATGTGTCAGCAGAACTGAGAACTAAAAAAAGAGTTGTCTATAAAATGTAAAATGAAAATAGATTATTTTCAATGAAATATAAAAATAAAAGTAGAGATTTTAAATAACCCAATCCCTGAAAAGGAAATTGAAATAGCTGTAAAGGAAAAAATCCACATCAAATCCAAAGGAAAAAAGCCTGATCCAGATGATTTACAAGAGAATTTTACCAAATTTTTAAAGAACACTTAGTACCTGTACTACACTATTTTCAAAAATTAAAAAAATTAAAAAATAATTATTAAAGTATCATAGTGGATAGTTATACTCCTAATGCTGCAAACAGGTAGGTAAGGGTATGATACCCTGTGTGGACAGAGATAAAAGAAAAAGAAAGAGCTGAACTGCAAACATGGAAGGATAAAGCAAAGAAGGTTAAAACTATATACCAATATCATTCATTTTAAATAAAATCTGGGGAAAATGACTGTAAAATGTATCCTAAAAATCATTCCTGTGATCATGACTTTGGAACCATGGATCCAACATTTGGAAAACAGTATAATTAATAATATCTAAAGCACCCTAAATTGTATAATTATATCAATACCTTTATGTTTTAAAAATCCTACAAAGAACAGGCATAGGCCTATCTTGTTAATATTATAAGTATCAATCTGAAATCAAAAGTTATTATCATATGCAACGGGGAAACACTAAAAGCTTTCCCAATAAATGCAGGAGTCAAGGACCCTCCCTTTCCCCATGGTTATTTGATGTGGTCCTAGAAGTGCTAACAAGAGCAATAGATAAGAAAGATGTTAAAGAAATAAAGACAACTACCCTTATGAATGAATCAGCAAAGAAACAAATTGAAACAATAGATTGGGTGAAGCTGTAGGCTGCAAAATGAATCTACAAAAATTAATAGCATTTCTATATAGTGATAGCAGAATCTAGGAAACAAAAATAGAAGGGATGTCCTATTCAAAATAACTTCATAATGGATGGATTTCTGGCTAAGATGGCAACATAGCAGGTCACCCAGGAGTTCTATTCTCCTGCTTTTATTTCAGCAATGATAGAGAAAGAGCACCGGATTAAATAATGACCAATAAGTTCATTGAGATTGGATTGAATAAAAGCCTTCCCAGCCCTGGATGACAGAGAAACATAGCCAGAAGCTATAGACCCTGGGAGAGGATTTCTGTCAGAACAGAACAAGCACAAGAAAACAGACCAGAAATTAATAGCACCACTTGAGGCAGAACTTTGACAGGGAAGTCCCAGGGGGAACACATAAATGATCCAAGTGTCTAACCCAAGAAGTACTAAGGAAGACAGAAGATCACTCAATGCCTTAAACAAAGAAATCTCAGAGAGGATGGAGGAGGTAACACTCTAGCCCAGGAAATCTCAGTGAGGAATAGAAGACAATGACCCTGATTATGGAAACCCAAGGAGGGACAATAAGACCACCATTGCCCCAGTGATTAAAGCTTCCTATAGGACGGACCACCCACCTCCCTGATTCAGAGAGCTGTTACTGTTGTGTGTCCTTCTTTCTTAAAAGAGGACCAGTGACTTCACAAGGGTTTTAAGTGAGGCAGAGCTGCTCAAAGTTGTCAGCCTCATTATCTCCTCCAGACTCATTGAAGTCTATGGCAAGACAAGTCAAGATAACTAGTGATGGCCTAGGATACAGTGAGAGACCTGGGCCTTTATAAATTAAGGTCTTTCCCATGGCTCAGTTTTTCTGAGGCAACACTCGTTCACTGACTAAGGGCTAGGTAAGAACTGAGAAAAAAAGTTGGAGGAGGAGGAGAAGGTATAGCAGAAGAGGGAGAAGAATCACTACCATCACCACAACAGCAACTCAGGGGTACTGGGAGAGGAAACTGGAGACCAAACTGCAGACAAGTGGAGCATGAAATGGAAGGTAGATGGTAAAGTGGGAGGAGCCGATTTAACAACTTCTCTCCACTCCAAAGGCTGAAGATTAGGCAGTGGAAGATTAGAAGTGGAACCTTCACTTCCCCTCTTCCTCTTCATTCAGGGGACAGAGGCAGTAGGTGATGGATGAGGTCAAAGGAAAGATTGCTCCTCTTTGTTTTGGGAGTTCTCCACAGCCTGGTTGGAAGATCAGAATGGGAGGTTTTTTGGAAGTTCTTTGTGCTATCCAGGCACAGATGGAAATCACTCTTCTGGCTTCTAGCAGCTTTCTCTCAGGAAACACTCACAACAGGAGATAGAAGGCACATGTTGAGAGGAAGGGTTAGCTTCTCTCATCTAAGACTGGAAACAAGACAGGTACAGAAGGTAGTGGAAGTTATAAAAGATGGAAGAAAGAATTGGAAAGAAAATTGACAGTTTTGTACAAGAGATACAAAACCTTACACCAAGAAATAACTCCTTGAAAATTAGAATGAACCAAAGAGAAGCCAATGATTCCATAAAACAATAAAAATATTAAAACAAAGTCAAAAGTAAAAAAAAAATAGAAGTTACATTTCATTTTAAATAACAGATCTGAAAAACTAGACAAGGAGAAAAAAAACCCATCAAAATCATTAAATTTACCTGAAAGGCACAACTGCTCCCCTCACTCCAATGTTTTCCCCCTCAAGTCCTGATACCATATTTAAATAAAGCATATATGAAAACTACCCAGCTATATTAGAATCAGAGGGCAAAGTGAAAATAGGAAGATTTACTGGTCATCTCATTAAAAATACCCTAAAATGAAAACTCCCAGGAATGTAATAGCAAAAATCAAAAGCTTCCAGATCAAAGAAAAATATTATAATCTATTAGAAAGAGTACTGAGAAGCTTCACTAAGGATCACGCAAGATTTGGTAGCTATTATGAAGAAGAGAGAAGAAGAAGAGAGCTTAGAATATGATATTCCAAAAGGTAAAAAGATATAAGCTTAAAACCAAGAATAGCTTACTCAGAAAAAACTGAATAGAATCCCTCTAGGAGAAAAATGGAACTTTAAGTTGAACACTTCCATGCATTCCTAATGAAACACCAAGCTTAGCGAAACTTTAACCTACAAACATAAGTCAAGAAAACATTAAAAAGGCAAATATATTTTAGCAACTAAAAAAGAATATACATGGATGAAGAATTTAAGACCTAGTAAAGAAAGAAGAAGCAATTGCCCCTTGGGGACTCTGATAGAGATAAAAAAAAAGTACAGAAAGCTTGTTTGAAGATGTTTATGTTTTTCTTTTTCCTTTTAATAGATGTCACCCCACATTTATTTCTCATATACAGCAACTCATATTTTCTTGACTGTGTATATTGGTACCCTACCTCTTTTTTTAAAAAAAAAAATTAATATTTTTTCACTTACATGTAAAAACAATTTTTTACATTTGTGTTTTTTTTTTAATTAGTTCCAAATTCTCTCCCCTGCCCCTTCCTGGAGAAGGCATGCAATTTGATATAGGTTATTCATGTGTAGTCATGCAAAATATATTTCTATATGAGTCGTGTGAAAGAAAACAGACCACAAAAAAAGTCTCACACAAAAAAAAGTAAAAAAATAGTATACTTCAATCTGTATCCAGACTCCATCAGTTCTTTCTCTGGAGGTGGTTAGCATTTTTCATCATAAGTCCTTTGAAACTTGGATCTGTCTCTGACAAAGGCTTCATTTCTAAAATATATAAACTAAGTGAAATTTTTAAGAATACAAGTCATTCTTCAATTGATAAATAGTCAAAGGACATGGATAGGAAGTTTTCAGAGAAAGAAATTAAAGCTCTCTATAGTCATATGAAAAAAATGCTCTAAATCACTATTAGTTAGAGAGATACAAATCAAAACAACTCTGAGGTACCACATCACACCTGTCAGATTGTCTAACAAGACAAAACAGGAAAATGATAAATGTTGAAGAAGATGTGGGAAAATTGGAACACAAATGCATTGTTGGTAGAGTTGTAAACTGATCCAACCATTCTGGAGGGCAATTTGGGACTATGCCCAAAAGTCTTTGAAACTGGGCATAACTTTTGATTCAGCAATATCACGAATAGGTCTGTATCCCAAAGAGATAATAAAAAAGGGGAAAGGACCCACTTGTACAAAAATAATTACAGCAGCTATTTTTGTGGTGGCCAAAAATTAGAAATTGAGGAAATATCCATCAATTGGGGAAATGGTTGAACAAGTTGTGGTATGTAAATGAAAGGGAATACTATTATTCCATAAGAAATGGTGAGCAGGCAGGTTTCAAAATAACCTGGAAAGACTTACATGAACTGAATGAGCAGAACCAGGAGAACACTGTATATAGTAAAAGCAACATTGTGTAAGGACTGACTTTGTTAGACTTAGCTCTTTTCAGCAATGCAATGATTTAAGACATTTCCAAAACACTTATGATGGAAAATGCTATCCACATCTAGAGAAAGAATGATAGAGTTTGAATGCAAATTGAGGTGTACTATTTTCTCTTTTGTTTTTTTCTTTTTTGTGGTTTTTCCCTTTTATTTGATTTTTCTTTCACAACATAACTAATGTGAAAATATGTTTTAATATGATCGCACATGTATAGCCATATGAAATTGCATGCTTTCTTGGGGAGGGGACAAGGAAAAGAAGGGGGGGAAATTTAGAATTCAAAATCTTCTGAAAGTGAATTTTGAAAACAAAAAAGAAATTAATTAAAAAATTATTTTGGATCATTTTACTGCTGAGAATAGCTGTAATTCACAGTTGACCATTGTACAATATTGCTATTACTGTCTATAATGTCCTCTCAGTTCTTGTAGTATATATTTTTAACCAGGAAGCTGCAGATTTGTTTATGACATTTTTGGATGTGGTAAATTTGGAGTTTCTTTTACAGTTTGGTTTATGAATTCTATCCCTATTTTGTCCACTACTTTTATTTAGTTCTCTGCAGTTTTCTTTTTGATTTCTTTTTTTTAGTCTTCTGTGTATTCATTGTTTTACAGCAGATTGCCCAACGACAGATCATCATAACTGCCAAATAGTCAGTAGAGCAAAATAGTATAATAGTATATATAGTGCTTAAGTACAAATGGGAGACATGATTTTTTAAAATAAATAGTTAAACACAAATTTATGGTTCTATGAAAGAGCATTTAAACTAGATAGTCTAAGTTAATCTGCCTCCTTGGACCCATAGTAACTGTTATTTTCCCAAAAACCAGTAGAATCTATATACTGAATCATCATCAGTTCCACTGTGTTAATAATGAAGCACAATAAATAAGTTCTTTTTTCTAAGAGCTTTCCTGGCTCCCCTATAAACATGACCTGGCCTCAATAAGACAACAGGAATTTCTTGAAGATCAATACTAAGTATAATGAAGTATTCTACATGATCTATATTCACTGGTTCCTTTTGTTAGTTAGGATGTACTTAGAATACTTCAGTTCATCATATAGGACAAACACAAAACCCCCACCGTTGCCTCTAAGAACATTGGACTAGGCACCCTTGAAGAAAGTTTTACTACCCTCATCTTTACCAGTCTTCCTTCAGCAGTCAATTGTCCCAGTGTACATGATATCAGCTCCTTTGCAGCCAGACTGCATCATCATTTGACACCTTACTGTATCAAAGGGTAGAGAACACACCTGCTACGGCAGTCACTGTTTGTGAAATCATCCAACTTGTTACAATTTGAGTGGTTTTCGAATCTGGGAGCATAGCTTTTGCTGTATCTTAGATTCCAACACCTTCCAACAAGCTGCCGACACCTTGATACAAGCCACGAATTCCATCAGACATGGTGATTTTCACAAGGCAGTTTCCTAGGCTTTTGAATTCTCTCTCAGGGCTAGATTTCCCAACCTCAGCTGCCAGGCGGGTTCTTAAAAAATCCAAGGGCTAAACAAAGCAGAGAGAAGCGGCACCAGCTGCACTACCAGAGGCAAGACTGTCCCTAAAATACTTGTCCACTCCTCCCCAAGACACCTGCATATACTCATCCTTAAAGGCAAAGTTAAAGGCCTGGCTGGGGAAATATCTGGGGACATTGGCTAAGTTACCCCTCCAGAAGGAAAACATCTTTAGTTCTTTTGGAATTTGGACTATACAATCCATTATGCATTTGTACCGCTTATCTTTAGCAATTTGTCTACTTGCAGGCTGCGCCTGCGACAGTAGTTTAATTCTCTCAATTGGGGTCACTGCAGTCTTGGAAATTGAGCTTTTATGTCATTGGCCAGGAAGACCATGGTGAAGGAGATGGGCGGTTCCATCATGGTTCCAGACTAGGAAGGTGTTGGCGTTGGAGAAAGCCGGTGAAAGAGGACTGAAATCTGGAGAACTCATTGCTGCTTTCCTAGCTCTTGGCTGTATCCATTTTGATTTCTCAAAATGTAGTATACAAGGTTTTTGTTTGGTAATCATTTTCAGGAAGACCAATGTTTTTTTTTTAAGACTAGATCTCCCTATCTCACTCATTCACTCACCCAGGAAGTACAAGAGCCACTCATAGACCCAAGCCTGCTGCTCATTGTCACAGAAGTCTTGACCTCCTCCAATATCTGACCTGGGTCAGTTCAGCCCTTTTTAGGCAGCCTGATGGCTTCAGGGGTTTACCACATCAGTGTGGGACTTACTGCCGACACCCAAACAGCTTTAACCCTACTGAAGTTTGGAACTCCCAAACTTGGCTGATTAACCAGTGCCAGGCTCCTTAACAGCAGGAGTTACAGGTGAGCATCACTGTGCCCTGCTCAATGATACTTAAATTATCTTTTCTTTTCCTGTTTTCCATGTCACTTCTTCTTGTTAGCAAATGCTTCATATGCTCTAATTTCTCAGTCTTTTGATTTTATTCTAATTTATTACCTCACTGAATCATTGAGTTGGTTTATTTTTTAGGTTGCTGCTTACTTGGGTAAGGTTTGAACTATCTGTTCTAGTCTGTTTATTCTCTTTCCAAATGTTCTAGTTTCATTATTTATCTCCTATTGTTATTGCTGTAGTTGGGAGAGTTAAGGTGGTAACGTGAAAGGTTCCAGTCAAAACAAGATCTTTCATAAAAACTCTCTAGGAACAATGAAGGAGAGCTCTAGAGGACACAAAGATTAATCATTAAAAAAAGAAAACCTCCAAATAACCCCTCCATTCTATCCAGGAATCTACCAGAAGTCAAAGTGATCTCTAGTTGTGTCCCGCCAGTGAAAGCCTGGTCTACTAGGGAAGTTCAGAATCCCTGAATTTCCCAGTGGATGGCAGAGTTAGGGACACCATGATAAAAACTGAGAGCCATTATGTATCCAGGAGACAAACTCTGTGCCTGTGAAGTGATCTTTTCCTAGGAATTTAGAAAGCCTGAAACTTAACTGACAAGAAATAGGCCAAAACCTGTATGAACCTCCAGGCTCCTGTCCCCTGAGAGGCGAATCAGGGTGTTACCATCTTTACTACCTCAACTTTTGCCTTTTCTCAGCATTCTGATTTCCTCATTCTACAACCTCCTCAGCTCTCATGACCTCAGTCTCCAGCAAAGGAGTCATTATGCCTTAAATACCCAGTTGAAATAAATTTGCCTCAGGAAACAAACTAGGAATTCCTAATTATATAGCTAGCTAGAATGAGGGTTAGACAGCAGATACACAGCATGTATGCTCATTTGTTACTTTTGGATCTATGGAAAGGCCTCTAATATGTTGGATCAGTACTTGGTAGTACTTAAATGGATAAGAATCACACAAGATTAGGTGACATAAAAGAAAAGATATCAACAAAAACACTTTAAAAAGTCACATAGTATGAAAAGACATGGATTGGTTATGTGCTGCAACATTAAAGAAAGTACCCATATCAATGACATTACAGACCCTTTGAAGTACTGATGTAATTTCAAAATTCATTATCAGTAAAAAAATAAATACTAAATAGCAAATTATTTCGTTTTCATCAATAATTGCACTTCATTTTACCTTCAAGAAATAAATGAAATGCTGGATTTTCTAACCCACTGCATTAGAGTTTTATTAACTATGAAAAAAACTTTAAAATAATTTTTGAAGAAAGAAACAATTGTTTGGTTGTTACTGCAAGAAAATTAAAGAAAATAAAATAAAGTGCATTTTGATGTAGAACTTTGATATTGTTCAGTAAACTTGCCTCCATTTACTCCATTTAAAGTTATTTTCATTCTCAACAGTAGAGGGCACTTAAGTATACAGTGAAAATCAATTAACAAAAAGAATTCCCATTAAGATAATATTAAAGCTGCAGGAATTTTACAGAGGATCTACTTAATTTGAGAAACTGAGGCCCAAAGAAGTGAGGGGACTGTCTTTATAGCTAGGATTTTAAAGTCTCTTCCAGTATTATTTTATGGTAATATAAATACTGTGTGTAAAACCATTTTATTAATTGCCAAAGGATACAGAGATACAGAACCCAAGAAGCATACATACAGTCTAATGGACAAGGCAAGGACACTTGTAACCAAACTGAGACATTGAGGGATAATTGCACCATTTGGAGATCTTGGGCCCCAATTAAAATTAACAGCACTTCCCTACCTGCTCCTTCAATTACATTTTTATTGGATCCATAGCTACAGTGCTCTTCGGCTGCCCAAATACCCATACCAATTATGTTGTCATACCTAGGCCTGGCTACTCCTCCTTTGTCCAGGATCCAAAATGATCCCTGTATCTTCCCCTTTTCTCCTTTCCCAAATCAAAATCCCTAGTCATTCAGTAATGACTGAGTTCAGCCAAGAGGCTTACTGAGAAGACTGCATGAAGTACTACAGACAATGACTGACCTCAGAATAAGAAAAGCTGGGTTTAATTTCCGGCTTTGTCATTAACAAACTACATGACTTTGGTCAAGTCACGTATCTCTTTGATAAGATTAAGGGTTTGTACTAGATCTCTAAGATCCTTTGTGACTCAATATTTTCTCTTCTGACTGATTAATGTAATTCATAGTATCATATGAATGATTGATAGGGCTAATCTTCTGTGTATCATCTGCATTCAAAAAAGAGAAGTTCTAATTAGGAAAATGTGCAATATTGGGGGGAGGGGTTATCAAACTTTTAAAATTTAACCTGGTTCTCTACTCTAGAAAAAAAGAGCCAGAAGTTTGTCATTCTACTTTTGACAGGTTGCGTGTTGTAATAGTTTGTCTAACATGATATATTTTTGTTATGGTTCGTCTACTTTTTGGTCAGTATTCTGTTTATTATCATTTTGCACTAATTGGTAATGTAATAAAACTTAACATTCATGAATTATAAATATGGATGGTCTTTCTCCCCAGGAGAAAGTGCAATTATTTGCTGTCTGTTACTATATAAATTTCTCCATATGTGTAAAGACCCTAGATTCAGTGACAGTTGAAACATATTCTTATGAGGATGAAATATTTATGAAACTAAGTATTCTGTTAGTTTCTTTTTTTAGGGATAGCCTTTTAAAGCACATAAAACCCCCAAAACATATGCTAGAGGTCCTGTCTGAGAAAAATTGGTACTGGGAAAAGGTCATTTGAAATGAATCAAATTTAAAACAGAGAACAATATTTCATAGTAAATATATTAAAAGTATATACATGAAAATGTAAGTGTAATATAAATAAAATATACAAAAATACGGTGAAAAAGGGTTTGATGAAACTTTATATACTAAAACTTGTAAATTAAGTTTACTTCATCTTATATTTGATAAAAAGTAGGCAATAATGACCATTATACACTATACATTATACACTCTTTCTTAGAATAAACAATAAAGGTGGGAGTTAATCAATCACTCCACCCCACTTGGATAAACAAGCACTTACTAAGTAAGTGAGTTGGTGTTCAGTCTTTTTGGACTATTTCTGACCTCATTTGAGGGTTTTTCTTGGTATATATAGATAATGGAGTGTTGCTATTTCCTTCTCCAGCTCATTCTACAGATAAAGAAACTGAGGCAAACAGGTGTAAGTAATTTGTCCGGGGTCAGAGAGCTAGTAAGTGTCTGAGATCACATTTGAACTCAGGTCTTTCTGACTCCAGGCCCAGGACTCAATTATAGCTTCCCTATTACTAAGTGCTATGTGCTAAATACAGTGCTAACTGCTGAAGACAGAAAGAAAGGGAAAATTGGAATCTTGGTCCTCAATTCACATTCTAACGTAAGAGACAACATGTAACAATTATGTGCATTATAGAATACATGGAGTTTGAGTGGGGGTAGGGAGAAAGGTGGGGGTGGGTGACCTCAGGGGGAAAGCACTACTAGAGTGAAAGACCAAGAAATGCCTTTATTTTTGTCAAGGTGTCAGATTCAAATGGAGTGGAGTGGTCTCAACCCTACCTTTACACCATCTTCTCAGTTTTAATATTTACCATCCTATCAAATCTACTTGAGTGTGTTGTCAAAGGTCAAATCCTGGATGGAAATTTTTCCTTTCTGACACCTTCCCCAGTGTCTTGTACTAAAGAGTATTCATGCAATTATAATCCAATTTAGTAATTCTTATTCTGGCATTGTTCCAAATATATGATGGCATCACTTGACAAACATCATTTTTACAAAGTCTTAATCGGCTGCTGCCTATTTTGTTGCTTTCAAAAAGGAATGTCCCTACTCCAAAAACAATAAAGGAGGACAAAGGAAAAGAAAAGCAAGCCTTCTGTCTTGGAAGAAAAGCCTCTTCCAGGACAGAATTGCCTGAGCATTTGGGGCTCTCCTCACAAGGAACAGGAAACTTTGGTTGACTTTAGGCAGCTTCTCACTCTTAGGTGAGAAACCAAAATATCCCGGGTTTAAAACAAACAAAAATAAAAACCCTATCCTTAGTGGATGGGACCATCCTAATTGGGGTTTGCACAAAATTTTCTGAATGTTCTTTCCTACACAGGGCATACTAAATTTCCTCTAGGGGTCCCTATAGTATAAGTAATTCCACTAAAAGTTCAGAAAAATGAAATTTCTTCTGGGTTTCTATTTCAAAGGGCATCTGAAATTCCTTCCTAAATCCCTGACAGTTCAAGGACCCTCTAGTGGAATTCCACACTAACCCAGTACCAGTACAAGCATACTCAATTAAAAACAAAATCAGTTAAGTCTCAAATAATTTGGTGGTTCTGAAAACTGGAAAACCTGCAATACCAAAAGATCTCAGAGAAGTTCTGGACCTGATGGGGTGCATGAACCCAGGTCCTAGCACCATATCTCTTTCCAGCCCAAAGACTTTCTCTGGCAATAACTCATGAGTGGGCCCCAGGGAGGCAGAGAATCTCTCCCTGTTACAAGAACAAACTGACCTTTATAGAATTTCCCTTGTATGAACTGGACTATCTTGTAATAGCAAAACTATAATGTACTGATACTTATACAATCCAGAGGTCAAGCTATAGAAGTCATCTTCAAAGGCTACCTTGTTACAGACATAGCCAGTCAAAAACACAATGCTTAGAACCTACCTCCCCTACCCACCAGGGTTTCCAGTAATGAACAATGCCTGAGTCCAGGGTACAGAAACTGTATCTTCCTTCTTGCCTCCAAACCACCTGATTAGCATACCTGACACACCTCTCACTGAACTTTTTCTATATAAGCTTTAACAACACCCTTATTAAGTTACAAGTTCCCTAAGGAGTTCTATCCACCATTTCCGTAATATAATAAACTTTTTGCCACTTAACTGGAAAACTGCTTGGGTCTGAGAATTCTTTCTAAATGACTCTGCTCTGTACTTTGATAGTTTCGGGGTCCCTGCACCCCTAAACTGCATCAGATCCATATCACAAATAAAGCAAGAATTCTAGGTCTGCTTAAAATTAAAAAAAAGAAAATATAAATATTTATGAACTATCATAGTATGTTCTGGGTAAATTGCTAGGCACTAATATTTTTAGGAATGTGAACTCCATATTTCTTATATTAGCTTTAATACCAATACGAAGAGAATTCAGTGATACTGAATGTATCACTACTTAAACATTAACATGTATGTATATATATAAAAACCTGCAAAAACCACCTAAAAATTGGTCTGACTTAGGAAATACACGAGAAAAACTGACTGCTGTATAATTTCATTTTAAAATAAGGGAAAAATAGCCATTTTTTTTCTAGTTCCTTTGCTGGAGTATAGAATAAGAGACTTCTGGTGGAGAATCTCTCCACAAATGTAAAGGGACCAATTTCTATCTCAGACCCGTCCTATACGTAGTCCATATAAACTTTCAGAATCCTCATCTCCATTCAGGTCCCTAGAGCGCACCATCTCCACCATGAGTGTGTTCTAAGGGTTCTTCTGAAAGGAAGGTCGAACCTTCCTTCCCTCCCTCTGCCCACTCCTGCGCTTTATCACAAAATCAACTGGGAATCATTTAGTTAGCAAGCCTTAAGTAGCTTTTTGAAAGAATTAGTTTACTAAGATGGTACAATATGAAAAGTTGATACAAAGTGTCTGAGAGAAATGATTATTAATAACTAATAATTTGGGGAGAGCCAGAGTTCCCCCTTTTTCTATTGTTCCCAATTCAAAGTTCAGCCTCTTGAAGGACATTACTGATGAGATTGAATTAACTCTCCTCAGTCTTGATCAGATCCCACCCAACCTGAAAAGGAATTTAACCCTATTGTGTTCTACTCAGGTTAGGGTAGGAATAAATTCTTTGATTAGAATCCCCAAGGTTGGAGGTGTTGTTGTTGAGTTTGTCCTTCATTGCTGAAGAAGCCCATGCCATCAGAGAAATAATGACATAGCTTGCATTTGACTTTGTTTTGAGTGAGGGAGGGCTGTGCAGGTCACCAGCCTCACTTCTCCTCCAGAGCCGTCTGAATCCAGTGATCAGATATTCGTCAGGATGACTGGAGATGCCCCGGGATGCACGAGGAGATCTTGGCCCCTTTAGGTCAAAGATTATTCAGATACTGACTTAGGGTGAGGTGAAGCCCATTCATTGAATCAGCCTGTTTAAGAAGTAGCCAGGGAGTGGCTCCTTTAATGAGGCAAAGAAAAATGAAGACATTTCAACAGTTACTATTGATAATCCATCATTACTTGTTGATTATAGAGTTGGTTGCCACCCTCTGGAGCAGCCACTTTTCCCAGGTCATTGAGCCTGTCACATGAGGGTCTTTGGCATTCCAGAGTGTCACTGACCTATTTTATTAATCACATGCTAATCTTATTAATAAAATGATTAAACTACCCAGAAACTATGTCTCTTGAACTTTTAAAACATTACATGTCTCTCCCCAAAGCTGAGTGACGTGCACGTTTCCATAAATGAATACAAGAGAAAATGGGCTCAAACTTATAGAGCACATGTGACTGAAGGGTAACTTATAGCTTCTGGTTGCTGGAAGTCCCTTTCTCTCATTCATAGGGTACTCAGAAATTTCCCTTAGGCATGGTATGGTCTCTTTTATTGGGTTTCTTGTAGAGTCATAAATCTAATCTGTCCTTAGCTCCTAATAGGTGATCCAGGAATACTGTTTGGGCCAGGTGGGAAGATGATCCTCTGGACCATTCAAAGCTAAAAGTTCTTCCTCTTCTGAAAGGGTGATTGTAGAGACCTGGCCAAAGCCAAGGCTACTTCCTTCTTCCTCTCCTTCCTTCTGAGGGAGATAGGGGAAGGGAGAAAGGGTGATTATGCATGACCAAAGTTCATTGGTAAGGGACTTTCTCTTTACTGTTGGAAATCAATGAGCCATGTCTATGTGAGGGCTAGGGTGGAGTTGGCAAGTTTGAGAGAGAACGTTGATCTCTTCAGTTTTTATCGAGCTTTTTTTGAGTCTCTTCAAGTCTCTTTGGCTCTTCAGTCATTTCAGGCATCTGGCTTTTAGAGAGGAGATGGAAAATGCCGACCCTACTTAAGGTGACTGAAGGAAAAGAAGTCAATATAAGAGGAGCTAGCAGTTTCCATCATGCCCCTGTTTCCAATTTGATACACTAGACACTTGGGAGAACTTCCCCTTGGGTGAAATATAGTAACAGATTGTTTTAATGATGTGATCATTATTTAATTTAAAACCTGATACTGCTCGATCACTTTCCTTCATGTGTCTTTTCATTGATTCCCTTGATATTTTTGGTTCTTCCAGATGAATTTTGTTATTATTTTTCCTAGCGCCATAAAACAATGCATTGGTAGTTTAATTGGTATGGCACCTAGTGAGTGAATTAATTTAGGCAGAATTGTCACTTTTATTATATTGGCCCAGCCTACTCATAAGCAATTAATATTTCTTCAATTGTTTAGATCTGTATTTAAAAACACTGAAAAGTGTTTTTGTATAGTTCCTAGGTTTGTCTTGACAGGTAGACTCCCAGTGTATTTAATATCATCTGCAATTATTTTAAATGGAATTTCTCTTTCCATCTCTTCCTGCTAGACTTTGTTGACAATATACAGAAATGCTGTTGATTTCAAGCTATCATTCTTTTTTTAAAAAAATTTATTTTTAGTTTTCAACATTTGTTTTTGTAAGATTTTGAGTTCTAAATTTCCCCCTCCTTCCCTTCCCCCTCCCCAAGATAGTATGTAATATGATATAGGCTATACATGTACAATCATATTAAACATATTTCCACATTAGTCATGTTGTGAAGATGAATCAGAACCAAAAGGAAAAACCATAAAAAAGGAAAAAAAAAGAGGAGAAAATAATATGCTTCCGGATTTACATTCAGATTCCACAATTCTTTCTCTGGATGTGGATAGCATTTTCCATCATGAGTCTTTTGGAATTGTGTTAAATCATTTCAAGCCATCATTCTTAAGTTTCTCTCCACAGTTTATCCCATATATTTCCATAGATCAAATGTTTAAAAAAACACATTCTTTCCCTGATATCATAGGGAGAAGCAACTCACAGCAAGACATTTATCAACTGTGATTTCAAAGCTGCCAGCACAAACTGCTTTTTTCTGCAGTATTACATTTGGCTCTTAAAGATACAGAACCAGTACCTATACTTCTCTGTGTGAGTCAAGTGAATTGAATATTTGTTTATTTGTATCACTTCACTATATATCTTCAATATCAGAGAAATTGCTGGAAAGATTTTCCTCCCATTTAACTCTTTCCTTTTTAAAAAAAATCTTAAATATCAAAAATAAAAAAGCCATATAAACAGAATACTAAAAGAAAGTTGAATATGAAACCATGAGTTTCCATTTCATATTACTTGCTTTTAAAAAAAAGTATAATATTCCACATATTCATTTTAAAATTGTCCTGGTTGTCTGTGCTTCTTTCTGAACCTCCTTGTAGCAGTAAGTACCCCGACATACACAGTGGGGCCGCTGTCACAGGTTCTTAGATCTAAAAGGAAAGGAAATTTCTGAGGGGTTGACAATCACTTTAATCAAGCACATGTATCACTCACTTAGTTCAGGGGAAAAAGTCAGCACCTGAACTTCAGAGAAAATACAGAGAAATCAAAAATCAACAGACATGTTTCCAAATGTCTGACATAAGCAATATATACATCACAGATCAACAGACAGATCCAACTGTCTAACCATTATATACTCATATAGTTACCAGAGAGGGAAGTACCAATATCTGGGTGTTCAAAGCTGGGGAGTTGCTTAGAGGCTTCCCCATGTCTCATCTGGCACAAAAAGCTTCTTCCAAAAATTAAGCCCTGAAGTAAAACTACACCTAAGAGTCTTTATATACTTTTTAGAACCAAAGGGCATTATGACCCTTAAGAACCAGTGCTTCATTAGAAACTTAACAAAAGGTATGGGTCTTCCCACAAATCTTCCCTAATCAAACTCCCCTAAATGGGCAGGCTTTATTAAGGTGGGTAATATCTTTAATCACATTAAAATAATTAACAATCCAAATACATATACTGTTTCTCGTTAAAGAAATTCTAGTTTCTGTACTTTACTCCTAGTATAGACTCTGATAAAGGCAAGATTTAATCAGAGGCACTTGATTGTACTAAAACAAAAGTAGCAAAAGATTCTACTCTGCTTTCCATCATACTTCTGCACTGCTTTTAAAACAATGTTTTAATGTCCCCTTTTTTCCTTTCCCTCCACCCCCAGTTAAAAACTAAGAGAAAATTAAAAAACATTATAACTGTAACCCCTTCCCCAAATCTCATTGGCATGAGACTCTCTCCTTGTTGGTGATGAATGCTCTGTCCTGCATGAGTAGGGCAGAGTAGGTGATTTCTTTGAGTCTTTAGGACTCTTCAAGCTTTGGCAGACTAGAGCGCTTCTGGCTTCCAGTTTCAAGAAGGAAAATAAAAGAGGACAATCCCATTTCAGGTTGTTGAAAGAAAAGATTCTGGAAAGACAATGTCCCTATTCCCAGTTTGTTATTCTAGAGTTCTGAGGGAGTTTCTCGTGGGTGAGATCCAGGAAAGTCTTGGTTGATCTGAGTTACCTCCTTTCCAATGGGAGAGCTCCTTAATTCGGTATTGTCTTGTGTATATATATTCTCCTAGGTTTGTCTTCTCTGATTTTCACTTGCAATGATTTAGATAAATTGATTTTTTAAATACATACCATGTATGTTCATTGTGGAACTGGTATTTGGTGGAAAAGGGAATTTAGATTGAACCTGTACCCTAATCTAACAATATTTAAGGAAACAGATAGATATAATTCTAGTTTCATACCCCTCCTCTTTTAAGGAGCCACAGGCATCACTGCTGCTTGTTGGTCCACTACATTGATTAAGTCAAGGATGGCACCACAGGATAGCTTGGGAAATTCCAAGGAGTTCTGGCCAGCCATGCCAGAGCTTCGGTTCCTCCTCCTGTCACTGGTCATCCTTCACTGATTCAGGAATTTCCTTTTGCAATCAGTTAGCCCCTTCTGAAGGACCCAGATGTTCCTTGCTAGGAATGACCTTGAAGCTAGGAATGACTAGTTCAGCATTGCTTACAGGAAAAGAAACATAAGACAAAAGAAGTAGGTAGTCAGTACGTGTGTTCTATTGCCTATATGCAAGAAGCTACCATTTTTGCCAGGTTTGGGAAATATTCTTAAGGGCAAAGTTTCTTCAGAGGCTTCTTGCTCACTGTTTACTACGTCCCAGAAACAATATTAAAATTCTCAGTTCTAGAGTAAGAGCAAAAGATATATTTCATTTTAAATTGATGCAGTCACTTTCTTACCCCCTGTCTGGATCATATTTGTAAATGTCCCTGATTTTGGAAAGGTCTCTGGGTTCCTGGGGAAAATTAAGAATTATCCTTTCAAGTGCCTCTCTTTGTACCAAAAAGTTCCAACCAAGTCTACATGGCACTGTTTCTAATGGCCTCCAGGACACATAGAAAAGTCCTGAGTAGTTCCCAAGTAATTTTTTTTTTAATTTTTAAAATTAAAATTTATTTAAAATTATGTGTGAAATATATATCAATATATTTTAAGTTGACAAACATAAAAAATTAACATTTAGATGTAAACAAGAATTAAAAATTGAATCCTCCTAGGGTGGGAATTTGGGTAGGCTCCTAAGGCAACTATTCTAACTACTATTCTTCATCCTCCCCACCCAACCTAGTGCTTTGTAAGCCTGATGGTTTGAATTATCAAAGATTGGCCTGGTGGTCAGAAAAGCTGTGAAAAATATTTTCTAGAGTTCATATGGCATACTCCTTGGTTTTTGTTTAGTTTTGGTTTTGGTCTTTGACAGTGGGAAGGCTATTTTTATTCTTGAGTGTTTCTAAACTTAAATTATTAAAGTCATTTTACTTGAATTTTGTGGTTTATTATTGTTTTGCATTTTGAGCACATATTTAAAAAAGGAATGTGCCTATTGAACTAAGGATTTGGGCTTAGGCTACAATATTTGACTGTGGGCAGAGGTTGGTTTGTTTTTGTTTTTTTAAAACAGTTTGTTCCCCATTTAAATACAAATTTTATAATAAGGTCTAAAAAGACTTTTGAGCTACCAAAATTTACCTATTATCCAGGGAAATTTATCTATATCTTGTGATACCTAAGTGTCAAATTTATATCACAGGTAACTAACAACATATAGATAAACTTGAAGATAATTAGCTGATAACCATTAGATAGAGATAAATCTATATGGTCTCTGCAAGTGGAGGTCTCTTTCTTCAGTATGTGTCTTTTTCTTTCTTTTTAAAAAATATATGATTTATTTATTTTTCAGTTCTTAACATTCACTTCCACAAGAATTTGAATTCAAAATTTTCTCCCCATCTCTCCCCACTCCCCACCCCAGGATAGCATGCACCCTATCCACCCTTTCCTCCAGTCTGTCCTCCCTTCTATTACCCACCCTTCTTCCATCTCCCTTCCTCTCTATTTTCCTGTAGGGAAAAATAGATTTCTACACTCCATTGCCTGTAAATCTTAATTTTCAGCTGCGTGCTAAAACAATTTTTAACATTCATTATTAAAGCTTTGAGTTCCATATTCTCTTCCTCCCCACCCACCCTCATTGAGAAAACAAGCAATTCAATATAGGTCATACATGTGTAACAATGCAAAGCACTTCCATAATAGTTATGTAGTAAAAGACTAACTGCATTTCCTTCTGTCTTATCCTGCCCTTCATTTATTCCATTCTGTGCCTTGACCTGTACTTCCATAACAATGTATGCTTCTGATTATCCCTTTCCCCAATTTACTGTCCCTTCTATTATCTTCCCTCTCCTATCCCTTTCCCTTTTGACTTCCTTGCAAGGTAAAATAGATTTCCATATTGAATTGAATGTGTGTTATTCCCTCCTTAAGCCAAATCCCATGAGAATAAGGCTCAATTATTTCCTTTCATCTCCCCCCCTTCCCCTCTACTGTAGAAGCTTTTTCTTCCCTCTTGTATGTGAGATGATTTACTACATTCTACCTTTCCCTTTCTCTTACTACTAGTACCTTCCATTCAACAGTAAATTTTATTTTTTTAGGTATTCTCCCTACATATTCAGGTCATCATATGCCCTTTATGTATACACACACATATACATACACACATGTACATATACATACCTACACATATATAATATATACATACATACCCATACACACACACACACACACACACACACACACACACACACACATATATTCCTCTAACTACTTAATACAGAAAAAAGGTCTCATGACTTACAAGTAACATCTTTCCATGTAAGAATGTAAACAGTTCAACTTTAATAAATTTCTTAATCCTTCTCTTTCCTGTTTATCTTTTCATGTTTCTCTTGTTTCTTGTATTTGAAAGTCAAATTTTCTATTCAGCCCTGATCTTTTCAACAAGAATGCTTGGAAGTCCTCTATTTCATTGAAATTCCATTTTTTCCCTTAAAGTGTTATACTCAGTTTTGCTGAGTAGGTGATTCTTGGTTCTAACCCTATCTCCTTTGACCTCTGGAATATCATATTCCAAACCCTTCAGTCCCTTAGTGTAGAAGTTGCTAAATCCTGTGTTATCCTGATTGTATTTCTACCATACTTGAATTGTTTCTTTCTGGCTGCCTGTAATATTTTCTCCTTGACCTGGGAACTCTGGAATTTGGCCACAATATTCTTAGGAATTTTCCTTTTGGGATCTCTTTCAGGAGGTGATCGGTGAATTCTTTCCATTTCTATTTTACCCTCTGGTTCTAGAATATCAGGGCAGTTTTCCTTGATAATTTCTTGGAAGAGGATGTTTAGGCTCTTTTTTTGATCATGGTTTTCAGGTAGACAAATAATTTTTAAATTATCTCTCCTGGATTTATTTTCCAGGTGAGTTGTTTTTTTCAATGAGATAGTTCACATTGTCTTCAATTTTTTCATTCTTTTGGTTTTGTTTTATAATTTCTTTGTTTCTTATAAAGTCATTAGATTCCATTTGCTCCGTTATAATTTTTAAAGAATTAGTTTCTTCAGTGAGCTTTTGAACCTCCTTTTCCATTTGGCTAATTCTGCTTTTTAAAGCATTCTTCTCCTCATTGGCTTTTTGGACCTTTTTTGCCATTTGGTTAGTCTAATTTTAAAGGTGTTATTTTCTTCAGCATTTTTTTTGGGGGGGGGTCTCCTTTAGCAAGCTGTTGACTTGCTTTTCATGATTTTCTTGCATCACTCTCATTTCTCTCCCCAATTTTTCCTCTACCTCTCTTGATTTTCAAAATCCTTTTTGAGCTTTTCCATGGCCTGAGACAATTCCATGTTTTTTTTGGAGGTTTTGGATGTAGAAGACTTGACTTTGTTGTCTTCCTCTGTTGGTATGCTTTGTTCTTCCTCATCTGAAAAGATGAAAGAAAATTCCTGTTCACCAAGAAAGTAGTCTCCTATAGTCGTATATTTTCCCTTTTTTGGGCATTTTCCCAGTCAGTTACTTGCCTTTTTGTTAAGTGGAGGGTATTCTCTAGGGACCTATAAGTTCTTAGTTCCTCCTTGGCACAGTCAAGGCAGAGGACTTCAATCCTCTCCTGACCTGTGCTCTGCTCTGTGAGCAATCACAAGCATTCTTATCTGCCCAAGATCTGTCAGTAGGATTCCTTCTCTACAGCCTCCACCAGCTCCACCACACCAGTGCTCCTCCCCTCACCCTAGGACCACCACCCAGGACTGAGACCCAGATCAGCTGCTCAATTCCCCCAGAGTCTTTAGACAGAGGGCTTTAAAAATGGATGCTGTTGCCACAGTAATTGCTGGTGCCCTGGGTCTGGGTCTAGGGCTGACCCTGATCCCTTCTCACCCAGATGAAAGAACTTTCTCACTGATCTTTGAAGCTATCTTTGGTGTTTGTGGGTTGAGAAATATTGGAACTGCAGCTGTTGCCCATGATTCTGTGCCCTGAAGCCTGACCCAGTCCTGACCCTGCCATTCCAAGCAGCCAAGGCTGGGCTCTGCTCTTCTCTGAGCCTGGTATGATAGACCTTTTCTATTGGCCTTCCAGGCTGTCTTGGTGTGGAAATCTCTTTCACTCTGTTGTTTTATGACTTCTGTTGCTCTAGAATTTGTTTAGAGTCATTTTTTTACAGGTATTTTATGGGCTATGGGTTAGAGATAGAGCAGGTCTGTTTTTCCACTCTGCCAACTTGGCTCTGCCCTCATTTGTCTTTTTCTGCTGGGGGTAAAACACTTTCCATTCCCAAAATTCAGTGTTCCCTTCTGATTGGAAGGTAAGGTGAATTCTAAGTAATTCCTTTGGAAAAACTTGAAAAAGGCTTAAATTATGCAGACTGCAAGGTTAAGATCAACACATATGGGAGGGATGGAAATTACTATCACTTTCTAACACTCAAATTATACAAATCCAACAAATGACAGTTAACTGCATTCAGAATGAAGATCGTAAAGGAACATAATATAGTCACATTAATCTTCAAATTCTAAATGGTCACAGACAGTTTGCTAGTTAATAATAGCATCTCCTTCTCAGGGTTGTTATGAAAATCAAATGAGATAATATCTCTAAAACACGTAGCGCAGTATCTGGCATATAATAGGTGTTTAATAAATGCTTGTTGTTGTTTGGCTGTTTTCCAAATGAACATTCTAATCCAAAACTTGTATCATCAAATGTCATAGGCCAGGGCTGACTAGGCCAATCTCAAATTCAATATTATATTGGAAAGGAACACTCATATGAAGATATGAGAAAATAGAAGAATAAGCAAAAGTGTATTTACTTAGTCATAGCAGGAAGATATTCAACAAGGAAGCCATGTTGATTCAGCTAAGTAGAGTTCACCCACTTCTATATTATCTTTCCTGTTCTTTTATTTACCAAAGTAACCCTCTTAAAACTACCTTGCATTCATTATACACACATACATATACATATATGTGTATATACACACAAATACACACAGACACATTATATCCTTCATAAGAATGTAATTTCCTTGAGATCAGTGACTTTTTTACTTTTGCCTTTGTATTCTCAAAGTAAATAATAATATCCTTGTTGATTGACTGAAACAAATTAGAGGAAAGGAGGAGAGACCTCCTACAACTATGGATGGGGAAGAGTTCTTAGTTAAAGTAGAGATGATCACAAGAGATAAAATAAAAAAAATCTTACCGTATAAAACATAAAAGTTTTTGCACAAACAAAAGAAATATAATTAGAATTAAAAGGCAAACAGTTAACAGGGGAAAAAAAAATCTTAGCTGTGAATTTGATAAAGGTCTGATATCTAAGATATATATAGGGAGAGGATTCAAATACCTAAGAGCTATTCCCTAATAGACATAAGTATTCAAAGGATATAAACAGTCTATTCTCAAAAGAAGAAAGGAAACTTGTCAATAAGTATATGAAAAATACTCCAAACTACAAATAATTAGAAAAATGCAAATTAAAGCAACTTTAGGATTCTTCCTCAACATGCTTTCTTCTAGCCTTTTTTTTTCTGACTTCTTTTAGTATTTTCTCTTGGACTTGGGAACTTTGGATTTTGGATATGATATTCCTGAGTATTTACAGTTTTCAATTTCTCTTAGGAGGTGTTTGGTAGATTATTTCTTTTTACACTTTTCCCTGGAGTACTGATATATCTCAGTAGTTTTATTATTTTTTGAAACATGGTGTAGCATGAACTTAAGGATGAAGCTTTCAGGGGCTTGTTAAGCATTTTGGATTTTGTAGTCCTAAGCATAGCAGACACTGAACATAAATCAATACACATTTTTTAAAAAGCTGGAAAATTTAGAGGACAAGTAGAGGGAGGTAGAAGAAAGAGAGAAGCTGGTCACAGAAATATAGCATGTTATATGCTAGACTATGTCTGTTGATCAGGCCTCTGAGGCTATTTTACAAGATGTGGTCTAGGACTAAAGACTGGATGTGGAAGGCTAGATATGTGCAGGGTAAGATTCTATACTAGAAATTTAAAAAACTTCAGACTAAACTTAATAACTGTGTCAAACAGCAAAGAGTTTTGTTTTTGTCATTTTTGTGTGTTTCCTCACCATCTCTTTGTTTCCTCCTGTTGCTGGCTGCATCTGGCAGACATTTCTTATTTGTTTCTTTGTAACATTTTGGTATATTTCTTATTCTGATTACATTTCCTTCACATAAAATCATGAATGATCATGGACTGTTTTTTTATGGCTGCTTATATGTGAATGGAGTATATAGTAAAAGGGAGATCATTGTGGCAATGAACAAAGAAATCAGTCTTCTCAGTGGTGAGGGGGAAAACAAATTTCTTCTCTAATCTGAGGAGTCTGAGCTTTTTGTCACTGTATTTGATTAATAACCCACATGAAGAATCTATTCTTTTAAGAAATTTAAACCACCCTAGGAAAGAATTTTGATGTTTTTGGGACCTTGCCCCTGTAAAAACAAGTAAATAAACAAATGAAAGTAATCCTCAAGTTTTTTTGGATCACCTAACCAGGGGTGGAGAATTTGTGGCTCTCTAAGTTCTCAAGTGAGCCCTTTGACTGAATCCAAATTTCAATCTGATTTGTTCCGTAAAATTTGGATTCACAAGTTCCCTGCCCCTGACCTAGAGATTTCAATAATATTTAGCTTTTTCATATAGTCACAGTTTGTAGGGAGTCCAAAGAGTCTTAAATTTAAATTAAAAATTTTAAATTCTTCAATTCTCCGTTTTCTATCCATTGTTTCTGATAATAGTTGTTTTATTTTTTCAATCTTTTGACTTCGTAGTAATATCTCTTGTTGTCTCGTGATATTATTGACTTCTGACTGCTCCATCATATTTTTCAAGGAGTCTACTACTTGGATAAAGTTTTTCGCCTTGTGTTTTAATCTATTTTCCTTCCATTTTTTCCCCTCAAGGGTCTTAATTCCATTTTTAAACTCCTATACTTTATCTCTTTAAGCCATTCTTGGATTGTTTGTATCCAAATCATTTTTTTCCTACGAGTTAACCTCCGGAACTTAATGGTGCTTCTGTATTCTGTTTCCTCACTATCAGTTTCTGGATGGACTCTTTCTGTTAGGGCTAGATTCTGTTGCCTCTGACCCTCTTTGATGGGAATGCGCAAACTCCATTCAGTTCTGTCCCCTTTTTAGTCTGGATGATACTGCTGCAACAGTTCTGTTTTGGGTGGGAAGGACTATAGGAGCCGTCCTCTCCACAGGAATCCCTAGGGTTTTGGTCTGTCTCCTGGTAGCCCAATAAGGGTTTTGGCCTCAACCCTCCTTTCTCCTTTTCCTTGCACAATTTTCAGCCACAAATTGCTTCTATCCTTAGAGTGGCCATGACAGGCTCCAACAGGCTCCTATAAGATCCCCAGTGAGGGTCCCAGTTACTGGGGCTTAAGAGCTATTATGACCATAGATCTTAGATGTTTTGATTGGCAACCTGGTGGTTCAGGCTCTCTGGGAACCGTCTCCTATGGTGGTCCTGGAGCAGACTGCTGGGGTGCTGGCTTTAGGACTTAGTAGGTGTCAGTTATATATACATTGCCCATCATGGCTCCCTGCTGTATCAAGTCTGGGCTGAATTCCCACTGGCTTTGGATGCCAATTCTTAGTTCTAATTTCTGCCTCCCTAGGCTTATATCAATTCAGAATGTCTTCAAGTTTCTATCAGCCTTCTTTTGAAGTCTGGAATGGATGGAAGACCTTAATGCTATTTCTTTCAAACTTCTCTTTATCATTTTTTTCTTCTAATCCATTTTTAGAACTTTTCTGTGGTGTTGTGGGAGAGTCAGACCCCTCTAGGAGTTTTTACATTGCCATTTTCTTTTGGATGAAGAATTCTTTGTTAATGTTGTTCAGCTGTGTTTGACTCTTTGTGATCCCAGGGACCAGCTGTCCATTGGGCTTTCTTGGCAAAGATACTGGAATAATTTGTCATTTCCTTCTCCAGTTTTATGCAGGTAGGGGTTAAACGACTTGCCCAGTATCACACAGTTAGTAAGTGTCTAAGGTCAAATTTGAACTTTGGTTTTTCTGACTCCAGGCCCAATTCTCTAATCACTGTACATCTTTAGGATAATGTTATTTAGACTCCATTTAAGTCTGAATCCTTTTTGACCAGCAATTACTGTTTGTTGTTTATTTTTTCCTATATTTCAGTTGGCTTTTCTTTTAGATGTTTACATGCTATTCCAAAAATATATATTTAATATTGATAATACTTCTTTATTTATGGTAATATTAAGCTTACCAGAGTTTCCATGCTTATCTCTTTTAACCATGTGAACTTTTATTATAACCTTACCTGACATGATTGCCACTCTTTTTTGTTTTCATCTAAGGCGTACTAGATTCTATTTTAACCTTTCATCTTAAAACTTGTAAAGGCAACCACACTGACATACCCAGGGTGGCTGCTAGCACAGGTTCTTAGATCTGTTTTACTAAGAAAGATAGCTGTTTAAGGCTTCAACATTTTTTTAAAAATTACATTCACTATTTTAGGGGAATAGTTAGCACCCTGAACTTCAGAGAAAATGCAAACATAGGAAAAATAAGCAGAGAAATAAAAATCAACAGACTGAACAGATTCTGCTGCTTGAATCAAAGCAATATTGCTATACACTTTACACAGATCCCTGGATCAAGAGACCCTTTACATCTGAGCAGTCAGGAGTTTGAACATACTCAGAGTTCTGACCAGGGAATCACAAGATCCTTCTCATAAGCAATTCCCCAAAGCAAAATACCAACTCAGAGTATATATACACTTTTCAGAGCCAGAGGGCATCACAACCATCATGACTCAGTACCTAATCAACTTAGTATCAAAAGGTGTACAAGCCTTTCTACAAGCAAGTTTTCCCACAAGCAAGTCTCCCCTAAACAAGCGTCCCTTAATGGATTCCACATGAAATCTATTAATGGGTGGGGAAGATCTTAAATCCCATTAACCTTACAAAACTCTGTGTGAATCTTTATGTTTCAAGTGTATCTTGTGAGCCACATTTTTTTGTGTTCTGTTTTCTAATCTATTCTGTCACCCTCAGTCATTTTGTGGGTAAATTCAATCTCTTGATATTTATGGTTATTGTTAGGTCTATTTTTCCCTTCATCATATCTTTCTATGTTTTAATCTCTTTTCCCTCATCCTCCTTATTTAACAAAGAAAAATAAGCTGATGAAAGAAAGAGATTGAAAGATTGGTTTGCCATTTCCTTCTCCAGCTCATTTTATAGATGAGGAAACTAAGGCAAACAGGGTTCAGTGGGAGTACTAATTATTTGTAATTGCAGTGATCCACTACTCCTCCATCCTTCCCTTTTTTCACCTAGTCCAGGTTTAAATAACTGGGTTTTTATCCTTTCTTTCTCTCCTTTTGATCTCTCTTTGATAATCTGTCCTCTGTAGTTAAAATTTATGTTGATTATGATTATTCCCTCAGCAACATTACCCTCTCACTTTTTCTCCCTTAATTTGTTTTTATTCTGAACTTAAAAAAACCAAATAAAATGATCATTTCTATATACAAAGTAACATAGAAAATGTAAGGTTCATATTAAATGTGTAACATATTCAACATTAAATTTCAAAACTGTCCTGCTTGTTAGGGTTTCTTTCTAATTTTTCTTCTATTCTCTTAAGTTCATTTAAGAAAATGTTTCTGTATCTTTTCTCTCTCTCTCTCTTTTTTTTTTTTTGCTTCTTGACTCTTCCCCCAAAAAGAAAAACAAAATTGTAACAAATATGCCTAGTCAAGCAAAACTAAGTTCCACATTGGCCATATCTGAAAATATTTGTCTTATTTTGCACCTTAAATTCATGGGTAGCATGTTTCATCATTGCTCCTTTGGAAGTATGGTTGGTCATTGCATTGAATTCAATTAAGTCTTTCAAAGTTGCTTTTCTCTATTATGTTATTATATATATTGCTCCCCTGGTTCTTCTCACTTCACTATTTATTAATTTGTACAAATCTCAGGTTTATCCGAAATCAACTCCTTTGTCATTTTTATAAATTAATAATATTCTATTATTCATATCCCACAAATTATGCAGTCATTCCCTAATTGATAGGGATCTCCATAGATTTGCAGATTCTGCTAGAAGAAAATGAGCCGGTGTAAACCTTTTTATAACATGTCCCTTTCCTCTGTCTTTGAGCTCTTTGGGAAATGGGCCTCATGTTTCTAGCCTCCTTTTGAAACTTTACTTCTTCCTTTTCCCTATCCCTATGCCTACTTATTTCTCTATTGATTTTAATGTATATCTGCTCTAAAATCTTGTGAATGTTCAACTTTCCTTATCCTAGTTCAGATGTGAGTAAGCTTTATTAGATTCCTGCTCAACTTATATTTGCTATCTTCTGACAGCATCCAATTAAGAGACATAATTAACTTCCTCCTCCTTCTTCCTTATTTCTCCTTTAATGACTTATTTTTTTACTCCCTGATCTTTATTTTCTTAAATCAAGCAAAAGAGCATAAAACTACTCACAGGTCCTGAGTTTGTCTTTCTCTGCTCCCTTTTTGACTGATAAAGACAGGGATTTTGAAGTGACAAGAATCTCTTTCCCCTAATAGTCCTCTGATTAATAATTTGATGTTAAGCTATTTTTGAGATTTTCCCCTCTTCTTGACCCTATCTGAGGTTTCCTTGACAAAGATACTGGAGTGGTTTGCCATTTCCTTCTCCAGCTCATTTTAAAAATGAGGAAACAGAGGCAAACAGGGTTCAGGGACTTGCTCAGGATCACACAGATACTAAGTGTCTGAGGCCAGATTGGAACTCAGGTGGATGTCTTCCTGATTCCAGGCCCAGCACTCTATCCACTGCATCACTCAGTTGCCTCTGATTATAATTTAGCCTTCTCAAATTGCTCAAATATAATTGCCTCTCTTTTTTTCTCCTTAATTAATTAAATTTTAAGGCCATTATTATTTCTCCCTCTTGTTGCCTGCCCCCCCCACTGAAAAATTAAAAAACAAAAAATAAAAACCTTATAATAACTATACATCAGTGCATAACATATACAAAACAATTTCCCCTATTAGTCATGTCCAAGAATGTATGTCTCATTTTAGGTAGGTGGCATGGTTTTTTTGGCTTTCTGTATACCAGATGCATCTTTCAAAGAGTCTTTCAAAAGTCTTTGAGATTCATAGTCTTTCAAAGTTGTTTTTCTCTATAATGTTGTCCTTCCAGTTCTGCTCATTCTATTCTGCTTAAGTACATAAAGGTTCTTCTGTCCATTGAAATTGTACATTCATCAGTTTTTATGGAATAATTATATTCTGTTACTCATATGCTATAATTTGGTTAACCAATCTCCAAAAGGAGGACACCCTCTTAGATTGTAGTTTTTGCTACTCTGAAAAGAGCTACTATAAATAGTTTTAAAATATAGCGCCTTTTTTCCTTTTTTTTGATTGCTTTGGGGTATTGGCCCAGCAATTGGGTCAAAAGGTATGGCACACTTTAGTAACGTTGGGCACTGTTTCAAATTGCTTTCCAGGATGGTTAGAACAATACACTACTGTATTGGAACCCCTTTAACATTTATCCTTTTGTCATCTTTGCCCAACTGAGGGGTATGAATTAAAAATTCAGAGTTGCTTATTTTGCGTTTCTCTATTAGTGGTTTGGAGCCTTTTTTTGTAGTGTTGACAGCTTGTATTTCTCCCTCTGAAAAGTGCCTGGTCATCTCCTTTGATCATTTACCAATTGGGGAATGGTACTTAGTCTTACACATTTGAATTAATCCCTTATATATCTTGAATATAGGACCTTTCTCAGAGAACCTCACTGCAAAGATTTTTTCCCCAGTTATCTGTCTCCCTTCTAATTTTAACTGCATTAGATTTTTTTGTGCAAAATGTTTTAATAGTATTTAATCAATTTGTCCATTTATTATGTGGTACTTTCTATTGTTTCTTTTGTCATGACCTTTGTCCCTATCCATAGCTTTGAAAAATAATGTCTTCCTTTCTCAATTAATTGCTTATGATGTCTCTTTTTTATGTCTAAGTTATATATCCAGTTCAAGTTTATCTTGGGATAGAGTGTGAGATGTTAGTCTATGCCTAATTTTTCTCAAACTGTTTTCCAGTTTTCCCAGCAGATTTTTTTTTTTAAATCAAGAAAGGATTTTTATCAAACTGAGGTCATGGGTTTATCAAACACAATTCTACTATTTGTTTGCTTCTGTATACTATGTACCTAATCTGTTTCCTTGACCAGTGCCTCTGTTTTTTAAATCAGTACCAAATAACTTTTAATAATTACTTTTTAGTCAGTTTGGGGATTTGGTATGGATGGACTACCTTTCTTCCCACTTTTTTTGGTTAATATTCTTGAAATTCTTGATATTTTGTTCTTCCATGACAATTTAGTTATTTTTTTCTTGCTCTATAAAATAATTCTTTGGTAGTTTGATTGGTACCACACCGAATAAGTAAATTATGTGGTATTATCTTCATTTTATTGGTTTGACCTTTCCATGAACAATTAATTTTTCTTCAATTATTTAGTTTTGTCTTTACTTCTTCAAAGAGTATTTTATAGTTGGATTCATATATAGTATGAATTTTTTGTTTATGAGTATATTGTGGTATGCACATCCTTAAGTATTTTATAGGTCCTGAAGTTATTTTGAATGGAATTTCTTTTTCTAGCTTTTCCTGATGGTTTTGTTTTGTTTGCAATATATCGTAATGATTATAACTTACATGGATTTATTTTATATTCTGCAACTTGGTTGAATTGATGATCTCAGCTAATTTTTTTGGTTTATTCTTCAGTGTTTTAAAGTATATCATCTTCAAAAAAATAAAAAGTATA
>CM053771.1:349907555-349974378 GCA_028658325.1 Potorous gilbertii | reverse complement strand
CATCTTCAAAAAAATAAAAAGTATACCATCTTCAAAAAAATAAAAAGTATACCATCTTCAAAAAAATAAAAAGTATATCATCTTCAAAAAAAGCAATAATTTGTTTATTTTTACCCTATGCTTGTTCCCTCAATTTCTCTGTCTTGTATTATTGCTAAGTGAGTATTTCTAGGGTCATGTTAAATTGTAATGGTGATAATGGGCATCATTGCTTTACTCCTGACTTTTGTATATCACCTATAATGTTTATTCTTGATTTTCCATAGTTATTATTTACTACATTGAGGAAAGATCTGTTTATTCTCGTGCTTTCTGGAGTTTTAAACAAATAATGAAAGCCTTTTCAGAATCCATTGATATAGCCATGTGGTTTTTATTATTGATTATTATTAACATCACACATATATATATATATATATATATACACATATATATATGCATATATATAGTCTTCCTGATGTTGAATTAGCATTGTATTCCTTAGTATAAACCTCATCTGGTCATAGTGTATAATTTTCTAATACGTTGTAACCTGCTTTGTTAATATTTTATTTAAAATATTTGAGTCAATGTTAATTCAAGATTCTGTTTTGTTTCCCTATTTTTCCTCTCTGCCTGTTTCAATGTATGAAGACTATATTTGTATCATGGAAAGAGATACTGGCTGTGCTGGGGCTCTTAGCTCTTCTTGGAGCCTTGGGACTGCTTTGAACTTCACTTCCCACCTAACTGCTTGTCTATTTCAGAGTTTCTGCAGGTGGTGGTCCTACTGTGCTTCTTTAGGCTGACCAGAGAATTCTGCAGGTGACTTTCTTCATTTCTTTTTTTTTAACTGGGGCATTCAAAAAGAATTATTAGAGTATTTTCAAGGGAACTGGGTTCCTGGGTTCCTTTGGGTTCTAGCATTCCCTCATTTTTCCACAATTCCTCGAAGGTTATTTTTTTTTTTTTTATGATTCTCTTGTCTCCTATATTTATGTTACTAAGCTCTAGTTTTCTCAACAATAATGCCTGGACATCTTCTGTTCTTGTAAGTGTCCTTTCACATCCCACTCCACCTTCCACCCCACTCCTAGAATTATAACTGTTTTTCAGGGTAAGTTATTCTTCCTTGTTAGCTTTTTTCTTTTGCCTTTTGGTATATCATATTTCAAGATTTCTTTTCCATTGTAGTTGATCCTGAGTGTTTTGTGCTTCTCTAACAGTGGTTCCTTAGCGCTGTATCACTTTCTTTTTGGCCTCTTGAAATACTTTTTACTCTTGGACATGAAAATTCCAAATTGCTTCTACAGAATTTTTGGGTATGTTCAATTTGGGATTACTTTTGGGAGGTGACTGGTAGATTGTTCATTTTTCACTTTGACCTCTGGCTCTCAGAGTTCTGAGCAGTTTTCTTTTATGATTTCTTGAAATATAGTATCCATATTTTGATTTCTGGTTTTCTTTTTTGTTCATTGTTTTCAAGGAATCCATTATGGCTTATACATTCTTCACCCCCACCCTTGCAAATTCTACTTGTGGTTATTTTGAAGCTATTTCCTTGCTATAGAATTTTCTCTTGGGATTCTTTTAACCTATATTTTTCTTCATTGCAATAGGAGATTTTTCTGCTTGTTCATTTCCTATACTTTTAGTTGCTCAGTTAGGATTTTGTGCTGGGGTCTCATTGCACTATTGGATAGGGTGAGTAGGCTCTACTTTTTCACTCTGCATTAGTTCATAAAAGCCTTTACATGCTTCTCTATATTCATAATTTCTTACAGTACACTATTCTACTACATTTATCTACCACAATTTGTTTAGTCATTCTCCAATTGAGGGGCATGTGCTTTGTTTTCACTTCTTTGCTATCAAATGCAAAAAAAAAAAATGCTATTATATATATATATATATATATATATATATATATATAATATCACTCTCTATATAATATATATATTGCTATCAAATGCAAAAAAATGCTATTATGTATATATAATATCACTCTATATAATATATATATATATATATATATAAAATATCACTCTCTCTATTTATAAATATCACTCCTTGATGATAGTCTTCCTGATCACCTTCTTCAATACTGGTTACACTTTCATTCATTCCCTTCTGCTCAATGGTTATGGTAGAGGACTTGAAATACTTTCTGCTTCCCCACTTCCAGGTTTTCACTCCAGGGCTTAGTAACCCCTTCTCCTTTGAGGTCTATACAATTAATATCTTCTACCCAATCAAAACCCAGGTAACCATTTTCTACAGAACTCTAGGACTCTTCCCTTCTCTCCTCAACAAGTTCAGTACCTGGCTCACAATTTTTCTTTTCTCTCCAACTCCTGCCCTCATACTTTTTGTTATTGTTGTTTCAGTCCTGTCTGATTCTTTGTCACCTCATTTGGAATTTTCTTGGCAAAGATACTAGAGTGGTTTGCCATTTCCTTCTCCTACTCATTTTACAGATAAGGAAACGAAGGCAAACAGAATTAAGTGATTTGCCCAGGGTCATATAGTTAGTAAATGTTTGGGGCAAGATTTGAACTCAGGTTTTCCTCATTCCAGGCTCTGTTTTATCCACTGAACCATTTATGTGCCTTGGCCCTCATACTATGGGACGTGAAAATATATATTGACGCTCTTAATACCTAAACCATTCAGTTCCTCAACCTACTCACTTCCTATGACCTATTTCTTTCCATCTCAGTCACAAAGGTAGTCAAACCCTTGACCTTACTATCATCCTCCATGTTCAAGAACTGTGAAATCCCCTTACTGACCATCATTTACTGGCTTTTCACCTGTCCCTCTGCCTTACCTTACCAAACCATACTCTTCATTCACACCATGACCTCCAATCACCTCAGTCCTTTTCCATGCCATCACCCCTGCACCTACTCCTCTTTCCTTTTCTCCCATCTTGACCCTTTTGTGAACCAATTCAACTCTACACTGTCCTCTTGAGTCCCTTGTCATATTGATGATTGCACCCTGAGATGGATGTTGATAGCACATGACTCTGTTTCTTCTCCTCTCCTTTTTTTTAGAGCTTTGCTAATTTTCTAATATAACTAAAATTATATATATATATATGTACACACACACACACACACACACACACACACACACACATATATATATATATATATATACATATATTTACATTTTCACCATAGTCATATTGCATAGAAGAATTAAAATGGATTGGAGAAACCATATAACAAACCAAAACATAATACAAAAGAAAATGATCTGCTATAATCTGTGATGGAATTCCATAGTTCTTTCTCTGGATGTGGAAGCTATTTTGCCTTAAAAGGCCATTGGGAATTTTTTAAGTCCTTGTATTGCAATGAAGTTCCAAGTCTACCAGAAAAAATCCTTGCACACTGTGGTTGTTGCTGTGTACAAAGTTCTACTGGTTCTGTTCCTTTTGTTCAGCATCAGATCATATAAGTCTTTCCAGGCCTCTCTGAAAGTCTTCCTGTTCATCATTTCTTATAGCCCAATAGTATTCCACTATATTCATATACCATAATTTATTCAGCCTTTCCCCAAGTGATGGACATCCCCTTGATTTCCAGTTTTTGGTCACCACAAATAGTGCTGCTATAAATATTTTTGTACATGTGAGACCCTTTCTCATTTTTATGATCTCTTGGGGATACAGTCCTAGAAGCGGTATTGCCGGATCAAAGGGTATGCACATTTTTGTAGCCCTTTGGGCATAGTTCCAAATTGCTCTCCAGAATGGTTGGATCAACTCACAGCTCCACCAACCATGACCAAGTCTCCCACATCTTCTCCAACATTTATCATCTTCCTTTTTTGTCATGTTAGCCAATCTGATAGGTGTGACTCAGTTCTCTATATATTTTTAAAATGAAGCCTTTATCACATACACTAGTCGCAAAAATTCTTTCCCAGTTTTCTGCTTCCCTCCTAATTTTGGTTGCATTGGATTTGTGCAAAATCTTTTCCGTTTAATGTAATCAAAATTATCCATTTTGCACTTCATAATGCTTTCCATCTCGTTTAGTCAAAAATTCTTCCCTTCTCCATAAATCTGATACACTATTCCTTGCTCCACTAATTTGTTTATAGTATCATCTCCTCCATCTTCTTAACCCCTTTACAATCTAGCTTTTGACCTCATCATTCTATTTGAACTGCTCTCTCCAAAGTTTGCCAAATCTAATTGCCAAATTCAAGTCTTTTCCCAATCTAATTCTTGAACTCTCTTTTGATTCTCCCATTCACTGTAGATTTTGGGGACATCACTCTCTCCTGGTTCTGGTTCTCCTACTGAACTTCTCCTTTTTGGTCTCTTTCATTTAATCCTCATGCAGACAATGCCCACTGACCATAGTGACCAACAGGGCTCTGTCCTGAGCCTTCTTCTCTTCTCCTTTGCACTTTACTTGGTGACCTCATCAGTTCCCAAGGATTTAACTATCATTTCCATGATTCTCAAATCTGTCTATCCTGCCCTGTCTGATCTCCAATCTCCCATTACCAATTGCCTTTCAGATATCTTGAACTGGATGCCCAGTAGAGATCTTAAACTCAACATGTCCAAAATGAAACTTTTCATTTTTCTTTCAGACCACGTCCCCCTCCCAGAGGTGTGGGGCATGTTCAGAGAGGACCAGTACCTCTGGTGTATATCTCATTCACCCAACTCTGACCTGCAGCTCCAAGAAGCTGTACAAGATGCAAACCCTTTGGTGAGTAAGGATTGTTTACCCCAAGCATGTGAAAACTTCTGGCAGATGATAACAGTTTGTTCCAATAGCCATGAAGGCATGCTGAAGCATGTGTTCTGGAATAGAGTTTGGGACGGTCATCCATTGCACCTTGATCCATCACCAGTTGTCTTGACTTTTATCTCACCCCTCCTCTGGACTCTGGAAGAGTGAGGCCCAGGACTTCATGCAACTACACCTCACTTAAACCCGATTTATATGCATATGCGTATCAAAAGACATCGCCCATACCATTTTACCATTTTTACCTACCTCAAGGTCCTGTGGCAGTAGGTAAATGATAAAGCCTCAGGTATGGATAATTGGGAGCTATAGTCATAACCCTGAACACAGGCTGCCCAGGCCATAGGGTCATCTTCTCACTAGACTGAAGCAGCACTGGAATTTAGCAGCCCCCTGGGGATCTGAGCAGCCTTTTTGAAGGACTGCGCTGCTCACATCTTGGCATGAAGAGGCTAAAAAAAGTGCCCTAAAAATTGCTTCATCCAACCCAGGACGGCTTAGTGTAGCAGGTGGACATCCCACCCTGAAGTAGAAACATAAAAAAAGTACAAAATCTTTTGCAAAGATGGTTCCACTCACCAATGGTACATGGAATCTATGCACAACATGAAATCCAGGAGACTTGGATGATGAGGTGAGAGAACTCAGCAGGTATTGCATCCAAATAGTAACCCTGAGTAAAACATGGTTGGCAAATGAAGTTTACTTAAGTTGAAGCTGGATATTCATTTTTTTTCTGGAGTGGCTACCATGAATGGGACCACTGTGAAGCTGATGTAGGTTTTGCAATCAAAACTAATTTAGTCAACAAACTTTTAGACCTCCCAAAAGGAGCAAATGACAGGCTCACAACAATGCAATTGCCACTTGAAGGAAAATGCTAAGCCACCATTATCAGTGTGGATGCTCTCACCATGGCAAACTTTGATGAGGTCAAAGAAAACATTTTATGAAGACCTGGTGACGCTCTTCATCAATGTGCTGAATGAAAGAGGACTACCTTATACTGGATAACTTTAATGTAAGAGAAGGCAGAGACTACCAGAAGTGGCAGGGAATACTTGGGATTTGGAAACAGCAAGATTCACTTACTACTGAAGATCTGTGCATCTCATGACCTTCTCATCACCAACACTGTCTTCCATTTACTTAAACACAAGAAGACTTTGTGTTCACTCTCACAGCGAACATTGGCATTTAATAGACTATATCATTGTAAGGAGATGAGGCACAGAATGAGAGCGATAAAGATGATGTGTGGTACAGAGTGCTGGACTGATCCTCTCCAAGCTAAATATATGCGTTCAACAAATGCAGTGACTCCAAGGCAAGACTACTGGAAGACTTAATGCCAACAGATAGAGCTCCATGCACAAAAAGATTGTTGCTAAGTTGGAAGGAAAGCTGAATCAACACAAGCTTGGCAACAGAGGAGTAGAAAAGGAGTAGGTAGTTTTCAGAGATTTGAAGTATATTACTGCATTTACTCAACTGGGTCAAAACACTTGTAAACATCAAGATTGGTTTGACAAAAATTATTGGGAAATACAGAAGCTGCTAAATGAAAAATGAACATTCCACAGAGTTTACTAGCAGAATAGTTCATCCATCTCTAAGAAGGCAATGTTTAACTCTATTAAAAAAAAAAGTGCAGCAAAGCTTAGAGATGCAGGATTCTTGGCTCAGTAAGAAGGCAGATGAAATTGTTTTATTTTGATAGTAACAATTCAAGGCACTTTTATGATGCCCAGAAGGCAATTTATGGGTGAAAGACCTATGGTGCATCCCAACTACTCAGTATTGGTGGAGCCGCATTGATTAGTGATAAGCATATGATCCTGGAGAGATAGGCTGAACACTTTCATAGTGTTCTCAATAGAACATAATCAATCAATGCTGAAGCCATTGACTTTATACCTCAGGTTGAAGTCAATCTTTATCTAGCTGAATTTCCACTTGAATATTTTATGTTTTATAAATATTAATCTATTTCATTTCAGTTATGAGTTTTTTGGTTTACAGTAGTAAAAATTTTTTCTAAAAATTTCCTTTTTTCCCCTCTTCACTTGCAAATTATTCTTTTTCACTTTTGATATTGACAATATGGTATTCCTGTCCTTAAAAAAAATCAAATCGTCTAATAGTTTGCCTATTAGCTATTTTCTCAAAAAAAAAAACCTCCCAACTTCTAATTTTGTAAGTCCATTTTTTTCAGTGTATTTATCTTTTTAATTTTCAGCGTTTCTATCATGGTGTTTACTTAGAAGTAGTTGATTTGTTGCTTTTCTAATTTTTTTAGTTACATACCTGTGATAATTGTAAACTTTACATCATTGATGTCATAGTTATTGTTTGATAAACTTATAATTACAGGATTCCAATGTGGAATCACTTAAGCTAAATGGTTCTAATGTTCATAGAAATTTATAGGCAAAAGATTTTGTACTTTTGCACTGTTGACTTTATGTTAGACAGATAAAGTTTGCAGCTCTCTGAGGATGAGTTCTTGACTTCTTATACAGGGCCGGAGTCATTTTTCTTCTGCTGCATTAGGTAAATTGGATTCTCTCCAGTTTGTGGTCCCCAAAAAAGAAACTGCTTCTGCCAGAGCTTCACTCAAGCCAGGTTATTGATAAGGGACCCCAAAAACTTTCCCACCATATCTGGGTCTGATTAGGAATGCCCCTTCCTATATCTGGCATTGATTACATGTTCTCAACCAAGTCTATTCTTGGGTACACATTTCTTTAGTTAATAAAGCCACACCCAAATACAGTCTCATTTAATTCCCTCTATGACCCTTGAAGATGTTAAAAGTTTTGGGGGCACCCTTCTCCATTAGAATGTATACATTTCATTATCATTGAGCCCATTCCAATTGATCAGATATATTTACCTTTCTACATTTCTACTGGCTACTTTGTTTGCAATATACATTTACTACTAAGCTGAGATCTTTACCAGGAATGCTTAACAGTTCCCTATTCCATTAAAGATTTATTTTTCAACCTAAAAGATTCTCAATTTGGCTTATAGATTATTTTTGGTTATAAGCCTGTTATCTTTTGTCTTACAGAATACTGTATTCCAAATTCTTCTTTCCTTTAAAGGGGTAGGTGTCTTGTTTTGTGTGATCTAGAATGTAACTTCTTTTATTTTCTGCTTATAGCATTTTTTTCTTTGAATTGGAAGCTCTAGATTTTCACCATGCCATCCTTGGAGTTTTCATTTTGAAAAGGAAATGAGTGAAAGATACTTTCTTTTTGCCTTCTAGTTCTAAAAGTCTGGGGCAGCTTCATGATTTCTTGAAATAAGAGTATCCAGTATTTTTTTTGGGGGGGGGAAGGGAGAGATGGAGGATTTCAATTAGGGCAATGATTCCTAGATTATCCCTTTTTGATTGGCCTTGAAAGATGATTATTTTTTATTTTGACCTTATATTTTAATCTACATTCCTCATCTTCCCCCCCCCCCCGGCATTTTCATTTTCTTTTCCTAGTATTTATTGTCTCATCAGGTCACTGTGTGCTTGAAGCATTCTAATTTTCAATGATTCATACCTGGATAAAGTTTTGTAACCCTCATATTGAGCTATTTATTATCTTCCAGTTCTTTCCATAGGACTCTCATTTCATCTGTATTATATTGATCTCTTACTTTATTTATTCCAGTCTACTAACAGTCTTTGTGGTTAAACCATATTTTTATTTTAAGTTCTGTTTGCAGTTGTTGTAGACATAGGCTCTCTTCTGGCATAGTGGATGTCCTTGGATTCATTTTCCTCTGTTGTTGGTGTCTTCTGCTTACTCACATTTCCATCCTTTTTTCTGAAATTAGACTTTTGTGTCAAAGCCAGGCACTGACTGCTCTTGTACTTTTAAGATGGGATAGTGGACCCTTGTTTTGTCCTGATGTGTACTATCAGGGTCCCACCACTGGCTTTTTCTTCTGTGGTGTCTGCTCTGAATGCTGACAGCCATCAGGGCTAATTAAGGTCAGCACATTATAAATCTTCAAAGCTGCAAGAAGCAAACTAAGCACTGTCCTCCTGGTTGGAGCTTTGTTTCTAATCCTGAGTCCTGGATCAGAGCTCTGTGGGTGCTTGATGATCCTTTGTTGGAGCATTCTGGCTCTCCTGTTCCCAGTACATAGCACTATTTGCAGGATTCTAGAACCCCCACAGCAACTTTGGTATAGGTGGAAGGTCTTCAAGTGCCTAAAGGCCACAGCTTTCCTGGATGGACCCCATCCCCAGTACCTACAGGCTTAAAAGTATTCACTTATGCAGACCTGGGCTGGATGAAGGTATTTATTGTCGTTTCTACTTGGGTTTCTTGGTCATTACTTAGGGTAGCGCTATTTTTCTACTTTGTGGGAGGCTGAGCTGTTCTGCCATCTTCACTAAAGTGTTGTGGAATGGCTGTTCTATCTATCTTGAAAAGTCAAGGATCTCTCTAGCTTGAAGGGCTTAGGTTATGTGAAAAATAAGAATTCCTATGTTGACATGGCTTTGAAAGGATAATTAGTCCATTTTACTTAGCTGTGTTTTAACCCTGCTTCTGCAGTTCATTTTCCTATGTTTCTACATGGCATTTGTTTAGGAAAATAAAAAGCTTTCAGTGGCTTTAAAAAAAAGGATACATGTTATCTTCTTAGGGATAGGAACTGGACCTGTCATTTCATGATAAAAAAATCACAGATGAGGAAACTTCCTTCCAATGGAGGTCAGCACCTTTTCTGCAATTTAAAGAGTTGCTAAGCACCACACAGCCAGTGTGTGTAAGAGGTAAGATGAGTTGAGGACTTCCTGGGTCTGAGGCCAGCTCTCACTATGCTTTTCTTTAAGTCTTTGTAGAATTTTCAAGCTATTCCTGACTATCAGACTTTCAAATATATCCAGATTTGGCCACCTGAATTAGGCTGTATTTGTTCTTTAGCTTCTATCACAGCAAATAAATGGTATCAATGTATACTTTCATTAACAAAGATGAGAAAGAACAACTAATGAATTGGGCGTGAAACTAAAAAAAAAACCCTTGAACAAATAAAAAATCTTGACTATCTAACAAAATAAAAATTCTGCAAATTAAAGAGATTATTTAACAAAATCAAAAGAACCACTGAACTGATGAATAAAAGTAGCTGTTTCCTCCAACAGGGAAAAAAACCAACAAAATAAACATTTAGCTAACCCATTAAAAGACTGTAGAAAAAGAACTCACAACTGGAATAACGAAAGGAAATTATCAGAGACTATCTTGCCCTATTATATAGTAACAAAACTGATATTAATGGAAATGGGTGCATACTTACAAGATAAAATATTCAGAGTAACAAAAAAAGGAAGTCTACTTCCATTACTCAATATCAGAAAAAGAAATTGGACAAGCCATAAGTGAAATCCCAAAGAAAAAAGCTCCAGGATCAGATGGATTCACAAGCAAATTCTATCAAATTTCTGAACAATTCATTCCAATATTATATCAACTGTTTGCAATTTAAAAAAAATACCCTTCTAAACTATTCCATGAAACAAATATGTTTTTGAAACCTAAACCAGGGAGAGGCAAAGCAGGGAAATAAAACTAGTAACTCATTTCTCTAATGAACACTGACTCAAACAATATTAAAAAGATTACATACTATGACAAGATTGGGTTTTACTGGAAATACGAGGTTAGTTTCATATAAGCAAAACTATAAACATAATAAAATATTTAAATAATAAAAACTATGTTATTTTATCAAAAGTTGTTGGGAAAGGTTTTGTCAAAACTCAGCAATCATTTCTATTAAAAAAATTCCAGAAAGCAGAGGAATGAATAGACCTTTCCTTAAAACAGTAAATTATATCTATCTAAATCTGCAATCTAACATTACATGTAATAAATAAAAGTTAGAATAGTTTCCAAAAAGGGCAAGGGTAAAGCAAGGAAGTCCACTATCATCACTACGATTTAACATAGCCCTAGAAATGCTAGCTCTATCAATAATGCAAGAATGAGAAAGAAGGAACAATTACAGGCAAAGGGGAAAGAAAATGATCTATTTCTGAGGATGCCATAACAATTTACTTAGAAAACACCAACAAACTGATCATAAGTTAACGAAATAATAAATTCTACCAAGTTGCAGGATATAAGATAAATCTGCATATAAATAAAACAATACCTATGTTTCACCAAAAAAACCTAGCAATAATATCTAGAGAAAGAGAAATTCCATTAAAAATGACAGAAGCTATAAAATATTTGGGATTTTATCTACTAAAAAACACCCAGGAATCCTACAAATCCTATAAAACATTCTTTGTAGAAATATAGACCTAAATAACAATATCACCTAAATTAATTTACTTAATCAGTGCTGTATCAAACTATTAAAGAAATATTTTATAGAGCTACAAATAATAAAATTCATATGGAGAAGTAATGGGTCAAGAATCTCAAGTGTAGGAAAGAAAGTGAGAAGAAAGGGAATGATTAGTGCCAGATTTCAACATTATACTACAAAGAAGTAAATCTTAAGTCCATCTGGTTTTAAGACACTTTTTTAAAAGGATAAAACTAATGACAGGATTTATTTTGCTTAGCCATGCATATTTTTACAAAGTTCTTCCCAACCCTCCCCACCGGCTTCCCCATGGTAGGAAGCATGTGGGGAGAAAATAAATATCAATTAATTAAAAAATTTGTTTAAAACTATTTTTACTGGTTAAAAGAGAGATTGAGCAGTGGAACATATTAGGTACATAATATATAAAAACAAACAACATTGCAGCACAGTGTTTCATAAATCTAATTTATTCCCTCAGTTACTGGGGGAAGTCTTCACTATTTGACAAAAAATAACGGGAAAACTAGAAAGCAGTCTGGCAGAAATTGGGCCAATACTTCACCATGAAAAGCTCCAAACTGATGCATGATTTAGATATAAGAAGTAATATAATAAATTAGAAGAACAAGAAAGAAATTACCTTTTGGACCTATTGGTAAGGGAGGAGTTCATGACTAAAGGGACAATTTTGATTATATCAAATTAAAAAGTTTTGTCACTAACAAAATTAATGTAATAAATGGAAACATAATTGGGAAAAAAATCTTTGCAACCAATGTCTTTGACAAAGATTTCATTTCCAAGATATATAAGAAGCAGATGTAAACAAAAAAAAAAGCTGAAGAGCGATTCCCAAAGGATACTAAACATACTACTGACAACAGCTATCACTGATGTAACACTCTAAGGTTTGCAAGTACTGTACCTGCGTAATTTTATTTTATCCTCAAAACCCTGGGAGGTAGATACTGTTATGATCCTCACTTCATAAATGAGGAAACTGAGGCAGAGGTTAAGTGACTTGTCCAGATCACACAGGTAGCAAGTATCTGACACTGGATACAAATCCAGGTCTTTTTCTGACTCTAAGTACAGCACTCTATCCACTGCACCACCTGGCTACCTCTTGAATAGATAAATGGTTAAAAGCTATGAATAGGAAAGGAAGAAATCCAAGTAATCATATGAAAAAAATGCTCTAATCACTAGCCATCAGAGAAACGAAAATGAAAAAGCAACATTGAGGGCTTAACTCACATCTATCAAACTAATAAAATAAAAGGGGAAAATGACAAAAGTTTGAGGATGGAAAAGTAAGTGTGCTAATACACTGCTGTCAGAGCTGTGAACTAGTCTAACCATTCTGGAATGTAATTTGGAAAAATGCTCAAGAAGTGACTGAGCATGCCCTTTCACCCTGCTATACCACTGCTAGGCCTATACTCCAAGAAAGGAAAGAAAAAATTGGAAAGATCTTTATGAATTGAAGCAGAGTGAAGAGAGCAGAACTAGAACAACTTATACATAAATTATTACAGGGCAAAACAACTTTAGAAGACTTTTCAATGCAATGATAAACCCTAAGTCCTAAAGAATGAAGATGAAATATATTACCCACCTTCTGTGAGGGAGACATACACTATACAATATAGATAATGTGGGAATTTGTTTTATATATGTATTGAAAGACCTTTTAAAAACAAAATCTGCTTAATGGGCAAAGAGTTGTGGAAAAAATAAGTAAAACAATTAAGCAATATATTATAGGGTAATGTAAATAATTGCCTCATGGTAAACTATCAAAATGAAGTATCTGCAATGTCACAGTCACTAACTTTGCACTTCTTGAAGTGAGAGATTCCTAAAACCTGTTCTATACTTAAAAGTTTATCCCGATTTCAAGAGAAAGGCATTCTTTCACAAAAATATAATCAAGTAAAAAGACTAGCATAATAATACATTCATTTCTTAAATTATAATTTAAGATAATTTAGAATACCAATTTACTATTTTTCATCCTTACATTTCTATTCCACATGCAACATAATTTGTTATTTAATTTCATTTTTAATACAACTTTAAAGACAAAGTGAAAAGAAACTTTTGTGGAGATTTCTTCCTCCACAAATTCACTTAAAAAAACCTGAAAATTATTTAAGAGATTTTTCACCCCATGCATTTTCTTGATAATTGGATTTTGGGGAATTGTGTGGTTTAAAAAAAAAAGTCCTTTTCACACTAAATGGAATAATATTAGAAAGTAAATGAATGAATACTTTTTTCCTTTGAAATTAACAAAATTATAACAAAAAAATTCTCATTGACATTTTCCACAGTTATCTGAAATAGAGTAAAGTATCAACTTTAAGCTTGATATCGACATCACTACACAGCTGCTATCTTTACCACAAAACCAGCTTTGTCTTATGCCTAAATCTCACTTTTTGGCAGCAATAATAATTTCAAATATTTGTAGATGACTTTATGGTTTATACTTATAATGCTGACCACTGAATTTTTGAGTAGCATGTTTAAACATTCTTTCATTTTAAAAGGAAAGCAGAGAACACATGCAACTTAAATTCTAGTAAAAACTTGTAGATAGAAAAATGTATGGCAAATTTGGTTTCTTTTAATTTTTTTAGACAATTTTAAGAAACACCAACATCTGGCTCACTTTACTTAATTCTCTTTCCTTCAGTCTTTTATTTTAAAATATTAAAGTAAGATTTCCTTGCAGGAATTAAAATTGGATGGTAAAAACTAAGTATCAACAAATAAAGCTTTAATTGTAATTTGGGGCCTCAAAGATGGTGGATAATGCTAAATTTGAGATGGTAAAAATACAGTCTCTTACAGAAGAATGCATACTACAATGAAGTACAGATGTCCCTTGACGTTTTCCTGTTGTAAATGATGTTTTTATTTAGTGGAGTTCTTGTTAAAGTTATTTATTTCATCCATGTGTCAGCCACAAGTCATTTATTTGTTGGGCAATTATCTAATTTCCATAAAGAGAAGCTATAAGAAACAAAACACAATATTAGACTTTAAAACTCTGTCTTCCTAAAAGTAGGCTGATTAAGATTAATGGTTTTAAGTTGCATGTAATCAAAGTACAATTATTTGGGCAGATTAGTGAACAACTAAATATTTATTATCTCTGCATACTACTCCAGTCAAATACAAATGAGAAGAACATGAAAAAAATCACACCTTTATTTCTTTGAATGACTTAAACACAACATACAGAATACTGAAAATGAAGATGATATTTTATAATTATTTTTTCTGTGCTTCCCTACATTGAAGAAAACTAATCAGCTTTTGTCAGGTATCTAACAACCTGTTGAAACAGCTGCAGCTATGAGGATTCTTTTTTTCCTCTTTTTAAGGCTCATACCTTTGAGGTTATTCAGATGAGGCCCCACCATCTGCTTTAACTATCAATTTGCATGGATTTTTAAAATAAAATCCCAACCAAAAGCATTCCCAGTGAATTTCAGAGTACTTAGTATGTACAAAAATACATAGCTTTTGAGAGTTGGAAAAAGTTTAAAACATATAGCACTTATTTACAAGCTCTGACCTTTGATACCAATAAAAATTAACACGGATTTACTTTGTCCATGATTTTTGGTGTAACTTAAACATTATTTCAGTAAGTCAGGACTTTTTCCCTTTCAAAATAATAATCAACTATATACAAGCAAATTTACAAATGAGAACAAGAGAGGTGGTAAGGTATGATACAAATGAGAACAAGAGAGTTGGTAAGGTATGACTATACTCTGCTTGATCAGAAGTCTCTTCCAGGATCTTAATTTTCCCCCCAAAATTGAAGGAAAAACACACTAAGTCTCTGCAATAACCTCCATTGTTAACTGAACTTCTTAATGTCTACACTTACAATGTGAAAAAAATGTTTAAATACTCCACAATTAAAAGTAAAGAAAAAATTTTAATTGACGTTAAGAGTTGGGAGAAAACCAAAACAAATCAAAATAATCCCAAAGAACATAAATTCTGACAATTAAATATAACAAATATATACCTAAACCAAGATCTGATACTTCATCAACATTCTGGGTGGAAAAAAGGTTTCAGAAACACGTGTACATAACTAAATAAATGCCAATTTATTTTTCAAGACCAGGCCTACATTTTTAAAAGTACTTTTAAAATGGCTCAAAAACCTGACAAAGTTTCAGTAGAAGACCTTAAATATCCTTGTACTTCAGACATTCCAAGGCACAGAAGGGATTAAGTTATTCCTTCCCCCCTCTCTAGATCCCCCACTCCTCAAGCATTTTTTAGAAAAGGTCATGGAGATGCTGTGGGGTAAAAGATCATGTTTTTCTCCTTAGGTGATTTAGGAAACTACCTTGGTCCAGAAATTGGGCAGTTGTGTGACCAAAAGGCACACACAAACCAACAGGTTAAGGATTACAAGATTCTGTTATACGTTTACCTGAAAGACAGATTTACATACAAAAAAGGAATCTGCAGACTGAAAGGCTGCTCAATTTAGATAACCCAATTACAAGCATTTTTATTTTATCAGCAGCATATGACTAAGTTAAGAAAGTTGGACATCTGGGAGGACACTGTAGGAACACAACAGCAGGGACATTGGGAGATGGGTAAATGACATAAATAATACACATCACATACAACATTTTCTAAAAGTAACATTATAAACTATTTGATACAAGCTGCATTGTACACTGAAATCTGTACAATTGTCAAATGTTTCCATGGTAGGCAAACAGAGCGTCACCACAAGTCTAGTTAGGGCCAGAATATTACAATGAAGAACAATCAGGTTATGATCCTTTAAAGTGCATTCATATCCAGTTTCTAATATTTGTTTGGTTTACACATGGAGTCGTCATGTAACACTGACTTCCAGAATGTGGTCATCCTTGCTAGGGATTACCAGGATCTGCATGCCAGTGCTTGAGTTAAAGACTTGCCCGGATGGAAACGGCTGGAGCCGGGGCATTGGCAAGCCTTTGTGTTCCACGCTGGCTGCTGAGTGGGAGCTGCTTCTGCTCTTTAGACTGCTGTTGTCAGTTTGCTCATCCATATTCTTGTCCACTGACAGATTATCATTTTCAATCCAACTGTCTAAAAAGAAAAAAAAAGTAAAAAGTTACAGTTCTATTCCCAAATCATTCCAATAGAACTCTTAATGTTATATTCACAAGAATAAGTTTAATCTCAAGTATTTATAAAGTTTATCAGTATATTAATTTCTATTTCTTAATATTACATTAACTCAGAAGAGTTAATTAACAAGATTGTATTTAATGGAAAAGAAATCTTTCTCTCACTTAAGGCTTTTTTTCAGATATTATGGTAATTTATGGATGATTTATCATTTTCACCTCCTAATATATTCCAACCTTCCACTAGAGAAATAGAATCCTCCCTTGTAACAAAGTCAAGAAAAGTAAAATAAACACATTCAAGATGCCCAAAAATGTATGCTTCATCCCACATCTAAAATCCACCCTTCATTTTGGAGATGGGATACAGGTCTTCACCATCAGGACATTAACATCTACATTTATCTTTAAATATTGTTTATACTACATTATTGTGGTCATTGTATTAAATGTTTTCTTGGTTCTGTTAATTTTTCATCAGTTCTTACAAAGTCCCCGAACTTCTCTGAATGCCCCATGTTTGTCATTTTAATACTGCAATAACACTCCATTATGCTAATATGCCAGTTTATGTAGGAGTTTCCTCAATTGAAGGATACCTACTTTATAGTTCTTTGCTACAATAACAAGTGCTACTATATATTTTTTTTGGTACATATGTGGGGGGGGGGCCTTTCCTGTTTCTGAACTTGCTGGGGATCAGTGGTGGTATCACTGGGTCAAAGGGTTCTGCAAACTGTTTTCTGGAATGGCTGGATAGCTCCAACAGTACACCTTGTCTTTTCTTGCTTGTCTTTTTATAGCTCTCCAACATTACTATTTTCTTCTTTGCTAATCGGATGGTGCAGTGAAGAAAGCTCATGAGTTGCTTCTCTTCCAAGTTCAACTTCACTGCTTTCATTCAAATGTTTTTCAATTTTATGTAATCCAAACTATTCATTTTTATTTTCTATAATCAAGAGATTATATCCTTAAAGGATAACTCTAACCACAGTTATGTCTTTCATTTTCCTGTTGATTTTAAAAAATCTCTTATGTTTGATAATGTGTAAACTTTTATTTTTTGCCAGTATTCAAAGAAATAAAACTTAAGTATATATTCCCTCAAACACACATTAAGGATCATATTATAAAAAATTTCTTCAGAGTATGTCAGAAATCTCATTAAATATTGGTTAATCCATACAAGTTCTTAAAAACAGTAATTTGTTTTCTCTTCTGCACTTAAATCACTTATACAATCTCTAATACAGAGTCTTTCCTATTAAAAAAAATTCTTACCAGCATCAAGTTGTGTGGAATGAGCAGAATGATGAGGGAGGTATTTAAACAATCTGACATCAGGAAAGGGGAGATAGCCAGCAAAGAGAGGCATCACTTCCATGTGGACTTTATGAGTTGCTCGCGATGTCAAAGGCATTGAGATAACACCAGAACTTTTCCCACATACTGCCCAATTACTACTATTGTCAACAACTGGAAAAAAAAGAGAAAGGTTCATTTTGTTTATAAAAAGTTTTGCATTATGTAAACGAATCTCTCCCCTGTGTATTTATACAAGTTGTCCTTCATGCTCAGAATTCCTTAGCTCCAGCTCTGAAAACCCAGCTGCCTTCAAGACTTATATCATGTGCCCCCTTTCCTGATTAGTTGTTAGTGGTTTCCCCTTTCTCAGACTATCATGCACTTACCACTTGTTTGTATCTGATTACCTGTTACACTAGAATGTGAATTCCTAGATGGCAAAGATTGTTCTGTAGTTAGTCTGTTATCCTTGCTTAATAAACCTACACAAAGCTTATCCTAAGGAGTGTTAAATTTTATTGCATATTTAGTTAAAAGCTTGATGATTTAAAAATGAAGATATTTTGATAACTTATCATTTAACTTCTCAACTTTTTCAATACCTATAAAGTTCCATGATTTCATATTCCAATTCAATCAACATTTATTAAGCATCTGTTACGTGCCAGGCACTGTGCTAAGCCGTGGGGACACAATGAGTAAAAACATAGTCCCTGTCCTTAAAAAGCTTACAGCCTAAAGGAGGAAACAACACACAAAAGGAGGCAAGAAAGCAATGGCAGGGAGGGCAGAGAACATTTAGGGTAGAGACAGGACATGGCCAGTTACTCAGCACAGGCACTTCGTTCCACTGTGTTGAAAGTAGGTAGGGCAGCAGATGCATAGTGGAATGAGCTGAGTCTGGTTCCTATCTTCTGTAAAGGAGTTAACAAGAAGGAATTTTGCACTCTACCCTCTAGCCTCTGAGGAGGAGGCTGAAGGAGGTAGTGTTTGTTAGTCAAGGCTTGCATTAGCAGTATGGTGGGGAGAAACATCTTGGGATTGAAACCAGGCAGAATGGCAGATGAAAGTGAAGAGAGTGCATAACCTAACCCTTCTGTGATCACAGTTACAGAGCTGTAGGACCTCAGGGGCCATCTGGTCCAATTCTCTCCAACTAGGAAGTCTGAGTGATCCTCTGAAGGTCACACCCTAAGTGTCAAAGGCAGGATTTAAAACTTGTTCTTTGAGTCTGTTCCCCCTCCTCCCCTTACTTAAACTCTTTCTGGCTGTTCTGAATTTTAGTTAAACTATTCCTAGTTTTCATTTTGGAGTTTCTTTCAGGAGGTGATTGGCAGAATCTTTCTATTTTCATTTTGCCCTATGGGTTCTAAACATCTAAGCAATTTTCTTTTATGATTCCGTGAAATGTGGTGTCTAGACTATAGGGAAGCTAAGTGGCACAGTAGATAGAGCTCTTGTGCCTGCACTAAGAAAACCTGAATTCAAAAATGACCTCAAACGCCTCTTCTTCATTTAGTCTCCATGTGCCTGTTTCCTCATCTGTAAAATGGAGTAATAATAGCACCTACCTCCCAGGGTTAGTGAAAATTAATTCCTGATCCCACATTTTATTCCACTCTATACGTGACTCTATTCTGTAACCATACTGCTGCCAATGTAACAAACCTCAGAGTGTCTTTGTCTCTGAGTAAAAAGCTCAGCCTTTTTCTCCTAAGTCACATGACAGTTCAGTTTTCCTATCAGTCACTTTTAATTAATGAAATTAATTAAAATTAATTAAAAAAATTAACTCTCATAAAGCATTCTAATTCTCAGGGACCTGCTATCCTAGCACCCCCTGCTCTGGGCCAGGGAAGTTTCCTGCCTTCAGTTCCCAAGATACTCCCTGACATTTATGTTACCCTCAAGAGCACACAAGTTGACCATGCCCCATCTCAGCCTCATACTTGCCAACTAAAAGTGGTCTTCTTGGTGAGCCTACTATCAATAGCCTTGGGATGCAGCTGGGTCCCATAAATCCATAAAGCATTCCTCTGAGACACTGAGGGCTTGGTCCAGGTCCCCTATGTGTGTAAACCTCTTCCCTTAATGTAAGCAGTCATGTTGTCACCTCCATGATGCTGCTAACCTTATAACCAACTGTATTACTTCCTCACCTCTTCTGTGCTGCTCTGTTCTATGCTTATAAAAATGAATTGTACCTTCAATTTTTGGTCTTTTAAGTCATTGAGACAATCATTAGACCCATTCTACTGGCAGGCAGCATTCTTATCAATAAAATACTATCTTACTTGGAGAAAATACGCCTCAGTCTATCTTTGTTGAATTTCATTTGAGACAGTTTGTTATGAGGAACAAACAGAAAATAATTGTAAAGTGCTTAGCATGTATTAAGCGCTACATAAATGTTGAATATTATTATTTGGTTATGGATTTCAAGGAGCCTAGTGATTTTTAAATTCTTTTCCCTTAATGTATTTTCCAGGTTATTAACTTTTGACACTAGCTCTCTTACTACTTCTGTAATCTTTGGATTTTATTCAAATATATTTTATTATTTCATGGAGTTTGACTGCTGTTTGTGCCTCTTTAACAAGAAGTTTGTTCCCTGGGCAAGGTTTACCACCTTTTGTTCTAAATTATTTATTCTCCTTCCAATCTTTTCCAAGGGTGTTTTTATTTAATTTCTATATTATTTCTATTAAATTTCTATTCTACATCTATTTCTTCCAGGCACTTGTTTCATCTTTGTGGGTCAAGCAATTTTCTTCTCTGAGGTTCAGTTTATAAGCTGTTTTGGTTAATTCTCTTCTGGGTTTTCCTAGTGGATGATTCTTAACCCAAAGTACTTCTCCAGTGTTTGGTCACTTCTATTTTATCACATCTTCAGCTCAGCTCTTGGCCCAATTTAGACTTCCTACGCTCTCCCAATGTGGTGGTCAGGTCCTGTTTAGTCCTGATCTCACTTTCTTGGGTTTCTCTTATGGGCTTCTACTTCCTTTGGTGCATCTACTTGACAGGGGCAGACCTCAGCACTCTGGGTCAGTTCTGTGGCCGGCTGTCCTAGATACAGTATTGTCCTGTACTGCCTGGTTTTCTTTTGTTCCTCCTGATTGACATTTGTTTTCCCATCTAAGGCCCTGCGAGTGGGGCTGTGCCCTGATCTTGGCACAATGCAATCCTCTGAGCTCACTTTCTGGATGATCTCAGCCCCAGCAAAATCTCAAGGGCTGTTTCACACCAGATCAAGTGGTCTCTGAACTTGGACGAGCACCCACAGCACCCATGTTTTGGTCATCAAGCCCAGCTATCAATCAATACTGCCATGTTGTTACTGCGCCCCTCTCTGTCAGACACACTCACTGTGTAGTCACAGGCATCAATACTGAGATCTCCCCACTCTGGGCAGGGCTCTGGCATATGTGTCCTTGCTTGTGAGTTATCATCTTCACTCTAAAATTAAACTTGATTCCTGACTCTACTGCTTTGCTCAGCTCTGGCCACCCACGGTTTAGAGATCGATTTTAGTCTGATTGACACTGGTGTTGGAAATGGGGTTAGACACAAAATGTGTCAATGGACTCTTGGGTACCAGTGATGGGCAGAATGTAATCCAAGTTTCCCTAATCTGAGTGATCTATGGACTACTCTGAATATCCTGCCACAGGTTTTCCCGTTTGTGGGTCTTCATCCTTTGTTATCTGGCAAGATTAGAACAAAAGGTATCCACAGATTCCGAGTGTTTTTGGGCAGTCCTAAGGCTAGATGAGGTAACGTATGGATGTTATCTTTTATGTCTGTCACTGTTTAATTTAGGGCTCTATTTCACTGCTAGAGTAAAAGTGGGAGAGTTGGGGTCTTGTATTACTTACTACACATCTGTATGAGTTGGAAATCCACCCATTTCATAGTAGTTTTGAATGGATTTCCCTATTGTCTCCTGGATTTTACTATATAGAAATAGTATTCCCTTTTCTAAGTTTATTTTGTAGACTACAACTTTACTAATAGTCTCAGTTTCTCTGCTGATTTCCTAAGACCTTCTAAAGTAAACCCTATCAACAACAAGAAGGGATGGTTTTGTTTCCTCTTGCCTTTCTTTAGGCCGTCAATTTCCTTCTCTTTACCATTACTAGGATTTCCAGAACTGTAGTATCAAAGAGGAGCAGACTTCTTTGACTGCTGCATTTACTGGGAAAGCTTCTGTTTTCTGTAGCTTAGTTTTAGAGCCTTACATGTTGTAAAGAATACACACACACACACACACACACATACACACACACATAATATATGCCCACACATGCCTATACTTGGCAAGTTCTTTTTAAAAGCATAAATGAGTGCTGACATAAATATGTAGTTTTGGTTTTATTATTATGTTAATTGCTTTCCTAATGAAGAACTATTTTTGTATCCCTGAAATAAATCCAACTAGATCATAATGGATTTCTTAGACAAATGAATGAATTCTTTTTGCCAGGATTAAAAAAAAACCCCAAAACTTTAAATGTATATTCGTTCTTCCCTAATTTAAACATTAGGCCTGTCTCATAAAAGGAGTTTAGCAAAATCGCTTTCTTTCTCAATTTTGAGAATAACTTATGGAGTAAAGGTATTAATTGTCCATTAAAAGTTGGTTAAAATTCTCTTATAAACCCATGCAGACATTTTTTTTTTGGTAGTTCCTTTTTAGCTATTTAATTTCCTTTTCTGAGACTAGGATTTCTATTTGGTATCACACTCATTTGGGTATTTTATATTTTTGTAAATCCTCTATTCTTCTGAATTTTTAAGTTCTGTTGGCATATGGCTACATAGATATGTCAGTCCTCCTTGATCTCAGTGCCTTCTCTTTGAGATTACCTTAAATCTATCTTGTATGTACTTGTTTGTAGATTGTCAATTCCTTCAGGGCAGGGACAGTTTTTGCCTTTGTTTGTATCCCTAGCACTTAACACAGAGTATGTACTTAATAAATCTTCACTGATTTAATTTGATCATTTTTATTTCTTACAGATTTGTTGTGACTTCACCTTGTTTAATTTGAACTGCTGCTCTTCTTTTTTTAAATTAAGTTGGCTAAATGTTTATCAATCTATTTAGTGTTTTTAAAGAACCAGCTTTTAGGTTTGTTCATAAGTTCACAGTACTGTGGTTTCCTATTTGTCTGTGGCTCCTATAATTTTTAGAATTTCTTCCTTTATTTTTTTTGGTTTTAATGGTTGGTTTAAAAAAATTTTAAATAGTGCATATTCAGTTCATTAATTCTTTATTTTGTTAATGCATTAAAAGAAAGGAGATATACTTTTTCTTCTAAGAAATGCTTTAGCTATATTCCAGGGAACTTGGATATCATGTTATCTTTGTTTTTCATATAGTTATTATGTCTATATATTTTTTTCATTACTTAGTTTTTCACTATGAAGGTACTATTTAGATTTGTGTCTTTTGCTTGGGCTCCCTTAAATGATTACTAATATCCTTGACGGATGTATTTAATGTTTTTGCTTTTTAAAGCTTTACTAGTAATTTCTCTGTATGTGGCCTACTTTTGTAAAAGTACCACACTGTGCTGAAAAATATGTATTTTATTAAGTGGTCCATTCAGAAGGCATTATCAATCTTTTAGCTCTGATTTCCCAACAATTTGTTGAGTTCTATAGTTTTCTTTTGTTTCTGTTAGATTTCTCTGAGGAAGGAACTTATTACAGTTTCTTAGTATTATTGTGTTACTCTGTCTTTTTGTAATTCAGTTAATTTTTCAAATGAGATATTACATGTTCAGCACCTTAAAACCTTTAAAGCACATGGATATTTAAAGCACATGGATATTAACCACTATACAATTAGCTATGTCATTAGGTCCACTGAAGTTTAGTTCTGTTTTTGGCTCATTTTCTATGGTTCCTTGACGTATAGCTTCCTTGTTTATTGATATGAATTTTTATTTTTGCTTTATCTGATACCATGTCATTTTCTGCTTTTGTGGATTCTTCTGATGCATAATAAATGTTATTCAAGTCTCTCATTATGACTGTGTTTCTTATAAACAAGAGATCAGAGAGTTTTGTAACCCATTCATATCTAAAGTTTTCAGAGTTTTAAAAAATTTTCTTCTACTTCTGCCTCAATTATTACTTTTAAAAAAAAGATTTTAAAAATTTCCCCCTTCCTCTTTTAAGTCGAGTTTGCCCACACAATTTACTTTGATTACATCAATGCAATCCTATGCTCAAAAAGCTCTTTTTTCTTTATCAGTTTACATCCTTATTCCTAGTTTTACTTATTGTTTGGCTTTATTTAGTGATCACTCTCCTATTTTTTCCCTTCTTCCTCTTCCTGTCAAATGACTAATTCCCAAATCCCCTCAAACTTCTATCCTTTCTTTGTATGAGCCCTTCTGGAAAAATTTTTGGTTTGATTCTCGTTTATTCTCTTTCATCTGGGAAAGGGGAAGTGAGCAGAGTGTAAAATGTAGGTGATGGAAAAATAAGGGTATCAATAAAAACTCTCCCCCTCTGCTGCCTGTTCTGAAATGTAAGTGGATTCATGGTCTGTATCTTTACTTATTGTTTCTTTAACATCTTTATGTTCTCCAGGGAGTTAAAACTCCTTAAATACCAACTCTCAGTTTCCTTTTAAAACCAATATCTATGTTATATGGGGCTGTGATGTGGAGAAGTGGATAGTGTGTGGGGTCTGGAGTTGGAAAGACTCATCTTCCTGAGTTCAAATTTGGCCCCAGACACTTACTAGTTGTAAGATTCTGGGCAAGTCACTTAACCTTGTTTGCCTCAGTTTCCTCTTCTGTAAGATGAGGTGGAGAAGGAAACAGCAAATGTTCCAGTATCTTTGTCAAGAAATCCCCAAAGGAGTTACAAAGAGTTGGATACAACTAAAATGACTGAACAACATGTTTACTGCCATCATATACCTTGCCCTATCCCCTCCACCCTTTCCAGTTAGGCCTCACTCTTAAGAAATTAGGAGGAATAAAAGCGGCAACTCAAGATGGAAATTAAACTATAACTTACACTGTGTTTTTCTGACTACCTTCTGACTTGTCCATAATCAATCCCTTTCCCACAGGCCATATCAATTCTATGTACCTTCCACACTGACATAATCTTCTGGATTCTAGCTCCACCTAGGAAGTCACACTTCTCTTCTTCTGGGCCAAATGTTGTCCAAGGAGGCGCAACACTCTAAGAATAGAAGTCTCTCAAGATACTGAATTCTACCATGTATCATTAACATATTTAAAACCATCCTTATGTTTCCATTTTGATGTACATGTCTTTCCCTACAGGACTACCTACAGTCCCACCTTTTCAGTGGGACTCCCTACTTTCTACTATTCATCTGCCATCCTCCTGCAGGCCCTTTTCTGGTTGAGACTACAGGAATTACCATCTTTTCACTGTTCACCCATTGATCTGATAAGGACATAGGCATATCATCCGTTCTCCCCATGTCTCACCGTCTGAGGAGGCCTCTCCCTCTCTGCATTTATGTATCTTCCCACTCTGCAATTCTGTCTTACAAAAAACTTCACTGATTCCTCCTGGAGGGGTTGTAGATTTAGTTCCTGGTTCTGTTTCTCCATCTTCACTAATCCTTTTTCAATAAATTCTGCTTATGGCTTTATTCCCTTGAATGTTTTAGCCCTAGATACCAACGCTGCCTTTTAACTCCATAAGTTAGCCTCTCTCTTTAGAAAAACAAAACTTCAAACAATGAGGTAATTTAACTTATCACTTATTTTCCTTGGTAGTTGTATTTATTTACCTTTACGTGTTTCTGCCATATGAGGTGTTTGCAAGTCAAATATTCTGATTACAAGTTTCTTTTGGATGGTAGGATGCGTATGCAAAAATGACTCAAATACTCATCTTTCATTTAACATCCATGTTTTTTTCAGTGATTACACAGCTCTTGGAAGTGCTTTTGCTGGAGGCCTTAAGATATTCCCCTTAGGTACAGTATTGTAGAACTCTGAATCTGCTTTTCCACATGACGTTCAATCTATCCTTGGCACCTACTTCAGATACTGGGCCCAGATAGTTCTGGGGACACTACTGGGATGCCTCTAGTCATCTAAAATAAAGTTCATGAGATTTTCTTTTATTCCTTTGGGAAGTAGGGAGGGAGGAGACCAAGTCCAAGGCACTCTCCTCTCTCCCAAGAGATTCCTTCTTAGGAGCCTGACAGGGAAGTTTCCCTTAAGCTAACATATGCTTTAAAAACTTAGTTCTAAGCTGGCTCACCATTTTACAGATGATCCACCAAGTTTCCTTAACCAACCTGAACACACCCAAGCAATAATGATATAGTTCATCCTATGGTCTTCAAAAACATCTTGATTTGCCAAAGACTTTTCTGAACTTAATCTAAAGATTATGACTGATTCAATAGAGAACAGTCTTCCCCTAGTCATCAGACACTTTTAAATGGAATAGGATAACTTAACTGATTCACTCCATTGCCCCAAACTAAACACAATGTAATTAAAAAAACAAAACAAAACCACAACTGATTACTCCCATGTATAGATTTCTTGTAAATTCTGAGGAAAGGGTTTTTATTATTAAGTAACTAAATTACTTCTGGATCTGCCCAGTCATACACCCAGATATCTGTTCAAATTTTCACCAAGTTTTTCATTCTCTTATTCTAATATCTCAGCAGCCAAAAGTTTGGCCCAAAGGAGTCTTCTCTGAAAAGGTGTCCCCCAACAATCTAATAATTTGATTATCTACAGAACATAGCCTATAGAACAGCTTAACTGTTAAACAGATTCATTCTAAAAACTTGGTCATCTACATCCATATAAAGGTGTCTACACATCCACTGCTTTGGGGGTTAATCATTCCAAGGAGTTTGTTGATGACTGTTCAGTTGAGTCCAACTCTTTGTGATCCCATATGGGGCTTTTTGGCAAAGATACTGGAGTGGTTTGCCATTTCCTTCCCTAGCTCATTTTACAGTTGAGGAAACCAAGGCAAAGAGAATTAAGTGACTTGCCCAGGGTCACACAGCTAGTAAGTGCCCAAGGCCAGATTTGAACTCAGGAAGATGAGTCTTCCTGACTCTAGGCCTGGTGCTACTGTGCTACCCATTCTACTCTAAACATTCAATCTTTCACATGACTGGCACATATTTTCCAAGAAACATTAAAAGCATTTTAAAGATAGAGATAATTTTATTTCCATAAATAAACCCTTTTACTGCTTTCTTAAATGTCTGAATAACCAATATTCCTCCCCTCCATATTAGGAAAAAGTAGAAAATAAACAATATGGTTTTTTTTAACCTAATCTTGTCACTTTAGTGACACTTTAAAAGTTAAGCCAAAGTCACAACTAAGGACTTTGAACAGAGATAAAATAGACATAAAATTCTGATATCCTTCCCAAAAGGATTCTTTCATGTATTTTTCACAATTTAAAAACCAAATTTGCTCAAGTTTCATGAAGATTCCAGATGGAGAAAAATGACTGTTCTGCCATGTGCTCCTTCTATTTTAGCCTTGTCATTCAGAAGAAAATTTTGTTTTTTTGCTTTAAATCTGTCATAGCTGCCTTAACGTACACATGATGCATTCCTCTAGACTTGTTTTTCTGTAGAAAGTCTTCAATTAGACACGATAGTTACCACCTGTTATTTCTGAACTCCATTAATAGAGCAGAGATGAACCACCTCATCTAGGCCCACAATATTTTTAGACTTAGCCATCCTCAAATTATGTACTGCAATTGTAATATGAGTTAGTCTACCTAGGTTCCATAAAGGGCCTGAAAAATTCTAAGACAAAAAATTCTTACTGTTGGGAGTGAAACTATGCAGTCTGGTGTAAACCTATAGCATTTTTAGATGTCAATGCCTGAGGTAACATTCTAGAACTAATTCACAAAATTTCCAACTTCAGCCTCTCTTAGCTGGAGACTCAGCCTTTATAATTCAGCACAGGATTTTCATATAATTCCTCCTCTTGCAATCACAGCTACAGCTGATAGCTTTTGTACAACCTTCTGTACATGTGCCATCTTGAAGGAGAGGAGGCAGCCTCTATTAGATATTCTTCATGAATTAGAATGAGCAAAAAAAAATTTTTCACCTAGTGGCAAACCTGATCATAAACCTCTCCACATTTGATAGGTTAGCTTTTAGATGAAAGACACATAGTGAAGTGATGACTTGTAAAAACTGCACTTTGGTAGAGCTTGTGTTTCCCTGGTCAAGCTTTTGAGAACTCACAGAAAGTTGGTTACCAGACCACTTACAGTAATAGGTGATAATTTTTTCAGTTACCAAGGACTAGCATCTGCTAAGGCAAAGAAGTGTTGCAATCTGAATTACTGCAGGGAAGAGGCACACAAAGGAAATGATACATCCTTGAAGAGGCCACGGGAGAGAAAAGGCAAATCAACTTTTGTCCACAAGAACAATGGAGCAAGTAAATAGAAGGAAATCACTTGAAGATGATACAGAGCCCTATTATTCATTTAATAGATACCAAATATCTTTTATTATGCCCCTTGTCCTGTCCAAGATACTGTGAGAAATACAAAGAAATATGACAGAAAATCCCTGACCAGGTAGCTTATTTACAATCTAATTAAATTCAAAAATGAAAAGATCCACAAGTACATGATGATGTACAAAGAGTGTATGGTAAGTTGCCAAATCAACATTACAGGCAAAATAAAAGGGCAGAGGACTGAAAGATCCCTCCATGTGGCATTGATCAAGGAAGGTTTAATGGAAGAGATGGAAGCTATGCACTGAAAAAGGGTCAGGACTACAATCAGGGAAGTCAGGAACGTGACCTGAATTCAGGATCAAGAGAAATTCAGTTTGAGATAGGATGAATCTGAAGTAGTGAAAACATCCAGTGGGGTAAACTGGGAATGCAGACCAGGAGTTTAAAGGAGAGGCCATGGCTAAAAATAAAGGGATACAAGTCATTCACAAAAAGGGAAAAAGTGACTGGATACAAAATCTGCAAGTCAATTTTAGTAATTCATTTAAGAACACTCTAATTTAAAAGGGAAGCAAATTATTTTGATATCAAAACATTCTAAGTGTTAAGAAGACATAAGCTTTGTAATATGTAAGAACAAAACTATCTCATAAAATCCTAATATGAAGTAGGCCATTTAATTATCCACAATATTACAATGAGAAATAGTCTATAGACTCACCTTCATACATAAGTTTTGTCGTACAATAGTCATCGGATTCTGTTAATGCCTCATCTTTATCCACCTCCAAGAGGTCAGAAAGTCGTGTGATAGACACCTCCAAAGAACAGAGTGAACCTGTTTTACAATACTCTGTTCCTAAAGGAGGGAATATCTCAGCTTTCACATTATATAATGTCTGGGTGAAGGAGAAAGATACAGAGGAAAATTAATTAGCTATTGTTAAGAATGATTTATACTTAAGACACTCCCACCTGGATAATGAGTTATGCACCACTACTGAATGCTGCAAATTTTTTTCTAAAAAGAAGCACTGATGAAGCTCTAAAGTGAAAAATGAACACTCTGGAGCTAGTTATTTTACGTATCTTTTCTTATAGATGAAATACCTTTATGATACCCTTACTACCGGAGAACCAATTCTAAATTAACTTCTCACATATGATTAATATATTAGTATTTTCAGAATACATAACTGTCACTGAACTAGAGAATCAAAATTTAAGGTGATAATGGGTTCACACTCTGACATTCACTTTTGGGGGTAGGTATGCTCAGAGGAAAAAAGTTGATAAGCCCTTTGAAGAAAGAAAATCAGACTGTCAGAAGCCTCAAGTCAGGTTAAAAAAGTTTACAAGGATTTATAAGGACTACTCAAATCGAATTTTTTAGCAATGTATACACAGCTTTTACAGGTAAATTTAAGATAATTAGTTTTGATCATTTGGAAACAGGAGGAAAGAATAACTCAACTGCCAAGGTAGTTTTCTTCTAATACAAAAAGTGCTTTTGACATGTATTTAGACAGTCTTCTACCTATATATGAACACAAGGGGCAAGGAGGATAGGGAATTTTTGCTGCCTAAAAATAAGCACATACAGGTATACTGTGTAGGAAAGAAAAATTTATATGAAAAATAGGATGTAAGAAAGGTAATTAAAGTCAAGAATATTCAGAGATAAGAATGGTAAGGAAGTAATTAATATGTTCTCTTTGATAACCTATTAGGAAGTTATCTGAAAGTCAATTTGTGCTTTCTAATTAAAGAGAAAGAAAAGAAAGCTTGGATGCTGTGAAGCTCTTAAAACGCATTTAGAGATAAAGCTAGAATAAGTACAGCCTATGAAGCTCTGATTCTAAAATTAATAAATTAAGAGAATATGCCTAAACTGCTATTTTATCAAACTAATTTTTACTATTTAATAAATATTAGCTCATGGGATTATCTAAATGGTATCTGCTGAGACTAAAATTGTGAATCATACTCAAAATTCCCCAATACCATTGATTTGATTGATATGTACACAAATGCTCACCTCAAGCAATAATTCAAGCATATTTTACTGTTTGTGAAGCATTTTTATGCTTAAAGAATGATTAGCAATAATTTAAGTTCACTCATTACCTAATATTAAGTAGGCTTTCCAGGAGGGAAGCAAAAGAAAGAATCTTGGAAGGGAAGAGGAAAATCTAGTGATAGTAACATTTATACACTTAACTCTTCACATTAAAAACATGGTATTTGGCAACTCGAAGATAAGGTAAAAAAATTAAGCTACCATGGACAAAGAAAATGTGTGTGTGTGTGTGTGTGTGTGTGTGTAGATATGTATGTAGGTGAACTGTTTAGAGAAGCTGGCTCTTACTGGCATAGATATTAGGAATAAATAAAATGAATGCATGTAGAGCTCAGCTGTATCTCTTTTGGCCACTGCTGTCTTACCTTAGAACATGTTGTAAATCTTATATGAGTATGACATATTGTTATTACTTGATCCTTAGATTAGTTCCTTTGAGCAAGATAAGAAATACATTTAAAGTTCTTAACTTTGTGGAAATTTCAATTTTCCTTTGTGTTCATTTTTTTCATTTTTTTGTCTCAGGAAATATATTCAAGTTTGTACTTATAAATACAAAGATGTGTGTATACACATAAATATTACATACATACATATATACGTGTATATATATGTATGCATCCTGAAGCAACACTTAATCAGATAACCTATTAAATCTTTTTTCCAAAGAAAAGCCATCATGAATAACTTTTACATTGTTTTGGCCATCAAGTACAAGTTTAGCATTTAAGTCACTTATGAGTAAATGACTTGATAAAATAACATTTGCAAATATTTTAAATAAAGCCTGGATTTTGAACATAAAAAATTTTAAAATGTCTTCATGATTTTAAAAACTCTGGTTTCTGAGAATCACACATTTTAAGCTAAAAAAGAGTCTGCAATATTTATATGAAAAAGTTATTTATTCAATCCTTTGCAGAGGTGGGAAGAGGTATGAGTGTAAAGATTCTTATTTCAATGTATTGATTGATTATGATGACTTTTTCTCTTCTTCCTCTTTTTCTTTTAAAAAATTCTTTGTTACATGGATCTCTGGGAGGAGAGACAGAGGAAAATTTAGGCGATGTAAAAACGAAGGATATCTAATCCATAAATTTTATTTAAAAAAAAAACAAAGTATTTAAGTTCTTCAAAGAAGCAGTAAAGGCTGTTTTTTAATATAGTTTAATAAACTTACATAAATAGGAGCTAACCAAGATGAATGATTTGGACTATCACTGTATATAGTATTAAGATGCATTATAGAAAAAGTGTCTGGAAATTAAAATCTAAAGAGTCAATGATAATATATTCCAAATTAACATGAATAACTTGCCATTTTTCTTACATTACTTTCTGAATAAAGTATGCATATAGATAGCAAATAAAATGTATATAACTTACTTGAAGAATTTATATTCTAACCAGGATACTTTTTTTAAAAAGTGATTTTTTATATATATTATTTCATCATTCATATTATCCATTCCCAAACTCTTCTTTAAAATAAAGTAAAAGTACATATCAATATAATACCTACAAAAAAATTTTCCACTTGGAACTCATAACTATATGGTTTTAAGGAAATGGATCGGTCTTCAGAAGCTGGATAAAAATCAAGTGAAAAGTGACAATGCAGAGAAGGTGGAAGTTCCTTTGTCCACATTAGCTCCCACACAAAGAACACGGACTGCTTGCTGTAGATGTGCTGAAAAAAAAGTGATCATGTTTAATGAACAGTTCCAGAAATATTATATATGAGCCATTCCAGTTTAAATTAAACATTCACTTCATGCATAGTGAATATTACGTTTTTTGTTTTTTTTCTTTAAACAAAGGCCCTCTTTTAAGATATTTCTGTTTCTATACACTGTTCTTCGATTCTGCATCACCCACTACTTTCCTTGGATCCTCCCATTTGGCTTTGCTCCCCTGCAGAATAGTGTACAGACTGGTTAAAAAAAAAAAGTTTAACTTTTTATGATTCCATAAGCTACAGAGCATAAGGGATCACAAAAAAAGATAAATACAATTTATCAGTGTGGGGCAGCTTACCGTCTACTTCCATAGCAGGGTAAAAATGACCATTCTTAATAAAGTTGACTTTAAAAAAAGTCCACCAAGTATATGCTTACATTTATGCCAATTAATTGAAATGCAACATCAAGTTAAAAAAGACTAAGTAGAACTTAACTTAGGGACTGTGCACTAGCTTTGCATAAAGCCAACACTTAAAGGTAAGAGGGTAAAACTACAAAGTCTGACAGTCCCAAAAAACCTAGTGAGAAATTTTTCAAAATGCTAAAAAGATATATTTATAAAAAAGTGATGTAAAAAGTTTTTCACTTTCCCACCAAACAAATACCAAGTATATTCTAAAAACACAGAAAAATGATTGGCAGAAGCAAGGTTTGGACAAACACAAGTTTCTGACGGAACTATTCTAATATATGAATCCTTACTTTTCATATAACCAGATATTCTAACTCCAGGCCTTTCAAACTAGAGAGAAAATCATTCTAACTTATAACATGCAATGAGACTACCCATGTAGATAGCACTCGTACAAATAAATATAAACTGATATTAAGGAGATCTAGGTAATGATTTTCATCCTTTCCCTATATCCACAATACAGAAAGGCAACAAAATGAAATAAAACCAGGCAGTTAGGTAAAATTCAGGGAGCTAAAGTAAGTTTGACTAATTACTCACTAATAAGATTTTTTCTTCCTTTGTGTTATTTCAGAGTGAACAAACATTCACAGAATGCCTCTCGTGGACCTAGCGCTTTACTAATCAAGGGCACCACCGAAGGAAAAGACTGGTAGTTCCAGCTGATGTAGTTAGTATTTTACAAGTGACAAAGCGCTTATATTGATAATGCATTTTTGCTTATTGTTAATATAATTTTGCTTCTTAATTACATTAAAGATCTTCCTCACTCATTAATGGAAGCTTGATTAGGGAGGCCCACACTTTAAAAAATTTTCTAATGAGGCATTGGTTCCCAAGGGTTGCATGTGATGCCCCCAGGCTCTGAAAAGTGTATAAATACTCTTAAGTCGAGGTTTTGCTCTGGGGCTTAGTTTTGGAAGAAGGTTCATGTGCCAGATAAGACTCTGGGAAGCAGCTAAGGACATCCCAGTCCCCTACCTCCTGAAAACCCAGATGTTGGTGTTTCTCTCTCTGGCAACTATGTAGGTGTGTATGGTCAGACCATTGGATCTGTTTGTTGATCTGTGATGTATGTATTACTTATGTCAGACAGCTGGAAGTCATGTCTGTTGATTTTGAGATCTCTGTATTTTTTCGGAAGTTCAGGGTGCTGACTTTTCCCCCTGAACTAAGTGAATGATGTGCTTGATTAAAGTGACTGTTGACCCCTCAAGTTTCCCTTCCTTTTAGAAAAGCAGATCCAAGAACCTGTAATAGCAGGTCCCCCTGTGTATGTTGGGGTCCTTGCTTTTATAGTACTTTCCTTAAAACAGTTTTGTAAGGTAAGTAGTATAAGTAACATTTCTAGTTTAGAGATGAGGAAAACAGAGGCTAAATGACTTATCCACAAAGTTGGGAAGCAATGCAAATGCAGACCCTACACTTTACACTTTTCAGCTTCACCCTTGAGATCTGGTTGAGAAACAAAAGCAGAGTTTGAGAAAAATTTTACCTGCTGGCACTTAGTGTTTAATGGAACAAGCTGCAGGTCTGGGCTATTACCAGTATCTATAAGATTACTATCTGTTAGCTGGAAGCCAAGTTCTGACAAATTCTGGACACAAACTTGAATATATTTCCTGAAACAGAAAAGGAAAGAAATGAACAAAAAGGAAAATTAAAATCTGCATGAAGTTTAATAACTAATCTAAGGATCAAGTAATAACAACACGTAATCTTTATACAGGATTTACAAAATGCTCTGAGGTAAGATAGCAATGGCCAAAAAAAAATTAATTCAGTCCTATATGCATTTGTTTTGTAAACAAGCTATTTTGGTGTCTTCTAAAACAGAACATAAATTATTTTCCATATTCCTGCTTCCTCCACCACACCAACATGATTGGTATTACCACACCAAAATCTTACAAGTCAGTGTTATTAAGTATTCCAATGAATTGTACTGGAAAGAAGACAGAAACGGAATCTCTTTAAATTTTAGGGATTCACTGAGGAACTGAGATTTCAATTTAATTTTCAAAATGAACAAACCATTTATTACAGATCACTCTAATAGGTACTAGGCATATAAGGTTTACCTAAAACTTAGAGTTTATCTCAAATAGCTTATAGTATATTATGGGGCTAAAATACTCATATAGATAGCTATAATTCATAATTTCACACAAACTTACACTGCGGGTGTTTTAAGACAAAATGCTAACATGAGGTCTGTGAGAAAGTAATTTTCTATTTGCAGACTAGGAAAGGCTTCTGGGAAGTGGTTGCATTTGATTTGGGCTTTGAGGAGAATAAGAATTCAAAAGGTGAAAATAAGGACAGAGTGCATCACAGGCAAGAGAATGACCTAAACAAAAGCAGGAGATAGGTTGGAATGGAGAATATGAGTATATGGAGGAAATAATAAGAGTATAATATGGGAAAAGGCTAGAAAGGGAGGGTGATGGCAGTTATATATAATAAGCAAGAACTATGAAAAGTGAGACAAAATAAAAATTCCAATATTTCTTTTAGAAAGTATCAAGGTCTATTCTGTGGGATTAACAAGTTAAAGTCTCTGAAGAGGATTTTTAAAAAAAGTTTCTCTTTCATGAGAAGCAACTTGATGTAACAGAAAGAACCTTGGATTTGGAGTTGGAAAACCTGGATCTGAACTGTGGTTTACTACTAACTGTGTGACAGCGCAGACAAATCACTTCACCCTTCTGCCTTCAGTTTGCTCCATGACCTCTAAGGTTCCTTTAAGCTCTAATTCAAATGAGTACAATGGGGTATAGTATGGGGCAAAAAAGGCTTCTATAATTCAGGTTCCCATAAGTAACTAGATTTGTGTAGTATATTTTCTTTTGTGCAAAATCAAAGTACATGTCTGGGCCTTCATATACTGCAGAGATGTGAGCTCTATCATTTATATTTGTATTACAAAGATTAAAAAAAAACCCACAAGAAAATGATAATAGATTGGCCTCATTTGACAGATTTCATATTTAGGAAAAAATTTTTGGTCCTCTCATATAACAGGGTGAACAGTCCCTATTTCTAGGTAATCTGTGTGCTGGCTGAAGAGATCTGGGACTTCTTCATCAGCTGATAAGGCATGGTTTTAACAGCCTCAATTATTTCATTTCATAAAATCTTTCAGGAAGAGCACACAGAAATGTGGTGTCTTTTTAAAAATAGTTCATTACTCTTACCTGAGTTTTTTGGAACTAGGAGCACCTATCAATACCACTTTTCCAAAAAGTGAACAAAAAAGTGCAAAATTATGACAAATATAAGAAGGTGATTGTTTGGAATTATAAACTGAATGATGGAATTTTGTCCGAAGTAAATACTTGACACATCTAGAACATTATGATGTTCAGTTCTGAGCACCATGTTTTAAGAGAAGATGGTGGCCATGATGGGAAAGGCTAGAGTAGAAGAAAGAATTGAGAATTAGGGGACACAGATTCAAATTCCTGGTTTAATTACTTACTACCATGAGTGAGTTACTTTACCTTTCTGGGCCTCAGTTTCCTCATTTGCAAAAAAGGGGATTGGACCAGATAACCTCTGAGGTACCTTTTATTTCTAAATCTTTGAGCCTATGATTTCTTCCCCCAGATTTAATGGAAGCTTTATGTTATTTTGTAATTTAGTTGTATTTTTTTTTGCTCAAGAAACATGGCAAAATGAAGGGATTTTGTGAATGAAAAACATCTATACTAAATGCTTCCAAATTCCAGCAACTATTGAAATTAAAATGCAAAGAAGCCAAAATATCTTTGAAACAAACAAATGTTGGCTAAGAACTACTTTCCAAATCTCTTCCTACACACATATTAAACCTAATATCCTCTGGTATCTTCCTCAACAGTTTCAAAGATGACTAAGATTCTACAGAGTTATTCTTTCTTATTTATGATCATTTGAAAAAAAAAATAAGGCCCCATTCCTCCCCTCCCTCTTCACTACAATTACGCCTGGAAAAATAGCGTCTCCACTTCAGACATTTTGGGAAAAGAAATAAATCATTAATGTTTAATTACCGTTTTCCGGCTGACAGCAAAGAATGGGTGGCCTTAAAAGGTATATTGAATGTTAATGCAATAATAGTGGAGTAAATTGACCATGGACAATCAATAGACACCTAAAAAGGGGAAAAAATTACATTCATGGTACTCATGTGACTTTAAAAAACACCGCCCCTATTCTCCAACCCCACTTAGTTTTCATGACTGCAAATATCATCCCTCTGAATGATGGACAAAATCAAGCAAACAAAGCCACCAAAAAAGGGAGCCCACAGTCAGATTCACATACAAATAAATACATAATGAAATTTGCCCAAAGTCTTTAAGCGTCACCCAGGAGAATCTGTTGTAGTCACCAAGTAGCAGCAAGGTCTCTTATCATTACACAAAAATACGGATCAATGGTTGCTGATACTTGATTTCATGGGAAGTATTACTGTGGTCACTCCTGGACAGAGTAACCACGAATAGTGATCTATGCTTATTATGGCCAATGAAAGGGACCTTGCTGCTACTACTATTAGGTGCCTACAGCAGCCTGTTAACAACCACTGCTTACGAATACATAATGCAAAAATATTTTTAAAAAAATAAGCAGTGGATGACAATCAGAAGCCATTTTGTTAGATGGGGCCCAAATCACACAAGATCAATCTGAAATTTGATCTGTCATCCAACTGTGGAGTCTACGTGACACCAAATAGCCACAATGACCAAACCTACCAATTATTTTGGAATCTTGGGGAAAAGAGATTGTATATTTAAGCTCAAATCTTATTTTTCAAAATGAAGGTGAGGTCTAAGAAATATGAAAAAGGGGAAGATCTCCTTCAGCCACATTTCCTTCCATTAATAGAAATCTACTCTGGGAGAAAATTATTCAGCTGACTACATTTGGTCTGAGACAATTATATATCTATGCAATGTAAGAGTATATAAGATGTATACTTTTAAAAAAATCATAATTCTTGTCTTTTTCTTCTATTGCTTTGCTGCCTGCATTTCAGTGTGGGCATTGCTCCAAAGAACCACTGGCTGCAAATAGCATATTTATGTGAATCCTAGAACAAAAATCATACCCTAGAAAAGGGCTTACTGAAAGAAAAAAAATATGTTTATCTGTACACCCTAAGAATTATCACTAATTTACAGTCTGAACTCATTGATGATATCTGGCATTTACTCAGATCTAGAAACTTCAAACTTAGACTATGTTAAGAAGACTCTAGGTTAAATCAAACATCATTCACAATTTCAGGAATTACACAGGGTCACATATCTAGGGCTGGAAGAGACCTCAGAGGCCATTATCTAATCCAACCCTCTCATTTTACTGATGAAGAAATTGAGGCCCAGGGAGGTTAAGTGACTTGCCTAAGGTCACACAGGTAGTGGCAAAGGCCAGATTTGAACCTAAGTTGTTTGACTCCTGAGTCAGTAATCAAAATGTACCTGATCAAAAAGTTACTAATATGTATCAAATCCTGATGTATATTCTGTCATCAACTTTGAGTTTTCAGCAGACAAAACTAGAACATACCAAGTAATATCTGCCTGTCATTTTAATATACTAACTAGCAAGATCACTGTCATGCAAATTACTTGAAAGTGATAGTTCTAGTTAGGAATAAATTGTCTCCCTAACCAACACCCCCAGAATCCTATGAAACTGTTATGTTTCTTGTAGAACTTCCTAAGTTTGTGCTCACTTTGTCTTTTTTTTTTTTTTTTTGGTGCAAGTAGGCTCTCATGTATCCCTAAAGGCAGGAGATAAACAGAAATAAGTTGAAATTCATTCAAGGTTGATGGTATCAATAAATCCTCTATATCTTTGACTTTTACTGAAGCAGACTTTTGGACTTGGGTACTTAAACAATTTAATTGCTTAATGGGAATGGTAGGCAGAAGTTACTATCATTTTCATTTCTAATACTTTCAAGACTATAACATGTATAAATATAAAAACTCTATGTTAAAAAACCCCACATCTTACTTTTTGGTCTAGAGTAACCATGCAGTTGCCAGCTTTCTGTTTCTCTTTATTTTTCCTATGCGGTTCTTTATTTCCTAGTTTGTCACTCTCCCCTGCAGCTGTTGGAGCAGAAGGTAAAGAAAGAACCTCCAACTCAAATTCAATCATGTGGTATGCAGGAGCCATTGGCAGACTGACACTGGTGACCTTCTCTGAGGACTGAACCATGAGTGATGCTTCTGAAGATTTTTCTAAAAATGACACAAAATGAAGTTTCAGAATCATTCTTCTGCCTTCATTTCTTCTTCTCATATTATCAGGCAATGTAATAGGGATACAAATTTATGTTCGTGACAATCTCTACTTCTAGAAGATGCCACGACTGCATGGGAAGATTGGGGGAAAACTGCAAATGGAGGCAGGAAGATGAAACAGCTACAAGACAAACAGCATTTCAAAAAACCAACAGCTGGTATGGACAAGAAACTAGAAGACTTAAGTTCAAGTACGAGTTTGGCAGTAATTAGTGGGAAATGGTGAGGACATCATCTCCTTGTCGCATCAGTTTCCATCATGCCATGACAGACTCAAGAGAACCAAATGAGAACTGTGAAGTCTAAAGGTGCTATGCAATCATAAAATGGCATTATTAGTTTTCCCAACTTTAATAAGGAAAGATAGTATGTAGGAAAGAGTTTTTAAGGTGTCCACTTAGTCTCTGAGCAGTACCGGCAGTGATTTCCTAGCAACTTTGAATACCCCTCTGCTCCAACATGTTAATTATATACCACCTGCAAACAGCAAATCAATGCCTTTCTTCCTCTACCCATCAATCCCCTTTGAAGTATACAATAACTAAAGATCTTTTCAGTATATTTACTTTGTAAATATATGTAACTCCTTTTGTATGTATTTTTTTGGAGTTACCGAAGTAAAAAAAAGATATTATACCCTTCTTGGGTATGGAATGTAGTACACATGATAATCTATCTTAATCTAGTTTATAAACTCTGTAGTACAAGATCATAATCCATAATCATTTGATGGGAATGAGAAGGTAAAATATTATTACATCTCAATTAACAACTACAACATAGCAGTACAAAGTCTGTACCTTCACTCCATCAAGATGGCCTGTGTTGTGGCTGCTGAATGCTTACCTCTGGTGTTAGAATAGATTATTGCTCTATTTTCTGCATGGAAGAGAATAAGCATGGCATCTGCATTGCTAAGCTGTAGACTGTCTCCATTTTTTATTGTATAATAGCCAGTAGTGACAGTAAACTTGACTTTTTGAGGAATACCAGCCAAGAGGCTATCTAGAAAGAAGAAACAAAACAAAACTCAGTTATTGTATTGGTTTGACTTTAACTGTCCTTAAAGGCCACATTTTTAAAATGAAATTTCTATGAAAGGGTATATGCTGATTATTGGCTAAACTAATTTTTACGCCAACCAGATCTGAGGAGAAAAATGTCTATTTCTGGATTAAAACATCAGCAAATTAGCAAGTATTAATTTCATAAGTAGCAATATATGTATTCACACAATTCTCTTCTCCTCCTCCTTATCCTCCACAGCCCCCCTATATCTCTATGAAAGGGAGAAAAGAGGAGGATCAAGCGGTCAATGAATATAAGCATATAGCTGGTATCACCTTTTGCCTAGAGTGGAAAAACCTTGAAGTAAATAATTTTACTGGAGACTGAGAAGATGAAATTGCTGGTATATGTAAGCTAACAGTAAAGGAAAGGGAATATAAAGTGACCAAAGAGTGGTGTTTACATTTAGGATTTCCTTTCAAGTGTCAGACTTGGATTTGGGGAAAGACCAGGAAGCTACTATGAAAGAGCTTTATATTAGGAATAAAACAAACATTTCCATAATATCATATAATAAAAAAGATGATTGCATATGAAACTGCAAATTTATTATGTACAAGTTGTTATTCCTTTTAAATATATAATAAAGTTACCACGTCTATTTCTTTCCCTTCTTTTTTCCTCTCCTTCCCCAAGATGGCCACACTAATAGTTATGTGTGTGTGGGTGTGTGTGTAACACTATTCTATACATCTATTTATCAATTCTTTCTCTGAGATTAGAATAGCATTGGGAGCTTTTACTTCGGAGAAAGCTGAAGATACTCTGTAGAAAGTGTAGGGCCAAAGGAAAGACTATTCACTAACAGTGGCTTGTATTAACAACTTGGTATGATCTCTAAAGGGACTTTAGAGATCATCTCATCCAACCCTGTTTCACAGATGAGGAAACTGAAGCTCAGAGAAAGTGTAATAATATGCACATGGCCATATAATCTACTTAGTGACATATCCAATATTGAACCTGGACCTCTTAACTCCTAAGTCCAACACCACAGTACTGACTAGTTTTCTGTGAAACCAGTGGTAAAAATTCTGGTGCTGGCTGCTGCTCCTGTGATATAGTCCTTGATCTACTTAAGCATAGAAAAGAAGAAAGTGTTTCCTAAATAAGGAATCAGTTGAAAAACTGACTGATGTTTTTTGAAAGTTTTAAGGAACTTCTGTAGATTAAAAGTAAAGAAAAAGGAGGAGGAAAATTACATAGGAAATTAGCTAGGAAAATTAGATGGGAAAAGCAGTTTTGGTTTTTAATTTAAAATAAGAGAAATTGAATAACACTGTATTCTTCTTCACCTGTATGGAAGGTGTTGACCAGTAGCAGAAAAAACTAGTTTGCTGAAAGCCCAGCATGAGATTGAATTAAGTCAGTTTATCCCAGGAGTACTAAAAGAAACAAAGACAACCAGAGCAACAGGACAGCAACAAGTTGGGTCACAGAGGATGCCTGTGTTGGTGGTGTCAATCTGGAGGGGCTTGAGAGCTACATCTCATGATACCTGAGGTATACATACTTAATAACTGGAAAGAAAATCACAGATAGCATTACTACCTGGGAAAAAAAGACTATTGGGAAATTACTGATTAACTACCAACCCATATTTCTATTTGGTCTTCTTTACATAACACTTGTGAAAATGGTCTACATATATATTGCAAATACCTTTGACGAAGAAAGGTAGTGTAAGAGTAGAGAAGGGAGTGGCTCTAGAGACAGAAGAGCTCGTTCAAGTCCTGCCTTTGTCACATACTGACTCCGTGAAGTCATTAGGCAACTCTACTATCAGCCCATAAGGTACACCAGCCTAACCTTCATGGGTAGAGGGAATTTCCTATGCCAGTGAAATCTCGGAATCAGTCCCTATCTCTAACTCTGATGAAAATATGACAAGAGAACACTTAGGCTTTTACAAATAATATTCTACAGCAAATACCTTTACTATCATACAAATTATTTAAAAAGAAGAGAATAAAGAAAATCCCCCAATGTTTATTAATCATCTATAAAAAAGTATTTGATTTAAAACAAAATGCAGCCTAAAGGCTCTTCTACAACAATTCATATGTTACTCATATGTTAAAATCATAGGAGAGTCTTTGGTAAAGGCAACATTAGTGGAACTTTGAAAGCTCTTATGGTTACAGGCAGTTCTTGTTTTACATAAGCGGGCAGAGTTTCACAGGCCTCTACATAAAGAGATTTGTACGTAATGTGAATTTGCTAGGGAACATGGGCGAGGAGGGAGGCAAAAAGAGAAGCTCGTGTACTTGTGGAAAAAGGGGGCTGACACAACATGGCTCATGGATATGTGAGAGCTTGGGACAGAGAAGGGACAGCAGGAGGAGGAGCACCTGAAGGCCTGACCAGAACCAAGAGGATGAACATGTGAAGGGCAGACATGTGGGGTTTGGACAAGGACAGACACAGACAAGAGAGGATAGGTAACGGGTAGGGGTGAGGGGCACACGCATAGGATCCAAGCGTGGATGGATGGGGAAAAGGTGTCCTCTCTCGCTGCTGGAGGTCTCAAGCGGAGCACCTGATCTGCTTTCACTTAGAGGTTTTCTTTCTTCTTTTTTTTTTTGATGGGGATGGGGAGTAGATGGGAGGGCCTGGAGCACAGATCTGAAGGGCAGGAGTGGAGAGAGCACAGTACTGGAGAGTAACAATTTTTTTTGGAATGCAGATTTCTTTCAGAATTCTTTACATAAAGTCAAATTTTGGTAATGTAAATTTACATAAAGTGAGAACTGTCTGTATTATTATATCAAATGAGGCATAAAAGAGGGAAACATGCTTGCCACGGTGTTTTTCACTGTCAATGAGAATTGTTCAGCATAGAGTCCAAGTGGAAAAGGGGTTCCTTTCCATGGTGAAGTTCGCCAGATGCTCCTGCCTGTAGATGACATTGTACTGATTGCATCAAGTCCTGAAACACGGCAAAACATCCTAAATGTGATGCAGAATCACCTAATTATCCAGAAACTAATTGGATAAAGAATGACGGTTGTCTAAACTATGATATGCAATTGAATGGACTGTTTAAATGGCCCTCCCCAAAATAGGCTGAATTGCATTTGGCAAGCAAATTCAGTGTTGTTAATGATATTAGACTTCTTGAAACAATGTTGCCTCTTTTAAATACCAATTCCTTTCCAATGATATCTGCATGACATCATATAAATGACACTGCTACAAATTATGGAATACCACAATCTCCAAAGAATGAAAATAGCATATTATTCAAAGGGCAACTGAGAAATGTATGGTAGGAATAAATACGTTGTAGTATCTTACTAATGGCAAATCATATTTAAACAGCAGTATAAAACAGGACCAGAAAGTGAGGTGGTTTGATTACTCAGAAGATAAGAAATAGAGAGTTTGAACACTGAACATTATACACATAATGACATGACACAGATTTCCAGTATTTTGGGTAGTTCCTTTGGAGGATTTATGGGATGAAAAGGTACTAATGGATTGCAATCTGTATCACTGAAGGAAATATTATCACAGCATTACAGTGTTCCCATTCAAATATGAACAAATGGTGCATCCATTCAGGAAAACTGACTACATTTCCCTGACATATTAGTTTTTTAATGGAAAACTTTTCTAATTTTTCATTAGTTTGTGTTACTAACCCTGAATTTATCAAATTTCTTAGTCAAATTTTACACATACACACATATATATGAATACACAGGTATATATGTATGTATACATAAACACACACACATATATATATCTATCCATCCATCCATCACTAAGGACCAGTCAAAGGAAGGACAATTAACATATAAGCAAATAATTTCTTTTTGGTTTAAATATTTATTATGTGTTGATATAACTTTTTAAATTATAGTGATGCTGATAGTGATATTTCCAATAGAGAGCACTAGTTATATCACACACATGCACACACAGTTTTTACCAATCATTGACATTTCTAGGAAATGCAGTTCAGCAAGATAGGAAAGACATTAAATTTTCTGGCCAACTTATGCTTCAAATTGCTCAGCTATACTGTCAAAAGCAGAGAATCAAGAGAAAGAAAACAGGAAACTCTAAAGATCAAAACAAACAAATTTTAGGCTTATTCTGTAATCTATCCCCCTTCTTTCACCTCATCTCTGTACTAAAAATGATTAGATAGCTAGGTATTCTTACCAGTCAATGGTTCCACTTTTAGCTGAGGGTCCTGAGAGTAGACATCATACTGTACTATGGGGTAAATATGAGGAAGAACAAATTGCACTTGGCCCACTGAGGTGCACATCTGCCTGAGAGTATATGTTCCAGGTTCTTTAGCCTAAAGTAGAAATGATGCATGATTTGAGAAACTGTAACCATTTCTAAATGATGACCTTTATAACACACACACATACATGTGTGTATGCATTCATGAATGCACAGATGCACATATACACATGCAGATTCTGAGTTGGAAGGAACCAAACCTATTCCTGAATAAGAATCTCTAGATAATGTACCTTTTAAGTACTTATGCAGCCTTTTCTTAAAATACCTCAAAGGGAGAGGGCACTTACTGAGGCAGCCTATATACTTTGGGGCATTATGATATTTTTTCCTTAGATACAGCCTCCATCTGCCTCTTTGCAACTCCTCATTACTTATGATTCTGTCCTTTGGGATCAAATAGAATAAGAATAATCCTTCTCCCATATGACAACCTTCCAAATGCTTGAAAGCACTTATGTTCCATGCAGATTTCTCTTCTACAGGTCAGTAATTCCTGTTTTCTTGAATCATCACTGGATCACAGATTTAGAGATGTAAGGTACCAGAGTCTACCTCCCTTACTTTATAGATGAGGAAACTGAGTCCCAAAGAGATTAAATGACCTTTTCAAGGTCACATAGGTATCAAGTGGTCAGAATTTTTGGTTATCAGTTCCTTTTTCAACCCATTTGCCCTCTTAAACAAGAGCAATTATATGCAGCAAGCATTTAGATAATGTTTTACAGTTTAGAAAGTGCATTCCTCAAAACAACTCTGTGAAGGAGTATTATTTTAATTCCTTTTACAGTTTAGGAAATTGAGACTCATTAGTTTAGAAGATTAAATGACGCATATGAGCACATGGCTAATAAATATTGATCCAAAACTGGAACTCCAGCATTCTGACTCCAACTCTAGCGCTCCTCAGTACCTTTAAGGTTTAAGGTAACTTGAGCCGATTTTACTCTGTATTCAGATTTTAAGATTCCTGGAGTGATGTTTTTAATTTATGAAAACCCATGACAGATTTGTTCTTGGAGAATATACAAGAAACATTCAGTAATAATATTCAAAACCTACTTTAAAATTGGAAAACAAATTGAGAAAATAAGTATTTATCCTTTCTTTTTGAGAGTTGGTCTAATTGTACTGTATATTGAATATATGCTACACAAAAGAGGCAATTTTACACAAATGAGTCATAGAAGTACATGTGGGTACAACATCTGGTAGTAGCAGGTGCTCAATGAAGGTTCATTGGTTGATTGATTTCTGAATGGTTAATGTGACAACTAATTTGGGTAATCTGGTAACTGTTTATGTTACCAAGACACTGATTTCTCCTTTTTAGAAAACATAACATGAAACAGTTTTTGGATTTCACCTAAGTGTTGTATCAAATATTAAATAAAGAGAAATTTAAATTTTGTTTTTAAAAATTTTTAAATGTTCCTGGGATAACTAGAAGATCCCTTAAGGAGCAGCAAAAGCAGAGTTGAGCAATCCTGAATGGGTGCATGGTGCAATGGAAAGAATACAAGATCTGGAGCTGGAGGATTAGTTTTCAGCATTCAAACTCTGCACCTGACACCTCTGAAGTGACTGCCCTGGATCTACATTTTTCCATCTGTAAAATCAAAGGAATGGGCCTCTAGAATCCCTTGTAACTTAAAATTTAAATCCTGGGGGTCCTATTTAGTTCTAAAACTCACAATTTATGTGCATATATACATAAATATCTCCACATAATTCCTGACTCACAGCAACCCTGGTATGAGTACTCTGCAATAGTATGGGTAACTAAGTTATCAAAATCTCCCATCTGGCTAACAATACAAATCTTTTAGGATAAATGTCAGTTATCAATAGTATGATCTAAAAGGACAAACCAAATACCAGTAGCATTTATTTTTGAACTGGATCTGTGTTTGCTGTAGGGAACTCTCTATGAGGAAACTACTTCTACCAATGTAAATCGGCACTTGTTCTGCAGGATATAGTTACCGAGGGCATGGAAAAGTTAAGTAATCTGTCTAGAGTCAGTCAGTATGTGACAGAAACAGGATTGAACCCAGATCTTCCTAATTCCAAAGATAAGCTACTTTTTCCATTAGGCCAAGCTGCCTCTCATTGGCCTTATATTAGCAGTTTTAAATTCAACTTACCAATTTTAAAACATACCTGAGTTCTGAATATTATTTTATTGACCCCTGGGTCCAGAGTTACATTGCTACATTTTAATATGTGCGCCCCGTCCTCTAGAGTCACACCTGAAGGAATTTCCAGAGAGGAGCTGCTTTCTTGCCTTCGTAGTAGCATGTGAACATTTTTACAAATGATCCCTGTTGTGTTCAAGGAGTTATCTGAGGGGCTCCTCTCATACATCTCGTATAATTCCAGTGCAGGTGAATTACTTCTGGAGAAAGGAACACTTGAATTCTCATTTGGAAAACTGATAATGCCATTGGATGTCTTGTGCTTGGTAAGCCACTCAGCAGTCTTACGGTAACTATTTTTCTCAATGCTGAAATGAACACTGATGGCAATCTGCTCTACCTGAACTGAGACAGGCATTTGGCTTAACAAGGTAATCTCAATAGACAAAGTTCCTCCCACGTGGACAAGAGCATTTGAAGGATCAAAGTGGAGATGTTTTAGTTGTGCGAAGGAATGCATAGACAGCACTACTTTGGGACCTGCAAATTATAAAGTAAAAAAATGTGGTTTTTAGATACAGTGATAATATAGCCTATGTCAGAAGTTACAGCCCCTAAAGTAAAAGCAATATTCTCAATGCCATAAGTTCAGATCCCAGCCCAACCATATACCCCAGACTTTATGAAGGAAAGTATTACTTTAGTTCTTGGTAGACAGTGGGTACTTAACAAATGCTCACTGACTATTCAAAGCTGAATGGAAGTATACCATCAACTTTGACTGAGATCATATACCTGAAAGACAACAAGGCTTCTGAGTTATCCTCTGTCAAATACGATATGAATACAGGTTAACTAATCCTTTTCCTTCAAATTCATTCATAAACAAATTCTTTCATGGAACCAAATTTCAGTTAGTGCCGGAAAAATTAACAAATCTCTGCCACAGCTAAGAAATTTATATATCTTGTAGGAAATTACAAAGCCAGAGAGGACAGAAACAGAAGCAAAGATTTCCCCATCTTAGTTTCAACAATGACTGTGTGTTCTTTAAGTTTCAAGGAGCTAAACTGCTTCTCCATGGTCTTTTCCCCACGCAACACATTGAGTTTCATTTTTATGACTGCCTGATTTCATGAAGAAAATTTCAGTCACATTGACTCAAAAGGCATTTGATATTTAAAGCCCTTTACAACCTTGCTTCTTCCTACTCTTCCGTCTCCTTCTACCAAATTCTCTTCCACAGTCTCTGATCTAGCAATACCAGCCTTCTTTTGCTGTTCCTTGCACCCAACACGCCATCTCCATGGCACTGGACTGCCTGTTGCTCTGTGCCAGGAATGCTGTCCCTCCTCACCTCTGCATACTGGCTTCCTTTAAGATTTAGCTCAAAAATCCCCACCTGAACAAGGCCTTTCCCAGTCCCTCCAATATTAGTGTATTCCCTCTGAGATTACCTTCCATCTACTCTGTATATAATTTATATTTGTGTAGTCATTTACATGTCTGTGTCCCTCATTTGAATGTAAGCTTCTAAAGGAAAAGGGATATTCTTTGTATCCCCATAGTACAATTTCTATCACATAGTAAATACTTCAATTTAACTGAAAAGATCAAAACTGCATTCTGACAAGAGAACTGTAATTCAACAAAGAGCATGCAGACTGTATAGCTAATATAGCGAATAACTAAGAACTCTGCTCATCTCACTGAAGCTGTTAACCAAAAATCATGACTACACAAGATAAATGTTATGGGGCAGCTAGGTGGACAGTAGATAGAGCACCGGCCCTGAAGTCAGGAGGATCTGAGTTCAAATCCAGCCTCCGGCACTTGACACTTTCTAGCCAGCGACTCTGGGCAAGTCACTTCACCCTGACTGCCTTGAAAAAAACAAACAAAAAAGCCAAACAAAAAAACAAGATATAGGTAGTAACGTGAATTATTGTAAGAGAAAGGAACATGCATGTGGGAACTTCTTATACCAAGAAACCTGCCGAACAGATGATGCCTTGCATATTTATAGGGTACAGGAAAAAGGGGAGGTCTTATGGGAAGAGTAGAGGGCAATATCCTTTACCTGAGTGACAAGGAAGGAGGAAGGGGGAGCGAGAAGGAGCGGAAGGGCTTAGGAATATTGGATCATGGAGGAAGGATAACCGATCTGAAAGGGTCCCAGCTGCATAAATGGTTTATCAGTCTGGGTTAGACTGGCTGGAGTCCAGATTGTAGCTGACTCGGCACTGAGAGTTTAATAGAATTCAGTTGCAAAAGATTACAGTTAAATTAGTTCAAAAGGAGGCTCATCTCTGGAAAATAGGACAATTCAGGAAAACAAGTTCAGGGAGCCCCTTCACAATGCATACCTTAAAGGACACAGAAAAAAGTTCAGAACAAATTGTGTTATTTTCAGAATTTCATCCTAATAACACCTGAACAAACAATAGGAGGTTAAATTATCATGTATATCAGAATTCAAGGAATAAGATCTTTAAAATGTTTTCATACCTCTTTCAGAGGTAATTTTCCTTTGAAAACTTTTAAAAATGCATTACTAGCTGAACCTTACAATTTAATCTGGCCTTACCTGGGTTTTCTTTATGCTGGTTGGCAAAATTGAGTATTTCTTGGCAAAAATGTTTACGTTCATCCTCTGTTAAGTGACTATCACTGGCTAAGAGGCTACTTGTCTGAAGGTAGCTGGAGAACAGAGCTAAGGAGAATGAAAAGAAGTCCACAGCTATTTTTAAGAATATTTTTAAAGCATAAATCTGTTTTCTGAATCTTGGCCAAAGCTAAGTTGTTTCAAGGAGCCCATTTTTTATAAAAAAACAAAAATGACATAAATTCAAACAAAACATATATTTAAAAGTATTTCCTCCAAAATAGTATCAATAGAAAAATAGTCAGGATGTCAGTTTATCACCAAAAAGCATTGATTCAGCACCTGTGTACATTATTCTTAGAGAAAACCATCAAGTGTATTATATAAAATACAATCTTATACCCTACAAACAGACAAACTAGTTTTATTAAAGGATACTTTTCAATCTGTCCAAGATGTTTTTGACATTCTGCTAACTGCTTTCTTGTATGTGTGATAGGCAATGCCCAACCTTCAGCCACATAATTCTTTAATGCATTTTGAAGGTAGACCTCTGCTTTTTGGGGAGACTTTTTCCTCCTTAAAAAGCAAACAAACAAGAAGTTTAATCATAGCTTATAGCAAAAAAAGGTTTGAAAACTCGATTTTAAGAGTATTTTTCCTCTACCCTTTTCATTCCAAATACACTGTTCTCTTTACCTCTTCCCTAAACTGAAGTGGTACACTACAGACAAACAGTTCAATTGTCCAGAATCCAAGGTGGGGGTATCATGGGTTCAAAAATGATAAAAGTCTACCTTATATTTATGTACCACTTTTTAAATGTCATAGTTTTCACATTCATTATCCCACAATAAGCCAGTGAAATAGATAACACAATAAAGGTCTTGTTATCTTCACTCAACTGATATGGAAAGTAACTCAGGATGTTTAAATTAACTTACATCATTTGTCTAAAACTAAACAGGGGTAGAGCCAGGCCCATAATACAGATTTTCTACTTCTAATTCAGTCTTCGTTTTACTATTTCTAACAGACCCCTCATGTGAAGATGCAGAAAACAGAAATCAAGGGTACAAAGTTCAGCAAATAGTAGTTTCCAAATACCAAAATAATAATTTCCAGATGTTTTCACACATAGAAGTGAGGAATCAGAAGTCTGCACATATCCAGTTATCAGCATTCCTAGTCTTAACTTAAAACTTAAAAAAAAATTGCTCAATCAAAAACCACCCTGATTTTAAAGTGAAACTCTACAAAGTGCACCAGAAGTGAAGTAGTTCTTGGTTTGTGCTGAAGCACTGGGTTTTCTATAGAAGGCTGAGAATGGGTAGCCTTGAAAGAGAGTTGGTTTCCCCTCACTGGAGGTCTTTAAAACAACACCAGATAACCACTTGCCAGGAAATTCTAGTTTGGGCTATGAACTGGACTACAGAGGCTCTTAGATCACTTCTAACGATCACTAACTTCAAAGAATAAAGTACAAGCCTAGCTAAAGTATGTAACATTTCTAGCTGTTTTTGGCAGGCAGCAAAGTCTCAGTTCTATAATTTCATCAAACAATGGGAAAATATTCCCAACCTAGGCAATTTTGAAACAGTTTCTCAAAACATCTTTGCCTTTTGTCTTTTTCTCGGTATAAATACTGCTATGTAAACATTATCGTGAAGTGGAACTAGAACGTCAATGTTCACTATCTGCAGCAGGGATGGAGTATTTTATTCTTTTCAACTAGAACTTTCAACATGAGCTAAGTTCTTGAACAACATTTTAAAGGCACTTCTTCCTGATTCTACTAATTACTTACTCACTTACTCAGTCATGATCCAGGTTGCAAAATACAGGATAGAACAGTCAGGAGACCTAGAATTTACTCCCAGCTCTGACGCAAACCTGCTTTGTTACCTTGGGACAGTTAAAATTTCCAAGCCTCAGTTTCCCTATCCATAAAATAAAAGAGACTTGGATTATTTCTAGTCTTCTGCTAGTTCTAAAATTATGTTTTAGTCTGGTCATGCCACTTATGAAGCACATACTCTGAAAGTAAATGTTTTTGGTATTGGACTAAATTGTCCACACTGTTTGATGCTGGAATGTATAGTCTAGTACTAGGTAAGTCCCAAGAAGGTTAGTGGTAAAAAGAAATGCCCTATATACAAGGTGTCCCAAATCTTAGTCCAGTTTTAAGCTTTAATAGCTTAAAATTGCACTGAAACATTTGGGACATTACATGCGAAAATATTTATAAGTAGCACTTTTTGTAGCAACAAAGAACTGAAGACAAAGTAAATGTCAAACTATTAGAGAATGGCAAACAAGTCATGATTCATGAATGTAATGGAATATCATTAGTGTGCTAGAAGAAATAATGAACACAATGAATAGTGAGAAGTATTGATTTATGTGAACTGATGTAAAGCAAAAAGAATCATGAAAACAACATATTAAATGATTATATTAATGTAAATAGTAATAACAAGAACAGAACAACTGAAATTGTATACTGCTAAATTATAATGAAGCTGTTTAGTCCCAAAAGAAGAGATATCAACCAGTATTTCCCCTGCTTCTTTGTTGGTATAGGGGATTAGGGGCCAATGAGTTATTTGAAGCTATACTAATGCAAAATAAAGGTAATTATTTCCAGCCCAGTGGAAACATGTAGGATAAATTTAAGGGGATTCAATTATTTACATTTACTAAGATCTACCTGTACTGGACATCTTATAAAGCTTTCTTGATATGCTGGTTATTTTTGCCCTACTGGCTTTTTTTTCCCTTTTCTTCTATTCATTGCTACAAGAAATTTTACTCTCTGAATGGATAGTGAGTAGGGAAGATACACTGGGAATTATGATATTTAAAAACTTATTTTTAAAAAAGGAATGCTAGATGAACTCTTTTATTTCATGCATACATAAATTACCTAAATAGGCACTTCAAAGGAAATCAAGAAATCATTTTTCCTGTATGACCAACTTGTCTTGAAAAAAAGTCAAATTTTTGAGTAGCCTACCATGCCTTTGGCCTTTTACATTTTTGTTTTCTTTCTCTCTCAATTTTTCAACTTAAATCTTACTTTACTTTTCACCATCCTCCCTGGTGGTCATTGAGTTACCAAATATTGGCTTGTTTTGTGGAATGCTGTTAATTCTCTATAGCACTTGCCACTTCATCCTCTGAGAAAGGTTGTTTGGACATAAGTTGTGGTCATGTTTGTGTGGGTCTTTTTGCCTATGTTCATCATAAATGCTGCAAAGCAAATTTACTAGGCATTCCATGTGAAATGATGTTTCTTACTGGATACATTATGAAGCCCCCTTTACAAACTCCTTTGCTTCTCTCATCAAGAAGAAACTGTGAAGCCTCTTTCCATTTAGCTCCAACTCCCTTGTCTTCCAGTTACCATAAGAATCTTAACAGTGATATATCTTGGTTCTTTTAAATAATGACTATGGCGATCACTGGACAAAAAAAACTTACCTTTAGAATGTTCACTGATATGTAAATGTTTATAGACTTTCTAGAAACCATGAGATTCTTAGCACCCAGAACTGTCTGCCTTCTTTTCAACAATTCTACCATGGTTACCATGGAAGTGAGATGGAAATGCCCAAGACTGAGAGCCATTTGCATTTCTTTTACTTGTTTCATGAGTTGCCATGACAAAATAATTAATCAGCTAAGGGTGATGAGCTTCTTTGTCCTTAGTTGGACCACAGGCACCAAACTGAGTCTGTCTCAGGACTACAGTTGAAACCTTTTTAGTTTAGCAAGACTTGTCGGTTAACCCTTGTCTGATAGAACCTCTGAGAACTCAGTCAAGTCTACCCTACAAAGTCAGAGGAAGACTCTGCGGAAAGAAAGGAGGGAAAATGCAAATATGGGATTAAATAAAACAAAAGTAAGTAACCTTTTTGCTTTTTTGTGTAAGTGGAAGACTGTGTGAAGTATGATGTGTTATTCTGCTGAACGTTGTGTTGCTCTTTTTTAGTCTTTGTTAAAATGGCTGGAGCGCTAGGTACAGAAGGGAGGGAGATATGTTCACATCTGGAAATGGACATGACATAAAACCAACGGGTATCAATAAAAAAAAAAAGGTAAATATTAAAAGAAATAAGCCAAAACAAACAGTTACTTGCAAGATGCTTGGGAGAGTTGACTCCCATGCTTTTGCCCACATTCCTTTCTCTCTCCTCCTATTTCCTCTTCACTAGTGGTTCAATATACTTCTCAACTCTGATGGAAAGCTACAGTACTAGTCTCGTTCTTCTGCTCAAGAATCAAAAGCACTTAGCCCCTAAACCTGAAATAACATAATATCATCCTACTCTTTCAGGAATATAAGCCTCCCAGTCTTGACATATTTTTTCTTTCTAAGCAAGATTTTACAGGAACCAGAATTATAAGTGATCATGATTCATTTACGTTTTTCATTCTTTTTTTCTAAGTAAGAACCTCAAAGAAAAGTTAAGGTTACATAGTTATGAGGAACGGAGGTTTACACAAACTACCCCAATTCCTGTTCTATGGTAAAAATGGCAGTGAGAGAAAAAGAAGGAAATTTTATGGTTTATTATAGTAATTCCCCTTCTTCAAAGAACATTAAGTGGATCAGGTAATAAAATAACTTTTTTTAAAAAAATAAAAGGCTGTTAAATACTAAGTCTTACGTTAAATTTTTTGTATCTTAAGCCTGTAACCTTTCCACACCTAAACCCTGTAGTCTGCCTGACTTGAAAACTGATCATTTATTTATAACATGTATCGATAGCACTTCCACACAATACTTCAGATTACCAAGTGTGAGACTCCATTTTTTATAGGACTTTTTTTTCTTAGTATGGTGTTGTTAAGAAATCCTAAATTGTGAATCAATTTACAAATATATTTATACACGTTAGGTATGACTGTAAATGTTCAAGTACTGTCAAAAATGGAAAAAAAGGATAAAAATGAATTACATATAAAACTCTGCCAAATCTTTTCCAACGAGCTTGGCTGATCGAATTCGTCCAATACTTGTATACATTTCAATGGTAGCGTGAGACAGATCCTGTGTAAAAGGGGAGAAAAACCAAACCCAGAATTATTTACTTAAATTGTCCTGCTATTTTATAGTTACAGAGCACTTCATATTTTTAAAAGATTTCTACATAAGTACTCTTTTAGGTTGTATGTGTGGAGAGATTCTGAGTGATTTTCTTTCATAGTTTTCACTGCTCAATAGGAATAAGAAAAAAATTACATTTTTTACATAAACCGTTGAGTTGCCAAAGAAACAAAACTAAAAATGATTTCCGTGGTTTTCTTGCTACTTGACGCATATGAATTTACTCATAATTTAATCAGACCTTTAAAATTTAAGAGCAAAATTCAAAATAGTAAAGAAAGATCATATATTCATCACCATATGGATTACTCATGTAAGATTCTGAAAACGTTAGCTATGCTAAAAGCTGGCTTATATGCCTAACGAGACTAAGTTTCTTCTTTAGGTAACATCTTTGCAAGAAATGCCAGCAAAAATGTCAGTTTTTTTCATTAATATATAATAAATAATTTTCATTGGAGCCAAATGATTTCATTTTAGCATGTAAAATCATATAGCATCTATTATTAATCTAAGCAATGGGCAAATATATTTCATGAAATTTAAAATGTTTGGAGCGATGTCTGAAGAAATAATTCAAATGGCATGTCACATACTTCCATAGGTATATTAGTGCTCTGACAGATTACTTCTCTCTCTCACACAGATTTACACATATATTATACTTACTAAGTAATGTTTCTCAAAAGCTTCTACTGATGACAAGGCCTCCTTGAGTTTCTTATATGGACTCTGTGCAGTTTTGGCTGAAACAGAAAGAAATGATCACTTACTCATCTTCATTATTTATGTCCATCTGCAGCTATGTTTACCTCAAAGCAAGCAATAAGGATATGAAACTTAAAATTGTTTAGGTTTCAAGTAGCCTTAAAACTAGGAGCTAAATTAAGGCATCAATTTTAGCCAGATAAGTTTGTGATACTATAGCAATTTGAATGAATATTTTAGCAGCACTGAAAACTGAAGTATGGCATTACTGATACAATTAAAATACTAAAGATAAAATCTAAGTCATTCACATAGTGCTTTATTTCCAGTAATACAATAACATGATCTGATTCAGGATGCTTAATAGTATATAATAACTCTAGTATTTCAAAAGTAGCTAAGTATACGTGACAATTATAAACACATGCTTTCCCAATCACGGCAAAATTTCATTATGTCATTAGATAATCTGTAACAGATAACTATCCTTGATTAGTTAACTAAACTAACATGTTTACTGATTATCAAACCAAAACACACAAGTGAAGCATTTGACTTTTATTGTTAACAGGATTTGATCAGATCCTGTCAAAATCGTATCTTTTCCTTTCTAAAAGACTGAGGTTGATTTCAGTGAATGGGGGTGGGGGATAAGGGAGAGAATAAAAGGAACGTGGTGGGGTGTGATGATCGGTGGTTTCATCACTATCTGGAACTTTGTGTGTAGAAATTCCTGGCACCAAATGCAAATCAGCAATTTATCTGTAATTGGCAGAATCAGAGAATTGCGTAGGGCACTAAGAAGTTAAGTAACTTGCCCACAGTTAAAAGATATATCATAGTTAGGATTTAATCCCTGTAGTCTTCCAGACTTGAAAGCTGGCCTCCATTCCAGGATGGTATGGTTCACTAAATTACAATTAAGGGAAATATGTTGATATTTCTGAGAATTAAGTACCATAAGAAGGGCAATTCCAGGTTTCTGGGTACTTCTATCATATAATAGGAAGAAGATGCTAAAGAAATATATTCATATATTACCAGCTACTAAAAAACTTCCCCAAGACATAAGCACTCTTCAAGAAATAATGGTACCTAATCCTTGGATTACAACATAATCATGAGTTGTTTAATGCTTTTTGGGGATAGCTTATCTACACCTCAGAAAAAAAGAGTAATAACACTAAAGTTGTTTACTTTTACATTCGGGATGTGAAAGACTCCTATCAGCAGATGTGGCTCTAAAACAACTAAACAAATCAATCTAAATTCTCTCATAATATTGTTAATGATAATGTAATAGTAATTTTTAAACCTGTGTATTAAATTGAAAAGAAAAATTTCTTGCACTATGTCAAAGTATGCTTTCAGGAATTAGACTCAACATACCAGATTATATCTAAAAACTGGTTCTTAATCATTTTTATTACTTTTCAATGTACTCCTCTATAGATGCACTTCCAAAAGTACCTGTTTCTGGACGTTCAGTTCCCAAACCTGCCAAGAGATCAACCGTCCTATTAAGATCTTCTGAATTGGGTCCATTTTCTGACACAAGTCCACAGAGATATCCCAAAGATTTTAGCTGTTGAGGAAAACTCACAAAGTAAACTTATATTTCAAGATACTATTAAAAGTACAGAGCTTAATAATTTTAATGTAAAAATCTATGGAGTTATAGTTACATTTTATAAAGTATATTGATAAACTTCTGCAAAAGAGTCCCCTGCAAGGAAGGCTAATGATGGAAATGAAAGGGATAATGCTAGAAACTCTATAGTCACCAAACATCATCCTCTGAAAACTTCTTAGACAACTGAAAAGTACAAAAAATAGCTCAGAATATCAATAAGACTATCCAAATGGAGAGAAAGCCAATTAGCACCTTTCTGGATGGCTGTCTTACATTTCTAACACCTCTGTAGCAATGACACCATTCTTTAAGATGTAGTTTCATATACAGCACCTGCAGTAATAATTCTATCAATTCCTGCCACTTGTAAGGAATTTTACCTACATAATTCCCTAAACACATGCTGCCCCCCCATCACATTTTTCCTCCCTACCACTTTCTAACTGGTCACAAAATGATACAAAATTCTTTTCATGCTGCTTCCTGTAAAATAAAATTCTCCCTAAACTGAAGTTTTGGGAGTGCTAATTAAATACTCAAAATCCACAGGAAATGCTAAGTAGTTACTTGTTATCTTATACTATAGCACAAAGTTCTCTATGGAACATTTAAAATGGGGGAATGAACTCTTACTTCCTATGAGTTTGAAATACCACACCCAGCATTTCTTCTTAGATATCAGAACTAACGTGTAAATATTGTGTTTGTCCTTCATTGTTGAAGAAGCCCATGCCATCAGAGAAATGATGATATGACTTGCACTTGACTTTGTTTTGAGTGAGGGAGAGCTGTCTAGGTCACCAGCCTCACTTCTCCTCCAGAGCTATCTGAATCCAGTGACCAGATATTCATCAGGATGACTGGAGATGACCCAGGATGAGGCAATTGGGGTTAAGTGACTTGCCCAAGGTCACACAGCTAGTGAGTGTCAAGTGTCTGAGATGAGACTTGAACTCAGGTCCTCCTGACTCCTGCACTGGTGCTCTATCCACGGCACCACCTAGCTGCCCCTCAACATATAGATATATTACTAAACCAAAAGAATTCTTACAGAGTAGCCTTAAATTGTAAACTGAGGTATCACTACTAACCTACCAATCCCTTTCATAGTTAACTTATTAAAAAGCTTAAAGACCTTTATAAAAGCCTAGTAACTGGTATCCTTGATTCCATCTATCCTGTATGTTGTAACCAGACTAATCTTTCTTAAAAAAGCTATAAAGAGTCATCCCTTGACATTCACAGGTTTCACATTTGTAGTTTTGCTTAATGATGAGTTGGCCATCAAAAATTAAATGGGAATTTTTGGAGAGTTACAGCATACTATGGAAAATCACAGACAATGCACATGTGTAAAGAAAATTAAAAAACTCAGTAAATCATAATGCATAAATACCACGTTACTAACCTATTTTATAATTTACTAGCATAAGTATCTGTTGAAAGTTTCAGCGCACTAAACTATGGGCTTCAGATTCTCTTTGGGAATGGCTCTTCTTTGGCTCTCTGCCAGACTCAGTGATGTGATTTTCTCTTGCAGGGATCTTTGTATCTTTCACTTTTCGTAGGAGAAGGAAATCCATGAAACAGTTGCTGCAGCTACACTAATTAAGCTGAGATACTAATGTCTCTTACATAGATACTGTAACTTTTTTATAGTTGCAGTGTATTGTTTCAACTTGTTTTATAGTTTAAAACATGATAAAAATTATTGAAAAGTAAAGAGTTGGGGTGAGACCCATTCATGGTTTTTCATACTTGCTGGGGTCCTATGCCCCAACCCCCATGAATGGTGGACAACTGTCTATTTATTACATCATTTTTCTATTTTAAAAACTCCAGTGGCTTCCCCATTGCCTAAAAAAGTTCAAACTTCTTAGGGTAACATTTTCAGGCCTTTTATAATCAGATCCCAGACTATCTTCCCATATTTTATCTCATACTGTGGACGTAAAAGAATCTTCTAGACAGACTGGCCTAGTTACATTCTCCTAAAAACATCTCTAGCATTTTTCTCTTCCTACCTGTCTTCACATTGGGTTTCTTCTCACTCCTAGTCACAAAATACGTTTAACAACAAACCCACCTATTTTCCAAACCTCTGCAGTTCACTTCCATCATCAATTTCCTTATCTCTCCAGCTTACTCCTCTATCACTTGTCTGTACTATTCATTTCTGTCTTACATTATTGTCATTTAACTTTTCATGTGTATGGTTATGTTATTCCCAACTAGAGCAAAAGCCATGTATTACACTTTTTTTTATACCTCCTGAACTCTGTAGCATAGCTTTTAAACATATTCTCAAAATATACAAAGTACCTGCCACTTTATCTGCCTAGCAAAGTCCTAGAGTGAGGACTTTCCCCTCAATTAGGAAGATAAATCCTAGAGAGCTGCCAGAAGTAAAGTGACTTGAGTCACACAGAGAAGCAATTTCAATGTATGTCTTCCTGGTTCAAAGCAAATCACGCTACCCACAAGTGTGTAATGCTGCCTCTCACATACACAAAGCACATATTTAGAAAGTATCTACTGAACGAATAGATGGTGGACAACTTCTGTACCTGCTACATTGCACTACAGTAATTAGAACCACTTATAGTCACTGCAGATGTATAATGCGGTAAGTAGTTTGCATATTTTTTTTCACATACTGGCAGAATTCAGAGAAAATGCAAAATACTATGCATTATAACTTGTCTACCTTTTCTGTGGCGTAACTCCATAAGCCAACAGTGTGGGAAATATTGGAATCAATTTGTGCACGATCACAGCAACCTTCTATTCTCTGCAATACCTCTAAACAGCTCAAAAAAACCCAGCAGTCCAAAGCTCCCGGAGGTACAGAGACCTGAAAAAATACATAAGTTCATTACAATTAAAAAGTACTAACATCTAAGAAACAATTATGGAAATATTCAGTCACTGTTAGTCCTCTATGTGGAAATATATATTGTGCTAAGTAGCAATACAAAAAAAGGCAAAATCAGGGGTGCTGCTTTTCTAGAGCTCATACTCTAATGGGGGTGAAAGGTTTCAAACAATTATATATGTACATGATATATCCAGAAGGTAACATCCGAAGGAGTGCACAAGCAGTGAGGGATACTGATTTTTATTGTAAAAAGACTTCCAGAAGTGTCTCAATAATTTTGGGCTCCTATAGGAGGTGAGTCTTGCAGGAAGCAAGGCACAAAGGAGAGAGAAAACATTCCTGAAGTGGGAAAGAGTAACTGAAAAGGAATGTAATTATGAAGCTGTAAATATCAAAACAATTTGGTACTGGCTAAGAACCAGTGTGGTAGAACAGACTGGGTATGAGTAACATTAGAGTAAATGACCACAGTAATCTAGTACGAGAAGCCCAAAGATCCAAGCTTTTGAAGCAAAAACTCATTATTGACAAAAACTGCTGGAAAAACTGGAATAATGTAGGATAGAAACTAGGTACAGAACAATACCTCATACCCTACAGCAAGATAAAGTCAAAGTGCTGATATACAAATGAGAAGAGCATGGAATAGTTTGTCAGATCTATGGATAAGGGAAGAATTTAGGACCAAAGAAAATATAGAAAGCATTACAAAATGGAAAATAATTTTGATTATATAAAATTAAACAGGTTTTGCACAAACAAAACCAATGTAACCAAAACTTAAAAAAGTAGAAAACTGGTGAAAACTTTTTTTTGCAACAATTATCTCTGATAAAGGCCTCCTCTCTCAAATATATAGAGAACTGAGTCAAATTTATAAAAATACAAGTCATTCCCCAACTGATAAATGGGCAAAGGGTATGCAAAAGCAGTTTTCAGACAAAGAAATCAAAGCTACTTACAGTCACATGAAAAAATGCTCCAAATCACTACTGATTAGAGAAATGTGTGTTAAAATGAATCTGAGGTATCAATCTATCAGACTGATTAATATGACAAAAAAAAATGGTACATGTTGGAGGGATGTGGGAAAACTGGAACACTAATGCACTACTGGTTGAATTGTGAACAAATCCAAACATTCTGGAGAGCAATTTGGAACTATGCCCAAAGAGCTATAAAACTGTTCATATTCTTTGATCCAGCAATGCCACTGTTAGGTCTATATTCCAAAGACATCCAAAAAAGGGATAAGGACTTATTTATGAAAAAATATTTATAGCAGCTCTTTTTTGTGGGGGCTAGGAATTAGAAATCAAAGGGATACCCATCTATTGGGGAATGGCTAAACAAGTTGTGGTATATAATTGTGATGGAATATTACTGTGCTATAAGAAATGACATGCAGGATGATTTCAGAAAAGCCTGGACTGATGCAAAGTGAAGTGAACAGAACCAGAATAGTAGCAGCAATGATGTAATATGATGAAGAACTGTGAGTGACTCAGCCATCCCCAACAATACAATCACCCAAGACAATCTCAAAGGACTCATGATCAAGTATATGATCTGCCTCCAGAGAAGGAAGTGACATTGCTGGAATACAGACTGAAGCATGCTATTTTTTTACTTTGATTCTTTTTCTTTTATTTCAGTCTTCTCGTATGAAATGACTATTATGGAAATGTTTTACATGATTACACATGTATAGCCTGTATCTGATTGCTTATCATCTCAGGGAAGGGGAAAAAGAAGAGAGAGGATTAGAATTTGGAACTCAAAACTTAAAAAAAAGGTTAAAAAATTGTTTTAACATGTAATTAGGGGGAAATTTTTTCTTTTTAAAAGAATATAATTGAGAGATGGACTGTCATAATACAAGGAACAGCAAGAAGGCAGATGTTTCTGGATCATAAAGAATATAGAAGGGAATAAAGTGCAGGAAGACTGAAAAGAGAGGAAGGGAAAAATTGTGAAGGGCTTTAAATGTTAAACAGATAATTTTATATTCAATGCTGGAGGTCATGAGGGAGATCCTGGATTTCAGAGAGCAAGGAGATGAAATGGTTAGAGCTGTGCTTTAGGAAAATCACTTTGGTACCAAGTAAAAGGTGGATATGGAATGAGGAGAGAACAATCAGAACTCTACTGCAATAACAGAGGTATCAGGTGATGAGTACCTGTTGTGATGGTTTTGAGTGGAGAGAAAGGGATGTTCACATACAAGAAATGTGAAGGTAGGAAGAAGACTTTGCAATAGATTGGATACATTCAACTATTGGGAAAGATAAGTCAAAGGTGACAGTTTGGGAGCCTGACTGGAAGGACGGTGGTGCCCTCCATGGTAATGGGATTTGGGAAGAGGAGAGGGTCTTGGGGAAAAGATAATGAGTTCTGTATTGGATATGTTGAATTCTGAGACTCTCATGGGACTTCTACTTCAAGGTGTCCAAAGAGCCTATATAGCTCAGGAAATGTTAGGGCTGAATATGTAAATTTGAGAATCATCTGTATAGAGATAATTGAACCCATGAGAACGGCTGAAATCATCAAGTGAAACAGTATAGAGGAAGGAGAGAAGAACTTCCAGAATGGAGCCTTTGGGGATACCTATGGTAAGTGGGTATAACCTGCATGAAATAATAGGAGAGCAGTGTCACAAAAACCTAGAAAGGGGAAAGTATCCAGGACAAGAGAGTGATAAACAGGTCAAAGGCTGAAGAGAAAGTGGGGGAGAATGACAGAGAAAAGGTTAAGTATGACACTTAAAAAAAAAATATCACTGATTTGGAGAGCTGTTTTAGTCAAATGATGTTAGACTCTAGACTGTATAATGGATGGCATAGATTGTAGATGGCTTTCTCAAGGGGAGAAAGGGATGAAAACTATAGGAAAATAGCTAGTAGAGATAGAAGGATCCTTTTTTAAAGGATGTGGAAGACAATGACATGTTTGTTGGCAGAAGAGAAAAGTTAGTAAATAAGGAGAAGCTGAGGATAGAAGAGGAGGCAAACTATTAGAGAAGATAGAGATAGGGTGAAATCAAGGATATATGCATCCAAGGTTTTTCTTAGGAAAGGAGAAGAGTTACTTCTTTTCATGAGAGATAGAGGTGAAAGAGCAAATAATGGAAGGCCTCTGAATGATGTGAGGAGAGAGGAAAAGGGAATAATTGGCAAGTAACTTCAATCTTTTTCCAGTGAAGTATGAAGTGAGATACTTAACTAATAAGGTGAAGGGTGAGGTGTGACAACAGGAAGGTTTGGAACGAGCTGTTACAGTGAGTGGTAAATGAATAAATGAGGAAGGTGTAAGATTGCTACAGCGGTGGCCCATTTGTGATTATATAAATTTGTAGTAGACCCAATCAACGTAATTTTATGACTTTCTCTAGTTCCCACTCTGCAACACATGAAAAGAGCAAGAGTAGTGGATGGCAAGAATATTCCAAGGTTTGGTTTAGGAAAAGCATGATCAGTGAAATGACAAAGAGGAAAGCTATTCAAAAGTAGAGGATTGTTTAGAGTAGAACTCATACCTCAAAAGGTCGGGATATGAAGTTAGGATGGTGTAGCCAGTACAGAGAGGATAGCAAGGGAAAGATCTAACAGTTGGAGAAAAACGGAATGCATAGTGAAGATAAAGAACATGGCCAGGGTGTTCAAAGGTGCAGGGGAAAGAAGGAATGGATAGGCTGTGTTCACATAAAGGAATTTCAGAATTTGTGAACACAGATAATGGGTAATGACAAGGCTGGGAGTATGAGTGTCGTGTGCAGCTGAGGTGCAGTGGATGACTAAGTCATGGAAACTGAGCAGACTGAGGAACTGGGAAGTTTGGATCTTAGAGGGAATATTAATGTGGTGGAATCTAAATATAAGAGTAGAAGTGGAGGAGTGGAGAATGACTATGAGTTCAATAAATAATAGCCACCAGGATCTGGGTGATAAATGTGCATTCTTCAGAAAAAAACATGTAAATGCAATGTTCTACCTTGTGTTTTTTGATATGCAGATAAATTCTTTATTTTTGAACATTCAAAGCCATTCTTGGCATGCTAGTTAATTCGGAGGGTATGTGAAATGTGGAAGGGAATGCAGATGGCAGTTTGTAGAAAATGAAAAAATCCAAGGTAAATTTAAGTGCAGGTGAAAAAGAAGGTAATTTAACATGCTCATACCCTTTCACAGCTATGAAAAACAGTTTTAAATTATGTATAGTCAAGGTGGAGCTAGACCGTGATTTTATTGGTGGACAAATCTTTCAACTGAGAAACTCCTTTCACTGTCTTATTTGACTTGCTTGGGGATACTATAATATTAAATGACTTGCTCTGGTCACATAACTAGAATATGTCAGAATAAAATGTGAGCCTAGGTCTTGACTCCAATGCTGACCCTTGAATCTACTCTACCATGATGCCTCTCCATTACTGCTGAAACTGTGATTTAGTTCTGTTTTGCAAAATGATTTGGAATTATGCAAAAAAAAAGTTACAAAATTGTTCACATACTGTATCCCAGCAGCACTACTGAGAGATTTATTGACAACTAAAACAGGCTCAACTACAACATTTGCAGCGATACTATTTGTAACAGTAACATGGAAGCAGACCAGGGTGTATGAGAGAACGTTATTTCATAGGTAAAAGACACTTGTGCCATAAAGGATAGCTAGAAAGAATTTAAAGAAACATGGGAAAACTCAGTAATGCAGAGAGGAAATCAGAATTATATATACACAACTACCAACACTGAAACAAAAATAACTTTAAAAGCAACATAAATCAAAACGAAGAATGACACAGGTATCAACTTACTAAAATTAAAGTACACATAATTTCTTTTAAGAAATGACTACTAGGTATTTCTAAGGAAATACTAACGTGGGAGGCTACATGTACGATCTGTTTCAGTTATTCTCCTATGATGTTTTATTTAACTGTTTTTTGAAACTTGTAGACTGTGGAGGATCTAAATGTGAATTTTGTAGGTCTGTATGATATACTACCAGCTAGCTGATATTACAATCAATTATGTACAAAATATATACAGGATAAATTGGAGATAATCTCAGCAGAAAGGTACTATGATTTAGGAGGGCAAGAGAGGCTTCTTTTAGATGATGAAAACGTAGCTCAGACCTGAAGGAAGCACTATTATGTGGAATATATTGTAACTCTTGCAATGTTGATGAAGTCAGAGATTAGGATTTCCTCAAAATAATGACTAAAAAAATCAACAGGCATAAATGAAAATAAATTAAAGATTATGATTTTTTATTTACATGCTGGCAGACACTACAGATTCTAATAAGAAATTAACCTTCACCAGAAAATCAAAATTATTCAGCTAAAGATAATAAAATGAAAATATTTACTCTGGTATTAAACAATAAGTTAGTATATGAAAAGTAACACACTGGAATCTGGTTTCGCACACAATTTCATGGGTAAAGAAATATTACTTGTGAATGTATTTATTATGAATAATACTCTATAATTTAATGTGGGAGGAAGAGTGACGTAGTGGGAAAAGCACCAGTGATCCTGAGTTCTATTACATAAAACCCTGGTTCTATTATAAGTGTCATTTTGAGCAAGTCACTTAACTGCTCTGGGCCTGGATTTCCGTGAGGTCTAAGATGCCTTCCAGTTCTAAATCTCTAATGCTATAATCTTTTGAAATGAAAGGAGACAGAATTAAAAACAAAATGAGAGTTTTATTACAAAATTCTTAAGAGCTAGTGTCACATGACTAGACTCAGTTCCATTAAATAAACATTTATCCAGGTCCTTTGTACAATGCTCACGAAGAAAAGAATCACAAGAAAAAAGAGGGGCTACCTCTAGAAGATTTCTCCTTACAGTTGGTAAATACTAATATGATTTTAAAAAATACCCTGAGATACAAACCCACAACATGTATCATGAACGAAGTCAATATCTGTAGAACCAGAATAATTCTGTTTTAGTTTTACAGATCCAATTTGTTTTTACATCTCATCATTCCAAATAGTTTCTTTACCCAGTAAACCTTCTTGTGTAACAAAGCTTAAAGAAAAATCATTCCATAAAAACAATGGACACAGTGACCATGTCTGACGGCATGTCACTCTCTAACATGCCCCACTTCTCCAAATGGAGGAAGGACATTTTTCTCATCTCTCCTCTGATGGAGGGGTGGAGGGTATGGGAAGGTCAAGCTCAGTCTTTACAATTACATACAGTTAAGTTTCATTTTATTACTTTCCCTCCCTTTCTTATAGTTATTGCATGTATCATTTCTTGAACCTAGAAGAACAATCACAAGTTTAAAAACAAGGGTAGACTCATAGCTTAAAGCTAGAAGTAACAAACGGCCCAATGACACTATCAGCATGGTGAAGATCTGCCCATCTGAAGAGGAGGCCCTCTTCATAGGAGGACCTATACCACAGGAGAGGTAGAAGTTTCAGAAGAACAAGAACAACAGGGAGCAGCAATTCTGAAAGTGAAGCCCATCTTTGTATGTAGCTGAGATGGGTGTAGGAGTAGTCAGAGGAAATATAAATCAGTAAAATAGCTAAAGATTTAATAGATTAAAAAAAAGTTAAATATGGAGCAGAATCAAGAATGAAAGTAAAAAATACAACAGGTGAAATATACAACAAATATATAACCTTTTAACTGTCATGAACCTACAATGAAACCAATGAACTCATTCTCAGAATGGTATTTTTAAATACACAAAGTGAGGGGGAGGAGCCAAGATGGCGGAGTAGAAAGATACACATATGCTAACTCCTAACCCACAGCCCATAAAATACCTGTAAAGAAGAACTCCCAATAAATTCTGGAGCAGCAGAAGCCACATAACAACGGAGTGGAGGAGATTTCTGTTCCAGAGAGCCCTGAAAAACCGACACCAAAGGTCTGTCGCATACCAGGACCCAGCTCCAAGCAGGCTTCAGGGACAGAATCTCCAGCAGTTGCGCAGGTCCCTCCACCCACAGTTGCCAAAGGTCAGTGAGAGTCTTTTTGGATGCCCAAGAGGGGAGCAGGGTATCTCCATAACCCAGGCCTCCTCGGAAGGCAGCAGCAGAGGCAGAAGAGGACAGGGGCTCCCAAAGCAGGCAGGAGCTCGGATCCACTGTTGAAGGTCTCTGCATAAACCCCCTGAGGGAACCTAGCCACAAGTGGTGGCCCTGCCCCCACCCTAGCACCTGAACTTAATCTCACACTGAATAGCAGCCTTGCCTCCACCAAAACCCCCTGAGGGAACTGAGCCCTGTGTGGTGGGCCCTGCCCCACCCAGAGCAGCTAAACTTAGTATCACACAGCCCTTGCTGAAAGCCCTGAGGCTGGGAAGCAGCATTTGAATCTCAGACCCCAAGCACTAGCTGGGTGGAACTGGAGGCAAGGTGGGTGTGGTGAGGAAACTCAGAAGTCAAGTAACTGGCTGGGAAAATGCCCAGAAAAGGGAAAAAAAATAAGACCATAGAAGGTTACTTTCTTGGTGAACAGATATCTTCTCCCATTCTTTCAGATAAGACACAGAAGTCAAGGCTTCTGTATCCCAAACATCCAAAATAAATATTCAATGGGCTCAGGCAATGGAAGAGCTCAAAAAGGATTTTGAAAATCAAGCTAGAGAGGAGGAAAAACTGGGAAGAGAAATGAGAGAGAGGCAAGAAAAGCATGAAAAGCAGGTCAACACCTTGCTAAAGGAGACTCCAAAAAATGCTGAAGAAAATAACACCTTGAAAAGTAGGCTAACTCAATTGGCAAAAGAAGTTCAAAAAGCCAATGAGGAGAAGAATGCTTTCAAAAGCAGAAT
>CM053771.1:349877022-349907055 GCA_028658325.1 Potorous gilbertii | reverse complement strand
CAAATGGGGAGAAAATTTTGTGAAAATGATTGTAAAAAAGTTAAATAAGTAAATTTAAAAAATACATAAAGTAAAATACATAGGATTACAAAGGAAACCAATTGGAATATAGTTATCAAAATAACTTAAAAAACAAAACAAAGGAGAAATTCACAGACCCAGGTTAAGAACTTCTAATATGAAGAAGTTCATTGAAACTTTAAGTTATATAAACTAAATTACTCCAAACTTGGAAGAAATGTCATTTGAAAACATATGACCACACCAAAAGATGAACAAAAGAGAACATTTCCCATCATACCCACTTATACCTATGGAACAATATGTCTTCAGAAAATACAAACAGTTTAATATTAAGGATGTCAGAGTACAGAAATGTTCATTATTCATCAAGAAAATATTATAATAAAAAAATTAGACTCACTTCTAGTAGCTTGAGCTCCTGCACACAATTGTGAAGGAGTTCTAGTGCACGCTGAGATACTTCCCATGGTCTCTGTAAAAAGATGAGCAATGTACATTGTCGAGAAAACAGGTAACTTCGAAGATCTAAAAGCGTAGCTTCTTGACTTTGTATCAGCTCCCGTTTTTCCATATCTATTGGCTTTCGGAGAATTAATCCATTCCAGCTCTTCACGGACTGGCAGAAAAAAGTCAACCAGTTTGCACCATCTAAATTAAAACAAGTAACCAACTATGGGTTAATTTGTTTTACTGTGATAGCAAAAATAGCAGAGTAGGTAGAAGCAGTATGGTGACTATGCCCCATCACTACTCTTACCAACAAAGAGCAATACAATGACATGCACATCATTTTTCTGAACCAGGCCAGCATAGAGAGTGGGGACAGTCTAGCCAGGAAAGTAAGGTATAGGGTCTTTGAGTCAGGGGACTCAAGTAGGGCCCGTAGTGCCTGTACTAGGGCAAGAAGTGCTACACTCAGCAAGGACAGGGCACGGCACTATGTAAAGAACATGAACAATTGCCAACTGGGAGCTTTATGTTCTGATCCCAGAACTACATTACAGACCCACTGTGGACTTGGAAGGGGTATTGTGCCTAGGGGCAAAGATTTTTACATACCAGCTGCATAGCAGGAAGGCAGAAGAGAAGGAAGCAGCAGGTGTATGGCTCTGATACTTGGGCAGGTCCTGGGAATCAACTGCCAGACTAATCTGAGGTCTGGAGCTGAGTAACCAGGGCAGGAAGTTCAGGCCAAGAGGGAGCCTGCAGTTCTGCTGTCACTTAAAAGATACAGAAAGACTTCCAGCTAGCTGAAAAAAATTGAGGCCAGCAGAAGTCTACTAGAGTTCCTACCAGAGCCAAACTTATCATTGTGTTGCCCAAACCCAAAATGGATCTTGCAAAGCTCAAACCAAGAGGGTAGCAATCAGACTTCAGACTAGATTAGACTGCTTTGGGGGTACTAAAATTTTGCAGGACCCTGGCTTGAGCCATCCCTGAGATGATGAACATAAACTGTGATCAAAGTCCAGACATTCCCTCTAGAAGGGCACAGGAACATGGTTCAAACACCACATCATAACTCAAGAAGGCAGAAAGAATGATTAAACAATTTCTTTTAGTTTACAGACACATACACACACACGCATGCATGCACAAACACTCACATGCACACGTGGATTTTTACCCATATTCTGATTCTATGATTTCTAATAAAAGAATATGAAAACTCCTCTATCTACCATATGTACATGCATAATTATTGTATTTTTACTTGGTTTTTCCAGTAGAGAACCATTATGCACTACTTACCACCTGCACCAAAGTTGACAACATATTGAGAGAATAGGGCATCTAATTCATCATACTGTACCAAGGCATCTTCAAACTGCTGTAGCATCTCAAAGACAAAGGCAAGTTCTTCCTATTTAGAAAGGTAAAAAGAAAAAAATATACAACATACATTCAGAGCTATTTTTATGTATTTTACATAAAGTCACTTCTGACAAAAACAACCATTTAGAGGGAAGTTGTCTGTCCATGGTAAACACTTTCATCATTGCAAGTATCACTACAGACTTATGACCACTAGGAAGAACACATGTTTCCCCATACGACAAATGACTGACCCCATAAGATTCCTTTTAATCACCCCTTTATACACTAAAATCCACGTGGACATTTATTCTGGTTTGCTAAACTCTATTCCACTGTCATGAAACAAAGTCTAAAGACAGAAAAGAAATGGCTACCTTAAGTTTTTTTTATGTTTATGAAATGTTTTTAAAGTTTTAAGAGTAACTATACTATATCAATCAAACTACCAAGAAGTTATTTTGTAGAGCTAAAAAAAAGATAACATAAAAAAGATAAAAAAGAATAAAAGATTATTCTCAAGGAACAAAAAGTCAAATACCTCAAGGGAAATAGGAAAGAAGTAGGAAGGAAAGAAGGGAAGGGAGTACCAGATCTCAAACTATACTACTAAATAACAATCATCAAACTACCTAGCACTTATTAAAAAAGTAACGAGTATGAATACAGAGAAACAGGGAAATTTGTGCAGAGAGAAGAAATAATACACACAAAAGACTACAACAACATAAATGGAAAGAACCACCATTAAAAAATGAATAGTATAAAATTACAAATAAAAAGATGAACCAAAAGAAAAGATATAAAAAAAATCCAGTCTGATTCCTTTTCAGAGACAAGAGTTCCACAGGTATGGAACATTGCATACATATATTTATAGACTTATTTCAATGTATTAATCAGTTTTGCCAATGTTTTTAGTCTTCCTGTTTTTCTTTTTAAAAAAATCTGCTGTAGGAGATGGCTCTCTGTGAAAGGGGATGAAGGATACATTTTTGCAATATGCAACAAAATATACCAATTAAATTAATTTTTTAAAATAACAGGAAAAATAGAAGTAGACTAAACTAGAATAAAGGAGAATGAAAAATAAATTCAACAGCACAGAAATAAATATAGCAAACTCCAGGGGTGGGCTAGTAAATGCTTAACAACTTGCTCTCTGGGGAAAACACCATGAACCAGTGACACTTGTGCATTGTTACATGTTCTACCTTACTTTCTTAAGTCCAGTCAATCAACAAAACAATCATTTGATTTATAGCATTTGCTAACTTTCAAAGGTATTTTATTTTAATACCTGAAAATTTAACAATGAGCTCTTGAGCAAGCCAGTTTGGCTGGCATGCCTCCAGAGTGTTCTCCCCTACCTAATACTTCCAAATCTTCCAAACAGATGTAGAAAATGTACTACACTAAATCCTGATGGTGAAATCCAAGAAAAAGTCAAGGTGAGTCTTTTTTAGCCTACATCAGGACAGAAAGACTGAGAGGTCTGTAGACACTTGAGGCATCGTCTGGCCAGAAGCACACCACACTACACAAACTCCAGCACCTAGAGTAGCTTACACATCATGGCAAGTTCCAGACCTATACCAAGCCACCTTGACTTTATGAGGAGTTCCAAGAACAGGTTTCCTTGGCTTAGTCACTCACTACCCCTATCTAAGTCATAGTCCTAAGGTAGAATGAGAAGAGGACCTGTACTATGTTCCAGGGTAAGGAATGGTCACAGGCCCTAGGCTGTTCTGAGAGAGAAGCAAATTCAGAAGAAAGCAGCAGCAATTTGACTTGGAGCCCAGTAGCAGAGAAGGTCCTCAGTTTCAACTTTTAACCTAGTCTGACGCCAGAAGAGACACAATCAGGAAGGGGAATCTAAAACCAACAGGGAACCTGGAATTCTGTCACTCTGAACTAGGAGAGCTTCCAAATGGTTGATAGGGGCTGACCCAACCCAGGTCAGGAACTTGCAGAGCTCAAACCAGCGGGGCAGCAATCACATTACTTTGATAATATTGACAATAGGTCCCCAGTGCCCCTGAGATACTGGAATAATAAAACTCTATACCCCAATAAAGCAGTAATAGGAATAGGCAAGAATTTAAGTGTGCCCAGCACAAACATCAACACAGTCACAAAGACCTAATAGCCATAAAGAGCTATTTTGATGACATGACTTCAGAAGAAGAGAATGTCTCCAAAATATATGCAAGCAAAGCCTCAAATGGAAACATACCCTGGGCATCATTTCAACTAGAATTCTTGGAAGACATAAAGCAAGAGTTTGTTAAAAAAAAAAAAAGGTTAAAAAAGAACTGCAGAGACAGTCAACAACTTGGCAAAAGAGATTCAAAATCTTGTTCAAGAAACAAACTTCCTGAAAATTAGAATGAACCAAAAAGAAACCAATGATCCCCATGAGACAAGAAGGAATTTTAAGGCAATGTCAACAAATTGGAAAAAAAAAAAAGAACATGTAAGGTAGGTCGGTCATAGCAAAAACAACTGACCTGAAAAACAGACTGAGAAGAACAAATTTAAGAATCACTAGACTATCTAAAAGTCATGACCAAAAAAAGAATCTACATATCATATTTCAATAAATTTAAAAAAGAAAACTGCCCAGATTTCTTAGAACCAAAAGACAAAGTGGAAATAGAAGGAATCCTCTGGTCAACTCTTAAAAGAAATCTCAAAATGAAAACTCCCAGGAATGTGACAGCCAAAACCCAGAGTTTCCAGGTCAATTAAAAAATAATGCAGCAAACAGAAAGAATTTTAGTACTTCAGAGCCACAGTCAGAATTATACAAGATTTAACAGCCATCACAATAAAGTAGTAGAGAGCTTGGAACACAATACTGCACAAGGCAAACTTAATAACACAATTTTCAATAGTCTCTGGAATGTAAAGCATCGTGTCCCTATACTTGAAAACAACAACAACTAGGAAACCAGGAAGTAATCTGGGGAAAAATAGTTTAGACCAGCATCTTACATACCATATACCACAAGAAGTTCTAAATGAACATGAGATTTAAATCAATCAGTCAAAATACATTTACTGCACTGTTTCTATGGGCTATGCACTATGCCATTTGCTGGGAATAAAAAAAAAAAAAGTAAAAATGGTTCCTGACCCAAGGTGAAGAAAAATATGTGTACGTGTGTGTGTGTGCATGTGTGTTTATGCTGTTGATGAGTTGTTTTTCAGACTCTTTATGACGCCATTTAGTTTCCCGGCAAGATAATGGAATGTTTTGCCAATTCCTTCTCCAACTCATTTTTTCAGATGAGGAAATTGAGGCAGATAGGGTTATGTGACTTACCCAGGGTTATAAAGCTAGTGAATGTCTGGGGTCAAATTTGAATTCAGGTAGAGAAGTCTTCCTCACTCCAGGTTTGGCACTCTGTCTACTGCACCACCTAGCAGTTCACACACACACACACACACACACACACACACACACACACTACATACATACAGAATATGAGGTAACCTTAGAAGGGAAGCCACAGATAATTTTCAAATAGAAAAAGTCACATAATAAGAAAATATCTGTTACTATCTTTAATAACCCTGACAAGAATTTTCAATAAAAAAAATGGTTAGTTCAAAAAAGATAAAAATAAGTACATGTGAAACTAAAGGTATTTTTGCAGTGGGGATATAAACCAAAACAATTCAGATAGGATAATGGAAACTGCTAAATGAGAAAAAAAAAACTTTATATAAGTATCTCTGATAAAGGTTTGATATATGAGATATATACTTAACATAATTTAAGACAAAGAATCATGACCCAATAGATGAGTCTTCAAAGGATATAACAGTCATCAGAATTAACAATCACATGAGACTGTTTCAAATAACGAAATGAGAAATGCAAATAAGTAATTCTGTATTTACCTCAAATCAAATTAAATCTGAAAAGACAGAAATAGTATACATCAGAAAAAGATAAGCATACTGAAATACTGTTGGTAGAGATGTAATGTGATCAAACTGCTCTTGAAAGTAATTTGTGGTTAATGTTTAAAAATGATAAAAATGACCCAGAAATTCCACTCAGAGGGATGTCCTCCAAGGAAACCAAAGACAAATCTCACAAGAGACAAGTGTTCACAGGGGCACTTTTTGTGGTAATAAAGAAATATAAGTAAAGTAAGTATCCATCAGGTGCGGGATAGCTAAACTGTGATATATATGGGTTAAGAAATATTACTGTGACATGAGAAATGATAACTATGAAAAATTAAGGGAAATAGAGAAAGGTATAAGAAATAATGCAAAGATGACATAAGCAAAACCAGGAAACAACATACCTAAGAACTACAATATAAACAGAAAGAATAAAATATAACTGACATTGTAATTATCAAGCATGGTCACAGAGAAGACACAATAAAATGTGCCTCACTGATATTATTTAAACATGAGGAGTATGGAATTATTAATTTTAATTTTTTAAAACTTATAATTTATGTCTGATAGGGTATAATTATAATGAGATCGATAGCAAATATCTTTAACTAAATTCAAAGTTAATTTCTCAATTGGCTTTGCTGGACTGCTTTAAAAAATTTTAATCTTGGATACTAACACATGAACTGGAAGAAAGGTACAGTCATAAATGAAGGGTAATATGAAAACAAAAGGCATCAATTAACCTAAAAAAGTGAGTACTAGAAAATTTAATTAATCTTAAAACAGGAAAAGGAAAAGAGAGTTTCAATAGCCTAGGCAATAAGCAACACGGCCAAAGGATAAGAGACATAAGAGTTGTTTGGGACAACCATCTCAGGTTACCTAATGTAACTCTATCATTTTACAAAAGACAGACACTGAGGTAAATTTAAAAAGTTTACATGACTTATCTTTGTGTCTGTGAGAGGTCACAAAGAAAAGTAAATTGGCAGAGCTGGAATTCAAATCCAGCTCATCTGGTTTCCAATTTTATACATGTTTTTTCCAAAGCACGACACTGTTACCCACTATAAAGGACATCTTAATTCTTTTAAAATATGTCATATCAACCCTGGTACCATTAAAATGTGAACAGAGGATTAAGAAATTTAAAAGTTTCCCATTAGAGTCAGTCCTAAATTAATTAAAACCAACCTTTCATTTCTAGTAATTAACCGTATGTTGATAGTTTGTAATTCAAATGTAAGTAGAGCAATTTCAAGTAGTGAATCTGTCTTTTCGATCAAGTCATGGCCAGAGTCAAGTCAGAATATTGATAATCTTTCTCTTCACAAGTGATAGCAAAAAGCTTGTCATTCTTTTAAAATAATCTTAAGTCTCCTCCAGATCTAAATTGTAGGACCCTATGAATGTCTTCTAAACTACAAATCCAGCACATATCAGCTCCCTACCCCCTTTATGATTCAATCAGTATATATATACTTAAAATATCTTTCTTGGAGAAAAAGGACAATTGAAGTTAACAAAAGAAAATGAAGTAAACACAAAGCAACTACATGAACACTAAATTCAACGAGCACTAATGATAGAAAAACAATGATCATAATGGACTTGCATGTGAATCACAAGGCAGGAACGTAATTATTAGAAATGGAAAAGTTGGTTTTAATTTATTTCAGGCTGAATCTGATAGGAAACTTGATGATTTCTTAATCCACTGACCACGTTTTAGTGGTATCACGGTTGTTATGACATTTTTCAAAGAATCGGAATGTCTTAATGGTGGGTAGCAACATGGTATTTTGGAAAGAGCATGCCTAAGTTTTGAAAACAGATGACCTGGATTTTCACAGTGTATTATTAATAACCAAAAGGCCCCTGAGAATCATATAATATGCAACAAAACCCCAAGGTAACTTTGAGTTCATAACTATTTCAAAGTAAAGTTAGGATGCAAGCAATAGAGCAACAGGAAAACTACTACAAAACTAATACAGCTACTGAAGAAATTATCTCTGATCTTGCTTTACAAAGCTAAGAAATAAGGAAGTTTACTATTCTTGTTACTCTTAGTACTAATCTCTGCTTTAAAAAAAAAAACCAAAAATAGTAAAAGTCATAATTTCTAAGGAGTCAAACAAAGAAACAAAAAAGAGCTGATTCAGTGTTTGATCAAATACCTGAACCATGAAATATTCACAAAAGCTCCATCCTGGTTCAGTCCTCTTCTCCCTCAAGGTTCTCATGTCATCTTCAAATTTGCCTAAGTTTTTGGTAAAAGACATAAGAAGCAAAGTCCTGAGTTTGGTCAGGAAGGCATTCCAGGATTCCTGAGTACGGGAAGAATCCTTCAGTGGGTCACAGAGGACCACACACCTGCAAAGATAAGAAGAGATCATTTTAGATAATGAATAATAATACTGTTAAAGAACTGTTCCCCTTAAATTTAGCAGAATTTACCACATTTTCTAGGCAATTTAAATTTTTTTGAGCTTACAGAAAAAAAGCTAAAATAGGAAGAGGTAATCTAACTTGGCTCAGGGCTTCCAACAATAACCTTCCCCTCCACTAATACATATGAAAGGGCAACAAACAAACAAATTTTGATACTTTAATGCCTAACTTAAAATTTAAAAAAGTTATTTCACTTTAAATAAAATTTAATTTTAATTAAAAAATTCAGGTAAAAGTTAATTCCTCAAATTATTTTAAGTTTATAAACAATAATATTAAAACCTTTAAATGACTCCTCAATACATAAAAAGTTTAGATAAGGTCTAAAATCTTTCTATACCATATATAACTAAGGTGATAAGGCCTAGCCTATATCTACATGACATGGATAAAATTCTTTTACAACTACTTCTGAGTCAGTGGTGCCAAATCCCAGAAGAAAGAGAGCTCTGTGGAAGGGATGGAGTCAATATTTTATTGACTTGGAAAAACAAAAATCAACATTATATTGTATTTTTATTTTGTTAAACATTTCTCAGATTTTTTTATTTTAAAAATATATTACTATTTCTTTTAAAAATTCATTTAAAAAATTTTGAGTTGCAAATTCCCTCTCTCTGCATTTCCCCCACCCACTGAGAAGGCAAGTAGCAATGTGATATTGATTATACATGTGAAACCACTCAAAACATTTCCGTGTTAGCACTGTTGTTAAAAAAAAAAAAGCAAGAAAAATAAAGAAAGTGAAAAAGCTATGCTTCAATTTACACTCAGACTATATCAAGTTCTTTCTGTGGAGGTGGATAACACTTTTCATTATGAGTTCTTTAGAACTGTCTTGAGCTTCATATTGATCACAGTAGCTGAGTCTTTCACAGCTGATCATCAACACAGTATTGCTCTTACTGTGTACAATGTCCCACTGGTTCTACTCACTGTACTTTACATCAGTTTGTGTAAGTCTTTCCAGGTTTTTCCGACATCAGCCTGCTCAACATTACTTATAGCACAACAGTATTTCATTCCATTACCATTACATACCACAAATTGTTTAGCCATTCCCCAATTCATGGGCATCCCTTCAATTTCCAATTCTTTGCCACAAAAAAAGAGGTGCTGTAAATGATTTTGTACACATAGGTTTCTTTTCCTTTTTCTTTGGTGCCCCTGAGATAACAGCCCTAGCAGTGGGACTGCTAGGCTACAGGGTATGCACAGTCCATACCTCTGTGAGCATGGCTCCAAACTGTTCTCTAAAATTGTAGAACCAATTTAAAACTCTACTAATAGTGCATTAGTGTCCCATTTTTTTTTCACATCCCCTCCAACATTTGTAGTTTTCCTTTTCTATCATGTTAGCCAATCTGATAGGTGTGAGCTAGTACCTCCGAGTTATTTTAATTTGCATTTCTCTAATCAATAGTGATTTAGAGCATATGTTCACAGAACTATAGATAGCTTTGATTTCTTCTTCTGAAAGCTACCTGTTTATATCCTTTGACCATTTATCAATTGTAAAGGCTCTTATTTTTTTTATGAATTTGATTCATTTCCCTATATATTTAAGAAGTAAGGCCTTTGTCAGAGAAACTTACTGTAAAATATTTTTCCTAGTTTCCTACTTTCTTTCTGATCTTGGCTACACTGGTTTTGTTTGTTACCTTTTTAATTTGATGTAATCAAAATCATCAATTTTCTTCCCATGATCCTCTCTCTTGTTTGGTTATAAATTTTTCCCTTATTCATTAAATCTAACAGGTAAAATTTTCCATGCTCCCCTAATTTACTTATAATATCACTCTTTATATCTCTTGGTATATGCTGTGAGATGGTGATTTATACCTAGTTTCTGCCAAACCGCTTTCTAGTTTTCCCAGAAATTTTTATTCAACAGTGAGTTCTTCCAAAAGCTCGGATCTTTAAGTTTATCAAATGCTAGATGGCTATGGCCATCTGATAATGTGTACTGTGTGCCTAAGCTATTCTACTGACCCCCCTCTATTTCCCAACCAGTACCAGATTGTTTTGATGATGATTACTTTGTAAAAATAATTTAAAATTCGGTATTGCTAGATTCCCCCTTTTATGTTTTTCCAGATGACTTTTGTTATTATATTTTTTAGCTCTATAATTCTTTGATATTGATTGGCATGTCACTGAATGAGTAAAGTAATTTAAGAACTGTCATTTTTATTATACTGGCTTGGTCTACTCATCAACAATGAACATTTTCCCAGTTGTTTAGATGTCTCTATTTGTGTGAAAAATGTTAAACAACTGTGTACATGTAGCTCTTGAGTTTATCATTTTAGTAGGCAGACTTAAATATTTATATTATCAGCAGTTTGGACTCTTTATATGTCTTCCTCTTGGATTTTACTGGTAATATATAGAAATGCTAATGATTTCTGTGGCTTTACTTTATATCCTGCAATTCTGCTAAAAGTTCTTAACTGTTTCAATTAATTTTTTAGTTGATTGTCTGGGATTCTCAAATCATATCATTATAACATATGCAAAAAGTGATATTTTGTTTCCACACTGCCGGTTCTAATTTCTTTTTCCTTGTCTTAGTGCTATGACTAGTGTTTGTAATGCAGTACCAAGTAATAGTGGTGATAATGGGCATCTTTGCTTCACCCTTGTTCTTAGTGGGAAGGTTTCTGGCTTATCCCCATGTTTGCTGGTGGTTTTGGATAAGAGACTGCTTATCATTTTAAGGAAAGCTCCATCGATCCTTACCCTTTCTAGTGTTTTTAACAGGAATGAGTTTTGTATTTTGTCAAAAGGTTTTTGTGTATATTGAGATAGTTAATGTTTTGTTGTTTTTGTTACTGATAAGACCGATTATGTTGACAGTTTTCCTAATACTGAATTAGTCCTGCATTCATGGTCTACATCACATCTGGTCATAGTGTAGGAGCCTTATAATATATTGCTATAATCTCCTTGCTAGTATTTTTTTAAAATAACATTTGCCTCAATATTCATTAGGGAAGTTGGTAGGACTCCTTTGACTATTTTCCCAAATTGTTATGCAGTATTGGAATGAATTGTTCTTTAAATGTTTGGCAAAATTCACTTCTATATCCATCTGGTCATAATGATCTTCTTTAGTGAGTTCATTTATGGCATATTCAATTTCTTTTTCTGACATAGGGTTACTGAAACATTCTACTTCCTCTTCTATGAATCTGGGCAATTTATGTTTTTGGAACCATTCATTTTGCTTAGATCGTCAGATTTAGTGGCATATAATTGGGCAAAACAGCTCCTGGTAATTGCTTTTATTTTCCCATGCATTCATGGTGCAGTCACCCTTTTCATTTTTGACATTCATGTTTTTATCTTTCTTTATACTCAAATTAAACAATGATTTATCTACTTCAATCCCCAATAAAACCAGCTCCAAGTCTGATTTATATTAGTTCAATGGTTCATTTACCTTCCATTTTATTAATCTCTCCTTTGATTTTCAGGATTTCTATTTTAGTATCTAACTGCAGGTTTTAAATTTGTTCTTTTTAAAGTTTTTTTTTTTAATTTCATGCCTCCAATTCATTGACTTGCTTTCTTTCTTTTCACTGACGTAAACTAAATAGAGACATAAATTTTTCCCTAATACAACTTTGGCTGTACTCCTCAAATTTTGGTATGTGATCACATCGTTGTCATTATCTTTAATAAAATTATAGAATGCTTGTATTGGTTCTTTGTCCCTCACTCTTTAGGATTATATTAGTTTCCAATTACTTTATGCTTCTAAGGTCATTTACTGAATGAAATTTTTATTGCATTATGGTCCAAAAAGGGTGCATTTAATATTTCTGCTTTTCTGCATTTGTGAGGTTTTTATGCCCTAATATATAGTTGATTTTTGTGAAGGTGCCATGTATAACTGAGGAAAAGGTGGTTTTTTTCTATTCACATTCAAGTTTCTCCAGAGGTCTATTATATTTAACTTTTCTAAAATTCTATTCATCTTCCTAACTTTCCCAATTACATTTTTAATCTGGTTTAAGTGACAGAGAAGTTTTTCAAACCATCCTCAAGTTTGACACAATGATCTTAAGTGGTCTCTTTGTATTTTAATTCTTCTAATTTATCCTAAAAACACCAAATTAGTCTTAAAACAGCTTTCGTCATCAATGAAGAAACATGTAAGGGGAGTCAGTCTGTATATTAGCTATTGGAGATACAAAGATGAAAATTAAAATTGAGCTTGATCTTAAGGCTTATACATTTTTATTGAAGGAAACAGTATAAATATGTATGTACATACATATCACAGAGATGTTATCTGAATAAACAAAAGGTAATTTTGGGCACAAAATCACTAACAGTTGTGTGAGGATCAGGAAAGCCTTTATAGTGTATAGTGTAGGGGCACTTTAAATGAATCTTGAATAATAAATTTGAGGTGAATCTTTCCCAGGGATTGCAGTAGGTGAAAGCAGAGAAAAACTGCATTCCCAGCCTTGGGGAACAGCCAATGCAAAGGCACCGAAATAGTATATGGAATGCCATGCACAAGTAATAGGAACAAAGCCTATATAACTGCACCAAAGAGTTAATGGAGGTGAATAATGTGTAAGCAGACTGGAGAGGAGAAGGCGCCAGGTGATAAAGTGCTTAAAATGCCCAACAGAACACTAGAATTTATGAGGAGTAAAAGGGATATGGTCAGACATACAGTTTAGGAAAATCACTTTGGCAGCTATGTGGAGGCTACATGGAATTGGTTAAAGGCTTATGGCAGGGAGACCCATTAGGAGGATACTGGTAATAAACTTCAGGTAAGACGTGATGAAGGCCTGAACCAGGGTGGTTCATGGCTGTGTGAACAGAAATTATTTCATAAAACCTTCGAATGATGTCTTATCTATAAAATCTAAATCCCTAGTTTACCTTATCCTCTTCCGTTGGCTCCTGACTGTCTCTAGGAGTTTAGTGCCTAACTAACTGATACTCTCAACACTAACAACTACTTTCCTCCTTGTTGACTTCCATACACAGATAATGCTGTCCAAGGAAGCACTTTGGCCTCTCAGCTCGTTAACCACTCCAATCTCACTACAACCTAGTTACATTCTACCTTAGACATCCTCAGGGAGAGTTATACCTTTAGATTTCACTGTTAGCTGTGACCGTCATCTCTGATTTTGAGCTCTGAAATATCCTCCCTTTGATGAAAAATTATAGTCCTTCCTTCTGTCCTGTTGTCTCATACCTCTTAAATCTCTTGTCTTCATTGACCTTCATTCAGTCTCTTTCCCTCCCTGTTCATGCATTACCCTTTCAGCAGATTTTACTCTGAAGTTAAGCAATTAAACCATATACTCAGTCCTCCACACTTGACTCTCCATGCTTCCCCTTGACTTCTACCACCCCTCTGCCCCAGAACCACTTTTGTCAACGTGTTGCCACAGAGAGGAAGAAGAAAAAAGGGCAGTCCTTCTTGTCAATCCCAACCTGCATTACAATCATGCAATGTACGTTTATTCCAATCCCATCCCCTCCACTTCTCCCTTCTTTACTCTTCTCTCTTCTTCTATTCCCTCAGAAATTTAAGAGTATGAAGAGGAAATTAAAAAAAATAATAATTCTTACACAGTTTCAAATTAACCTTTAAACAACTACAGTTTAATAAAGGGGTTAACAAGGTACAAGTTTTTAATTTTGTTTCTAATCAAAATGCATAAATAAAAACCAAGTATTTATTAAGCACCAACTATTTACCCAAAATTGTGAAGGATTTTGTTAAAAAAAGAGGAAGGAATAAAAATGTAATCTCTGCTTCTGAAGAGCTTACAATCATACTAAAGACAAAATACTAACACACGGGGGAAGATCATAAATATGTGTGTGTGTATAAATATATTATAAATAAGAGCATACAATCAAGTATTTAGCTGTATAGTGGTGATCATACAGAAACACTACAGGATTTAGACAAAGGATTGTGAATAACTATTTCAATTTTACATGGATCTTTAAGAACAGGAAGACTCTGAAGAGGAAGAAAAGATCATAGACTGAGAGCCAGGAGGAGCCTCAGGAATCATTTAGACCAACTGCTTTAGTTTACAGGTGAGGAAACTGAGACCCAGACAAGTTAAAGAAAGGACATTCCATGTGAGATGGGCCTTCAAAGCATTAATGCTCCATTACAAAATAGATCAAGAGACCAAATTTAGTAAAAATAAACTAGTTGCCTAAAATTATTTGGGCATTAGTGAAAGTAATTAAAATTTCATTCTTACCTGTCACTTTGTTTATTACAAAAATCATTTCTTATTTTGTCTACAATGGATGTGCGTGGAAGGATGTTGGTTTTGTTTTTTTTCTTGGCATCACTTTCAACTACCACTATTAACCAATCCACAGAACTGTGAGCTTTCAGAACATTCTGCCACTTAGTGATGTCATCTTTTAATGTAGCTTTATATACTTCAGTGTCCTAAAAAAATAAATCATAAATCACTGTCAAGGTAACTTTAAATGATCACTTTAACTACTGGGAATAAATAAACTTAAAACAGGCATATTGAACTACAGTAATGATATTTCTTTTATTTAAAAAAATCTGAAATTAATTTAACAGTATACATTTTCATCATAGGCCATAAGCCAGAATACATATTATTCAATGGCAATAGAGAAAGTCACTTTTTAAAGACCTACACATTGTCCAGAGCTGTCATTTCATCACTATAAAGAATTCTCACAGTACCAATGCAAATCAGCCACTACTATGCAACTTATAGTCCCCTAAAAGTTTTAGTCTCCAGTGTAAGAAAATATTCAAGCAGAGGAGAGTCACCCAGCCAACTGAGCATTCTTCCAACTATCAGTTCCTATGTCTGCTACCATCTTTCCTCATGACTGGTCCTACTGTGATTTATACCACATGCTCCTTCCTAAGAAGGTAGGTGGGCAGGCAGTTATTCTGCACTTTGCCCCAACCTCTCCTCTTCCTGCCTGTGCCAGTGTGAGCTACAATGGAAGTTAACAGCTAGCATTTTGTTATTTATCCAGCTTCAGTTCCTTTCCAATACCTCTACCCCAGGCACCAACAATTTTAGATAGTCAGCCTTGGATATTTCCTTTTGGATCAGGACAACAGTCACTCCCCAATGAGCCCCTGAGCCTTCCTCTCCCACTCCCACTATTAAACAGTACAGAGTACATTCTGGGGTTTTGTGGGATAGGAGGAGGCCTAGCTACAGCCCACCCCTAGGGACTCAAAGTACTGAACAGATCCTGCTTCCTGGTACCAGGCTTCATTCTAAGACCTCATTCTCAGGGCAGACTAGCACATCACGAGCAATCCTGAGGCAGTGGCCTATCCATGGTCATAGAAGAAGAGAAATACTTCTTGAGAACACACACTTTTTCCCCCACAATGAGTGCTCCATGCAAGCTGAACAGAAGCTGCAGAAGCTTACAGTAGCAATAAGCAAAAGGCCAGATATAGCACAGGGGCAGCAGCTCACATAGGCAACACAGAGATAATTCAGATTTATAACCCTATTCTGAAGACTTCCCTAAAACCCATCAAAAAGCTTTGAAGCAAATGGATATTCTGTTTGTGAATCACTTTGGCAAAAACTGAAAACACCATCAGATCTGTCCCATTACAGCTACCACAAGCTTTAGGCACACAAGTATCTTTCTAGACACTAAAGATCTGTTACTTTCAAACAAGCTCAAGTAATTCAAACTGTATCAAACTTTAGAGGGTTTTAAATACTTGAAAGTGAAAATTTAAAATTTTACAGGGAAAGAACAAAAACCAAATATCAAAAAACCTATGAACTAAAACTCTGAATTACTCTATCACAAAGTGCTAGACTAAAATTTGAAAAACTAATAAAGTATATCCAACCCCATTGCTCTTACAACAAATGTAATTTTACTTAGCAAGAGCAAACAGTGTTTTCTGTACCAATAAAATTTTTAAAATATTTTTATTTCATCTCTTTATTTTAAATTTTATAATACACATAGTATACTGATATAGTAGTACATGTATAAAATGTATAAATACACATACTAGAGGTATGTGATGAAAAATGTTTTACTGACAGGGGCACAACCAAAAAATTCTAAGGACAGAGTTACCTACAGACTGTCTACCTGCTCAGGAGTCAAAAAGTAAGTTTGTGTCAGAGGTAGGGCTTGAACTCAGCTTTCCCAACACCTCAATAGCTCTCTTATTCACTATGCAATACTTTTAATAAAAAACAGAGATTGCAAATATTTCCATTAAAGGCAAATTATTACTTCTTCCTCAAAATCAGGTGAAATTTTTTGATATGTAGTGACATATTTGACAACCAATGACAAAAAGAGAGCTTTTATTTGTGGCCATAGAACTGTATCTTGGCAGTTTTCCTAACTCTGCTATAATTCCATGGTAGTTCTTTGAACAGATCAATCCAGATATTTCTTACATGTGGTGAAGGCAAGCCAGTATGTCACCTGATCTCAGCTCTACAAGAGAAGAAAACCTTGGGTAATATTAGGAATTCCTGTCCCTAGTCAGTGTTCTTTAAAACTGTTACTGAAGAACTGTCTTTAAAGCCAGACATCCATAAGAGACAGCAATAACAAAGTGGGGAAGAAATGATTCAGAGATCAGATCCAAACATTCAGTAAAATTCTAGAGCTTCTACCTTCACGTCTAAGGGTCCCCAGCCTTTTCATTCATCCTATGTTACCATAAGGTAATGCCTTCTCTCTCTACTTTCTTCCCTACTTTTCTATCACCACAACTGAGAAAGGATGCATAGTCATGTTTTTATTTTGCTGCTTTGTTTATAAATGGCTTTAATTCTTCTACCTTTTCTGGAAGGGAAATAGGGTTCAGAGATGTTATGCCATTGACAGAGAGTGCTCCCACTGAGAAAACTCCCTCTACCAACGCAGGTCAGCCCTTGTTTCTAAGTGCTCCTCGAAGCAGCACTTGGAAGTGACTTACCCAGGGTTTGTTTATGTACCCAGGTCTTCCTGATTCCCACGTAAGCCTTCTATCCACTACACTATGATGCTCTTCCAAATACATATGTAAACAAAAATGATAGTAGTTCATTTAAAAATTAGGTACAAAAGGAACTTTCTGTAAGCTATAACAGTCTGAGTAAATGATGCTCACCTATTAACATCTTCACTATCTACTTACTACAATAATGACATTATTCCTTCAGTGACCCCCAAATAATATTTATCTTATATTGATCTTGAAAGCATAAATAATGGCTCTAAAAATGAACCAAACCTTCCATTTTAGCAATTAACTTTAAGTTGTTTCTTGCTTTACTATAAACTGTCACACCAACATAAAACTAGCTCTCCCACTGGAAACACCATCCATTTATTTATTTATTTATTTAGTTTTTTTTAGAGGAATAAAAGCACAGTGGGAATACTGAGAACCCTATATACCGTAAGAAATCATAACAAAACTGCCTTTTGACTGGCAAGGGAAATTAACAGGCTCAGAGCAATTTGAAAGTCTTTGATTTCAAAGATTTTAACAATTAAAACATTAGACAAAATTTGGAGCAAACAGCACAATGAGAAGGCATAGGAATAAACAATCCAAATTCCTCAAAGCCGACAAAATTGAGGTAAATATCCAAACATATCCAATGTACATTTTGCAATTTTGAGTCTTTCTAAGAAATTCACTCTCATTTTTATGCTGCAGAATGGTATCTAGAGTTTCACTGAGATGACAATAACTAGAATGAAGAAGACTATAACTGGTCAGTCTCAACATTTGCTCTGGACTTCAGACTTCTTTTCAGTCCTAGTTGCCTTAATAAAGTGCGAAATGTGTCTTACTTTTCAAGGAAGATAAAATGTTGACAAATTGTACAACATACTGCAGAGAATGTGTCTTTGCAATCTTTTCTGTATTATCAGAATCAAGCACAGAAGAAAATGAGTTTTCTGTAATACTTTGATCAAGTAATCAAACAATAGTATCAGCTAGTGGCAATTTAACAAATCATTTAAAGTAATGCTGATACTGAATGTACAGGGATGGGAACAGTTGTTCTATTAAATAAAGGTTCAAAAGACTGTTACTATATGTGATTTTCTTTTTAATCAAGTAGCAAAATCTATGAATTCAATGTTTTCTGTGAAACAAGTCATGAATGTACAAAATAAATTAACTCAAACTCAGTTCTTTATAAATCTAGTTGAAGAAGGAAGAGACATCTTTTAAAATTCTTAACTATACAGTATTGCAAAGGGAGGAGGAAAGGATGCAGTGGGAAAGGGTAATATTAAAGCAAAATATATCAATAAAATTCACTTTAATAAAAGAATGAAGGAAGCAACGACAATGAAAAGAAAAAACGAACACAAACGTGGAAAAAATTCTAAATGTTCTAATAATCAAACCAAGAGCAGAGTAAGTCTCCTTCAAAGCCCATCTTAATTCATTTCCCATTTATCTTTTTGATGAATACTTACACAACATTCTGTCCAATAAATATGCAGGAAGGGGAAAGTAAGAAGGGCTTTGTTTCCTTCTTTGGGCAGCAACTCCTCTTTGAATTGAACAAAATTAGATTCCAAGTGAATCATCTTTGGAGCACGGCCATAGGACCTACAAACAAGTTGTAAAAACAAAAATAAATTACAAATTATGACTAAAGAAAATGCAGAGAAGAAAAGAATAATTATGTTTTTTTTAAAAAAGATGAATGTTCTAAAACTGTGCATATTACAATCTAAAACTAATACTATGCTCAAATCAAACACTTCACTGAAATAAAATACTACTTATGTTTATTCTTTAAATACACTCATATGGACCACTACTGCCTAAAAGAGAATCAGAAGGCAGTGCACATGATAAATATTTATCACCTCAAAAACCTGAAGAGACAGGAAATAACTGGCTACTGAAGTCAATGAAGTAGATAGAAAAAAGGAAAAAGATGTAACCAACTACCAACTTCAAACTGACCTATTCAAATGAGCCAACACTGCTGAAAAATGGGAAAAGGCAAAGATTAGGCAAAAATAACCTTAATTATTAACACTTCTCACAAAATCTTAACTGACAGAAATCAATCTCTCCAATGAGGAGGCCCAAGCCCAAAGTGCCTAACCTGAACCAGAAACACTTGATCAAACCAAGGACAATGCTTGTTCAGAATGTGAACTTCTCTGTAGGTCTGTACACTACAGAGAATCTCATTAACAATACCTCCTCACAAAACAGGAGAAAGTAGTACAAGTGAAGAGAAGTTTACAGAACAGTTGGAATTGAGACCCAACAGGGTCACATCATCCCAAAAGCATTCATAAATGAAACTGGCAGAAAAACAACATATGAAAAATCTGTCCATGTTGCTCTAATGATCTATTGTTATCAGAAATGACAGAAGAATGATCAGATTTGGACCCCAACTCTTCCATCCCTAATGGGCTATTTGAGCAAGTAAAAATCACATTGAAGAGGACAAGTAAGATAACTGGATCAGACCAAGTTCAAATTGAAGATACGTTTTTGAGATAACACAGTCTTGAAAGTACCGAAGAATTGAATTATAGGATAAAGCTGGGAGGGGAAGATTTTTTTAAAATGAAAAAACCTGGGGTACAGTTGTTACTTTGTTACTTTAAAAAAAAAAGAGTGTGTTACAGTGGAAAGAACTATACAGATTGAAGGAATACCCAAGACTTTACTCACCATAAACCTGTGAATTAAGCTATATAGTTATTGAGATGATTTTATAAGTGGGGAAATAAAGGCTCAGAAAGGTAAGTTAGCTGTCTATGTCATCCAACTATTAATTAAATAAGAGCCAGATTCAGGTTTAGGGACCCAAGAATTCTGACTAGTCCAATTATCTTTTCATTATATGGATATGCAATAAAAAGAAACCAATTTCACTAACATATCAAAGAATAAGTTGACATTTTATAATACTCCTCAAAAATGCATTATGAAGTTTAAAAATCAAAAAAATTATTTGTATTTTAAAAAGCATTTTAGTCAGTCAGCAGCAAGTATTAATTAAGGGCTTACTCTGTGCCAGGCATTGTGCTAAGTGCTGGGAATATAAAGAAAGACAAAAAGAATGTCTGCATGTCAGAGCTCGCATGCTAATGGGGGAGAGAGCATGCCGAAAACGATATACAAACAAGATACACACAAGGTAAACTGGTGGTAATCTCAGAGAATTCACTAGTATTGAAGGGGGAACCAGAAAAGCTATCCTGCAGACGGTAGGATTTGAGTTAAGATTTGAAGGAGGCCAAAGAAGCTAAGAGTTGGAAATGAGCAGGGAGAACATCAGTATCAATAAGCATTTATTAAGCACCTACTATGTGCCATGCACTATGCTAAGTGCCAGAGATACAAAAAGAAGCAATCCACGACCTCAAGGAGCTTACAGTCTAACAGGGTACACAATATGCCAACAAATATAAACAAAGCAAGCTACAGATTGGATAAACAGAGAGGCACTAGAAATAAGAGGAGTTGGGAAAGGCTTCCAGTAAAAGGCAGGATTTTAACTGGAACTTAAAGGAAGCCAAGGAGATCAGTAGGACAGAGAATATTTTAGGCATGGGAAACAGAGAAAATGCCTGGGGCCAAGAGATGGAGTATGTTACTCATGGAATAGCCAGGAGGCTGGGTCATTGTGATAACAGAGAAGAAGGGGTCAGGTGGTAAAGAGCTTTAAAAGCTAGAGATTTTTATAAATGACCTTGGAGGTTGTAGGGAGTCACTGGAAAATACTGAGTAGGGAGGTGACAAGGGCAGACGTGCTTCAGAAGAATCACTTTGGCAGCTGAGTGAAAACTGGAGTAGGGACACTTGAAACAGCCAAGGAAAGTAACTAGAAGAAGGCTATTCCAATAATCCTACCTTACTGTCCTTGTTGGTGACTTCACTATATTTAGCCATGCCCAGGTTCAAGCATGCTCTTTTACACCCTTGACATCTGTCTACCCTACCCCTCAGTTCCACCACTTGCTCTGGGATTGTAATCAAGTCTATACTAATATTTCTTCTGGAAAGGTTTGTCAATTAAATGCCCTAACGTTCCACTTACCAGCTCTGTGACTTCCTAGCCTGATGTGTCGCACCTCTGCTATTATGCTAACTCCTAGAGAGCAGCTACTAATTTGCCTTTTACATTTGTATCCCCAGCACTTAGTACAGGACCTGACCAATAAATAAAAACTTTTTTCATTCATGTAAAAACAAAGGAGATTAATAAAAATAACGTATTTTTAAAATTGTACAAACAAAAATAATGTAAAACATACTACACATCTTTAACTTTCAGCAGGGATTGGCATAAAGTAAATATCTAATGCCCAAAATGCCTCAAGTCCTGCTTCAGACTCCAGGCTACCATCTTGCTCATCTTCCTTCTCATGTTGAGACTTTCCTCATTCCCTGGGGCCTTCGCCCCGGAATGGTTTCCCTATAGTCCCTTTCTCACACTGGTCAGGTCCTCTCAGGGTCTCCACTTTGGGAGCCATCCTTCACTCCTCTCCCAGTTTGCCTTCTGACTCTCAGGTGGCCACCATGCCCCTGCATGGGTAACTTCCCCCAACCTCAACATTCTGATTTTCTTTTATGTGTTCTGTGCCTCCATTAGAATGTATTCTCTTTAAGCAAGACATTTTTAAAACAAAAAGGCAATTAAATGCTTAATACTTTAAATTAACTGGTTCATTATAACAGATTTTGAAAACTTGCCTTTCTTTTCACATTACACCAAGAATTAGGAAAAAAAAAAAAAGACTCTCTCCCTCATATAGCCTCTAATTCCTTCAAAAGGAACATAAAAAATACCTTCTCCATTCCATAGGTTCTCTTGGAAGCTGTTGGGATAGTGTTGGATAGACAGAAGCAAATAAATTTTGATCTCCAGCACCTACAAAGGTAACAGAGAAAAATCCAGTTATGGCATATCAAAATATAGAGAATATATGGGCTCCAGGTTATCAAAACAACTTTTTTTTTTAATGTAAGATACAGTAAAATTGATATCACAAAAAATACAACTCAGATTTGCTAAGGATTAGTTATCTAATACCTTAATATCATCAATATTTATTTACTTAAGAAGTAGTTGATGTGACAACTGACCTGTAAATAAAAATTTTAAATACTTAATCATCTAAGATTTGTGCTAAGAAAGTATAGCCTTTTAGACCAGTATTCTTCTAATGGAGATGGTGGTTTCTCCATGATGGAATGTAGAGTAACAACTTCAAGGCGGTAATTCTAACTTTAAGACTATCAAAAAGGTCTCAAAGAAGGTCCATGCTTTCACACCTAATATTGTGATTAATAGAGAAAAACTGCCATCATTGGGTGGAAAGGCATGTATTAGGTTTAAGTAGTTCATAAAATTGCTCTAAGGTATGTTTTAAAATGTCCGGAGAAAATATAGCTTTTAAGAACCAGTTGCCCTAATCTGTGTAGAAACACAGTTCTTAGCTTAAAAAATAATAATAATAAAGCAGTCACTGCACTTAAAAAAAGCATTAAAGAAGAAGGGTGGGGAAGGTAAGGTAAGTTAGTTATTAAAGGAAGTGGTTTCAGTCTTTTTCACAGCTTTTTGTTTCTTAACTATAAGTGACTTAAAGGGATCTGATGAAAGCAAACGGAATTGTCAGAATGTGCCTAAGCAAAAAGAATCAATCCCAACAGAACTGGCTTCAAATTTCTAAACTGGTTAATTCATAACAAACTTCATATAGCAGAAGGACACCTGGAGTCAAAGGATCTAGGTTTGAATTCTAGCTCTGCCACAACTACCACATTTCAATATGATTCCCATACTTAAAAAGAAAAGAAAGCTATACATAAGTATTCACAGTTTCATGTATAATCTTTTTTTTTTTTTGCTCTACTATATATATGTAAACATTTGTTTTATTTGGTGTTTAAGTATCAGAATAAAAGAATTAAAATATGCAACACAATATTAAAAAAAAAACCAACCTAGAATTTCAAGGTTAAAGATAGATTGTTCTTTTAAATCCAATATGGTAGAGTGGGAAAAACTGTTGAACTTGGAGCCAAAGGATATGAGCTCGAATTTTGGTTCTTCCTTCTACATTTGATTTTGGGCAAGTTGCCCTCCGGGGACTTCAATTTCGTTATCTGAGCTACGTTATCATTACTGTCTCTTTTAATTCTGAAGTTACAATCTAAATATAACTTGATCAAAACAGATTATAGCTCTAGGCCCAAAAAAGAAATTTGTAAGTCATCTAATCAAACCCCTTCATTTTACAGATAAGGAATAAGTGATTTTCCCAGGGTCACAGAATAAATGGTAGGGTAAGGATTTAAACTATGGTCCCTTGACTTCAAATTCTGCACACTTTCCAAAGTACCACAATGGATTTGAAATACTAATTTATCTTTAGTCTTGGAATTATAGTTAAATCAGACTGTAGAATAGCTAAATATTCACATATACTACTTCAATTTAAACCTACATCATATTTAACATTTAGGTTTATGTTTGGAGGAGCTGAACTGCAAGTGACTCTTGCCAACTATAAACTGGGATTACAAAAGTATATCTGGTAAACTAAAAACCAAAGTATTAACCTGCCGTTGAAAACTGTTCTGAATTCAAGAGGGATGAGGGGCAATGAAAAATGTATGCAAGGTAAAAACAGAAGATAGCAGTTAAATTAATTTTAAAATAAACTGTTATTTCAACAGCCCTTACTCAAAAAGCTTATGGATACTTAAGAGCAATGCCTACAACAAAGAATTTAAAACAAACAAAACACTAAACTCTATGAAAAGGAAAAAATTCAGCAAAATCAATTAATACAATGAAAAAAAATTTGTCAATTGCAATGTTCCACACTTGTGAACCCTCACCTCTGCCAAAAAAAAAAATAATAATATGAGATGTCTTCACATCTCTGGGACCAAGTGTGTTCTTTATAATGTTGTACTGTTCACTGTATTTTTAAGATGGAATATAATTCCAAGGAATTAAACTTTAAGTCTGAAAAGAGTTCGCTTTAACTGTCATGCTGGAGAAGATGTTAACTGTCATAGCTGGAGAGACTGCTAGATCACAAAGATATCTTAAGAAAACCACTTTTCCCGGAAGAGACTACAAACTAGATTAAAGACTAAGGAACTTTTTTCCTGAGAGGAACTGCTTGAGGTACAGAAAGTACCAAGACTTTCCTGCCATGGCTATTGTTTCTGACTCTCCAGATTTTGCCCTGATTCAGCGCCTTCTCACCCTGGAACATCTGTCATGCCAATCCTGTTCTTGCAAGGTGAGTTCTATCTGGGGCCAACAGTTTGAGGACAGGCCTTAAATGGAAATGCATCTTCCCCTTCTAGGCTTCACTTCTGATTCTGAACTTCACCACCATAGTTCCATGCAGACATCTGGATCCCTATTACTTAGCACAGTGACTGACAAATAGTACTTAATAAATGATTGGTGCCTGCCTGTCTACCTAAGAAATTTTTTTTTTTTTTTACTGACAGTTAACTGTTGTCTTGCAAGAAAAGAATTCCTGAGAAGAAGCTTTAATTACCATGCTGCTAGAGGTGTTTCCACGTATTTGCAGGGTTAAGAAGACACTGGTTGGAGCTGATGTTTCAGTGATCTGGGCCAGGATCTTTCTTATTCACCTCAATATATCACTGAAATATTTAGATGTCTTTGAATTGTTATGTTATTAATAAACTGTATCACTAGTTATCCTGGTGTTTATTTAAGCTTATGATAGAAGGGTTTGGACAAAAAGAGGTGAATAAAAGCTTAGGAGAAAATTAGTTTTTCTGATTTACTAATTTAAACAGTGGGGTCTCCAAGTAAACTGACTAATTAATGAGAAAGACCATTAAACTTATGAGTAAATATCAGAATATAATATTTTATGGTCTTGTAAACTGAAATAAGAATTTATGAGTCAAATAGCAGCTTTTAAAAGGGGTTGGTATGATTATTTGTTACTAAGCTTAGCTCACCAAACAGACCACCAGTCAGATCCCACACAGGCTAGTTGTTGCTAAAACCTGCTAAGGTAATCAAAGGCTATGTTCTTGTATTTCTTTTGTTTACAATAAATAAACACAGTAGGAGCTTATAGCGTGTGTGTGTGTGTGTATATATATATATGTATATATATATCTACATATATGTAGATATATAGATATATATAAATATAAAAATGTACTTATATCTTTTAGTCAGTTGTGAAGTAGTAAAGATGTTGTTCTCTACAGAATATTGCTTGCAAAAAAACTTAACTGTTCTCTAACAATGCTATCTGATAAATTCCATCAAGTTGGAAGGGCTTCATATAAAAAAATGTTCTAAATCACTGAGAGAAAGTAAATTAAAGGAACTCTAATTAACCCACACTCATCAGATTAGCAAAGTTGACAAAAAAGGAAAATGACTAATGCTGGAAAGGGGGGTGGGGGTGGGGAACAGGTACATTAATATTCTGTTGGTGGAGCTGTAAACTGGTCCAGTCATTTTGAAAAGCAATTTGGAACTATGCCAAAAAAGCTATTAAATTTTGCATACCCTTTAACTCAGTGATGTATTTACTAGGTCTGTATTTCCAATGAGATCCAAGAAAGAAGAAAAGGAACATTATGCACAAAAATATTCATAGCAGCTTTCTCATGATAAAGCTTTGGAAATTCAGAAATGCCATGGGTGAAAAAGGTTATGGTAAATCACCATGATGGAAGACTACTATGCAGTGCTAAATGACCAAGGACAGTTACAGAGAAAGCTGGGATGGACTGATCCAGAGTGAGGTGAGCGGAACGAGGGTAACGATAACAGAGAGACAACATGGGGTCTGATGAACGCAATGACCAACCGCAATTCCAAAGGAGTCATGACACATTCACACGACTGTCTACCTCTTGAATGAGAGATGAAAGCCTCCAACATGGCCAATAGGAAGTTGTTTTGTTTGAATACACGTGTTTATAAGAGGGTCCCCCCACTTCTTTTCCTAAACGGGGAGGAAAGAGTGGAGGGAAAAAAGGCAGCTTCATTTGAAAATAAAAGGGCAGCTAAGTGGTACAATGGATAGATCACTGGCCCTTGAGTGAGGAGGATCTGAGTTCAAATCTGCCTTCAGACACTTGACAATTACTAGCTGTGTGACCCTGAGCAAGTCACCTAACCCCAATATCCTTGCCAAAAAAGAAAATAAAAAAAATTTTTTTAAGGAAAAAATGTTCAAAATGTTCAAGGATAGTCCCAGCAACAGACCAAGCCCACCTTTACATTGCTAGTAGGCTGGTTATTTTGGAGATGAATTCTTTGGTCATGGCAATCCATGAAATAAATAAAAATATAAAAATATAGTCCTGTGTGGTTGTCTTCTGCTTCTGCCACAACAGCAGAAGAGTGACTGGAAAGGGAATGAAATCACATGATTTTTAGATAATCTATAAACTTTAACTTGACTCTTGATATTCTAAAGGCAAGATCCTTTCCCAACATTCAATGAGTAGATATACTTATGCAGGAGCTGAATGAGATCAATACTGACATTCCTGGTATAAATGAAACCAGGAGAAAGCTGTTAAATTGCAGCTAAATGGAAAGGTGGTTCATGAGTACCCTTGGAGAGGCAAAGAACAATAAATATCTTATATCCAAAGGCAATAAAAAACTATCTCAAGGGATTTTGTCATATTGTATTGCAGTACTTGAGAGTCATTATTTGAAAATAAGGCTATCATGAACGTAACTGCACCTTATTGTACCAACATCACTGGCAGAAGATAAAGTGGTAGAAATATTCTACAAAGACCCCAATAAGATCTTCCAAATTAAATCAACATGAAATTTGACGCTCCATGTTTTTAATGCAAATGTGGGAATAGGTAAGGATTACGAAAAACCTATTAGAAAGCACAGTTCAGGATGAACAAATGAAAAAGGTCAAAGACATATCCTAAACAGAAATCTTTTACCTTTGCAACAGGAATAATCTAAAAACGCGTTTTGACAACTGTTGCCACCATCAAGAACAATGGATCCACCGAACTTAGATGTTGACATTGTATGGTCTTATTAGGGAATTGGAAATATCATGAAAAGCAACAAAGAGAAAAAGAAGCCAGGTCAGACCAAGTAAATATAAAAGAGATCTGAGCTTGAGGGAACAAAACTGTGATGGTGTTGAGTGTCTGAAAGAGGGAAAGATACCAAATGTGTAGGGGGAAAACTCTCAGACTTCATTAATACTGAACAAAGGGGCCTGAATAGAATAAATTAGTGATTTACATTCCTACTTTGCCATCTACACAAAATCTTCACCAAATTTACCTACACAAGGCTTCAGAGCACCCTTCGTAATAGTTTTTGCTCATAAGATCTTCACAATAACTATTAGAATCAGAAGTCTCATCACACATTACAATTTAATTAACAATAATCACTTTAGTTTCCAAAGATAGCTTGAACTCATAAGCAACAAAAAGTTTTTAAAAGTCTAAACAATAAAATGAGCAGACAAAATTTATATAGTTATTTTAAAATTCACTCTAATTATAAAGGGGGGGCTATTAATATCAAAAGACCCAGTAAAAATTGAGCTTTTGGAGTCTGTTAACCATTAAGTCGTGACTCCACAAGATATGAGTAGTAACTTTCTTTATTACAAGAGAAAGGCACATGCATGTGGGAAGTCCTTATACTAAGGAAGAAATCTGAAATATAGCCAGAAACTTGAATATTTATAGGTTACAAAAAAGGGAGGTGGTGGTCTCATGGAAGGAACAGGAGGTAATCCCCTCCCAAATGGGAACAGCATGGAAGGAAGCAGGAGGGGAAGGAAGAAAGACTAGTTCCCTCCTGAAGGGAAAAAGAAAGGTAGACAAAGGGAGGAAGAGCACGAGTAAGAAGGAAGACAAAAACAGCATTATTTTTCCCTTGGAAACTGCTACACAATGAAGATTTAATCGTCTGCAAAAACTGTACAAACAGTTTATTATTCCAGTGGAGACTCACTGGCAGCTGTCTTGTAGCTGGGTCAATTTTTAAGGGTACACTAGTAAGTTATGTCATCTGAGAGAAAGGTAGGGAGGCTTTACTCTTGACATGGCTCTAGTGTTTCTAGAAAATATAACAACTCAAGAAGACAAGTTCAGGGGCCCCCCTCCACAAGTTGAGTTTAATTTAGATATATAGAACTAAGGTATCTTTGTTTCTTTTTTTTAAACAAAGGTCAATTTATACTCCATTTATTTTAACCAAGAGAAAACTAGTGTTTTTCTGTTGTGGGTTGGAGGAGAGTAGGTAAGAAAGGAAATAAGCTACTTGGTGATTGACTCTCTGGTCATTATTAGAATTATCAGGACCCTTTTAAACAATACTAACTTTAATTGAATAAATTTAAGAAAGTCATGTCAATTATTTATATTTAGTCAACAAGTAATCCTGTTTTTTAAATCTGCTTAAAGACTAAAAAGGATATTATTTACAAAGTCATTAGTAACTTAAATCAGTATAAAAAATGGAAGATTATAAAAACCTCATACTATAAAATTATTTCTATAGTAAATAAGATTGTGTCTCAAAAAAGATAATAGTTCACTGAGTACAACTAGGTGACACAGTAGATAGGAAACTGGTCCTGGCATCAAATGTGTCCTTGGATGTGTAACAGTGGGCAAGCTCTTTTCCTTCTGTTTGCCCCGGTCCCCTTATTTGTAAAATGAAGATAATATTAGCAACTACTTCACAGGGTTGCTGAGGACCAAATCAGATAGTGACTGTAAAGTGCTTCATACAGTGGCTGGCATGTAGTAAGTGCTATGTCAGTGTCAGTCATCATCACCACCAGCACCACTATCAATGGCATTTGACATCTGCAAAGCAATTTTGCATACATCAAATGAGCTAATGTATATAAGGTGCTTTAGCAATACAGAAATGTGAATTATTACTTGTCAAATAGAAATAAAACTTTAACAAGTCTAATTTTAAAAAGGAAAAGGTAGGTTATAAATCAAATAATTTGTAGAAACAAAACAAATCTTAGTATTTAGTATCTTTAGCATTTAGTATATATTATATATATTTAGTATACCTTAGTATCTGTGATTTGGAGACTCATTAACAATGATCGAACCCGACCAAAATAGGGGAGTGGATATGGACAAACCCACTGAATTATGACCCTTGTTATGCCAAAGATTTTTGTAGTACTTTGTATGTGCTCCATCAAGTAAGACAAAAATTGAGTTCTCATAATTGTTTGTAAATTTAAGTTACTCTGTAACTACATACCAAAAATGAATTATAAATGCTAGATAGTAATACACAGCACACAATAAAGTAAAAATAAATAGTAAGAGATAATAAAGAAATTATTTTAAAGTTTCACAAATGCCAAAGCTCTACAAAAATAATGAAGCAAGCCCTGGCTAGCCTGTCATGTGTTATCTCACTATCGAAAACCACTTATGTGTTCATCTTTTTTTTTGAATTTTGAACCTCATCAAGTTTCCCATTTAAGAAAGGGGAAAATAGGAAAAATACTACCATTATATTGATCCTAGAGTACCCAATGGGTCCAGTTGTCTTCTATTTCTTTCTTTCATCATCCTGATGAGTTTGAGTTACTTTAAATCCATCATCCAATTTTCTCATCCTTTCCTCCTCCCCAAACCCTCTTTTTAAAATTATTGACTACTTTGTACCTTTATCAAGGTGATCTAACAGAAAGAACACTGGACTTGGCATCAGAAGTTCCTGTTCAAGTCTCTCAACCTCTTTGAGCCTTAAG
>CM053771.1:349856188-349876522 GCA_028658325.1 Potorous gilbertii | reverse complement strand
CCATCTTTTCTATACCGTATCTTGAATCCTCCATTTGATTCTAACCAATCTTCTTTGATCTCTTCCATTTACACACCTCTCCTACCCATGAACCGGAGCAAGTTTTAGAGGACTCCAGTTCTGACCCTGGCTCTGCCATGTATTAGCTGTGTGCCTTTAGATTAATAAGTCTCTTCAACCTAAATCTCAGCTCCCTCATCTACAAAATGATCTCTGAGCTCCCTTTTAGCTCTAAATTTATGATCCTATGAATCCTTCCTTCAGTCCCAAGACATATAAAAATATCCAGTAATTCATATACGATTAACCAAATTACAATCTAACAGGCTTTTAAGTTTTAATACAAGCCCCATCTATTCTTTTCCCATTAATCTGGACAGAAACTAACTTCAATTTGCCTCAATGGCATATACTTGTTTGTATAGTTACCATCTCTCTCTCTCTCTCTCTCTGTGTACACATACATACACACACACCTCTCATTTTAATATACAGCTCTTTGAGAGTAAATTTTGTTTTTAAATTCCTTCTATGACAACTTATTCAATGACATGCAAACAATTTTTGATTCTAACTATTTCCAGTCTTCTCATCTATCCCTTTAAAGGTTAACTTACAGAAGTCCAGAGTACACAAAAAGATACATGGTATTGCTTTTTTCTCTGTGGAATCCAAGTTTGTGATCGCTTTTATTAAAAAAGTGAATGACAAGTATGTGTTTACAGAGCCTTCATTCCTTTATATGTAAAATACCAGGGCTGGAACAGATGGTCTCTTGCGAAGTTAATAAAGTCTTTGACCTGTCATATTTTGTACTCCACTGACACAGTCTTACAAAGTATCATGCTTAGGCAGGGGGCACATAGAATTTTTAGACAAAAATCAAGTCAACAAATATTTAGTAAGTATCTGCTATGTGCTCCGCCCAAAGTAATATATAGCATTTTCATAGCTCTTTAAGGTCTGCAAAGAGCTTCACAAATATTATGCTATCCTCACAAATCCAAAGGGTAGGTGCTAATACTACCCTTATTTTACAGATGAGGGGTCTGAGGCACATATAGGTTAAGTTAAATGGCTTGTCCAGGGTCACACAGCTGTTAAGTTTCTGAGACTGAACCGAACTTATATCTACCTGACTCCAGGCCCAGTAATTCTATTCATTGTCCACCTAGCTGAAGAGCCAAAGGGATGAAGAATTTTTAGTCAAAAACAGATGATTACTGCTGCAGGAATTCAGAGAAGAGCTCTAAAATGATCAGAGAAAGTTTTTGAAGAGACTAGGCTTGAAATGTGCATTCAAAGAGGGATAAAAATTGAACTAATGAAAAGGAAGATAGAGAATATCCCAGTACACATAATGAACAATGATTACTGAGGATGAATGAATAAGACATTACATGAACAGTGACTAGACAAGCCTGGTTCAGCCACCTGGGCACCAGAGTACTGGAGAATAAAATCAGAAAGGTAGGCGGTTTATTTGAATTTTTAAAAGTTTTACTAATGCCTTTTGTTCTTCAAACAATGGTCATTTCCCAATATGGTGAATCTCACCTATCCATCCCACCCATACATTTAAGGAAAAGATAGTGGACAAAAAGGTAGGGACTCATCCAAGCTCTCCCAAATTTCCATCCAAACAAATTTAAATAATACCTCAAAATGAATTCTGGAGCAGCAGAATCAACAAAAGGATAGGGTAAAATAATGTTCCAGCCCAAAACAACTTAAAAGGTTGGCAAAAAAGGTCTGATACACTGCAGTGAGTGTGGAACACAGTCCCATGCAGGCTGAGTCCTGGCAAACTAGCAGCAGGCCTTGGGGGCAACTGAATCCGCAGCAGCAGTAGTTTCAGGAGCTCTTCAGTCCAGAGATGATAAGGAGATTACAACTGGAGAGAAGGAGATTACAGGGATCCTTTGCTGGTACTGTGTACAAGACTTTGTTGTACTGCCCATATGCAGATCCAGGTCACAGTCCCAAGGCAAGGAGGACTACTGGCACACCAGACCTTGCAGCTGCAGAGTAACAGGGACCCTGATCACAGTTCCAGAATGGAAAGAATGCTTGAAGTCTCTCAAAGATTGGAGCATAGGTCAAGAGAATAATGGGTAAACATACCTCTCCTTAGATCATTCCTACTTGGAAGAACTGAAAACTTATAAATCCTCTCCTCCCCCACCTGAACTAGCTCTGAAAACTGCTGCACAAAAAACCTGAAGCTCAGAACAGTGTCCTCTCCACCCTAGCAGAAGAGCCCAACTTTAACATAAAGTTCAAAAGCAAAAAAATAGGCTGGAAAAAGAGAAAACAACAACAAAAGAATTTGACCAAAGAGTTACTATGGTGAAAAGAAAGATAAACAAACTCTAAAGAAGACAGTATCAAAACAGTTACATGCAAAGCCTCCAAAGAAAAATGTGAATTGGTCTCAGACCCCAAAAGAATTCTTGGAAGACCTCAAAAAGAAGTTTAAAAATAAAATAAGCAAGGTAGAGGAACAAGTGGGGAACAAAATGAGAAGGATGAAAGAAAATCATGAAAAAAAGAGTCCACAGCTTGGTAAAAGAGGCACAAAAATCCACTGAAGAGAATCCCTTAAAAAGAAGAATTGGCTGTATGGAAAAAGATATACAAAATTTCACTGAAGAAAAGAATTCCTTAAAATGTGGAAATGGCCAAATAAAAAAGGAGGTACAAAAGCTCACTGAAGAAAATAATTCCTTAAAGATTGGAAATGGGAGCGTGGAAGTTAATGACTCCATGAGTAAAGAAACAATACAACAAAATCAAAAGAATGAAAAAATGTAGAAGAAAATGTTAAATATGTGATTGGCAAAACAACTGACCTGGAAAATAAATCCAGGAGAGATAATTTAGTAATTACTGGACTATCAGAAAGCCATAAAAATTAAAAAAAAAAAAAAAAAGAGCCTAGATATCATCTTTCAAGAAATTATCAAGGAAAACTGCCTAGATGTTCTAGAATCTGGGGGTAAAATAGAAAGGAAGAAAAAATGAAAACCCAATAGAAGGGAGCTCTCTCCAGAAGAACATGATGGAAACAACAACTAAAAGTCTAAAGAAGATGACCATACTATCACAACAATTTTTCAGAGTGATTTAGAATAACAATAAGAGATAAAGAACCTAAAAGAAATGAGATAGCGAAAAGGATTCAACAACATAATCATGAGAATTGTCAAGTGCCTCCTCTGCTCAAGAAGCTTAAGTAGCTCCTCACTGCCTCTAACCTAAAATAAGTTAAGACATGAAATAAAATATACTTAAGTATATACTGAAACCTACTTATGAACTTAAGTATTTGAAACCATTCATTGTCTGACTCCAACTATTTTCCTTCTCAAATATACTTAATTTTAGGTAAACTGGCCTGCTTGCTCTTCTCAACATAACATTCCATCATCTGTCTCCATTTTTCAGCAGAGGCTGTTCCTATGCCTCACCTTAAAGCATTTCTATTTCAAAACACTTTAGGTACCACCTCCTAAGGGAGTCCTTTCCTGATTCTTCCCAAAGACCCAAACTGTCATTAGCGACTTCTTCCCAAAATTACACTGTGTTTACTGTTTACATAGTTTGTACGGATTCACCTATGTGTATGTCATTTCCCCTTGGTAGAACCTAAGTACCTTGAAGACAAGTGGCTACTTCATTTTCATTTCTGTATACCCAAAATCTGACAGAGTATGTTACTTAATAAATTCTTGGTAAGTTGAATTAAATTAAAAGAACACTAACTGGTAGAAAATCTCAATGAAGGAGCAGATTCTCTGAACACTCAAATAGCTTAGGAAGAATAAAAAATACAGATCCCCATCACCTTTCCTCCCCAAACCCTCCACTGTTCTAAACTTTCTAATTGTTTTTTAAGTCACCACCATCCTTTCAGTTGCCAAATAAGGTTTGCAACATTGGAATTATCTTTGACTTCTCATTTCAAGTATCCAAAGAGCTGTCAATTCTTGTAAATGCTTTGTCTACAACATCTCCTGCACTGGTTCCTTTCTCTGTACTCACAAAATTCAAGCTCCTATCACCTCTCACCAGTTTTTCTGAATTATCCTCCTAACTGGTCTTCCTGACATATTTCTCTGCACTCTAACCCTAAATGTGCGCTGCCTAAGTGATTTTTCTAAAGTGGAAGTCTGATCATATGACTCTCATGCTGAATAAACTTAAACTATTATCTCTAGAATCACATACAAACTTCTGTTTGTAATTTTAAGCCTTTCATAATCTGGCTTCAAGCTGAAAATGTATTATTTCCCTACAAGCACTCTACACAATACAGCTAAAAGTATCTATTTGCTGTTTCTCAAGTAAACATTCCCTCTCCCACATCCATGTCTTTGCAAAGGTTTTTTTTCACATCAGTAAAGTACTCCTTGCCTAAACTCTGCCTCTTAAAATCCCTAAATTGCTTTTAAAGTTCAGCTCAACTGTATAACTGAGTTCTTCCCTGATCTCTTCAGTTACTAAGGCCTCTTTCTCAAACCACCTTATTTTGTGTGTGTTATGTGTGTATATATGTGTGTGTGCGTGCACATGTACACAATAGAATGTAGGCTCCCTCAAGACAGGAAATGTTTCATTTTTGCTTTTGTAATCCCAGTTCCTGATATATAAAATGCCTTATTCAAAAAGTACTTGTCAATTGATTGAAATGAAAGAAAGGGCTGGAATATTAAAATATTTCAAAAGTGCAAATTTGTTCCAATACAGTTAATATATTAGAAAATTTTTGAGCATAATGCAACTTTTGAGTTCACTTCTGAGCAATTTTGTCCATGACGAACAGCACATACAAAAAAAAAACCATCTCAGAAAACTGTACCATTTCACAATCATTCACAAACTGCCATCTTTCAACATGTGATATTTATTGTCTATCTTCCGGTACAGTAGGAACTATCAGACAAGAAGAGCTGTTCTGAAGCACCCCCTTCTGTCAAGGCCTCTAAACTCAAACCTCAGAGTTGGGGCTCCTATAGTCAAGGGTACAGGCTGAGCAGCAGCTGGAAGTTATGATGTGGCTATTATTTATTAGAGTATTTATTAACCATTTAACATGTATAAAACTGTCCTGCTACTTATTAGGTTCCTATCTTTTTTGTGTGTGCCATGGACAAAGTCTTTTATGCCCCAGTCCCATTTTCCCTACAAACTCTCATTTTTATTGTGCAATTTTTCTTTCACACAGTGTTTTGGAAATGCACATCATGCTATAGTAGAACTGACTTTACTGAAAAGCTAAGAAAAATTGGTCTGTACCCCAAATTACCTATCTTGTAAAACTGGATATACATAGTGTATGTTAGGAAAGGCTGGCTCTTTAATAACCCAAGAAACTTTATTCTTGTTTAAATGGCATGCAAAGGGACTGAGCAGAAGAATCTTAAAACAAGCTAATCTAGAATTGGATACAAGTAAGGAGTAAAAGGTAGTTCACTGTTAACATGCAAGACACATAGTAAAAGGGTCACCGAAAGAAAAAAAAAATCAGAAACTCATATGCCATATTATATGCAAAAAACCAGATAATCTAAATAGTTGGAAAGAACAGCTAAAAAACCCAGCTATCAAATACACAAACTAAAAAATGTAAATAGATAACCCCAAAAAATCATATATGAAGATGTCATAAAAAATAGCTTGAGATTGCACACAAATCCAGTTCATCTTCATCATTTTCAAATAGAAAGAAATATACAAAATAAACCATAACAAGTACATGAGGGAAGAAGGTAGGAGAAAACTATATTCCAATGAGGAAAGCCCTCATCGAAAAACTATCAAAAAGAGAAAGAAAATGAACGTGCAAATATAAGTTCCTAACATACTAAAGAAGTGTTATGGAATAAGAGAATGGCAAGGGAAATATTCAGAAGAGAATTTTTCAATAACTACATTTAGTGTCCCAGAATGTAATGGCCATGGGAACCTCAAAACTGGACGCAAAACCTAATACAGGAATTGAAGGTAAAGATGGAAGAAATTAGACTTCTTAATGAAAAATTCAAAAGATTATGGCTAAGAATGAAAGACAGAAGACTTAGGCAAAAAAGTGGACATTCTGAAGATCAAAAATGAAATGGAACTCAAAAATCCAATAACACAATAGAAGACGAAATCAAAATCATCAAAATTGGAGAACAAATGATTTTCCTACAGTCAAATGAGCTGACCCAGAAAAGATGGCTGGAATAAGCCATGGTTCTCCAGAAAAAGAAAATAAAACAATTCAGAGTACTACATTTTAGTAAATTAGGGAGAAAAAAAGGTTTATGCTACCCAGACACATTGTTCCCAAGAAGAGACCTCCCTCTAATCGACGTAAGTTAGCTGTTACTCTGCAACTAATAACCTTAAAGCTGACTTGGGGAACTGAGAGGTTAAACTCATATACATACGATACAGGACGTGAACACATACTTCCTGACTTAGAAATGAGCTCTCTATCTGTCAATTATGGTCATTATAATTTGATAGAGATAGCCTTAATCCTGAAAGAAGCAAGGCTTAGTAGACAGAGCTGGTTTATGTCCAGTGATGAAAAGTGCTTTCTTTATTTATATAAAAAGAGTAATAGTTTATGTAAGTTCTATATCTTTTAATATTAATTTCCATATAGCTGACATAATTAGTCACTATTTTTTAGATTATTTATCACTCTTCCCCATTTATTATGGATAGAAAGGCAGATTATTTTTGTGGGTTAGAGGCAAGATGGTATGTTGTGGTGAGCTCAAAGTAAGGCAAGAATGAGGCTTAAATCCAGTTTTTTCCCCTTAGGATTATGTTGCAAAGTAATGTTCTGAGCAGGCAGCCTTGATCTATTTCAAGTTAGGGAGGTTCTAAGGTTTCACCATTATGTATAACACTGGCTTGTGCATTTTGTACTAAGAAAAATACATCCATCTATATTTTTTTTTATTCTTACCATAAATGGGTGTTGTATTTTATCAAAGGCTTCCCCCTCCGCCCCTGCATCTGGTAGGTCATCACACAGACATCATTCATATTATGGATTTATCATGTTAATATTTTGCTATTATGGAAGCATTCCAGAATTTCTGTATAAATCTAACTTAAGAATAATTAGTTTGCCAAAAGGAAATGGAATTGGGTACATTTTAATTGGCACTGGAGGGAATAACTAGAAGCCATGCAATTACAGTTTAGTATAAAGGAAAAATTAATCAACAATTATAACTTTTAGTGGGATGGGCTGCTTTCATATAGGCAGTAGACTTTACTTAAAAAATATTCAAGTGGAGGTTGGATAACCACTTCTTGGGGATGTTGCAAAAGGGAGCTGTGCTTTAAATAGAGCCTGGGCTACTTCCAACTTAGAAATCCTATGATTCTATTACATAAGATTATCTTCAACGGTTTTATACTAAGATATGCTGCTGTAACATTAGTAATGTCAAAATAAGATTCTTTTGGACTAAAAATTCCACACTAACACTCGTAAGTTTGACTTAACTATGCTAACAATATAATAGGGTATAGAATGATAACTGGCAGCTGACAGGTTAATTCCATACCTTGCCTACTTAACAACCTTGGAAGTCAGGAAGGGTCTGGCGCTGATAAAAGGTATAGAAAATGAGGGACTGTAGAATAAGAAGGTAGAAGCCTGATATCGACAAGACAGAGGAAGGGGGCCATACCACATTGGGGCAATAACTAAGGAGAGGAAGATAAAAGTAAATAGTGCCAGTAGGGACTGAAGGGAAGGCAGATTAGAAGAAGAAATGATGAGGTCCTAACCTTTACAATAAATAAAACAACTTTTACTCAACTACCTACTCCGCAGCAGTTCTAAAACAAAATTTAGGTGAGAGTGCTACTTCCTTCAAGTCACTTACATTCTGGTATAAGAGCCAACATGGATAACAGAAATATTTACAAAACAAAGTGCTAACAGATCTAAAGAGTGTAAAAGGGAAAGTTATTATCAAAGACAAGGGAAAGAGAAAGCTATTATCAAAGGCAAGGGAATGAATAAAAGTTTCTTGGAAGAGGTGGCATTTGAGGTGGGCAGGCACAGGTAATAAGGAGGAAGAAGCAATTTAAGCAAAGGCAAAGATAACCTGAGAGTATTTCAATTTGGCTGTAGTATAAAATGCAAGAAGGGAAGCACTATGAAATTAGCTAATAAAGATAGGACTGTGAAAGACTGTGGAAAGCCTTGAATGCCTGACTCAAGTCTACCTTTCTTCTAATAGTTTAGGACCAATATTGGAACAAAATGAGACAATGCCTAGCAGTTAACAAAAAGAGGTTTACTTTACCATATGATCTATATTACAGAAAGGATACTCAACAAGAAATCAACTCTCACCTTGTTTCCACATGGAAAAGCACCTGGCTAGCAAGGTACAGTGTGATTACTCATTTTGTCTTGGGATATGTCTGAAGGGATTGGACGGGTGTGCCTTTTTTGACCCTAGATGAAAAAGTCATAGCAATATGACCTGATGCCACTGGAAAGCAGGACTAATTGCTAGATAGCTAGGCTTTACATCCATGGGCCAATCAATTCTCAGAGTTAGGAAAAGAACCAGTCTAATTTACATGGGGTTGGTAGAGAAGAGGGCAAATCAGGCATAACAGTTCGAACTTTATTTTCTACTTTCTGAGCATGGGAATGGTATAACCATATCTAGCATAAGAAGAGATTATTTTTTACAGTGGTAAAAAAGATGGCTGGAGGTAGGAGAAGGGAAGCAGGAAACCCAGTGCTACTGCAATGGTCCCAGAGTATAATAAAATTTTGTACTAGTGTGGTCAAAGCAGGAAGAGAGAAGGGGTTGAATCTGAAAGATTGAGCAAAGTCTGATAACTGAATGGATATGAAAGATAAGGGAAAGAGAAAAAGACACTCCCATGATGATGACTATGGAAGAGCAGGTGCCACAGTTAGAAAGAGTGGAGTCAGAAGGAAGGGAAGGTTAGATATGAACTAGGTCTGGGACATGCTGATTTGGAAATGCCAGTGATCTTGTGATTTGCTCTCAAGGTTAAGGGAAGGTAGCATGTTTAGAGTAGGCAAGACATTTAGGATGTCAATTCAAAATATATTTATTAAAAATAGAATGTACTTTATCAAATGTCTTCTATGAGTATGGTTCTGATACACAAACCAAAGAGCAATAAAGCAAATTATAAAACAATAACACTAATTAATATTGGTACAAAAACAAAAACAAAAAAATTCAAATAGCACATTATCAATATACAGAAATATATTCAAATATATTCAAAATAGTATTACTAGGAATAGGTTGGTCTAATACAAGGAAGGCAGGGATAGTCACCTGGAGTTGAACTGCTGATAGTCCAATCTGGAAAACTATAAAACACTTGGTAGCAAAAGCTGCCAAAATCCAGGAAAAAAAGAGTTCAAGTGTCTGGTTTACATTAAGATCATGCTATAACTACTCAAAAAAGAGGAGAAGTTTTAGAATATGATGTTTCAAAAGGCAAAAGAAAAAAGGTTGGAGCCAAGGATAAAAGACTTAGAAATAAGAATAACTTAGCCTGAAAAACTGAGTATAATCCTAGAGGGATTATAAAAAGGGATTTTCAAGCATTCTTGATTAAAGACCAGAGCTAGGAAGAATCTTTGAAATGTAAATAACTAGAGAGAGACAAGCATAAACTAGAAGAGTAGATACATTTGACCGATCTGAAGGGCTCACATTCTACCACGGGGAAAAGAGATAGTTATCTCTTCAGAATGAAGACAGAATCTCTTCAAAGATGGAGTTAAGATAAATGCAGAGCCTTCTATCTATTAGGAGAGAGTATGGACTAGAGAAGCAGAATGAAGAAACTTGCTACACCTAACTGTACTTTTATTACAAGGCAAATTTTGTTTTTGTTAGGAAAATAGGAGAGAATAGAGCTAGACATGGAAAAAAATAAGATTGTCAAATTTTTTTTTAAAAATAGCAATTTAGAAGGTGATGTAAAGACAACAGGATAGTATTGGTACCACTGTGTTAGATTAAGTATATACATTTAAAAAAAGTCAAGCTAAATGTAATGGATCCATTGTTTCCTTTTTTTTTTAAATAGTGAAAACATTTGATAATTGCTGAGATACTATTTGTAAAAACGCTTACAAAGTGCCTGGCACATAGCAAGTGCTTAAATAAATGCTTATTCTCTTCCTTTTCTTTTATGTTACATTTATGCAAAAAAAAAAAAGTGGGGAGAAAATTTAAAATTTAAACACTTATACACACAAATATAAGCTCTGGAGTCAAAGGACCCAACTTCAAATGCTGCCAAATTGCATTACAGAGGTAGGCCTCAGTTTCCACATCTACACAATGAAAAAGTTGTTTAGATCAGATGGTCTGAGGTCCCTTTCAGCTACAGATCTATGATCCTATGTATAAAAGACCAGTTTCTGTGCCATTAAGTGAATTTCTAATCCAATCACCATTTATAAAGCACCTAGTTATTGGCTAACCACTGGGGGTATCATCTTTGGAGTTGAGACCAAACAGAGCAACAGAGGAAAAGTGGAAGAAGCAAAGTCCAGGAAGGCACTGGGAGGAATTTGGTACTCTGCCCTCCAGTCCTCCAATCAGAGGGGAGAGGATGCTGAGGAAGATGGTGTCAATCAAGGCCTGAGATAGCAGCACGGTGGTAAGATTAGAAGGGATGAGCTTATTCTGAGGGGGACATCTTTTTGAAGATGAAACTAGACAGAGCAGCACATGCAAAGCAGAGGGTGGTGCAAATTGAATTTCAATCTTAAAATTTTTCTTTTTGAATACCTGGCTGGTGTACAACCTGTAGGATACAGATACTAGGGGAAAAATCACAAAATCACTGCAAGGTGTTAAGTAAAATCCACAGACATTAAATATCTTCAGTACTTAAAATATTTAAATTGATTTACAATTTCACTCATTCTGGAGAACTCATCAACAAACATTTTGTATCATTCTTTTCTATATTCTCCCATAAGTTTACCATGAGGGTCCACTCGCCATGCTGAAGGCCTTCTCCAATTTCTCCTTATATGGCTGTCTATCACCTCACCCACATGACCAACCTATTAGTTCCCCGATAAGATCTTTTATTCCTGTTGTAAGAATTCCTCAGTCTATATTGTAACCTGTTCGAACCATGTATTTCTCTATTGCTGTGTGGTCTTCATCTTTAATTTTTTTATCAAAGCCGCTTCTACTCCTTGTCTCATTAAAACAGCAATGCTGGTATTTTAAAAGCTAGAATTCTGTTTTCAAAGAAAACCTGGGTTCCATTAAAGGAGTTTTGCAGTTTCCAAAGGCAATTCAACCTACTCTCCTTTGGTTCAACACTTTTACTGTCAAGTTCATAAGCACATATTAAACACTTGCTAAATCACAAGCATTGTACTAAGTACCTGAGATACAAAAAAAAAAAAAAAAAAAGCCAAAAGATACTCCGTGCCCTTAGGGAGCTCACAATCTAAAGGGAGAGACAATAAGGAAATTAATATACACAAACTATCTAAAGAATAAATAGAAAATAATCAACAGAGGGAAGATATTAAGAGTGATTAGCAAAGGCTTCCTGTAAAATGTGATGTTCTAGTTGGGTCTTGAAGAAAGCCAGGAAAACTAGGAGGCAATGCGAGAAGATCATTCCAGGCATGGGGGACAGAGAAAATGCCCAGGGCTTGATAAAATGCCCTGTTTGTGAAACAGCAAGGAGGCCAATGTCACCAAACTGGGGGGAGGGGGTGGAAGGACATCACGAAGGGGTAAAAAAATTGATATCATTAATCATATCAAAAGCAAAATCATCCATAATAATATGATTTCAATAGATGAAGAAGAGGCCTTTGACAAAGCAGAACATTCACTTATGCTAAAGAAAAGAAAGCACCTACTAAGTAAATGCATACAGAGACCTTTGCCTCCGGTCACCTCACCCCAACCCAGGTAGGAAATATATTTTTAACAAGTTAAGCAAACAGAAAGGATTAGTATAGTTTCCAGTGAATACAAACTATACACTTTGAAACTAAGAATGAATGAAACTAATAACGATATATCAAGACTGTCCAGTAAGAAACAAAGCCAAAGCTTATTAACATATCACCACCAAATATATATATTTGTCTTATAAATTCAGAAAATCACAAATTAATGTACAATTAATGTTACAAAACAACACTAACTGCCTAAAAGAAATAAAAGCCCACACTATTAATTTAAAAATTTTTTAAAAGGTGAAAATGGATAAGCAACAAGTGTCACTTTTAGAAAGGACTACCATAATTCTTACAGAAATTTTTTTAGTGTTACAAAAAGCAAAACCAAAAGCAAACATCATATACATTGGAGACACACTAGGAGTCTCCCCGATATATACAGAAATAAAGCAAGGATGCCTTTTCCCCCTACTATTATTTGCTAAAGTTCCAGAAAGAACGCTCCAAATAATCAATAAGAGAAATCCAAATCAAAACAATCCTGAATTTTCACCTCAGACCCTGAAAATTGGCAAAAATAACCCCCAAATGGGAAAAGTTAATGATTAGGGTGTGATGGAAGGCTAGGCACATGAATGTGGTAAAACTACTTTGAAAAGCAGTTTGGAAACATGTAAATCAAATGTCCATATGCTTTTAGAGATTCCATTATGGTGCTTAATACCCCAAGGAAGCAACTGAGAGAGTTCTGACATACTCAGAAATAATTAGAGGAGGCTACCTTGGGATAACTAAGATAGAAACACAGTAGATGCCCATCAATTGGGCAGAACCCAACAATACACTGGCTACAGACGAATGCTTCTGTGGTGGGACAACCTTTACATGGGAGGATACCAAAGAGCTGGGGGGAGTGGGGTGGATAGAGAGAAGGAGCTGATGCACTGGGACCTAGCAATGGCTAGCAATAAGGGGAAGATGACTGGAGGTCTCAGAAAGGGAAAAGTCTACAGTGAAGTGGGTGAGGAGAGGGGAAAGTAAAGAGATGGGAGGGATTCCATTAACAGCTGTTGTTATAAATGAAGAGAGAAGGGGGATGAAGGGAGATAAGGTCTGGAGGATATGGCTTCGAAAAGTCTATTTGTTCTGGACAAATAGAGGAGTGAAGGACCTAGAACTTCTGAGGACCACTGGGACCTAGAGGAGTGGCACAGCATGAAGATGAGATTTCCAGGCAAATGCAGAATAAAAAAAAAAGGTTAACAAGAAAAGGTGCATATATAGATCAGTCGCAGTTGTACAATCAGGGATGTGGTAGAAGAGGGGCCCTACCATGGAGCAGTGCTAGGTGGCTCTATGGATAAAGAGGTGGGCCTGGAGTGAGGAAGATCAGAGTTCAACTCTGGCTTCAGACACTTAACAAGCTATGTGACCATGGACAAGTAACTTAATCTCAGTTTCCTCATTTTTAAAACAGGGTAACAGCACCACCCTCCCAGGGCTGTAGCACTTGGCATGGTACCTGGCATATAGCATTACAGAAATTTTAGCTGTTATTAATAGGAATTGCTCCAAAAATGAGGCACGAGGGGAATCCATGAAGTGAAGCCCTACAAGGCAGTAGCAGAAAGCACCTAAAAGGGAGACCTTAGAATGGATACCTTGGAAGCCTTGAAAGCATGAAGAATACAGTAAAGAGAGAGACCAGATTACTATAGAAGACATCAATCAAAGAATGAGAGTACAGAGTAAACAGAAAAAGAAGATGGATAATAAAGAGTGAGAAAAATCCTTTTTGGAAAGGGAAACACATAAAAATGAAATGAAAAAAACTAAGGGAAGGGAAGGAGAGAAAAGGGGAATGTCAAACAAAAAGAGAGGATCAGGGGGAAGAGAGTTACCTTAAAAAAAAGATTGAAATAGCTGAAGGAACATAATACTGTGTTTACAGTAGAAGGAACTTGAAACCAAAAAGTTTCTGCAGAGACATTAATGCATCTAGGATAAGGGAAGCAATCAAAAGGGAAAAAAAATCTTTGTATCAAAATTCTCTAATAAGGGCTTGGTATCCAAGACATATAAACAATAAATAAATATATATGACTACTACCCACTACTCAATAGATAAATGATCAAAGGATATGAACAAAGTGTTCTCAAAAGAAGAACTTCAAAGTATTTCCACCACAGGCAAAAAAACAATGTCCCAAATCACTAATAAGAGAAATGCAAATAAAAGTATTCCAGATGTTTCACCTAATTAATACTCTGCAAACTGACAAAGATGACAAAAAAATGGCAACACTCAATGTTGGAAAGGTTATGGAAGGACTGGTACACCAATACACTGTTGGTTAAAGTGTGAAACATACAACCTGGAAAGCAATTTGGAATTATGCAAATGTAGTAACTAAAATGTTGATATCCTTTGAACCAGAGACTCCAATACTGCACTTATACCCATGGAAGTGGTGGGTAAGAAAAAAATCCCCATATACTCCAAAACATTTAGAGCAACACTTTCAAAAGACAGTCCCCTGCCCTCAAGGAGTTTACATTCTAATGGGAGAAAACAACAAACTAAAGGAAGCTGAAAAGGAATGAGAGGATGGGGAGAAATATCGGCAGAGAGGAAAGGTAGATGGTCTGAAGATAAGTGATGAGATCAAGAAAAGTGCACATGAGGAGCCTGTATACTTTCCTTAAAATGGGGATCTGGGAGATAACAGCTTATCAGAAAAAGGGGCTGAAGTGGTCAAGTGTACTTTCAGGGTGAGGAAGTTTGTCACTCTGGGATTAAATGACTGTCAGCAGTAGTCCCTGATTTGCTTCGGGGAGGCCAGAACCACTGTCCCTGCCTGGGCAGGTTGGGGCTGGGGGCTGGGCAAGGTGAAAGGAGGTGTCAAAGATAATGTGGGGAGTGACTTCCTGGCCTCTAGGGGCAGAGGTGAAATTGGGAGTAGGGGAGAGGCCAGAGGATGGAAGAGCCAGAACCACTGCTGCCATCTGAGGAGCCGAGGAGTCTCTGCCACAGCCACTAGCCTGTTCAGAACCAAGGAAGAAGCTTAGTGTAGTGGAGCTGGGCCCTGAACTTGGGAGTCAGAGAAGCTGGTTCAGATCCTACCTCGCCTATTTATTTCTCTAAGGTGCCTTTCTAGCCCCAGTGGGATTATCATCTCTAAGCAGGTGACTCAAGAGATTCATTTGGCCCTGTGTCCTCCATCACCAGTTGCCCACTGGACATTTCCCACTGGATCCCAAAGACATCTTAAATTCAACTTATCTAAAATTGAACACATTATCTACTCCTACCTTTTCCTGCAATTCTTTCCCTATTTCAAACTTCACTGTTTTTATCAGAGCCATGTTTCTAGCCTCCCAAGTTCACAACCTTCACACTGTTCTCAATTCTTCACTCTTTTGCCTTATCTACCCAATCAGTTGCCCAAACTTGCTGTTTCCATCTCCAGAACACCTTTCAACGAAACGTCTCCACCAAGCTACCACCCTGCTTTAGGCAGCTTTTCCACCTCTTTCCTAAATGACCGTAACTCCTAACTGATCTCCCAACTCCAATCAATCCTTTACAGCTCTGCAAAAGTAGTTTTCCTTAAGTTCAGATCTGATCGCGTGACTCTCACACAAACAACTCATTGCTTTCAGGATAAAATAAAAACTCCTATGTAACTTTTAAAGCCCTATACCTGTCTCCAACGTATCTTTCCAGCCTCCTTAAACAACATTCCCCACCTATACTATGAAATTCAGTCAAGTGGCCCTTCCCTTTGTTCCTCATGCAAGGCATTCCATTTCACACTTTTCTGTGACTTTTCTCTGGCTGTGCCTCACACCTGGAATTCGCTCCCTCTTTACGACCACCTCATAGGCCCTCTGTTCGAAATAAAGAATTATGTTCTGCATGAAGTCCTCCCTGATTTCCAACTCTTCCTAACTGCTGGAGTTCCTTCCTCCAAATTATCCCGTATGGATTTGTATTTATTTATGTTATCTTTATGCTTCACATATTTCTGTATGTAATTACTGTCACCTTCACTTGACACCTTTTTTGTAGCCCCAAACACCAGAAAGAGTGAATTCATATGACAATGTATTTCTCATTTAGTCCTAGAAGTTCCCACCTCAGCCAAGAGGAGGAAGGTATGTTTCCACAACATTTTTCTGGGACCATTATTGGTTTTTCAATGACTGTTTGATTTTCTTTTAATGATTTTTTTTTTACATTGTAGCCCCTGTATATGTTGTTCTTTTAATTCTATTTTAGTCCTCATCAGTTTGTACAAATCTTCCCATGTTTCTCTGAATTTTTTGCACTCACCTTTTTCCTACTAAACAATGATGTTCTATTATATACACATGGAATAAAAGTCCAAAGATGAAACAAATCCTATTCACAAGGAGTTTATATTTTAATGGCAAAGTACATATTTTTCATGTAACACTATGTAACACTATATACATATCATAAGTGTAAAGTTAATAAATATAAATATAAACAAAATAATTAAACACAAAGTAGTTTGTGAGGGAAGATACTAGCAGGTGCAGGAATCAGGAAAGGCTTTCTATAGAATGTTCTTCTTGAGATACATCTTAAAGGAATTCTGTGAAGCAGATGTGAGGCTACAGTTTTTTTCCAGGAATGAGAAATGGTGATTAAAATGCCTCTATACCCAGAAAAATTGACCAGGTTCCCACATTGGAGGGACAGAACTGAAATCAAGTTCCTGTGAATCACCGAGTGTTGAAGAAAGATTCTCTGTCATACAGCTAAGTGTCCAATCTGGGGAATGTTGGGGGCACCTCAAAATGAAAAATAGAATATATATATATATATATAAAAATAAATGAGTGTCAGGAAAAGCCAACATTTAAATCTCACCCAACAGAAAGAAGAAATGCACAAATTCTAAGAAAAATGAACTAGCTAAAGCTTTTTTTTTTCTAAAGCATCCTTTAATCTAGATTGAGGGCACTCAAATGGATTTGTGATTTTGAGTGAATGATTGCTGGCAATGGAAATGTTTGTTCTGTCTTTTCTCTGAATCTGCTGATAATCTATGCAGGAAGAAAAAGTGCTCAGTCCTTAAATGTACTAAAGCCAGATTAAAAGTTTTTCTCAAAAAAATGGAGGGAAAAAAATCTAAAGCTATTTTGTAATTAATTTCCAGCAGCACAGCCTGACATAATGCTAGAGATCCCACCCCACAAGCATTGTTCTTTGAAGTTTTCTTTCCAGTTTGGAAAGGAGGAACTGTCTCAGAAGAAAAGATGAGGAAAAGGCTTTTTAGGAAAAAAAAGCAAAATCTCATTTTAAGAGGTTTTACTGACCACTATGAGCTTCTGGATGATTTGGCAGAATTTAACTGCTCAGTAAATTTTAAAAACTACTTAAAAAGTAATGAGAATAGTACAGTATATGCACTTATTAAATTCTTAAGAAACCAAACTGGAAGGGTTTTACATGACAAAAATGGGATACAGTCTATGGGGGAAAACAGCAGGGTACTAGGTTAGTAAGAGCCCAGATTCCCACAAACATGCCAGCAGAGTTTAGAAATCTATCAGTCTAAGAAGAAACAAGAATGATTACTTTTAGATCCCATCATTAGCCCAGGGATCCGCAGAAAGGCAAGACATAGCTCCTCCATCCTGTCAAGACACTAAAAGAGACAGAGATAGATGGAAAGCAAGAGTGCAGGTCAGTCCCAGAAGGTAGCCCAAAGCTTATGACTATAGAAGTCTAATATTAAGATGCAGCTCTGGGGAGTTCCAGGCAGTGTCCCAAATGAGCAGCAGCCCTGAACCTAGCGGCAGGAGAACAGCTTTTGGCAAAAACCCGCGCAGGATGGATCTCCAAGTCTGTGGCTCTAGAAGAGCCCTTGAGCCTAATGGCAGTGAGGTAAGACCCAGTAAGAACCTAATCCAAGCAAAGGTCCTAGAGACCAGGGGTGAGAGGCAGTCTTAAAGCAATGCCCACCCCTGAAGCAGTCCAAGAGTCCTTGGAAGAAAGAACCAAGCCTTGGCTACCATATTTAAAAAATGGTAGGCCCTGTCCAAGTCATTAGTAGCAAAGCCTGACCCAAGAATATTCTGCACACCTCTCCCTGCTCCCTCTCCCTCACAGGTAGAAGGGATGAGAAAAATAAGGAAAACTGAATATAATGAAAAAATATCTTGGCTGGAGAGATAATCAGGGAATTATATAGTAAATCCATAAGTCCAGGTAAAGCCACAAAGAAAAAAGATGTCCTAGCCACAATGATTACAAAGAACTGAAACAAAAGATATGAAATAGAATATCTAATTATGAAAAAATGGCAAGGAAAATTAACACCTACAGACAGTAGAAAAACACTCAGGAACAGAAAATTAGAATGAGCCAAACAAAAAATAACGACTTAATGAATCAGTTATCAGATCAATAAAACATTTATTAATTGCCTACAAAGCACCAAGCACAGGGTTAAACAAAGGATGTACAGAAAGGGCAACTGACAGTCCTGGCCCACAAGGAGCTCACTATCTAAAGGGAAAGACAATAAGTAAACAAATACATACAATAATCTCTCTACAGGATACATAGGAATTAACAGAGAAAAGGCACTAAATTAAGAGGGCTAGGAACAGTCTCCTGTAGCAGATGAGATTTTAGTTGGAACTTAAAGGATGCTATGGAAGATGGTAGGAGAAGAAGTAGATGAGTCTAGACATGGGGGACAGCAAGAGAAAATGCCAGGTGCCCAGAGGTATTGTTGGATGTATCATTTGCAGAATAGCATGGCAGTCAGTGTCACTGCATCAGAGTACGTGGCAGGAAGTCAGGTGTAGGAAGACTGGAATAGGAGGGGGCTAGGTAATGAAGAGTTTTGAATACCAGAGGATTTTGTATTTGATCCTGGAGGCTTATCCAGTGTCAATGGAGTTTACTGAATATGGTAGGGTGACATGGTCAGACCTGTGCTTCAGGAAAATGACTTTGGTGGGAGAATGGAGGATGGATTGAAGCGTAGAGATGTGAGGCAGGCAAACCCCACCAGCAGGCTACTTCAACAGATTAGGAGTGAGGTGTGAGGGCCTACCCTAGAGTGCTGGCAGTATCAGAGTGAAGAGGGCTTATTGGAGATATGTTGCCAACCTGGCAACATAAGATATGGGGATGAAAATAGCCAGGAATTGAGGATTACGCCTAGGTAGTAGTTTGAGGGTTTGTGGGGACAGTATTGCCCTCTATAGAAATAGGGAAGATAAGAAGGAGGGGGGAGAGTTAAGAAAAAAATAAGCTTTGTCCTACATTGGCAGTCTTGGAAGACAAAAGTGGGAAGGACAGAAGACTATACTGGGGAAGAAAGGAAGGAAATAATTATCATATTAGAGAGGTGCATAAAATGAAGAGTATGTAATCTGAAGGAAGGAAAAAGAGACTGGCATCCATGGATAAAGACTGAGCACAACTGCCACTGACACACACACACACCCCACAGTATAGAAATTATACTCAAAACACACACACACACACCCCACAGTATAGAAATTATACTCAAAAGAAACACACACACACACACACACACACACATACACACACATATCACAGTATAGAAATTAAAAGAAAAAACAGGAACAAGGGAAGGGGGGAGAAGGAAGGATCTTAGGGGGAGGGATGAGAAATTCATAAGAATACAGCTATGAAGCTTTTAAAAGCATTTAAATCAACTCCTATGCATGAGTTTTATTCTACATAAAATGCAACCACGAATCCCAAATAAAGGGTACTCCTTAATCCTGTGTCTCTGTGCTCTCCCTATACCATGGTGGGTAGAGTTTTCCAGATAGAGTGAACTCAAAACTTAACTTTTCGGAAAATCATGACAGGCCTGCTATAGAAATAAATGCAGTCAGCCAGGAGAGCTTGGTTTCCTTTGGTGTTTACACGCTGAGGAGGGTGAATTAGATCCACAATTCGCATTCTTTCCCCTCTATTTTTAAGCCCGGGTCAGCTGCCTCTCAGACACCTCATGTCGGGGTACGTCTTTACACCCTCTGCCAAACGAGGGCTCCTTCCAAAAGTTGCTACATGCCCCTGGGCACACCTGACCTCCCTACGGAAGGGCTCTGCAATAAGCTCCTGGAAAGACAGGGTCGGTGCCCTGCCGAGGCTCACACGACCTCCTTTAAAAACACCCCTGAGCGCCTGGGAAGACCCAGGAATGAACGCTGGGCACTGAGCGCCCGGGCAGACCCAGGAATGAACGCTGGGCACTGAGCGCCCGGGCAGACCCAGGTATGAACGCTGGGCACTGAGCGCCCGGGCAGACCCAGGTATGAACGCTGGGCACTGAGCG
>CM053771.1:349832621-349855688 GCA_028658325.1 Potorous gilbertii | reverse complement strand
ACAAATGGGGAGAAAATTTGGAACCCAAAATTTTGTGAAAATGAATGTAAAAAGCTAAATAAATAAATTTATTAAAAGAAAAAAAGAATGAGGGCTCTATCGGAGACACAGGCTGTAAAAATTGTTTTAGAGCTTTCTTTTTTCCTTCTAATCTTGATTGCATTGGCTTTGTTTGTGCAAAGTCTTTTTAACTTAATGTAATCAAAATTATCCATTTTGTATTTTGTAATGATCTCTATCTCTTGTTTGGCCATAAATTCTTCCCTTCTCCATAGATCTGCCAGGTAAACTATTCCTTGCTCTCTTAATTTGCATATGGTAATCACCCCTCATGTCTAAATCATGGATGCATTTTGACCTTTTTTTGGTATATGGTGTAAGATGTTAGTCTATGCCTAGTTTTGGCCATACTATTTTTCAGTTTTCCCACCGGTTTTTGTCAAATAGTGATTTCTTCTCCCAGAAGTTGGAATCTTTGGATTTATCAAACAGTTGATTACTATAGTCATTGTCTTGTCACTTTTAAATATGAGAATGAGTGCATGCTCATCTTGACCATCTTGTTGGTCTAGGAAGGCCAAAGTTCCAAAACATTCAGCTCTCAGATGAAAAGGAGCCCTCCTCTGACTCTTCAAAAAAATGTTCTTATGAGAAATCTTACCTGCATGAATGTTGCTTATACCCAAAATGAAACCACATGAAACATTCTCCCTTGAGAATTGTCAGAACACTTGTTGAAGCATGAGTCATCATCTAAAAATCAGTGTTTTTCGGGAAGGGCTCATATGATGTTGGGAAAACTTTCCTTATGTAAGGCAAGTCTTCCTTGGATGTATACTTCAGTAAAATCAAACAAGAGAGAGAAAAATTAAGGAAGTGGTAACTTATAGAAGAAATGAAAGACAAATTTGTCAAAATGACCTTCTAACCAAAAAAAATTATCATATGGTATAAGCACCTTGAATGTATTTCATCTCCACACACAATATTCTGAAATAAGAAATTGCAAAACTATCATTGGATCTCCTGCTGAATTGTCATGCAGGTTTACCCAAGAGGGTATTCTGATATCACATTGCACCAAGCAGAAATAACCAGAAAAGCCGGTGAATACCACACCATCATTTTCACACAGAAACTTGTTCCTCTCCATTAAAACTATATTTTAGTCTGCCTGTGGAGTTCCAAATCCCCTTTCTAAATTTGAAATTATTTTCCAGTTCCTGAAAATGTGTGTTTGATTTTCTAAAGAAGACAATATAATTATTTTGTAAGTACTTCAATTGTCCTCAAGTGTTGTCAAATAAAAATCTCATTTGATTAGGTGCATGGCACCAAAAAAACCCAATATAGTTTTGTTTTGTGAGAATCCAGGTAAATTCAAGGCAAAAAACAGCCTCAATAAAAGAAAGAAATCAAACAAATTGATGAAACATGAAACCTAAAAGATAGCACATTGTACATTTAAAGGCCTAATGCGTTATCATCTTCCATTTAATGTTGTATGACTCTCTCAATAGGATTGTTTCTCGCCCTGTACCCTTGTATTCCCCAGGGACACTCTCAAACCCAAACTATGTTGTTTGCTGGAGGGACATACCTACTCAATTGAGATTTTTCTGTGATTAGACTTCATTCCGGTTGAACTAATTCAATACTCATTTGGTTGTCCTAGGAAATCTCAGTAACATATCTTCAGGAACTGGTAAATAAGTTCCAATTTAGAGTGGATTTGGATTTTGAACTCCACAGGCAGAGTGAGTGACAGTTTCCATTGTGTGAAAATGTTGATTTATTACTCTCTGGAAAAGAGCAAATCTATCTAGTTTCAAATCTATGTAGTTTTACTAAGGGATTTTTTTATTGTAAAGGATAAGCCTTAATTAGCATTGAGGCTCAATCAAGTATTTGGCATTGAACAAAGGTTTCATTCTGGTGGAGACTGGAATGTTTGACTCCATTAGATAATGACTTCAACACAAAGGAAAAGTATAAAATAACAGAGATTTTTTTTTTTTGTAATTGATGGGGCATCTTTTTCAATTTGTCTTGATTAACAAATGGCTAACCACTCTGGATACAAGGGGCAGTGTTTGAATGAAATAAATCATTCAAATTAATGAATGATTCTATTTACCTAAGATTCTTTAATTGAATTCAATATATAAAAACACTAATTGAATATCTTAGGTGGAATTAATTTTAGTAAAATTAAGATAGCGTTCTATTTCAATCCACAGTCAGGAAATGTTTATTTTGTGAATATTATTTATTGAATGAGAATTATTCTTATTTTGGCAAATAAAAGATAGTGGCATCTCAATGGAGCTTCTTGTAATCATGGCAGTAGGGGAGATAGATGACATCAAAAAAATGCTCTGATAGTAAAGGGACAGGGGCAGCAGGAGGGGTGGGAGGAGAAAGGAAGGGGAAGTAGGGAGTCACAAGGGGAAAGGAGAGGAAGGAAGGGACTTGGGAAGCAAGAGTCCGGGAAGGGGAAGAAGATGGGGAAGGGAAAGGGAATAGGGTAGGGGAAAGGGTAGTGTAGATGACCTAGGAGCCAAAACCCTAGGGATCATCTAAGATATCTAGCTGGTTCCTGTTCCCCTTTTGTGGGGTGAACCTAGGTATGAGCATCTTACAATTTCTTCCAAAGAGTGGGTTCTTGTGTGAGAGCCATGAAGGCTAGGATGTATGGTATTTCCATCCATTTTACTTCTTGGTGGCAGTATAAATCTAGCTGTAAGAGAGTATTGTATTGCAAAGACCCCAAAACGAACCATGTTTCTTATTCCTCCAAGGAGGCCAAACTGTATTTCAAAAGAACACAAGCTGTTTCTTTTTGAGGTCTCAAGAGAAACCAAACTTTTTCCAATTCTTTACAAGACAACTCAGGGGTGAATTTTTGGGACTTGAAAAAAGAAAAAACCTCAGGAAACCAAAAAGTACCTGAAATTTTCCCAATTCCTTAGTGTTCTAGAAAATTGAGAGAGTTGAGCATATGCTTCCTGATAGGGCATCTCCTATGCAGTGGAAGGTGTGCCTGGGTCAGAGTCAACCTTGGAACTGTCTGACCCATATGGAGCCTGAGAGCAACAGGCTCGAAAAGCACCTCTAAATCTTCCTAGCTACTTGGAGAGTGACCCCAACTGCAGAGAGAGATGGGTAGAGGGAGAGAAGGCTTGTATTTATGTACCTTTCATCTTGGCTGGAGAAGTGCTTAAGGGGGTCAGGCGGTTCCCTGAAATGTCAGGGTATAGGGGGGGTCTGCCTGGAAAGAATCTGAGTACTTATGCCTCCTTTCAGTCAAAGTAGTGAGGTTTATTATAATACCAATAGAGTGAGCTAGATTCCTAATGAGTTGGTGCCTTGATGGAAGTGAAATTCATACTTATATACAAAAAAAAAAAAAGACTGTGAGAACATTTGGATAGGATAAAGGAGTGGTATTTAACTTGGGGTTATCCAACTGCTACCGTGAAAGGAGTTAAGAGGTCTGGGGTGAATTGAAAGCCACAGTGAAAAGGCTATTGAGTACCTAGGTGGGTTGGGCTGGGCCAGATGCTTTGGGTGATACAGCAGTTATCTGGGCTGCTGAAAGGTGCGGGAAAATTTAGGGACTGGGTTGCTGAAATGTATGGAAAAATTCAGAGTCCAGGTCCCATCACCCTATCAAAACCACATTTGCTACATTTCTGTGGAATAGTTTCCATTTGCAGTGATACATTGTTTCCCTGTAGATCTCTCTCGCCTCCACATCTCCTACCCACTGTCTCTCTCATACACACACACACACACACACACACACACACACACACACACACACATACACACACACATATACACACACATGTGCATAAATTCACACAAAGAGAGGCAGAGGCAGAGACAGAGACAGAGAGAGACAAAGATGGAGACTGAGACAGAGACACTGATCTTCCATTCTTTTGCATCAGGCCTATACTGTTGGGTAGTTAGTCTTCCTCTGTATGTTATATTTCTCTTTAGGAAGAATGTTGGGAAGTCTTAAACAAGACTACTATCTCTTTTAATGGATCATAGAAAGGCTTTAGTGCTTTGAGTAAGGTATTTTTGCTATAAACCTCAGGGATCAGTGCATTCTGCCCGTGATTCAACTCAATTCAAATGACTCTGGTCATTCAATAAATAGCAAGATCTTAACATGAACCTTTCTGATCTTCAACCAATAGAATTACAGCAAATCTATCAACTTTTTCTGAGGAATATTGTTTAAAAAGTACAAGCATATTCAGGCTGAAATTGAGTAACTGGCACTGAACATAAAAGTTTCATTCCATTGGGAATTGTGTTGTGTGTCTCCTTTGAATAAGGAACTTCAACACAGGGAAAAGCCTAGGACACAAGCAATGTATGCTATGTGTGACACTCCTTGTGTTGGTGGAGCACCTTCTTTAACTTTTTTTCATTGACAAATGGATATCTATTGTGGATGCAATAGAGGGAAGGAGACAAGCAACAGGTAAGAGTGTATTTAACTAAGGCTCATTTTCTTTCTTGAATTTTGTATATAACAATACAAGGTCTACAGAACCATTGTGCTGATATCATTGTTGCATGCTTGTGAAACATGGACAGTCTACCAGTGCCATGCCAGGAAACTGAATAGCTTCCATTTGAACTGTCTGAGGAACATTCTGAGGATCACCTGGTAGGATAAGGTACCAGCCACTGAAGTTCTTGCTTGAGCTGAATTGTCAAGCATTCAAACTATGCTTCAGAGAGTGCAACTCCAATGGGCTGGCCGTATTGTTCAAATGCAGAATGTATGCTTGCCAAAAAAGCTATTTTATGGAGAACTCCCATCTGGCAGGCAATCATATGGCGGTCAGAAGAAATTAAAGCGATACATGGACACTCTCAAGGTCTCTATCAGGAACTTCGGATTTGTTTGTGGGACATGGGAGACATTGGCACAGGACCGCTTGGCATAGTGTGTCCACATCAGAAAGGGTACTGTGCTTTAGAATTGAGATGATACAAAATAAACATAGGGTGTGTAAATTTAGAGTATCCACCCTAAATGTTCACCCAGACTATCTGTGCCCAATCTATTGGTCTTATCAGCCACAGTCAGACACACTGAAACTTGAGTTTATCATGTCATTTTGGTCCTCTTCAAGAACAAAGGACAACAAACAACCAGCCAACCAGTATAACAACATTATTTGAGTAATCCATTTGGAAATATTTTTAGTCAAATTAAGACAATTTTTTATACTCGGTCTATATTTAAAAAATATTTATTTTGTGGAGAGCATTTATTGAATGAGAAGAACTCTCATTTTGGAAAATAAACCTTCTTGGTTCCTCAATGGATTTTTAGACTTTGTTGGTAATAGGGGAGCTATATGAAGTCATTTATATATGAAGTCATATCAGAATCACTCCCTGTCTGAGGTTTATTATCTATTTGCTTTAATATATTATATCCATGTGGATAACAGAAATACTTCCAGTGATACTAGACATACTTTTAGCAGGATACTAATTTCTCAGTTTGCATTGGAACCCATAAATTGGAGCAGGTGAGTCTTCTTTTATGTATCACATGGAAGTCTTTAGGATAAATATGGGAAATTCTTCTAGAAGATCACTATAAAATCTAGAATCAAGGAATTACTTTGGTGACTTGAAATATTACTCGAGAAAGTGACTTCGGTATAATTCTCACAATACAATGCATTTTGCATGTGATTTTACTCAATTCACATGATTTGTCATTACATAGAAAGCATGAATGGTTTTTTCTGAAACTTTATTTGTAGTTTTCAATATTCATTTCCACAGGATTCTGAGTTCTAAATTTTCTCCCCATCTTCCCCCCTCCTTCCCCAAGATACCACACATTCTGATTACCCCTTTCCCCAATCTGCCCTCCCTTCTATCATATTCCTCCCTTCCCTGATCCCCATCTCCTCTATTTTCTTGACTCAATTCCCCCAGGGTCTTTAGGGATCCTAAAATGGACTGCTGCTGCCTGGGCCGGGGTTAGGGCAGGACCCTGCTCCCTTCTCACCCAGGTAAAAGAGCTTTCTCACTGACCTTTGAAGCTGTCTTTGGCATTTGTGGATTGAGAAATCTGGGAACTGCAGCTGCTACTTGTGATTCCATGCCCTGAAGCCTGCTCTGGTCTTATCTATGCTGAGCCACGTGGCCAAGGCTGGGCTGCACTCCATGGGCTGGGGCTGCTCCCCTCTCTGAGACCTGTGCAACAGACCTTTTCTGTTGGCCTTCCAGGCTGCTTTGGGCTGGAAATCTCTTTCACCCTGTCGTTTTGTGGCTTCTGGTGCTCTAGAATTTGTTTAGAATCATTTTTTTACAGGTATTTTGTGGATTATGGGAGGAGAACTACAGCGTCTGTCTTTCTGCTCTGCCATCTTGGCTCTGCCCTTGAAAGCATGAAGATTTTAACATGAGCATTCATGATCCTTTGTTCAGGAGAACCACAGCAAAAATAAATGCTTAGAAGAACCACATTCATGGTGCAACAAAGTAATCTACATGGAGCAAAATGTTTCATTTTGAGTGGAATTATATTGTTTCTCTCCAAGATATCACCAACCTCAATACAAAGGAAAAGTGCACCAAAGATGTATGCAATGTGACACTCATGTTCATGGAGTACCTTCTCCAATTTGTCCTGGTTAATATATGGCTATCTATTTTGTATAGAGAAGGAATCTGTTCAGAATGAGACAAATTATTAAATGAAAGATTGTACTTAACCACAACTCACTTCAATACATAACAATATTCTTTCAGTATTGTAGTTGGAAGTATTTTTAGTCAAATTAAGAGCTATGTATCTCATCCATAGTCAGACAATAAATACTTTGTGAGGAAAATACAAACTTATTTTGGTAAACAAAACCTAATTTTACCTTGGTGAAGCTTGATGTAGTCATAGCAATAGGGGAGATGTATGAAGTTCAATCAGTGATTTGAATCACACCTGATTCTTTCTCTCTCTCCCTCTCTCTCTTTGGAATGGTTCCATTTGAAATGATACCTCATTATCCCTACAGAGCACAAATATACTTCCAAAGGAAAACAAAAAACACAACTCCCATTCATATGCACTGTGGCCTTGTAACCAAAAGCAAGGTGGGTTTTTTGTTGTTTTCCTTTTGAAATTCAGTTTCCCAGCCTCAGGCTAACTCATAAACATCTGAAGGATTAATCTTCTTTGATATTAGGTATTGAGGCATGTGTGCTCTCATGCTTTTGGGCACTGAGTCAGTGAAAGTTTGAGTTTTAGTGCTTTGCATATGGACTCTCTATGCTGAGCCAGTGAGGTAATTCACATGGGTTACTCATAAGGCTCAGCCAATCAGATGTTGAGTAAAACCATATATAAGCTGGAAGACTGATATCACCTTGGGGCTCACTCCTGAGAAATCTTAATGTCCTGGACAAGACTCTGGGTAGCTGTTGTTAAGCTCCTCCACCCCAACCCTGACTATGAATGTGAACCCAGAAGAAGAAAATGTGAGACAGTGAAAATGAAGAAAAAGCATTGAGCATGGAGCATTGAGAAGGATAGTGGTGGTAGTGGCAGTGGCAGCAGCAGCTGCAGAGACTGCCTGAATGAGCCTCTGGGTTTTGAAAGGGAATTGAGATGGCAGTGCTGGTAATGTGTGGAAATATTGTGGTTGTCTTATTAAACTTTGTTTTCCTAGAGACAGAAGCTAGGGGCAGGAGTCCATGGGGCCTGCAGGACTAGAGCAGGAGCAGGAAGAGCTTGGAGTGGAGCATTCTCCCTGAGCTGAGACATGGAGCAAGACTGGAAAGTTGCCTGTGTGTGAATCCAGCCAGGAGCTGGGAGCAGTTGGGCCACAGAACTGCAGAAGGAAGAGTTATGGAACTTGGGACTTGGCCATGAGTCAAGATGGAGGTTTTGCAGTAAGACAGGTACAGTGAGAATGCTTTTCTGCCATGCCCCCCAGGAAGGTTTGGAATCCAGGATGTAGAATTGTTTCACCTGAGAGTGGCAGGTGGGAGCCTGCAACAGCAGCATGAGGAGAGGGATACACCCTCTAGAGGACTTTACTTGGATACTCTATTTTGATTGAGGGGATTGTAGCCTACTGTGACCCAGGGGTGGAGTATGTAGTATTCTCTGCTACCCCTAGGATTCTGTTGTGTTAAGGTAGACTCTGGCTTGGGATCCCCTGATTGTATAAATAAGTTTAAGGAGGGGGGCATGCTATGTTATATACTGAATGCAATGATATATGCTGTGTGCCATGTTACATACTGAGTATTATGTTATATACCGGATGATATGTTTTATTTAAGGTCATGTAGCCACCTTGGTAATAGGTTCTTATGGTATGGATTGTGAATGTTATGCTTTAGTTTCTTGAATAAGGTTCAGTTTTGAATAAATAGAGTGCTTATTATACCTTAAGATGGGTGCTGCCATGCTTGGTGTTACAGACCTATATTATTGGGTCACCTTAGTCTTCTCTTATATGTGGCATTATAGCCTTTAGGAAGAATGTTGGAATGCCTTCAAGAAAATAATTATATATATGTATATATATAAATATAGATAGATAGATAGGTAGGTAGGCATCAAGGAATGTCTAAAATAACTTAGAATATTTTTTGAGAACAGGTCTTTGACTATAATCCTCATGGTACTTGTGATTTCTCTCAATTCTAATGACTCTGGTCATTATATGTAAAGCAAGGAGACCCTAACATGGACATCTATGATTCCTTAACCAGTAACATCTTAGACTGACTCCTTTTCTGCAGAGTTGTTGTTATGTTACATCCATGTAGATTACAAACATGCTTCTAGAGGAAAGCATGATCTAGAAATCATTCATTTCACTATGACTTATAATATTGGGGCAGACTAGTTTTCTACTACATGTCATGTTAGAAGCTTTAGAAGGAATGGTGTAAAGTCTTTAAAAAGATCACTGTGTTGTGTATTAGAATTAAAGAATGACTTCAATGACTTGGAATATTCCTTAACAAAGACACTTTTGCTATAATCTTACCAAATCAGCATATTTTCCTTTTGAATCAACTCAATTCACATGCCATTGGTTATTATGTAAAATGCAAGGAGATCGTAAGATAAAAGTGCATGTGGGTAAAAGAAATGTCTGGGTCTGCAAATGCAATACAAAGAAAAAGCCTATTGAACAACAGGAACTTTTCATATAACACTCCTTGTGTTGGTGGAATTTGCCTTGTTTAACAAAAGGATATCTATAATGGATTAAAAAGGTAAAATATTTGGAATATGACAAATCATTCAATAGGAAGGATTGAGCTTAACCAAGACTTGTTTCTTTTATTTAAATCCAATACATAAAAATATCCTCTGAGTATTCCAGTTGGAAGCATTTTTAGTCAAATTAACCAGATTTTCTATCTCGATCCATATCTTAAAAGTATTTACTTCACTGGAGAAAATTTCCTGAATGATAATAATTCTTATTTTGGCAAACAAAACCTAATGTAGTTACAACTGCTTGATGCTAAGATGATAATAGGAAAGATACACGAGGCCAAAAATGCCTTAGATCATAGCATTTTGGCTCCATTTCTGTGGTTTCCAGTTACATTACATTTTTACATTACAGTACAGTATTATAGCACATACATATGTCAGGAGAAAAGAAAAATATTGCACATCCGTTCCTTTTCATTGGGTCATGTTATATTCTTCTTCCACTGCCTGTCCCATTGCAGTCTTTAGAAGGAATAGTGGAAAGATTTTAAGGTGATCATTCTGTAGTATATTAGGATAAAAGAATGGCTGAAATGACTTGAGATATTCCTTGACAAAGAGAATTTTTCAATAATCTCTACAAATAAGCACTCAGATGATTCAAAGTCTAAACATTTGGTACAAATTATTCAATAAGAACAATTCAGCTTAATTGGAACTTTTAAAAATTTTGAATTTATTAAATAACACTAATTTTTGAGTATTCCATTTGGGAGTATTTTTAGTTAAATTAAACTGGCTTGCTATCTTAATTGAATATCCAAAAATGTTGACTTTGTTGAGAAATTTCCTGAATGAAAATAACTTATTTTGTCAGGTAAAAACTAATGGTACCATAAAGTAACTTGATACAATGATGGAAATAGGAGAGATATATTAAGTCAAAGAAGTGCCCTGAATTACACCAGATTATCCCCTTTTCTGTGGAAGAGTTTCCATATATATATATATCCCTATAGATTACACACATGCTTTGAGTACAAAGCATTATACAAAACTCCCTTTGATTTGCATCAGGACCTATGATATTAGGGCAGGTCTATCTTCCACTACATGTCACATTGCAATTTTTAGAAGGGATTTTGGAAGGATTGCAAGAAAACTGCTTTGTAGTGTTATGGCAATGAAGGGATTGTTTCAATGATTTGGCTGCTTCCTTGATAAAGAAGCTTTTGCTATTGTCCTTATGAATCAGTGCATTTTCCTTTTGATTCAACACAAATCAAATGATAGATATAAAACAAGATTTTAATTTGGGTATTACATACTTTTACAGCAATCCTTGAATGACAGCAAAATTAATAGTACTTTTGAAATGAATATGCACAGTTAGGTTGAAATTGAGCAACTGGAATTGAACATAATAGTTCTATTTCAATTAAAATTGTATTGTTCTATTTTTCATTCAAATAATAAGGAGATATGTGCTCAAGAAACATTTTTCCTTTTGGAGGTTTTTTCTCATTCCAAATGTTTTGCATTGATTTGATCTAGAGATGTCAATTTGACCATATGGATAAATTGAGAAGGTGCTTCAGAGCCTGTATATATATATATATATATATATATATATATATATATATATATAGATACATCTATAGCATATAATGCTTTTATGTAGGAGTTTGCCTTGGGCAGGTAGGTGATACAGTGGATAGAAAGCCTGACCTAGAATCAGAAAGACAAGAGTTTAAATTTAGCCTCAGACACTTACTAGCTATGTGACCTTGAGTAAGTTAATTAATCCTGTTTGCCTCAGTTTCCTCATTTGTAATAATTTGCTGGAGAAGAAAATGGCAAACCACTCCAGTATCTTTGTTAAGATGGTCACAAAAAAACAGATATGACTAAACCACCACCAACAAAATATACAGGACTTCCAGGAGCAAAGACGGCAGAGTAAACAGGAAATCTCCCAAACTGTCCCATATTAACCTCAAAACAAATATAAAATTGTGCTCCAAAATGAATTCTGAAATGACAGAACTACAAAAAGACAAAGAGAAACAGTCTTCTAGCTTTAGAAAGTTGGAAGGCAGCAGGAAAGTCTCACTCAGGTAAAGGAGGAAAGCAATCCAGGGCAGGAAGTATTCTAGCAAGCCAACAGCAGGCCCTACCTCAGCAAGCCAGTAGGAGGTCCTGAGCCCCATTTTGATACAAGGTGAGCAGGTGAACGCCTACACCAGGGCCTTTCATGTACCTCAGCCTAGGTGGACAAATTGGAAGAGGTCAGTATTGGGACCCCTCCACATGCTTCAATGTATCTCCCGGCAAATGGGCAGACTTCTGCAGCACTAAGCAGTGGCAGTCACCTCCACTGAACTCCACCCTCTCAGTGTAGCACTAGGTGAGAAACTGGACCCTTACAGTCTCCAGCATGAGGGTTGCCCGTGGATCTTAGGGCAGCACCAGACAACAGCCAGGGACTACTTCTCTGTTACAAGAAGCTTTGGACAGTGTGCTTTCTACCACATGAAGAGAGCTCAAATTTGAAAGAAAGGAAAAAGACTGGAAAAGACTAGCAAAAAACAAAGAAGAATGTGGCCATAGAAAGTTATCATGGTGGCAGGAGAGACCAAGAGATCAATTCAGAAGAGGACAACAATGTCAGAATACCTATGGGTAAAGCTTCAAAGAAAAGTGGAAATTGTATTCAAGTCCAAAAAAACTACTGGAAGATCTCAAAAAGGAGTTTAAAAATCAGATAAGAGATAGAAGAAAAATTGGGGAAAAAAGTGAGAGTGATGTAAGAGAATCATAAAAGAGTCAAGGGTTTGGAAAAGGAAAACAACTATGTCAAAAATAGAATTGGCCAAAGGGAAGAAGGGATTTAAAAAAATCCACCAAAGAAAACAATTCCTTAAAAAGTAGATTTAGCCAAATGGAAAAGAAGGTAAGAAAGCTAACTGAAGGACATAATTCCTTAAAAATTAGAATTGGAAAAGTGGAAGCTAATGATTCTGTGAGCCATAAATAATCAATCCCACAAAATCAAAAGACTGAAAAAAATGAAGAAAATGGAAAATACTTCATTGAAAAAATAACTGACCTGGAAAATAGATCCAGGAGAGATAATTTAATAACCATTGGACTTCATGAAAACCATGATCAAAAGGAGGACCTGCTCATCATACTTCAAGAAATTATCAGAGAAAACTGCCCTGAAATCTTAGAAGTAGCGGGCCAATTAGACATTGAAGAAACCTACTGATCAACTCTGGAAAGTGATCCTGAAATGAAAACTCCCAGGAACGTTATAGCCAAATTCCAGAACTCCCAATTAGGTGAGTAAACTAGTGGTTAATGTTATTTCAACAAAAGAAAGAGGAAAATAAAATATCCAGTAAAAAAAAAATGAAAAATGAATTGGTGGTGAGTTTACCATTAATGAAGAGGAAATTTATGCAATTAGGAAATATTTTTTACCAATTATATGCCAATAAATCTTACAATCTGAATGAAATTGATGAATATTTGTGAAAATATAAATTGCCCAGACTAATAAAAGAGAAAACAGAATACCCAGATAACCCCATCTTAGGGGAAGAAGCTGACAAGTCACCAATGAACTTCAGGAAAAATCCCCAGGGTAAAATGAGTTCACAAGTGAATTCTACCAGACATTTAAAGAACTATTAATTTCAATACTATACAAATTATTTGGCAAAATAGGTGAAGTCCTACATAATTATTTTTATAACACAAATATGGTTTTGGTGCTAAACTGGAGAAGGAAAACTATAGAGCAATTTCCCCAATGAATATTGATGCAAAAATTTTAAATAGAGTACTAGCAAAGAGATCACAACTATATCAAAAAGATCATGCACTATGACTAGGTGATATTTATACCAGGAATGCAGGGCTGGTTCAAAATTAGGAAAACTATCAACATAATTGATTATATGAATAACAAAGGCAACAGGAGTCATATGATTGTACAGTACCCATTCCTATTAAAAACATTAGTGAGCAAAGGAATAAAGAGAGCTTCCTTAAAATGATAAATAATATCATCTAAAACCATCAGCAAGCATTATCTGAAATGGGTATACTCTAGAAACCTTCCCAATAAGACCAGGGGTAAAACAAGGATGCCCATTATCATCACCATTATTCAATATTGTACTAAAAATATGGGGGCAGCTAGGTGGTGCAGTGGGTAGAGCACCAGTGCAGGAGTCAGGGGGACCTGAGTTCTAATCTCACCTCAGACACTTGACATTCACTAGCTGTGTGACCTTGGGCAAGTCACTTAACCTCAATTTCCTCATCTCCAGTCATCATGATGAATATCTGGTCACTGGATTCAGATGGCTCTGGAGGAGAAGGGAGGCTGTTGATGTACACAGCCCTCCCTCACTCAAAAACAAAGTCAAGTGCAAGTCATGTTATCATTTCTCTAATGGCATGGTCTTCTTCAGCAATGAAAGATGAACACACAGAAATATTAGTTGGTGGTTGTTGTCCTTTGTTCTTGAAGAGGACCAAAATGACATCACTATGCTAGCGTCAAGTTTCAATGTGTCTGACTGTAGCTGATCAGACCAATAAGCACTGGGAATGTTCTATCACAGATTAGGTACAAATAGTCCATGTAAATTTTTGGAGTGGATTCTCTAAATTTGTGTATCTCATGTTTCTTTTGAGCCATTTAAATTCTGCTTTATTCATAGAGCACAACATCTTCTCTGATGTGGGCATGTCATGCTGAGAGGTCCTGTACCAGTGTCTCTCATGTCACACAGTCAGTTCCAAAGTCCTTAAGAAAGACCTTGAGAGTGTCTTTGTATTGCTTCCTCTGACCATCATGTGAACACTTACCCAGTGTGAGTTCTCCACAAAATAGTCATTTTGGCAAGAGTGCATTTTGCATTTGAGCAATTTGATCACTCCATTGGAGTTGCATTTCTGAAACAGAGTTTGAATGCTTGGCAGTTTAGTTCAAGAAAGGACCTTAGGGTCTGGTATCTTATCCTGCCAAGTGATCTTAAGAATCTTCCTAAGACAATTCAAATGGAAGTGATTCAGTTTCCTTCCAGCTGAGATATACAAGGTAGGTTGTCCAACGCTCACACAAAAGCTGACTGAAATTTTCCAGTTTATAGAAAGTTTCCTTTTTCCCCTCCTACTTTCTTATAGGGTAATATAAATTTCTATACCCAAATGAGTGTGTATATTATTTCCTATTTTAGCTTAATCCAAATGAAAGTAAGGCTCAAGCAATACTCACACACCCCCCTTCCTTCCCTCTATTGTGATAGGTCTTTTGTGTCTCTTCATCTGATGTGATTTGTCCTATTCTGCCTCCCCTTTCCTCTTCTTCCAGTAAAATCTTTTTTTTCACTCCTTAATGTTTTTTTTAGTATCATCATATCAAAGTCAACTTATACCCACACACTTTGTATATGTATATGTATACTCCTTTTAATTACCCTAATACATTCTTAAGAGTTACAAGTATCATATACTTGTGTAGGGATGTAAACAATTTAACCTTATCGAATAACATGTTTTCTTCCCATGCTTGTCTTGAATCTTGCATTTGAAGATCAGATTTTTTGTTTAGTTCTGGTGTTTTCATCAGGAAAATTTGAAAGTCCCTTATCTCATTGAATGTCAATATTTTCCTCAGAAAGATTATACTTAATTTTGTTGGGTAGTCAATTCTTGGTTGTAATTCAAGTTCCTTTGCCTTTTGGAATAGTATATTCCAAGTCTTTTGATCCTTTAATGTAGAAAATGCTAAGTCCTATATAATCTTGACTGTGGCTCCTTGATATTTCAATTGTTTCTTTCTGACTGCTTTGCAGTTTTTTCTCTTTGACCTGATAATTTTGGAATTTGGTTACAATCTTCTTTGGACTTTTCAATTTGGGATCTCTTTCAGGAGGTGATTGATGGATTCTTTCAAAGACTAGTTTACCCTCTGGTTCTAGGATGTCAGGTCAGTTTTCCTTGATAATTTCTTGAAAGATACTGTCCAGGTTGTTTTTTTGATCATGGCTCTCAGGTAGTCCAATGGCTATTAAACTCTTTTTCCTGGGTCTATTTTCCAGGCCAGTTGTTTTTCCAATGAGGTATTTTACATTTTCTTCTATTAGTTCATTCTTTTGATTTTGACTGATTCTTGATGTCTTATAGAGTCATTAGGTTCCACTTGCCCAATTCTAATTTCTAAGGAATTATTTTCTTCAATTAGTTTTTGTATCTCCTTTTCCATTTGGCCATTTCTACTTCTTAAGGAGTTGTTTTCTTCAATGGATTTTTCTTTTCATTTGGGCAATTGTATTTTTTAAGGAATTGCTTTCTTCAGTCAATTTTTGTCCTTCGTTTTCCAAGATGTTGACTGTCACTTGCATACTTCTCATTTCTTTTTCCAACTTTTCTTCTACCTCCCTTATTTGACTTTAAAAATCCTTTTTGAGCTCTTCCAAGAAGATTTTTTGGGCTTTAGAGCAATTCATATTCCTCTTTGAAGTTTTACATGTAGGCATTTTGACATTGTCGTTCTTTTCTGAGTTTGTGTTCCCTGTCACCATAGTAACTTTCTATGATCAAGCTCTTTTTTTGTTTCTTCCTCATCTTTTGCCTATTTCAAGACTTTTAAAGTTGAGCTCTGCTCCTGGGACTCAGGGGTCACTATCACAAGCTTTTTGTTCTGGGAGCTGGGAGCCTGACTTTATGTCCTGGGGCCTCAGATGTTGGTGGCTCACTTAGTGCATTTGGGTGGCCTGGACTAGGCCCACCAATTGTTGCTTGGGTTCTGGGGGTGGCAATCTGTCTTCCGTGCTGGGGCTGGAGGCTTCATAGCTGTCGTGCTGTGCTACTGGCCTCTGAAACAGGACCAAGAGGTCTAGGTTGCTAATCTGTGCTGTGGCTAGGAGCCTCCTGCTGATTTGCCTGGAAACCATCTACAATGGACTATGCTTCCCTTTTGCCCAAATGAGAAATACTTTTCCTGAAATCCTTTTAAGTTATCTTACACTGGAAATTTTTTTCATGCTATCTTTTTTTTAGAATCTGTTTCAGAATCTGTTTAGAGGCTTGATTTGACTTTGTTTCTGAGGGAAACTAGGGAGAGGTCAGGCAGCTCCCTGGCTTCTCTCTACCATCTTGGTTCTGCCTCTAGCAATTTTTTTTTCTCTTTGAAAGTACTAGCTTTCTTTTTAGGAATGCTTATAAAACCAACATTCTCAGTGACAATAAGATCATCTTGTATTGTATGAATAGAAAAGTCTTTTCAATTGAATAGAAGTTAGCTGCTCTGTCCCATGAGAAATCAAATACGAGTGTCTTTGTAAAGAAATTTAACAAGCAGTTGATCACTTATGTTGATTCCCATGTACTTTGTAGAGATCTCTTTAAAAATTTATCTTTAGTTAAATTTTGAGCTCTGAACAGTTTCTCTCTCCAACTCATACTAGAGAACGCTATCATTTAACATGCACAAACATACACACATCTATCTATCTATCTGTCTGTCTGTCTATCTATCTATCTATCTATCCATCTTTAGATATATAGATATGTGTGTGTGTGTGTGTGTGTGTGTGTGTGTGTGTGTGTGTGTCTTGGCAGGGAGATATGCTTCCAGGAATTTTATGCTGTTTGTAATTATTTTAAATGGGATATCTCTTACTCTTTCTTCTTGTATGTTTTTTTGATAATATATAGAAATCCTGAAGATTTATGTAAGTTTATTTTATATCCTGCTACTTTGCTATAATTATTAATTGTTTCAATTAGGTTTTTAGTTGAATCTCTAGGATTTTCCAAGCATATCATCATATTGTCTGCAAAAAGAGGTGGTTTTATTACCTCATTGACCATTCTGATTCCTTCAATTTCTTTTTCTTCTCTTATTGCTATCATTTCTGATAAATATATTGAATAATATTGATGATAATAGGCATCCTCATTTCACTTCTAATCTTGTTGGGTAGGCTTCTAGCTCACCCTTGCTACAAATAACACTCGCTAATGATCGTAGGTAGATGCTTCCTATCATTTTAAGGAAAAATTCGTTTGTGCCTATGTTTTGTTTGTGGCAATGTAATCAGGGTAAGTGACTTGCCCAGAATCACCCAGCTACTCAAGTGTCTGAAGTCAGATTTGAACTCAGGTCCTCCCGATTCCAGGACTGGTCCTTTATCTACTGTGCCAGCTAGATGCTCTTATGCCTGTCCTTTCAAGTGGAATGAATGCTGTATTTGGTCAAAAGACTTTTCTGCATCTATTGAAATAATCATATGGTTTTTGTTACTTTTGTTACTGATATAATCAATTATGTTATTAGTTTTCCTTATGCTAAACCATCTCTGCATGTTCCTGAAACTGTTACGGCCTCCAACCTAGCTGCCCTCAGGCATTGTTGTTTGTTGATTCAGGGGCATCTGTCCTGAAGTATCTGCACTTCAGTCAGGACAGACCACCACCCTGGGAGGTTATATCTTGCCTAACATCCTCTTAAGTTGTCTTAGACTGAACACATGTTTTACACAGACTTTTTTTTATTTTGAAATTTTTATGACTTCTAAACTTAAATACACAATGAGAGAAGAAAAATAGAGAACATTTCCATGTATACAACAGAACATAGGAAGATTCAACATAAAACACTAAATTTTCATTTCACAAAAATCCATGTAATAAATATGGCAAATTGTTTTCAAAGCAACCCAGCTTTTCTGTACTTACTTCTAGGTTTTCTTTTGTTCTCTGCTGTGCAGCATTTCTTTATTATTCTCCCTCCCTCCCTCCACCCCAACAAATATATAAAATTCTACACATGCCTGTCTATAAACACACACACACACAAATACACAACACACACAAGTAAGACCACACTGTGAATATTTCTATTTGTCAGTTCTTTTTTCTGGAGGTGGATAGCATCTTCTTTCATAGGTCCAGGTCTCTTCATATTTTTCTAAGTCAACTAGCTCCTTATTTCTTATGTATCAACAGTACAATCATTTTCTATCTGAGAGATTGTCTATGAAAGATGTTCCCCCAATTTTCTGCTTTCCTATTAATCACCTCAGGAAAGGCTACAATTAAATATGAATTCATATACATATGCATACATATACGTATATGTAAGAGCATACTATCTTTACATTTTTCCCCTTGGTTTCTTTGAAACTCTTGACTTTTTGTTCTTCTAAATGAATTTTATTATTTTTTCTAACTCAGTAAAATAATATTTAGTGATTAATTGGAATGACATTGAATAGATTAGTTAGGTAAAATTTAATTTTAATTATATTGGCTTTACCTACCCATGTGAGGTGATTCTCTGTCTTTTTTTGTGGAAGAAATTTGGGAAGCTTAAAATTTTCTGACCCTTTCTCTCATTTTCCCCTTTCACCCAGACTTTAACTATTTCTGCCACTCTTCAGTTTACATTCAGACATTATTTGTAAATTGTTTGTGGGGGAATTTGGAAAAGCCAGGTAATTTTCTGCCTTATTCTGTCATTTTCCCAGAATCCTCCAGCTCTGTTTAAGTTTAGAGCTTGGGTTCTGGTACATAGTTACATACATATTCCCCCTACCTTAGCTATCCATGTTTAAAATCTACCTCTACCACCTACCATTTCCCGCAATGGTGCTATTTCCATGATTTTAAACACTGAAATTCCTCTCTTCCTTTAAACTTTTGCTATGCTTCACTCCTTCTAAGCTTACTTTTACCTTCACTAAGATTTGTAGTTGCTCCACCCTTTCCCCTTCCCTGAAAGTATCTCCCCTGCTCCAAATTCATTTTCTTTTCTTTACAATCTTGACTATTTATAAGTGATGACTTGAGTTATGTACTTCTCTCTCTATTTTCTCTTGAGCTATACACTGCCCTCTGTATTTCTTATACTCTCTCTATATTATGTATCTTCCCATTTTCTTTTCGCCCTTATGCCTGATCATTTTAACTCTTGGTTATCTTCATCATCATGTTGCTGAATGTTGCTGAAGGAAGGCACAAAACTAGATCTCTATAATTTTTTTTACTTGATATTAGCTAGACCATCAATCCTTTTATTTGCATTTCCTTCACATTCAACTTTCTATCACACTCCCTGTAATGGCAATGGTAAACCTCATTGCTCCTCAAGCTCCCTATAGCACCTTCTTTCTCTTTAACAAAGAAACTTACCTCCTATTTTACTGAGAAAATTGAGGCTATCTTCCATGAACTCTTGTTCCGCTTCTCAAGACCTTTCTTCACAGATCCCCCTTCTTCCCTTGCTCTAGGTTCTTAGGAAGTAAGGTAGTATGGAAAACAAGTTGAATTTGGGGTCAGAGATAGTTTAAAATCCATCTGTACCATTAACTAGCTATGTGACCTTGGGTAAGTCAATTAAAATCTCTAGACCCCAGTTTCTCCAAAATGTGTGTGTGTGTGTGTGTGTGTGTGTGTGTGTGTGATGTACATGCATATGTTTGTGTTAGTGTGTGCACAGAGTTCAAATAAGGGACTGGAGTGGAATCTATTACGCTTTAGGTGAGGTAAAAAGGTAGAGGTAGCAATCACGATCTGAGACAAAGCAAAAGCAAAAATTGCCCTAATTTAAAGGAGATAATAACATCTAAGGAAAGAAGGAAAGCAAAAGGTTAAGGAGAAAGGAATGACATAGCCAAGTGAATACAGAATTCCAGAGAATAGCAAGCAGAGATAGAAGGTTTTGGTAATGAGCAATACAAGAAATAGAAGAAAACAACAGAATGATAAAGACAAAAGACCTCTTCAAGAAAATTATAGATATCAAAGAAATGAATCATGCAAAAATGGGCATAATAAAAGATTAAAATGGTAGGAACTTAATAGAAGTAGAAGAGATTAAGAAGACGTAGCAATAACATACACAAGAATTTTACAAGAGTGATCTTAACATCACCAATAACCATGATGGTGCAGTTACAGATCTAGGGCCAGACATCCTGGAGGATGACATTAAGTGAGCCTTAGGAAGCATTGCTAAAAAATAAGGCCAGACAGAATTCCAGTTGAGCTATTTAAAGTCCTAAGACATAATGATGTTAAAGCATTGCACTCAATATTTTAGCAAATTTGGAAAACTCACAGTGACCACTAGACTGGAAAAGAAAGACAATGCCAAAGAATATTCAAATTATTGAATGAGTGTATTCATTTCACCTGCTAGCAACATTGTGCTTAAGATTCTGTAAGTTGGGCTTCAGCAATATGTGAACTGAGAATCACCAGAAGAGCAGGCTAATTTTTGAAGAGGCAGAGGAACTAGAGATCAAATTGCCAATATTGTTGGATTGTGGAGAAAGTAAGGGAGTTCCAGAAAAAACATCTACTTCTGCTTCATTGACTACACTAAGTCTTTGTGTGAATCACAACAAAATGTGGCAGAGATGGGAGTTCCATATCATCTTGCTTATCTCTTGAGGAACCTGTATGCAGCTCAAGAATTCACAATTGGAGATGAACATGGAACAAATGATTGTTTCAAGATTGGGAAAGGAGTTCAATCAGGTTGAATACTGTTACCTTATTTAACTTATATGCAGAGTATATCATGCAAAATTCCAGACTGAATGAGTCAAAAGCCACAACTAAGGTTGCCATGGGAAATACCAACAGCCTCAGATATGCAAATGATATTACTCTGATGGCAAAAAGTATCAAAAAAAAAATTTAAAAGCTTCTTGATATGGGTGAAAGAGGAGAGCTTGAAGCTTGGATGTTTCCAAAAAACTAAGAACTTGATAATTGAGCTCACAACTTCTTAGCAGAGGGACAAGTGTCAGATTTTATATTCTTGTGCTCAAAGATCATTGTAGATGTTAATTGCAGCCATAAAATTAAAAGACTTGTTTTTTGAAAGGAAAACTATGGCAAATCTGGAGAGCATACATCACCTTGCTGATAAAGGTCCAGATAGCCAAACCTATGATACTTTCAGTAGCAATGTACACCTGTGAAAGTTGGACTTTAAGGAAAACTGAATGCCATGGAATCAATGCTTTTGAATTGTGGAGCTGGAGAAGACTTTTGAGTGTTCCTTGGGCAACAATGAGATGAAATCAGTCAATACTTGAAGAAATTAATTCAGACCATTCACTGGAATACTAAATATTGAAGGTAAAGTTTAAATACCTTGGCTACATAAAAAGGAGGCAGGACTCATTGGAAAAGATCCTGATGTTGGGAAAAATTGAAGGCAAAAGGAAAACAGGATGGTAGAAGATGAGATGAATAGTATAATGGAGACAAAGAACATGACCTGGGGCAGACTTCAAGAGATAGTGGAAGACCTATCCATTTCTAACATATCCTGGGCCTGATATATCCATGGGGTCACTAAGAGTTGGATATAAATGAATGATGGTACAACAACACAAAAGATGATAAAATAGTATCATTTTCTTTTACAGCCAATTTCCATGAAAAAGGTGTCATTTGTCAAATATATAAAGAACTGAGAAAATTTTTTTTAAAAAATAAGAGCTGTTTCCCAGTTGATAAGAGGTCAAAGCTTATGAACAGGCAGTATTTAGAAGCAATGAAAGCTATCTATAGTCATATAAAAATGCTCTAAATTCCCACTTTAGATTAGATTAGAGAAATGCAAACTAAAACATTTCTGGGGTACCACCTTATACCTATCAAAAATGACAAATGCTGGATGAGGGAATTTAGGTACATTAATGAACTCTTGGTGGAGTTGTGAATTGGTTCAACCATACTGAAGAGCAATCTGGAGCTATGCCCAAAGGACCATATTCACACCCTTTTACCCAGTAATGCCACTATCAGGTCTGTATCCAAAAAAGATCAAAGAAAAAGGAAAGGGAGCTATATTTACAAGAATATTCATAGCAACTCTTCTTGTGGTGGCAAAGAATTGGAAATTGATAGGATGCTTACCAGTTGGGGAATGACTGAAGAAGTTGTGTGTGGCATATGATGGTGATGGAGTACTATTGTGCTACAAGAAATAATGAGGGATTGGGTTTGAAAAAAACATAGGGAGACCTATAGGAATCGATACAAAGCAAAGTGAGTAGAACCAGTCAATAACAGCAGTGTTGTAATGATGATCAACTGTGAAAGATCTGAACTCTGAATCAATGATCTAAGATAATTCTAAAAGATTCATGATGAAAAATGCTATTTGCTCCAGAGAGACAATTGATGAACTCTGCTTGAAAATTGAAGTATAACTTTCTCACTTTTTTTCTTGCTTTTTTGCAAGGTGACTTATATGAAAATGTTTTACATGATTTCACATGCATAAGTGATATATGGTTTGCTTTCTTGGTAGATGAAGGGTCCAGGGAAGAGAGAGAGAAAGAATTTGGAACTCAAAATTTCAAAAAAAAAGAGTGCTAAAAATAAATAATAAAAGTAAAAAATGAAAAGATAAAGTGTATGTCTTAATATTCATTAACTCCAGTCAAACTTGATTTTTTTTTAAAATAAATTTATTTCACTTTTTACATTCATTTTCACAAGATTTTGGGTTCCAAAATTTTCTCCCCATTTGTCCCCTCCCCCCTCGCCAATACACTGGACATTCTAATTACTCATATCACCAATCTGCCCTCTCTTCTATCGTCCCTCCCTTCCCTAACCCCATCTTCTCTTTTGTCCTGTAGGGCCAGATAACTTTCTATTCCCCATTACCTGTATTTCTTATTTCCTAGTAGCAAGAACAATACTCAACAGTTGGTCCTAAAACTTTAGGTTCCAGCTTCTCCCCATCTCTCCATCCCCACCCATTCCCATTGGGAAGGCAG
>CM053771.1:349815797-349832121 GCA_028658325.1 Potorous gilbertii | reverse complement strand
GCATGAAAGGTGGGGGGTGTGGAGAAGAGGAAGATAGAAGGGAATATGTGATATTCATGGGTCAGATTAAGGGTGGAAATGAGGGGAAGACCCTATGGTCTCATGAGAAGAATTTGTAGGGGAGTGAAGGAGGAGGAGGGGAAGAGGATAGAAAAGTAGGGAGAAAGAGGGAGACATTGCTCTGGTAACAGAATGAATGTGGATGAACATTGATGAATGCTCATATGGGTGAAGATAGATGTTCTATGGAGGGAGATGGGGATCTTGTGTTGGATTGTGTTCTCCAGAATTTGGTGCTTGAAAAGATCACATCCTACTTACAGACAGGAGGAGTTAGAACTCCTGCTGTTGGCACTTGGGAGAGTGGAAAAGCATGGATCCAGGGAGGAGATTTTGAGACAAATGGAAAAAAGAAGGTAAGAAAGTAAAGAGGGAGAGGAGAGTAGAGATCAGTGATTGACTACACAATTAGGGATCTGGTGAAAAGTGGGGTTCTACCAGTTAAGTCCTCTCTCTTGCTACCATGGGATCCTACATTTGTAACCTTTGAAAAATGGTATTGTTTTGGGAATTAAGCACAAAGGAAAAAAGAGTCCTTAGAGCAAGCTCTATAAAAACAGTGGCAGAAACTAGAGTGCAGAGAGAAGAGAGCCCAGGCTGAAAGGTTGACAATTTTGACACCATGAGTAATATAGAAAATCATGAGAGACTAGATAATTCTAGGGGTCTAGTACCAGAGTGTCAAGGTCTAGAGCAGACAAGAAGAGAAGATGGATAAGAAGCCAAAAGAAAGTAGAAAAATCTCTCTAGAAAGTCACAAAAATGAAATTTAAAAAATGGATTACCAGGGCTTAGTTGAAGAGGAAAGAGATAAGAAAGAGAGAATCTGCTGATTGGGAGAGAAAAAGTGGAAGAGAATAATTAAACAGAAAAAAAACCTACTAAGAAAAATCCCAAAGGGAAAGGGGTAACTAATGGGAAGGGATCAGGGGTGAGGAAAAGAAAGTTAATAAAAATAGGACTACTTAAAAAATAATAAGCCGAAGTAGTTGAATGAACATAGCACTGTGTTTACAGCAAAAGAAAGGGGAAAATCATAACTTTAGATGAAAATATAAATATAACCCATAGCTTAAAATGTGATAGATTACACAACCCAAATGAAAAAAAAGTGACAATTTAGAAAATAAAACAAAATTCTAAAATTTATTGCTTACGAGAAACAGCTAACAAAACAAAGACACAAAATAACTCTGAGAGAATGGGAGTGGGGTGGGGAATTTTACTAATGTAGCAAGTGAATCCAGAAAAGCAAGAATTTTAACCACGCTATATGACAAAGCCAAAAAGAAATCAAAATATTAGAAGGGATAAACAAAGAAACTACATTATCCTGAAGGGAACAATAAAGGATAAAGCAATAGTTTTAAATTCCTTAGCATCCAGATTCATAAAGGAAACATTTACAAATATATAAAGAAAAAACTAAAACAATAGTAACTGGAGACTTCAATATCCCTCTCAGTTTTATATAAGTCCACTGCAAAAATAAACAAAAGGGAAAATGTGGAAATGAACAAATTTATGGAGAAACTGCAGTTAAAAGACTTATGGCATCTTCTACATGGGTCAGCAAAAAAAAAATTTTTTTTACATATTTCTTTAGCATCATATGGAGCTTTTTACAAAAATTGGTTGTGTATTAAGGCACAGAGATGTTGCAAATAAATGTAAAAAGGAAGGAATAGTAAATACATTCTTTACAGATGATAACGTAATAAAAATAGCCATTGGTTTAGGAACCAAAATCAAAAGACACAGACTCAATGGAGATGTGACAGTAAATTCCTAAATAATGAGTGGATCAAAGAACAAATCATAAAAACAATATATGAAAGAAAATGATAATGATAAAACAAGTTATTAAAATTTCTGTGATGATGCAGTTAAAGTAACCTTCAGAAGAAAGTTATATTTCTACAAACATATGTTAACAAAATAGAAAAGGATTAATGAACTGAAAAGGAATTTTAAGTATTAGAAAGCCAATAAATAAACAAACCTAAAATAAGCACAGAAGAAGAGATACCAAAAATTAAATAAGAAATAGATAAATTGGAAAAGCCTGTAAAAATGATAACATACTAAAAGCTGGTTCTTGAAAAGATTAATAAAATGGATAAACTTTTAACTAATCTGGTTTAAAAGAAGGAAGAAAATAAAATAAAGTGACAAATGAGCAAAGTGAAATGACAGCAAAACCAGAAGAAATAAAAATCAGAACCTACTATACCTTTATATGTTAACAAAACTGAGAATACACAAGAAATAGAGGAATACTTTTAAAAACATAAAATATTCAAAGTACAAGATGATACAGATCTCAATTAAGCTGTCTCAGAAAAAAGAAATAGAACTAGCTATAAAATAATTTTATTGAGGACACACCCATTAAATTGGGAATGGCTAAACAGTGACTGTATTTCTGTTCAGTTGTGTTGAATTCTTCATGACACCCAATTTGGGATTTTTGTGGCAAAGATACCTCCTCCAGCTCATTTTACAGATGAAGAACTGACTTGCCCAGGTTAAGTGATTTGCCCAGCGTCACATAACTAGTGAGGGTCTGAGGTCAGATTTGAACTCACAAAGAGAAGTCTTCTTGAGTCCATACCCAACACTCGATCCTCTGTGCCACCTAGCTGCTCTGTTATGAAATTATCAAAGAAAAAACCAAAAAGCATTTCTATATAATAATAACACCAAAAAGCAAAGATATAAAGGGAAATCCTTTCCCAAATAACTACAAAGAAGATAAAATAATTGGAGATTGAACTGCCAAAGTGCACAAAAGACATATAGAATCAATTACAAAGTGCTTCTTAAGGAAATAGAAAAATTTATGTAATTGGAAGAATATTTCAGTGGTCATGGTTAGGCTGTGTCAATATAATAAGAATGACTATACTTCCACAATTAATTTATACTTTTAATGATCTGCCAATCAATTACTAAATTACTAAAGAGATACTTTATGGGACTTGCTAAAATAACATAATTTGTAAAAGAAAAAAGATCCATAATATTAAAAGATATGATGAAAAGAAATAAAGAATGAAGGTGAGATAGCACTTTCAGACCTCAAACTATATTACAAAGCAGCAGTCAGCAGAATCATTTGGAACTCATTCTAGAGAACAGATTAGACCAGGGAAAATCAGAAAAAAATGAACTTAATAACCCTGTGTTTGATATAGTGGAAAATATAAATAATCTAGAGGAAAAATCTTCTTATTTGATAAAAAGTACTGAGACAACTGGAAAGCAATCTGGCAGAAATTAGACTTAGACCATCACCTTACACCATATTCTTTAATAACATTCTAAGTAGATACGCACCCTTAATATTAATGATCAGACAATAAGAAAATTACAAGCGAAGCACATCCTATACCTCTCACAGCTACAGATAGAAGACATATTCTTAATCAGATAAGATAGAGGCAAGAATAAAAGATAAAATATATAACTTTGATTACATGAAACTGAAAAGCTTCTGCAGAGAAAAAATTAATGCATATGAGGTAAAAAAGAAGTAGTCAGATACCTCTGAAAATGATTTGGTATCCAAGATATATAAACAATTAATATATGTGTATACATGCACACAAATAATAACTGATAGCCATTCCCCAATAGATATGTGGTCGAAGGATATGAACAAATGGTTCTCAAAAGAAGGAATTACGAAATATTCACAACCACATGAAAGAATGCTCCAAATTATAAAAGAAATGCAAATGAAAACATCCCTGAGTTTTACCTCATGCTCTACAAATTGACAAACATGATACCCCCAAATGGCAATACTGGAGGAGTTGTGAAATAATAGGCCGACTAATACATTGTTGGTGGAACTGTGATATAGTACAACCGTTTTGAAAAGTAATCTGTAATTATGCAAATAAAATGACAAAGATGTTTATACCCTTGAATCAGAGAATCCATTACAGGATTTATACCCAAAGGAAGATGTCAATAAGAAGGAAGTCCCCATGTACATGAAAATATTTATAGCAACACTTTTTGCGATAGCAAAAATTGGAAACAAAGTAGATGTCCATTGTTGTGGGACAGATAAACAATTGTGGTATATGAATGTAATGGAATATTACTATGCTATAAGAAATTATGTATGTGTTCAGTATAGAGAAGCATGGAAAGATATCATCCCTGATCTTCCAACATATATGGTAGATATTCTGAGAAATCATCTCATCATTTACCACCTGACTGTTTTCTTGGTATTCATGCTCTCCAGAAATTCTACATTCTACAAATGGAAATCAACTCTGAAACTCATATGCCTTTAGATTATCTCTCTCTTCCCAGATGTAGGACTTCATTATGGTCCAGAGCTAGGTAATCTTCCCCATTCTCTCTCCTCCACACTTATTTTTCAATTTCTATGCGTTGTCTTTTCTAGTTAGATCATGAGTTTCTTGAGGGCAGGGATTGTCTTAATATCCCAAGAGCTTGACACAGTGTCAGGTAGTACTTAAATGCCTTTAGCACATTGTTAATGAATTTTTATTTACTTTGAAAAGTATTCATGAACTAATGCAAAGTAGAGTTATGAAAACAATATATGTATACATATATATATATAATACTATAACAATGTAGATTAGAAAGAATGATCGCACACACCAAAAAAAATCAAAAGTAAATATAACAAAATTATAAAAATCAAGCATCAATTGAACGAAGAGATATGAGATGCTCCCAACATACCCCTTCAAGGAGGTGAGGAATTTACATGTGTTACACATTGCACATGTTTTCAGACTTTTTGAATGTATCAATCAGTTGCACTGACTTTTTTTCCTCTAGAAAAATGCTATTTGTTACAAAATATGGCTCTCTAGGAGGAGAAGAAAGGACACTAAGTAAAGCAATAATGATGTAAAAAAACCCAGAAGACATCAACAAAAACTTATTTTTTAAAAAGCCAGAATGAAACCACCCACTGACTTTCTGTTATTTTAATCTTTCTTTATGACCTTGAAGTTATTGGGATTCTGAGAAGACATTAGTTTCTTATCGTCCCCACATATTCTCTTTCAAGTATATAAATGTATACTGTTCTATGTTTCTCTTGATACTTGCATTTCCATTTCAAAATGTCTACTCATCTCTGGCCTTCTCCTCAGTTATACTTGGATATAATTTCTTCCATTAATAGCATATTTTCCTCTCAAAGGATTTTACTTGATTTTGCTAGCTTGTTCTTGGTTGTAAACTTTTATGTGACATTTTACGCTATCAAATTTCAAACTTTCCTTTATAATGACAGCTTCTATATTTTTGTTAACATTTTTTGTATCTCCTTGAACTTCTGGTTTTTGTTTTTTTTAACATATATTTTTTAACATGGAAACACTGGATTTGGGCTATGATATTCCCTGGTGTTTTCATTCAGAGTTTTCTTTCTGGTGGTGACAAATGGATTCTATTTAGTTTTTGCTTTGCTTCTGGTTCCAAGAGCTTTGGCCAGTTTTCATCTATAAGTTTTTTAAAAAAATTCATGGTTTTCAGGTAGTCTGTTCATTCTTAGATTGTTTCTCTTTGACCTGTTTTCTACGTCAGTTTTTTCAAACATTAAATTTCTTTTTTTTACAAGATAAAAAATTAATTGACATCAGTTGATGGGTAGTTGCTAGGTGGCTAGCAGCTCCTTAATAGTGTATTTCTTAAATTTTCTCCTATTTTAGATTTTTTGTTATGTTTTGGCAGTTTTTGTCTTATTATTGATGCATTGTTTTCTGTTTGGTTATCTCTAGTTTTCAGGATACTCAGTTCTTGGGTTATGTTTTCCATTGTCTGTTCTAAAGTGTTAGTTTTCTTTGACATTCTTTCCATTCTGTATCTCTTGTTTCATTTTGTCCAAGCATTCCTATGGTCCCTGTATTGAGGATTTTTTTTTCCTCTCAGAGTTGTTACCTGAACTTATTGTGGAATTGCTTTCTTCCTAAGGATTTACCTTCCACCCAGGCATCTCTTCGAAGTGTTTCTTGGTTGGCTCATCTTATCTGCCTTAGTATCTAGGTTAGTGGTGGAGAGAGACAGAAGAAAACTGTGTATGATCCAAGTTCCAAAACTGAATGGTATGAGCATAACCTGCCTGGTCCTGAGTATGGTGGACCTGACTAGGCCCTGCCTCAAGGAATTCTGAAACTGCTCCAGTAGTGGGCTATTTCTGAGAGCTCTCTCTTCTCACAGGTCTCCGGGAACTCTCTCCTACCTTGAGGCCTTCCCTCCTGCTGCCAAAATAGGGCCTCCTCTTATGCTGGGTTCCTACCACTGGTTTTAGGGACTGTTCATGCTGGGAGCTTTTCTCTTGCGGTTGGACTGGGGTGGTTGGTTACCTTTTTAAATCCTTCCTGGAATGTCACAAGGCTTTTTCTCAGCTGGGTCTGGCCTGTGTTCAGGAGTAGTTTGTTGGGTTTAGTCCCTTTCTAGCTCATGCTAAGAGTGTTGGACTGGACCTTCTCTGTATGCCTGAGGCTGCTCTCTCTCTTTCACGTTCAACTCCTGTAGCCACAGGCATTGAAAAGACTGACTAGGCTTAGGATCTGTTTGGCTCAGGCTCATAGCAGAGGCTGGATTTCCTCCTCTCCTCAAGGTATTTCTTCTCTGCCATTCCATGTGTTAAGTAACTTCTGATCTTGGGCAGGAGTGCTGGATCCCACACAAAGGCTCTAGGGGCTGCCCATGCTCCATCCTCTACCCTTCACTCTCAATCTGAAGCTTGTCTATTCCCAGAACTCTGCAGGATCTAAGGGTCCTTTTATGGATTCCTGGACTAAGTAAGGGAGAATGGTGTATCACTAAGCCCTTATGGAGTGTTTGTGGGGGATCTAGGATCTTCTGTGTCCTAGCACATCCTAGCATCTTCTCTCAATACTTCTAGAAAAGATTTCATAAAGTAGCCTCAACTTCAAAAAAAATCTCTTCAGGTAGTAGATCTGTCAAAATGTCATGGAAAAAGACAGATACACAGTAGATGGAAAGCATTCTCAAAGAGGATGCCCAAATAAGGGACAAGGGAGGTGGTGGGAAAATCAGGAAGGTAGGATTTGAGCTGGGCTTTGAAGGAAACCAGTGATGACAGGAGGCAGAGGTGAGGAAGGAGAGTAGTTCAGTCATATCAAATGAAAAGGTAGATGTAGAGTGCAAGGGACAGAAAGGAGGCCACTTATACTGGATGGTAGATTATGTAGAAAAGTGCAAGAGTGGAAAGCTATTAACAGGGTAGGTAATGAAAAGATTTAAATGTCAAACAGAGGTTTTCGTATTTGATCATGGAAGTAATAGGGAACAACTGGAGCTTACTTGGGATTGGTGGGAGATATGTAAGAACTGTACTTTTAGGAAGACCATTTTGGCAGTTGCATAGAATATATATTAGAGTGGGGAAGAGACATGAGGTGGGGAGACCCATCAGATTATTGTCATAGTCCAGAAGGGAGGTGATGGCAGCTATGTCAGAAAGAAGAAGACATATACTAGAAATCTTGTGAAGGTAGAAATGATAATGACCTGGCAAAAGATTGAATATGTGGAGGGAAATACCCAAGTTGCAAGAATGGGTGACTGAGGGAATTGTGATGCTTTCAATAGTAATAGAAAAGTTTTGGTGGAAGGGATGATTTTAAGGAAAAGATGGGTTCAATTTGGGACATAGTAAATTGAAGATGTCTACCAGCTGGTCTGTTGGAGATGTACAATAGACAGTTGTCATTAACTGCCCTATGTATTCTCTCCCAAAGCTCTATATATCCTTGTCCATGCTTTACTGCTGTCATATCCAGTTCTGCCCGTTGATTATTTTCTTCTAGCTTCTTCTGATGAGTTTCTGTTTCCATATCTTGGCTTGTTGGAGCTTTTTGATTATCAGTGTATATCACTATCTTGAAAGTCATAGTGGATATTCTGTTGCTAAAATAAAATAGTAAATTTCATTTCTTTGTGAAGATCAAAACATCTCCTATTGGACTCTTTGTCTCCTGTATAAATTCCTTTATTATTAAGTGCTGTAATAATCATATCGAAGTCCTGGAAGTCTCCCTCACTCACCTTAGATGAAGCTCATCTTGGGGTCTAAGGTGTCTTGGTTCTTCAAGACACAACTGAAACAACTCAATAATGACAACAAAATGTCCTATGTATGTCTAACTAAAGAATCAGTAAGCCAATCAATGGAACAATTAATGGAACAATTAATTATATAATGTAAATAAGCAGATTATCATAGGACCATTTTGGTTTTTTATAATTATTGGTTTATAATTATTTGGTTTATAATTATTTTCAGTTTTGTCTGATTCTCCATGACTCTATTTGGGGGTTTTCTTGGCAGAAATACTGGGGTGGTTTGCCATTTCCCTCTCCAGCTTATTTTACAGATGAGGAACCAAGGCAAACAAGGTTAAGAGACTTGTCACTTAGGGTCACACAGCTAGTATGTGTCTGATGTCACATTTGAATTCATGAAGATGAGTCTTCCAAGTGCAGTGATTGATCCACTGCATCACCTAGCTGCCCCTTATAGTACCACAGTATTCAATAAACTCAAAGACCATAACTATAGGAAAAAGTACTCATGACAACAAAAACTACTGGGAAAATTAGAAAACAGTCTGGTAGAAATTAGATTTAGACTAAGTTCACCCACAACTTGTCAAGATAAGCTCTAAATGGATATGTAACCTAAGTATAATACCTCACCTCATAAAAAGAATGTAAGAACAAGGAAGAAAATATATTTCCTAAGTATAAATAGAGGAAGAATTAATGAATATAAGATGGATATAATGCACACATATGTGTAATTATATCTGTAACAAAATTTTTCGTTTTATGTTCTATGATTCACATATTTACACACACATGTATATATATATATATGTTCATGACCATACAAGGGACTTATGATACATATACATACATATGTATACTTTTATATACTCATATACATGTGTATATAGATATATACATAAGTGTTTTATGTCTATATTCCTTGTGAATACATACACATACATGAATCATAGAATATAAAATGACACTTGATTCTATAAATGAAAAAGTATTTTTTTTACAACAAAATCAATGTAATTGAAATTATAGGGGAAAGAATTAAGTGGGAAAGAATTTTTGGAGTAAGTTTCTCAGCTAAAGGCCTCTTATCAAAGATATATAAGGAATATTTTCAAATATATAATAATTATATCCAATTCTCCAATAGATCAAAGGATATGAACAAGCAGTCCTCAAAGGAAGGAACCCAAGTCGTGCAGTGCATTTTGACCATAAAGTCAAAAAAGACTTGAGTTCAAATCCATCCTTACACATTTACAAGCTATGTGACCCTGAACCTCCTCTGTCTTCCAGTTTCCCCACTGTAGAATGGAGATATTAGCACCTACCTCCAAGGGTTGTTTTTTTTAATACCTTTTTTTCCTTCAGGAAATATTTGTTGAGTACATATTTCACAAAAGGTCTTTGCTTTAGAAGCAAGTCTGATCCTGTTGCTAGGTTCAATACAATTCAACAGTATACCTACTCCTTCACTTGCTTGGAGCCATGAAAAACTTTGTGATCACAGAACAAGCCTTTACAAGTAAAATAGAGTTGGTGGTGTCCATTGCTCATTTTTACCCTCATTAAAGAATAAAAATAGTGAATATTTCATTAAAATGTCTCCTGGGAGAGTAAAAATTTGAGAAGCCAAAATGAGCCCTTAGATAAGCAGCCTATGTGTGGGTGAGCAGTGCTTCAGTTCCAGTATATCACTGCAATTATCTCCAGTCATGTGGTTGCAGCCTGACAGAACTTGTCATCATCTACTCACTGACTCTCAATATTCTACTATATTTTCATAAGGGAGTGGCAGGGAAGCTGAAATCAGCATTCTTTCATTTTAATTTTCTCTGTGTCTTCATAAATTTAAAATCCGTATTATGCAATTTTCAATTGTTCTTTCTACCTTTACAAAATATATACCCAATATAAAATTATTTTCTCTCAGCTGACCAGAATTAAACTTGAAACTGACCTTTTTAAAAAATAATTTAACTGTTTTTTAAAATTATACTTTATTTTTTCTTTATAGCATGATGCAGTGGAAAGAGCAGTGGGTTTGGAGTCAGAGGAACTGGGTTCACAACTTGTCCTTGCTACCTTGGGCAATACATTTAACTACTCTTTACTTTCACCTGAAAAATGAAGAGATTAGACTAAATTATCTCAGATTCTATGAGAACCTATGATCACAGAACCACAGAATTTTTTAATTGAAAAGAATCTCCACACATATGCAGTATAAACCATGGATGAAAATGAATCCCTTGCTAATATTGGACAAGTGGTCATCCAACCTCTGCTGTAACACCTTCAATGACGGGATACCTATCCACTATTTCTTGAAATGAAAAATCAAAAAAACTTAACAGAAAATTTGACATATAAGAACCAGAGATATATAAAGTACACATCAAAGACTAATTACAAGGCTGTAAAAAAGGACAGACTGTTTACTTTTTGCATGAGGAAATGTAAAACATACATTTAAGGTTGTTATTAGTAATTGGGTAGTTCAAAAGGAAGATTGCGGTAGACCTGAATATGATGTGATTGTAAGAAGTAAAACTGTTTAGGAAAAGGCAAAAAGAGTAATTATACAAATGAAGTGAGAGAGGAAGAACTGACACAGGAATTAGATGGGGGAGGAGGGCTGGTAGTTCTGGAAGACTACTCTCATTGGGAATGGGTTAAAGAGAGAACTATACATATATATATATATATATATATATATATATATATATATGTGTGTGTGTGTATGTATGTATGTATGTATAAAAGTCTTCTAAATTCAGGAAGAAATAAAAGGCTAAGGGGATAGGGAAGGGGGTAAGATAAGGGAGATATTTTCAGAGGGAATGCTACTCACATCAAATCTCTTTAAAAAGAGAACAAATATATACTCAGAAGGGAATAAATTCTAAATTTATAAACAAATAAGAGGGTGAGGGAACAGGATAAGAGGGGCTTAGAAGGGTATCTAGATTAACGAGAAAGGGATAAAGAGGGAATAACGTATTTGGAAGGTCATAAAATTCTTATAAATTCAAATAGAAACAAGATGATAAGATGAAAGTGTTGGGGTGGGGAGAGAATAAGGAAGGGATCTTTAGAGGGGGGTAGGTTAAATAATAGGAGGGCAAGGTAGTGGGTAGAGGTAAAATAGAAGAGTCAGGGGGGATAGAAAATTAGAGATAGACACAAACATAATATAAAGACAGGGAGTAGAATTTATTAGGGGAAAAAAACCAGGAGAAGTAATCATGATCTCTGACAAAGTTAAAGTTAAAAATAGATTTAATCAAAAGAGAAAAATTGGGAAACTATATTATATGTATATATACATATATATAGGTATAATCAACATCTTTTTAGACTATTTAAAATAACTAACCAGTATAAGGTTGTTAAATTGCTGTAGTGTAGAAAATGATGAGTTGTTGAACTTAGAAAAATATGAAAAGATTTATTATGAAGGAAGATGTTATCCATCCTCAGAGAAATAGAGGACAGGTAAGTATAGCAAGACCTTAAATAGATGCATATGAATGTATATGTCCATATATGAGTATGATTCTAGATATCTAAGTACATGTATGTGTATGTGAGTATATGTCTGTATGTGTATATGTATGTTTATATATGTTTGTGTGTATATATATGTATATATTATATACTTGCATGTATGTCTGCTCTTAATTTTAGCCTTCTCAGTGGGGGGAAAGGGGAAAAAAAGAACAAAATAAAAAGTGCACAGCAGAGAACAAAAGAAAACTCACAAGAAAGCAAAGAACAGATGGACAGCTCTGAACATAACATGTAGTATTATATACTTTCTTTGTATTGGGTTTGTTTGTGCAAAACTTTTCAATTTGATGTAATCAAAATTATCCATTTTGCACTTCATAATGTTCTCTATCTCTTGTTTGGTCATAAATTTCTCCATTCTCCATAAATCTGACAAATACACTATCCCTTTCTCCCCTAATATGTCTATAGTATCAACTTTTATACCTAGATCATGTACCCATTTTATATTGCCAGGCATTTTTCTATGCCCACTTTCTGTCACACTATTGTCCAGTTTTCCCAGCAGTTTTTATCACACAGTGAGTTCTTATCCCAGAAGCTGGGGTTCTTGGGTTTATCAAACAGTAGACTGTTATATTGATTGATTACTGTGTCTTAAGTACCTAACCTATTCCACTGATCTAGTCCTCTATTTCTTAGCCAGTACCAAGTGGTTTTGATGGTTGCTGCTTTATAATACAATTTGAGGCCACCTTCACTAGCATTTCTTTTCATTAATTCCCTTGATATTCTAGACCATTTGTTCTTCCAGATGAATTTTGATATTGTTTTTTCTAGTTCTATAAAAGTTTTCTGGTAGTTTGATTGGTATGGCACTGAATAAGTAAATAAATTTAGACAGAATTGTCATTTGTATTATATTAGCTTGGCCTACCCAAGAGCAACTGATATTTTCCCAATTATTAGATCTGACTTTATTTGTGCGAAAGGTGTTTTGTAATTGTGCTCATATAGTCCCTGGGTTTGTTTTGGCAGGTAGACTTCCAGATATTTTATAGTGTCTACCATAACTTTAAGTGGGATTTCTCTATCTCTTGCTGTTGGGCTTTATTAGTAATATGTAAAAATGCAGATGATTTATGTGGGCCTATTTTGTAACCTGCAACTTTGCTAAAGTAGTTTATTATTTCAAGTAGTTTTTTTACTTGATTCTCTGGGATTCTCTAAGTATATCATCATATCATCTGCAAAGAGTGATAACTTAGTTTCTTCTTTGCCTATTCCAATTCCTTCAATTTCTTTTTTTCTCTCATTGCTAAAGCTAACATTTCTAGTACCATACTGAATAACAGTGGTGATAATGGACATCCTTGTTTCATCCCTGATTTTATTGGAAATGCATTTAGCTTATCCCCATTGCATATAATACTTGCTGATGGTTTTATGTAGATACTGCCTATTATTTTAAGGAAGGCTCCATTTATTCATATGCTCTCGTGTTTTCAATAGGAATGAGTGTTGTATTTCGTCAAAAGCTTTCTCTGCATCTACTGAGATAATCACATGGTTTCTGTCAGTATTGTTGTTAATATGATCAATAATGCTGATAGTTTTCCTACTATTGAACCAGTCTTGCATTCCTGGTATAAATCCTACTTGATCATAATGTATTATTCTCATGATAAGTTGCTGTAATCTTTTTGCTAATATCTTATTTAAATTTTTTGCATCTGTATTCATTAGGAAATTGGTCTATAATTTTCTTTCTCTGTTTTTGCTCTTCTTGGTCTAGGAACCATATTTGTATCATAAAAAGATTCTGGTAGGAGTCCTTCACCCCAATTTTCCCAAATAGTCTATAGAGTATTGGAATTAATGGTTCTTTAAATGTTTCATAGAATTCACTTGTAAATCCATCTGGCCCTGGAGAATTTTTCCTAGGGAGTTTGTTGATGGCTTGTTCAACTTCTTTTTCTGAGATGAGTTAAGTATTTAATTTCCTCTTCTGTTAATCTGAGAAATTTATACATTTTTAAAATATTCATCCATTTCACTTAGGTTGTCAAATTTATAGGCATACAGTTGGACAAAGTAATTTTTAATTATTGTTTTAACTTCTTCCTCATTGGAGGTGAGTTCACCCTTTTCATTTTTGATATTAGTAATTTGGTTTTCTTATTTCTTTTTTTCAATCAAATTAACCAAAAGTTTATCAATTTTATTGTTTTTTTCATAAATCCAACTCAATTTAATTTGGTAGTTCAGTAGTCTTCTTAATTTCAATTTTATTAATCTCTCCTTTGATTTTCAGTATTTCTAATTTGGTATTTACTTGGAGATTTTAAATTTTTTCTTTCTCTAGCTTTTTCAGCTGCATGCTCAGTTCACTGATCTCTTTCTCTATTTTATTCATGTATGCATTCAATGATAAAGAACTTCCCCTAAGAACTGCTTTTGAAGCACTCCATAAGTTTTGGTAGGTTGTCTCATTATTGTCATTCTCTTGAATGAAGTTATTAATGGTTTCTATGATTTATTGTTTAACCCACTCCTTCTTTAGGATTAGATTATTTAGTTTCCAATTAATTTTTGGTCTATCTTTTCTTGGCCTTTTATTACATATAATTTTTACTGCATTATGATCTGAAAAGGATGCATTGACTATCTCTGCCATTCTGTACTACATTGTGAGGTTTTTATGCCCTAATACATGGACTTTTTTATATATGTGCTATGTACCACTGAGAAAAAGGTATACTCCTTTCTATCCTCAGTCAATTTTCTGTAGAGATCTATGATATCTATCTTATTCAGAGTTCTATTCACCTCCTTAACTGCTTTCTTGTTTATTTTGAGGTTAGCTTTATCAAGTTCAGAGAGGGGGAGGTTGAGGTCCCCCACTAGTATAGTTTTGCAGCCTATTTCTTCCTGTAACTCCCTTAACTTCTGTATGAATTTGGATGCTATACCACTTGGTACATATATATTTAGTCATGATATTGCTTCATTGTCTATGGTGCATTTTGGTGGGATATAGTTTCCTTCCTCATCTCTTTTGATTAGATCTATTTCTGCTTTTGCTTTGTCTGAGATTAGGATTGCTACTCCTGCTTTTTTTATATCAGCTAAAGCACAATGTATTCCGCTCCAACATTTTACCCTGTATGTATCCCCCTGTTTCAAATGTGTTTCTTGTAAAGAACATATTGTTGGATTATGGGTTTTAATCCATTTTGCTATCCACCTCTGCTTTATGGGAGAGTTCATCCCATTCACATTCACAGTTGTGATTACTGTGTCTTTCACTCCATCCTATTTCCCCCTGCTTATGCTTTTATTTCTCCCTTCTCCCTTCCCCTCCACAATAGTTTTATTTTTGACCACTGCCTCCCTCAGTCTTCCCTCCCTTCTTTCAATCCCCTCTTCCTTTTATTCTATTTTTCCCTTACTACTTCTTCCCTCCCTTTTCTTTCCCCTTTCCTCTCCTACTGCCTATATATCAAATTAGATTTTCCTCCTTGAACCAAATCAGATGAGAGTAAATCTCAAACAGCCATCATTTCCCTCCCCTCTTTTCCTCTGTTATAATATGTTTTTGTGCCTCTTCCTGTGATTTAATTTATCTTTTTCTGCTTTCTCCTTTTCTCTTCTCCTGTTACAGTCCCTTCACACTCTTAAATCACACTTTTCATCACCACATCAGTTAATTTATATCCACTCCCTCTATCTATGTATATCCCTTTTAAATGTCATATTAAAGACACAATTCTCAGAATTAACCAATATCATCCTCCCTTATAGGAATATAAACAGTTTGCCCATATTGGATAACAAGAGTTATTTTCCCCCGTTTACGTTTTTATGTCTCTCTTGAGTCTTGTATTTGGAGATCAAATTTTCTTTTGAGTTCTGGTCTTTTTATCAGGAAGGTCTGGAAATTCCTTATTTCACTGAATGTCCATCTCCTTGCCCAGACCCATGTAACAGATCCTTCCCGTCAACTTTCCCAAGCTGTCCTGGACTCGAAATCTGCCACACTCTGTCTCTTAGTATTTTCTACCACTCCAAAATTTGTTCAGATTCTCTTTTTAGAGTTATCTGATGGAATTTGTGGTAGAGTTAAGGTGAGTCCATGCTCTCACTCTGCCATCTTAACTCTGTTCCCCCAGACTTTCTTGAAATGGAAATTTATTGCTGTATATTTTGAATTCTCTCCTATGGTCTGCTGTGTGCATGGCAATGCTTTTTTTTTCTCTTATTTTGTATTTAAGTTTATAATATATTTCCTTTTATTTTCTTATTGTGTATTTAAATTTAAAATATATTAGTTAAATATATTTAAAGAGGAAAATTAAATAATAGCTAATCTTTTTTAGCCAAAAATATCACTGGTATAGCAAAATATGATGAAATACAAACTCAGCAGTTTCGAAAAACATGTCACAATAATTATCCAAATTCTTAAAATTGTATTTCCTGGAACTAATTCTTTACAGATTGACAGTATGCAGGAAATATTTGTTGGATGAATGGATGATTAGTGAATGACTCATTCTCAGATTGTTTGAAATTTATATTAACTGTGTATTATTGTCTATCAGAGACTTTGAACCTTTGTTGTACCCAATTAGTACACTTCAATATAATGACC
>CM053771.1:349786515-349815297 GCA_028658325.1 Potorous gilbertii | reverse complement strand
ATAATTTCATGAAAGATGATGTCTAGGCTCTTTTTTTGATCTTGGCTTTCAGGTAGTCCCATAATTTTTAAATTGTTTCTCCTAGATCTATTTTCCAGGTCAGTTATTTTTCCAATGAGATATTTCACATTATCTTCTATTTTTCATTCTTTTGGTTTTGTTTTGTAATTTCTTGGTTTCTCATAAAGTCATTAGCTTCCATCTGTTCCATTCTAATTTTTAAAGAACTATTTTCTTCAGTGAGCTTTTGAACCTCCTTTTCCATTTGACTAATTCTGCTTTTTAAAGCATTCTTCTCTTCATTGGCTTTTTGGACCTCTTTTGCCATTTGGTTAGTCTATTTTTAAAGGTGTTACATTTCTTTAGCCTTTTTCTGGGTCTCCTTTAGCATGCTGTTGACTCCCTTCTCATGATTTTCTTGTATCACTCTCATTTCTCATCTCAATTTTTCCTCCACTTTTCTTACTTGATTTTCAAAATCCTTTCTGAGCTCTTCCATGGTCTGAGACCATTGCATATTTATTTTGGAGGTTATGGATGCAGAAATCTTGACTTTTAGGTCTTCCTCTGATGGCGTGCATCATTCTTTCTCCCCCGAAAAGGATGGAAGAAAATATCTGGTCACCAAGGAAGTAACCTTCTATTGTCTTATTCTTTTTCTCTTTTGGGGGGCATTTTCCCAGCCACTTACTTGATTTTTGAGTTCTTTGTCAAAAGGAGGGTATACTCTGGGGATCTGTAAGTTCTCAGTTTCTCCAAGGTGGCACAATCAAGGGAGAGGGGTTTACTCCTCTCTTGACCTGCACTGTGTTCTCAGAGCTACAAGCACTCATTTCTGCCCAGGATCTGCCACTAGAATTCCCTCTCCAGAGCCTCCATCAGCTCTACCACACCAGCCAGCACTCCTCACCCCAGGGCCACCACTCAGGGCTGACATTCAGATCAGCAGTTCAATTCCCCCAGGATCTTTAGGCCAGGGCTCCAAAAATGGAAGCTGCCACTGCCTGGGGCCACAGTGGTCCCCTTCTCATTCAGATGAAAGCTTTCTCACTAACCTTTGAAGCTGCCTTTGGCATTTGTGGGTTGAGGGATCTGGTAATCACAGCTGCTGCCAGTAGCACCTTGAAGCTCGTTCCAGTCCTGTCCCTGCCATAGCATGGCCAAGGCTGGGCTGTGCTCTGCACCTGCTGCGATAGACCTTTCCTGTCGGCCTTCCAGGTGGCCTTGGGCTGGAAATCTTTCTCACTCTGTTGTTTTGTGGCTTCCGCTGCTCTAAAAATTTGTTTAGTCATTTTTGACAGGTATTTTATGGGCTGTGGAGGATGAGCTTGTAGAGGTGTAGCCTTCTACTCTGCCATCTTGACTCCACCTCTACATTGTATATTTCAATACTGATGTTAAAAGTGTGAAGTGAAATTGAATGCTCATCTCTTGGGAATTTTGATAGATTTACACATTAACCAATTATTTTTGGCAGTGAGCATGCACACTGAGTTGTGCTTTGTTCATGGGCAAGTCAGTTTAGTTTGATGTTTCACCTACTATGAGGTTAAACCATTATGAACTATAAAAGAATGCATTTTCTTATATTTATCTGCTCCTAACTTAATTTTGTTAATTATAAACATTTTAAAGTGTCATGATAAAATGTAGGAGCAATTTGTCTACTAGATTCCCTTACAGATTCCTCAGTTCCCTAAATCTAAGTATGTTTACTTCTTTAATGCCTTTTAATCAATAAATATTATGTGATGTTTATGTGTTGAAATATCCTTATAGAGATGCTAAAAATAGTCTTCTGTATAGTTTGAAATTATTTTGTAATAGGTTCTCTATCTTCTTTTTTCTTTCCTCCTTTTTCTACACGTTGCTATTCAATAATTTTACATAAATGATCAGACTGCATGGGTAACTTCTATTAAAAGAGGACTTTAATACTACCACAGATAGCTCTTTTGAAACCAATATTAAAGTCTCCATCTGAGATCAAAAACCAGACTTTTATTTCAGTCACTGCCAACAATCTCTCCTTAACAGTTGTTTTTCTTTTTGACAGTTTCACAAGCACTAGAAAGGATGTTTAACTTGGACACTAAGTAGAAATACATTTGCTGATGGTAGAGTCTTGAGATATCTTAAGGAGGAACAGAAATTTGACATGCCATATTTTACTTTATGTTCAAGAGGTTTTAATAAAGATTTGATTTTCAGGAACTTCTTGCTCTGTATAATATAATACATTTAACTTTACACGAAGCTAAGATAAAAATAAAACTTTCTTACAAATTATATTTTCCAGTGATTTTTTTTTTTTGCAGTAAAAATAGCTGCTACATAAATCCCTCCTGATCTCTGAAAAGGAGTTGCATATTTCCAAAAATAGAGTTCCTATTTTAATCAAACAACATTAATTGGGATCAGGGAACCACATAGGAGAGGACATGTTTGAGGAAAGGAGGATGGGATAAATACAATTAAACCAAAAAATAAGTCTTGAATATAAACTTATTGAAAGACATGCACAGAAGTGGAAAACACAGCATTTATCAGGAAAAGTACTGCTTCTTAGCCTTCAACATTAGAATAGAAACCACAAAAAGATCAGTTATGCCCCATACAATAGTTTTTTGTAAAAATGCCCAAATATACAAACTGTCTGCCAGATAAACGCCATGGCAAATAATAACCTTCTATACCTTTTTCCATGTAGGAATATATTATGTATGCTTAATACACATTTCACAAATTTCCTCTGCCTGCCCTTGGCAGATTAAATATTTTTCTAATGTTGCAGGTACTATTAAAATGAAAGATTAAACATTGGATAGGTCTGTGTCCTTCCTGGTTCCTATTTCAAGCACACTTAATAATTAGTTTAAATTACAATATATAATTTCTGTTAAATAGCATTGCTAGAGGTTTTCAAGAAGAGCCATAAGATTACAACAGTATACAAATACTATCATCTGAAATGGCATTATTTTTTCCTCCTCTTATTGAAGGAAATGCTTTTGCATTTGCTACACCTGGTTCAGCAAGGCAAAACCAAAGTGCTTGTGGCTTCCCAGCACATTTTTGCCTTAAAAATAAAATCCTTATGTGCAATGCTTTCATCCAAGAGAGCAGAGCATTCCCACCTTATCTTTCGTGAGTTAAAGAGAAATATAAATAGCATTTTGTCACTGGGCTTTTGAAGCAAGGAGCGGTGTTGACTTCCATGTTTCTCAGTGAGATGACTGTTTCAGAACCATGGTTTCTGATGAAACAAATCCTTTTTATATTTTCCAGGGCTTACAAAATTTCTCCTTTTTTTAAGGTTCTTATTTTGCAGCACTTGCCCTTCCCTGGAGTAGCCAGTCAGTATGGGTCATCCACAGTGGCATCCCATTCACAGTATATGTGTAGCATGGCCAAGGCCACTTGAGGTACAGACCCACGCAGTACTCAGTCTTCTGTGTCTGGCTGCACTCCCAGCATGGTGTGAAGTTCTTCAGCTGTATACCCAAGAAGATTCTGGAGGTCGCACACAAAACGATACACGTAACGTTTGCCAGATGTCTTGTGAATGATATTCTTGTCATAATAGTAGCGAAGACCCCGACTCAGCTTTTCATAGTTCATTTTGGGCTTGTTTTTCCTCCTACCCCACCGTCGGGCCACCTTTTTATGAAAAGAAATAGAAAAGGAATGCTTAGATTCAAGACAACTGTATTTTCCAGTGAATTTTCCAATTTGTTGTTACATATTTTTTTCCTAGGGCTAAATAAGCTCTTCCCCTCTTTGCAAATGTCTAATAGTTAAGGGGGCAGGGAAGAGCAGAAAGCTTAGAACTAGGACAAGCCCAAATTGATTTCCTTTTGTTTAATGAAGTAAACATGATTAGGATACTGTATCTCAGTATTAAGATTATCCTTTGATGGAGGATAAAGAATTCTTCAGAAATTCTTATAGATACTTTAGAGTGAATATTTCTTTTGACCTGTTTCTCCAGGCCAGAGAGCTGTACTTTAGGCTTAAGACAACAGCTAATAAGTTGGTCAACATATTTTTAAAAGATAACACTATTAGAATTTGACTTATATCTTGGAATTAAGTACATCAAGGCACATGTTTAAATTCTAGGCTTAGTATCCAGAAGTTATTATTTTGCCTAAAAAAGTGCTAGATTTTCAAAAACATTTTTCCAAAGGTCCAAAAACAAAACATTTAATTTTGATACATTGGTAGTTGCAATTGAGAAGGGGATATTAGTTAAAACTTAAAAGAAGGGATGATATGGATGAGTGACACGTAACAGGTACTTTAAAGCTTACTGATTATTTCTAACTATGAAGGCTCTATGACAGGTAAGGATAGCTTTTCTTCATATACACAAATATTTTTTAGGCAATTTTTTTTCTGAAGAGTTGAAACTTTTATAAGGAAAATGTTTAAAAAGATTGTTCACAAAATCCATCTTTATTTCTAATTGGCTGAATTGTATGGCTTATATCAATAAAATGACAAAATCAAGAAGCTTAAGGACAAAAATTTCCCTATCACTATGAATAGACAATAAAAGCCTACATACTTCATCTGGGTCAGCAAGTTTAAATTCCCATCCATCTCCAGTCCAACTAATGAATGACTGACAAGATTTGTCTGTTAATAATTCTAAAAGGAACTGCCATAGCTGAATAGGTCCGCTTCCTAGAAAGAAAGAAAATATGAATAAGGAAATATTAATATAACATACTTCACTAGATTTTCCCATAGAGATAATAGATGTGACATTAACTTTAAAAGCCAAATGCAATGTTATAGAAATGGCAGTTTTTAACTGTCTGTTTTTTTAGCTTATGAAAATGAAGAAGAAACTTGAGAAAAGATTTTATTTTTTATCTTGAGTTAAATGGGAGACTGTTTTTAAAAGAAAGGAGCAATCAGTTACAGTGATGATTGGATAACTGACTGGCTATAATCTTTTTCAGAGCTAAATGTAAAACTTACATTTTGTTATTGATTAAAATGTTAAATTGTGTATCTAGGAAATTTAAAATTTATTTAATGCTGGGAAATTAGGGATTCTGACATGGAGAAAATTATTAGCAACTGCTTATGAGGTTTCTATTACTTTAGAGATTTCTCTAATTTACCAATAACTTTTGATAAATTGGGGCTCTGAGCTTAGTGAATAGTTGAGAGCAATGCTAAAATTTTATTAACTAATGAGGAAATATATAGACATAATCCTGGATTGCCTTAGATTAACTTAAATATAAGAGTCAAGTAGCAGGCTGTGAGGTAACAAAAAAATAAAAAACTTTGATATATTAAATAAAAAACCTCCAATACAACAAGGCTTATTCACCAAATCTTTTAAATGGCTGGGCTTAACTGTTGGTGGAGTTGTGAACTAGTCGAATTATTGTGGAGAACTATTCAGAACTATGTCCAAAGGGCTATAAAACTGTGCATACCCTTTGATCCAGCAATACTACTACTAGTAAGGTCTATATCCAAAAGAGATCAAAGGAAAAGGATAAGGACTTATACGTAGGAAAATATTTATAGCAACTCTTCTGTGGTGACAAAGAAATGGAAATTGAGGGGATGCCCATCAGCTGGAGAATGGCTGAACAAATTGTGATACATGCCTTGCAACAAATACTTGTGTGTCGATGGTCACCTGTGAAAGTCTTAGCTACTCTAAGGAAGACAATGATACAAGAAAATCCCAAAGGGTTCATGATGAAAAATATGATCTACCTCCACAGAGAACTGATGAAATCTGAGTGCATATTGAAGCATACCTCTTTCATTTAATTTTTCTTGCTGTTTTTCAACATGGCTAATATAGAAATGTTTTGCATGACTCCATTATAACTGCTATAATAATATTTCTTGCCTTCAGTGAAATGGGGAAAGGAAGAGAATGTGGAACTCAAAATTTTAAAAAATGAATGTGAAATAAAGAATAAAAAAAAATAGCTGGGCCTAGAAACCTCAAATTTTGTCTTCATCACTGTATTCCCCATTCCTGGTAGAGAACATTTGCTTCCCTATTCTATTGTCTTTCCCTATTTCCACCTCTTCCCTCCACAACTTTATCCCTTGTATGTTACCTTCAACCTTTCCCTGCTAAATCCAAGTCTTGGTTTCAGGAAAGGCACTTTCCCCTTTCTCCCTAATTATTCTCTTATCCTCTAAACTAGGTTTCTTAACATACTTCCCCAATTCCCTTTTATGGACCCTTTCTCGAAAATGCATTTTAAATGCATAAAATACACAGCAAAGGAAGTAAATTATTTTGAAGTACATTCATTAAAATATTTTAAAAATGTAAAGACCATAGGATAGTAACCACTGCTCTAAAATGAGGGGGTTAGGTGGACAAAGATCCATTTTTATTCTGTCATTCAGTGTGATTTTGGATGGGGAGCTTACAAATTCTGATTGAGCCTGGGCTGATTAGGGGAAGAAACTGAATTTCAGACCTATGAACTGTCAATCCTTGTCAAGTCCAACACACTTTACCATCTATCCTGCCCCTATACCCTCTGGATTCCCTAAAAACTCCTTTGCCCCAGTAATGGTATAATAAATATTTTTCTAGCCCACTGCATTCCAAAATACTCTTGTTCTCAATCACAGGATTGATGTTTCTGGGGAAAAAAAGATTTAAGACTGTCAAGTAATGATGTGATAGTCTTCTAAACAAAGTATTTCTTAAAATACATAACCACAGATAATAAAAGGTTGAAAGGGTAAGTTGGCTCTAACACAGCTTTTGGTACCTCTGAAAACCTTGGTTCTGGAATTAGTTCTATTTATCTTTCTCTTTCTCTCTACCTACTATTAGAAGACAGATTAGTTTGGTGAATGAGAATTATTATTTTAATCTATAGAGTGAGCTTTTAAAAAATATTTTAACCTTGGGTAGTTAGGGTACCTTATATATATAACCAATGTATGAAGACAATACAGCATATAAGAGGGAAAAATAAGGAAATGCAGAAGCATTAGAAATATTTTGGTACATAAAAACAAAGTAGCTTTAAAATTGGTCCTAAGAGTACGAAGGATATGAAAGAGAACTTTAAAATAGGTTTAGATCACTGTTTTAACTCCAGGAAAGTTCAATAAGGCCTCTGTTATTGGAGACAGACTTTGTAGCCTCCTTCTGCCAGCTTGTTTCCTTTGAAATTCTTTAAGTGAGTGAGTCAGTGGGAATTCTATGTACCTAAATACTCCCTAAACCTTTTCTTTTCAACTGACCTAAATGGAATACTCTTTTAATTTTTATCCATTACATTTAGCTTTCTATGCTCTAAAATTCCTGCAATATTTTCATTTTTAGAATTCAAGTATGTGATTAGTTATATACAAATTATGGAATGTAAATAATAATGTACTCAAATGAGAAACATCCTTTATAAACATGGAAATACAGCTATGCAGGGAATTAGTAGAGCAAACAAGGTCTCAGCCTACAAGCTCTAAGAGTTACAACACTTGCCTGTAAAGCCAGCAAGAACAGCAGCTGGTATGACTGGTTTGCCTTGTTCTACTGGGTCACTTCTTTCTTGAATATAATCCTTGAAAGACATGGTAGGTTTATTTAGGCACAGGGACTGGTTGCAGTCATCTTCAAAGCTTTCAAATGAAGGCACACGCTGCACATCCAATAAAGATGACTGGCTATTCCATGATTGTAGCAGAGAATCAGAACTTTCAAAACTGTCCTTGCCATTTTCAATAGAATCATGTTTTCCTGGCTTACCTTTTGAAAGACAACCAAAATGCATATTTTCATTCTTATGAAACAATGGATGAATCTCATTGATTACTACACCCATTTTACTTGGCTCAGTATTTGAGTTGATGCTTTAATCCTACTGATGTGCAGTTTAAAAATGTTAAAGTGTTTTACGATGAATGACTCAATAGTATATTCTTTAGCTTTATGAATTACACAAACTGAACTGGGAGCTAACCCATAGTAAGTAACAGGGAGAGCACAAAGTAGTACAAAAAATCAGCAAGTGCCTGCTGTGGCTGACCACAAAACATGCTTATTAAGAAAATCAACCATATAATTCATTTGTCTTCTTAAGAGTTTTCCTAAAATCCAAAACCAAAACACATTTACACAAAAAAAGCATTTCAATCTTACCAGGATTACTGATGAGCAAATTCAAATTGTTTCCTGGGAAGTCTGGATTCACTGAGCAGTAGTTCACACTTATTGTATCAAGTTGGGATTTGGAATACAACTGAAATTCCTGCTCAGAACTAAGAATATTAGGTCCCGTAGATGACTGGCACAAACTATCCAGGAGGGTGGTTTTGGTACAACTTTGTGTCTGCATTCCATATGGCAGCTGATCCATACTACCTCCTGCAACATATCATTGAATAGTATTGATACATCAAACAATACCGTCTTTATCTTAACTTTTCAAAACTCCAAACCAAATATCATCCTTAATCTTATCATTCACTATTCTAGAAAGCCACAATCTAATAACACTACTGTATTTATGAAGTAGTTTCACAAATGAAAAAAAAGATTTCACCAGATTTTTCAACCTTTTAAAAAAAACTGTTTATTCTCTCATCCAAAGCAGATTTTGCCGAGAAAGCAACTAGTTTTCCCTAATTCTAAACCTTAGATGTTATTTCTTCTAGGTGGGTAGTATTCTATCACTGTGGGAGAAATACAATTTTCTAGAGAATGACATAAGCTAGTTTGCTTCAGTGTAGCTGCTGTGTTTATTTTACTATATGAGTACTAACTATCAAGACTTTCTTAAATTGTTAAGAATTACAAAATACAAGGATGTTGTGAAATATTCATTCATATAGATTTTTTTGGGGAGGGGGAATGGATGGCTGATTGTCATCTTGATGGTATGGCTAAGAAAATTTAGGCTTTTGACTGATTGGAAAATAAGAGGCTTGAATAGATGACTTTCTGAAGTCCTGCATTCAATTATTCCCAGATCACACCACCAGGAGTATTTACTCTTTCTATAATGTTTCTATTTTATTAATAAAGAGAAAAGGGTATAAACTAAAAAGAAAGACTTCAAGTTTATTCTGGGCTTATTAAAATGTCAAGGCTAAGAGCATATTTGAAGATGACTTTCTAAACTGGCCATGCCAACTATGATTCCTTATTTTCGATTGAGTTTCAAGTTTCTGACTAGGGTTAGTGACGTTGTTAAATTTTACTTCCAGTTACAGTAATTGTCCAGATAAGAACTCATACTACAGAATCACAATCTAAGATAAGGCACACATAACTGAATGATACTCTTAAATGTAAAAGCAATTAGACTAACCTAAGGAATTACTATTGATCCAGTGAGGCATTGAAGTGAGATGGGAATTTTCTGCATAGAGATCTTCAGCTTTTTCTTGATTCTCTGAAAAGTCAACAAGAATATCCAAAAGTTCAAATTTAATTCCATATACATTGCAAGACATAATATATGTGCTCATGCATAATGTGTGTTCATACACACACAGGTTTGAACATATATATATATATAGTTTACTCACAAGTCTATATGTGATGTTTGCAAAAAACTCAGTTTTTCAAAATGTATCACATATCTACAAAGAAAGTAAAATCTTCTGATACACATACACACAGGTAAGGATTTTGATATTATGCATTCAAATGTACACCTGAGAGTAAGGAAAGCTTGATAAAATGGAAATTAATGTGATTAGTAAAAAATAAAGTTCCCAAAACACAACACTGCTATCCCAATGGTGTAGGCTAACAACACATGGACTATCACGTTAGCAGTAAGGGCTGGTCTCCCTGCCTTGAATCCTTCCTCCACTCAATGGTCACACTGATCTTTCTAATAATGCACAGACATGTCACTCTCCTGTTCAGTAAACTACAGTAATTCTCAACTACCTACAAGATAAAATATAAAATCCTTTAAAAATCCTTAATAACCTGGTCCCTTCCTACATTTTAAGTCTTCTTACACCCCACTCCTCCCACACATTCTGCAATCCAATGACACTGGTTTCCCTGGTGTTTCTCACACAAAACTTCATGCATTCATCTCCTGAGTTCATGCATCTTCACTGCCTGTCTTCCATGCTTAAAACAGTCTCTCTCCTCATCTCTGCCTCCTGGCTGCCTTCAGTTCTCAGCTAATACCCCATCTCCTGCAAGAAGCCTTTCCCAGTCTTCTTTAACCTTAGTGTTTTACTGAAGTTTATCTCCAATTTACTCTTGAATATTATCCGCCATTACATTCTAAGCTCCTCGAGACGAGGAACTCTTTTCTACTTCCTTTGTGTCTTCAGTTTTTAGTACAGTGCCTGGCACATAGTAGATGCTTAATAAATGCTTCTTGACTTGAAATGAGTTATTCCATAAAAAATTTATGCATCTCTCTAGTACATGTACACATACATGTATTTATGTAAATATTTATGTGTTCAAGTATGTATACACACACACCCTGATTCACGTATCAGTAAAGACTCCTTTGCACAAACCAGTTTGGCTTCTGTATCATCATCACCAATTAAAACCAACCATTTATTATGCATTTACTATGTGTTAAGGGATGCAGGGATACAAAATGCAAAAACACAGCCCCTACCCTCAAGGAAACTGAGAAAAAGTAAAGTCAGGTAGGAGGAAAATCATGAGAGATCAGTGAGGCAGCATGGTGGCACAGTGGATAAAGTGCTGGACCTGGACTTGGGAAGATTTGAGTGAAAATCTGGCCTCAAAACATAGCCAGAGCCAAGATGGTGGAGCAAGACAGCAATGTGCCTGCCCTCCTCAATTCCTCTCCAAACAACTTTAAAAATAACACCTCAAGACAAATACTGAAAGAGCAGCACCAATAAAAGGATGAGGTAAAAGTGAAACACAGTCCAATGCAGGCAGCCCAGGCAAGCCGGCAATGGCCTTCACCCAGTCCGCCTCCCACTGAGGCACAAGGTGGCAGCAGGCCTGCTGCTCCCAGCGCTCTCAGACCACAGATGGCTGGACAGCCAGCCAGCCAGTCAGAAGAAGATTTCAGTGGACACTTTGCTGTACCAGGTATAAGACTGTTGCACTGCTCATGACGAGATTGAGGTCATAGTCCCAGGGCAAGGAGAAGCAGTAGCACACTAGAATGTGTAGGCGCAGAGGAGTAGGGATCCCAGTGTAGGCTGGAAATGAGTGACTGTAGACTCTCAAAGACATGAGCACAGACCCAGAAAGCGGTGACCACACCACTTCTTAGATCATACCACCCTGGGAGAACTGAAAACTTATAGGCCCCCCGAGTTAGCTCTGAAAACAGCACCAAGAAAAATCTGAAGCTTGGGACAGTACCACTTCCACACCAGGAGCAGAGACCAAACTTTAACATAAAATTAAAAATCAAGAAATAAGATAGAAAATGAGCAAATAAAACAAAAAGAACCTGACCATGGATTAATTAATTAATTAATATAGTGACAGGGAACATCAAAACACAAACTCAGAAAAGGTCAACAACATCAAAAATAGCTACACTGAAGCCTGAAAAGAAAAATGTGAATTGGTGTCAGCCTTAAAAAGAATTCTTGGAAGAGTTCAAAAAGGATTTTAAAAATTCAACGAAGAAAGGTAGTAGAAAAACTGGGAAATGAGAGTGATTCAAGAGTCATGGAAAATGAGTCAACTGCTTGATAAAGGAAGCAAAAAAAAAAGAGAGAAAGAAAAAGATGTAGAAAAAATTCAATGAAGAAAACAACTCATTAAAAAATAGAAGTGGCCAAATGGAAACAGAAGTAAAAAACTCACTGAAGAAAATAATTCCTTAAAAATTAGAATTGGGCAAGTGGAAACTAATGCCTACATGAGACATCAAAAAAATAATAAAACAAAATCAAAAGAATGAAAAATAGGATAAAATGGGAAATACCCCATTAGAGAAACAAATGAACTGGAAAATAGATCCAGGAGAGATAATGGACTACCTGAAAGCCATGATTAAAGAAAAGAGCCTGGACATCATATTTCAAGAAATTATCAAGGAAAACTGCCCTGATTATCTTAGAACTAGACAGTAAAATAGAAATTAAAAGAATCTACCACTTACTTACTGAAAGAGATCCCCAAATGAAAACTTGCTGGAATAATTAAGGACAAATCTGAGAACTACCTGGTCAAGGAGGAAATACTTCAAGTAGCCAGAAAGAAATCATTCAAATATTGTGGAGCCACAGTAAGGATAACACAGCATTTAGCAGCTTTTATATGAAAGGATCAGAGGGTTTGGAATACAGTATTCCAGAAGGCAAAGAAGCCAGGATTACAATGAAGAATCACCTACCCAGCCAAACCAAGTATAATCCTTCAGGGGAAAAAATGGACACTTAATGAAACAGAGGGTTTTCAAGCACATTTGACAAAAAGATCAGAGCTGAACAGAAAATCTGATTCTTAAAAAAAAAATCTCAAGAGAAGCATAAAAAAGTTAAAACAGGAAAGAGAAATCATAACAGATTCAATAAGGTTAAAGATAAACTGTTTACTACATGGGAAGAGAATACTTCTATCTTAAGAATTCATCATTATTAGGGAAGTTAGACAATATACATAATGAGCATGGTGTGAGCTGACTATGATGGAATGATATACAAAAAAAAAATAAGTCATGAAGCATTTATTAAGCATCTACTGTGTGCCAGGTACTGTACTCAAAAATTAAGGGATGCATTGAGTGAAGGGGGAAGAGAGAGGTAAAATGGGGGAAATTTTCTCACATAAAAGAGACATGACAGACCTAGTACAATGGAGAGGAAGACAGGGAGTAGGATGAGAGCAGAGGTGGCTGGAAATGCTTGAACCTTACTCTCTGTGGAATTTGGCTCCCAAGAGGGAATAATAAAACACTCAGTTGGGTACAGAAATCTATTTTACCCTACAGGGAAGTAGAAGGGGAAGGGGAAAAGAGAAGGAGTGGAAAATGATAGAAGGGAAAACAGATGAGGGGAAGCAGTAGTTAGAAGCAAAACACTTCTGAGGAGGGATAGGGTAAAAGGAGGAAGGGAGAGAGGGAGAGGGACTGGTAGAGAGAGAGAGAAAGAGAGAAGGATCAATAGAGGGAAAACAGGATGGAGGGAAATATAATTAGCAATCATTACTGTGAAGGTGAACAGAATGAACTCACCTGTATAACAGGTGGACAGCAGAGTGCATTAAAAAGTCAAATACTAAAGTATGATGTTAACAGGAAACACACGTGAAACAGAAGGACACACATGGAGTAATGGTAGGGGCTGAAGCAGAATATTATACTTTCAATGAGGTAAAAAAGCAGGGGGTAAAATCATGATCTTAGATAAATCAAAAGCAAAAATCTCTCTAATTAAAGAGATAAATAAGAAAACTACTTTTTGCTAAAAGTACTATAGACAACGAAGCAGTATCAACACTAAACATATATGCACCAAATTGTACAGAATCCAAATTCTTAAAGGAGAAGTAGAAGGAAATAGACAGTAAAACTATGGTAGTGGGGGAACTCAACTTTCCCCTCTTAGAACTACATGAATCTAACCACTAAATAAACAAGAAACAAGTTAAAAAGTGAAGAGAATTTTAGAAAAGTGACATATGATAGACCTCTGCATAAAAATGAATGGGAATAGAAAAGAATTTACTTTTTTTTCTCAGATCTACATGGTATCAACACAAAAAGTGACCATGCATTGCATAAGAACCTCACAAACAAATATAGAAAAGCAGAAAAATTAAACGCATTCTTTTCAGATTACAATGCAATAAAAATTACATCCAAGACAGGGTACTGGAATGACAGATTAAAAATTAATTGGAATCTAAATAATCTCATCCTAAAGAATGATAGGTCAAAGAACAAATCACAGAAACAATAATTTCATTAAAGGAATACCAAACCTTATGGGATGCAGCCAAACCAACAGTTAGGAGAAAATTTATTTTTCTAAACACTTACATCAATAAAAGAGGGAAAGAGCAGATCAGTGAATTGGACAGGCAACTAAAAAAACTAGAAAAGGAACTAATTAAAAATCCCCAATTGAACATTAATTTGGAAATCCTGAAAATCAAAGTACAGATTAATAACACTGAAAAGTAAGAAAACCAGTGAACTAATAAATAAAACTAGGAGCTGATTTTATGGAGGGGATAAACCATATACATATATATGTATATGTAAACCACTGGTTAATTTTATTACAAAAAAAAAAGAAAGTCAAATTACTAGTATCCAAAATGAAAAGGGTAAATCTGCCACCAAAGAGGAAATTAAAGCAAATATTAGGAGCTATTTTGCTCAATTATATGCCAATAAATCTGACGATCTAAGTGAAATGGATGAATATTTACAAAAATAATTTGCCTGGATTAACAGAAAAGGAAATAGAACACTTAAATAACCTCATCTTAGAAAAAGTATTTAATAAATCATCAATAAAATCCCTAAGAAAAAAATCCCCAGGGCAAGATGGATTGACAAGTGAATTCTATCAAATTACTAGGCAAAAAAGAAGTCTTGCCAAATTCCTTTTATGACAAATATGGTGCTGATACCTAAACTAAAAAGAATGAAAACAAAAAAAAACTATAGACCAATTTCCCTCATTAATATGAATGCAAAAGTTTAAAAAAGTACTTGAAAGGAGCAATATATTACCATTAAAAGTAGTATAAATACTCAAATCAAATAAAGGACCTATGAAGGAAGATGCCATCCATATTTGGAGAAAAAAATTGTTAAATAAAAGAATGTAATGAAAAGTCCATACCAGAGAACAAAAGAAAACTTAGAAGAAAGTACAGAAAAGCAGGGCATCTTTGAAAATGTGTAGTATTTATTATGTATTTTCTAAAAAAAATTAAGTGTGAAATGGAAATTTACGATTTTATATTGAACCCTCTTATGTTGTGCTGTGTACATGGAAATTTTTTTTTGTCTTTTTGTATTTAAGTTCAAAATGAATAAAAATTTATACACACACACACACACACACACACACATAGATATATATATATATGTAAAAGTCATTCCTTAATTGATAAGTGGTCAAGAGATATGAACAGGCGGTTTTCAAAGAAAACAAAGCTGTCTATAGCCATATGAAAAAATGCTCTAAATCACTATTGATTCGAGAAATACAAAATAAAACAACTCCGAGGTACCACTGCACACTTACAGAGTGGTTAATATAACAAAAAAAAAAAAAAAAAGAAAAGAAAAGAAAATAACAGATACTGGAGGGGATGTGAGAAAACTGGGACACTAGTGCACTACTGGTAGAGTTGTGAACTGATCCAACCACTTTGGAGAACAATTTGGAACTGTGGCCAAAGGGCTATAAAATTGTGCCTTTTGACCCAGCAATATAACTACTAGATCTGTAGCCTAAAGAGATAAAAACAGGTAAAGGGTTGGTTGCAGAAAAATATTTATAACAGCTTGTTTTCTAGTGGCAAAGAATTGGAAACTGAGGGAATGAACATCAGCTGGGGAATGGCTGAACAAATTGTGGCATAAGATTGTAACAGAACATTATTGTGTAATAAGGAATGATGAGCAGGATACTTTCGTAAAAACCTGGAAAGACTTACATGGACTGATACAAAGAACCAAGAGAACACCATACAGTAACAGCAATATTTACAATGATCAACTGTGCATGACAACTCTTCTCAACAATTATCCCCCCACAATTCCAAAGGACTCATGGAAAATGCTACTCATCTCCACAGAAGAACTGATGGAGGCTGAATGCAAATTTTAACAAACCAATTTTTTTGGTTTGTGTTTTCTTTCATAACATGACTAATATGGAAATGTTTTGCATGACTACGTATGTATAACCTAAACAAAACTGCCTACCATCTCAGCGAGGAGGAATAGAATCTGGAGCTCAAGGTTGAAAAAAAAGTCAAAAATTGTTTTTTATATGCAATTTGGGAAAAAAAATTGTTAAAAAAAACTGGCCTCACAAACTTACTGTGACTCTGGGCAAGTCACTTTACCTTGGTTGGTTTTCAACTATAAAGTGGAGATACTTCTCACAGTTGTGAGAATCAGATGAAGTAATATTTGTAAATGCAAAGCACAGTGCCTATAAATCATAATATAAAATACACACGCAAATAAAATTAGAATAATCCAATTCCTCCCCTCCCAGGGGGTCAAGAAGGATGAGGACTGTGAAAGGCCATTAGACTCAGCAATTAAAACCATCGTAGATAATTCTGAAGAGAGTAGTTTCAACTGAAATTAGTAGGACAGAATCCAAACAAAGGGTTTAGAAGAAAGTGAGAATGGAAGTAATGAATAACTTTCGCAAGGAGTTTATGAGCCATAAATAAAAAAGGGTGATGGGAGGAAACAAGTCACCAAAGCAAACTAATTCAACCAACAAATCTGGTATCATGTGTATTCAACATCTAGTGTCAATTAATACAGTCAAATACTCTCATTCTCCCAACCTGTCACTGAAATGTGGATTCAGTATCTGTCATCACTGGTAGAAGAATTAAGTAAGAATTTATAGGAGATAAGACATGTCATTCTTTAGATACCTTTAATCATCTGCTCCAGGTGCTCCCAAAGAATGTCACCCACAAAGTCGGGTGCTAGTTCCAGAAATCGTTCCTTGCCAAGATTGCATAAGACTTGACCATTCATGATAAATTTTTGGAAGTTTATATCCATCAGACTGAATTCACTGGTAGCCCAAAAAAGCCACTGACATACCTGCTCTTCTGTCCAGAGCCAAGGATCTGCATGGGGAAAAAAGGATCAATGGGAGACAACACAGAAAGAACACTGGAATTGAAGCCTCGAATTCCAGTTTTAACACTCACTATCTGTGTGAATAAGGACAAGTCACTTAATCTCATTTATAAAATGGGGATAATACCACTTGAATCTCATAGGCTTGTTACAAGAAAAGTACTCTGTAACCTTGAAGGATAAGATAAATGTTATTATTGTAGGAGTAGGAAGATTACAAATGAAATGTTAAAATTTCATCACTGGTAATATAAACCACTCGTTTCATGCAATCCAAACATATTATTATAGATTTTTTAAAGGTGTGCTATCATTAAAATACTACTATGGAAAATTCGGAGAGTTAAACACCATTACCAACAACTCAATGATTGTTTTAGCCTAACTCTGTAACTGCTAGTCTTTGAAAAGCATCTTAAGCATTTCTTTTCCAAATAAGTTCAGATCAAAGTTATTTAATTCAGTAGTGGGGTTGGTTAAGGTGGACTACTTATCTTTATTTTACACAACAAAAACCGGATACAAAAACAGGCACTTACTGTTAGGAATACCAAGACGACACCGTTCCTTGGTGAAACCACTAAAAGTAGCTTTTAAAGCTTGACTCATAACAGCCTTACTACATGGAGTTAGCAGGGGCAGTTCACAATTGGTAGGCTCTAAAAAGCAGACAACACAATAATATTTAAAACATGAGTTTGTAATAGAAAATTAGAATTTGTTGGCAAATACATATAATACTAAAATTAAAAAGACAACACACACACACACACACACACACACACACACACACACACACAAAACCCCTATCAAAAAAGAGCGGTTTTGATCATGAATTTTTACATCCATCTATCAATAAGCATTTAGTAAAAGATCTACTATGTACCAGACACTCAAAGACAAAAACAGAAAAACTGAAAAAAATGCAGGAAATATACATTGATATATTTTTTCCTCAATTTCTTCAACTATAACATGTGGATAATAAGAGTGCCTACCTTACAGGGTTGTTGTAAAGATTAAATGAGATAATCATTGTAAAAAGTGCTTAGCACAGTGCTTGACACATAGCAGAAGCTATATAAATGCTTATTTTTTTCTTTTCCTCTTCCCATTTTTCTACAAGAGGATGCATTTATAGTGCTGTAACATATTTTGTCATAATTCCTTCAACTTGATCTTAATGGACTAGATCTATATAGGCAAAATATCTATATGAGGCATATAAAAAAATTAATGTAACCCAAGAAGTACAATGGGTCTAAAGTTATTGCAAACATAAATTCCATTTAACGACTTGATTAGTCAAAGGGTCCTCCCAAATGAGCCTGAAGGCAAAATCAAAACCAGAACCCAGGGCTGAATAGTATCTGCCTCTCAAAATAACTGCTCACAAGCCTTCAGTGAGGATCAATCAATTTCCAAAAACAAACAACAAAATCTACACCAAATTTCAAATGACAATGGCTTAGAAGCATCAGCTTCCTACATGACAGTTTCCATCAATTAGCTCCATCTGCTAACACTGTGACATAAACACTGCTTAATTAAATTTATCAGCTCCAACACATAACGAAATCAAACTATCACAAGCTTCATTACAACATCAAAATCAATGAACTCTATATTCCTATATGGATGTGACAATATTTTCGCTAAGTTGCAATATCTAAGGAGAAACAGTTAAAGTACACATCTATATTTTACCCTAACTAGAGACAATTACATATGATTCGTGAATTGTGACTAGGAAATTACCATTAGAAACTGAATCCAAGCCTGTTGGTACTTCTTGAAGTGTCTGCTCCTCATTTAGCGAAGGGAAAAATCCTTCAAACAGTGACTCTGTGCATTCAAAGGTATCAAAAGCTGTTTGACGCTGCAAAAATAAATTGTTATAATAATTAAAATACAACGTTTGATTTACTTTTAACCTACTTGAAACTGTTGGTCATGCCTGAAAAAATGACTGAATTGACAACAGAATGGCTGCTATGAAATTCTGTGGGAATCAATTACCAAGCAGTAATGAGGAATAATACTGACTTTATCAGGTAGTACTCCTAAATAAGCTTTTCAGAGGCCAAAATAACCAAGGCTCTTATTATATATCTTATCTTGTACGTACTGATTTTTATACATTTTCCCCTTGCCCCAGGAGAATGGAAGCTCCTTGAGAAGAGGGCTGGTTTTGCCTTCTTTTCTGTATCCCTGGTGCATAATAATGTGCCTGGCACATAGTAAGCAGGGCAGGGAGGTAGCACAACGGATAGAGCTCTGGGTCTGGAGTAAAGAAGAGTTCAAATAAAACCTCAGACCCTTACTAATTGTGTGACCCTGGGCAAGTCACTTAACCCTGTTTGCCTTAGTTTCTTCCCCTGTAAAATGAGGTGGAGAAGGAAATGGCAAAGCACTTCAGTATCTTTGCCAAGAAAAGCTCAAATGGGGTCACAAAGAGTCAGACACAACTAAAACAACTCAACAACACGTAAGTATGTAGTGAATGCTTATTCATTGATGGACATAATTTTATTATAATGTCAAGGGTTATTCTGAAATCCAAATAAAAATCATAAGCAAAATAAATAATAAGACTAAATAATAAAATATTGAATATTAGCACACTAAAAGAGTGTTTTGATATAGTCAGGTTCAAAACAGCTACGTGGTTGAGAAAAAGATGCTAAAATTTTGGAGAAATATAAATACATGAAAACTGAAAACAGTCTCATTCTGTATTTTTAACAATATAGTATTTTGACAACTGTCAAGCTCATAATGAGAAATTTAGAAATTTTGAAATACAAGACTTCACTACTTCATAATTCATAGGAATTAAGACTTTATAAAAGAATAAAAAAATGAAGTGAAGACAGTTTTAGTTCAGACACTAGAGATATTAAAAATTATTTAAAGTCAGCAGGTACTCATGAGATTCTAGCATTTGTATATTACCAATAAGCTTAAAATGTTTTCTTTATGCAGATTTCTAGTCTCTGGAAACTGCTACATCTAGAACAACAACACTGACCAATACATCCAGTGACAACAAGTTTACTCATCTTTAACTCTATATGCTTCTTCAGGGATTACAGTCAAATTCTGCCCAATCATTTCCCATAGTACACAATACAGCACAATATTTAGAAATATATGAATTCATGTCAAGTGCCTACTATGAATACCTCTTCCTGGAGTCCCTACAGGCACCTTAAATTCATCAAGTACATAAGAAAACTCATTCTGCCTGTTTTCTCTGTCTAGCAAATTGAGACCATCTATACTCTGTACTTTCCTCTTTCTGCTGAGAGCATCACCATCGTTGTAAGTCACTTAGGTTCACAACTCTGGAGTGATCTTTGACCTTTCCCTCTTCCTCACTCCTAAACAACAATCAGTTGTCAAATCTATTTTGTATTCTAGCTTCGTGATATCTCTCATTCTCTCTTTACCTACAGCCACCACACTGGTTTGGGTGTTCATTACGTCTTGCTCTGGATACCTCTTCCATCTAATCTCTCCTCTCTCCAATGCATCTTCCACACAGTTGCAAAAAATAATCCTGCTAAATAAAGCACAGCTGTGATCATGTCACTCTCCTGATCAAAAATCTTCAGTTGCTTCCCACTGCCACTGAATAAAATACAAGCTGCCCTCCACAATCTGGCTCCTATCTACGCTTCTAGCCTTATTTCATATTGCCTCCCTTTACAAATGCTACATTCCAGCCAGACTGTTTTCTTAAACCCAATAGTCAATCTTCTGCCCTCATTTATTCACCCCAAAGGCTAGAAGGGATTCTCTCATTTTAGGTTCTTGGAATTGTTACTGTTGTTACTGAGTTTTCTTTCCTCAATTTCCCTTGCACTACATTCATTTTGTACACTTTATATATGCGCCTATTAAAATACAAATTCCTTGCGAGAAAGGACTTTGTATTACTAATAGGACTATTACAATGTACTGTACAAAATTTTATGTTAACAAATAACAGCATCTACTTATGTGGATGGGATTTTGTCAATACTTAAAATTATAGACAAAGTAGGCTAATTTTATGAAAAGATGAATCCCGACACAAAATAACAAATAAGAAACTAAAATTTTAAGGTATATTTCTATTCCTATTAATCTATACTAAAATTAATGAATGTAATCTTCTTTTATATAATCATAAGTGCATCTTTAACTGTCATTCAATGTCTAAAGTGGCTTTCTGTTAAATGAGAAACTTTTGGTTTATTAAAGAAGAAACTAGCAGTGGTCTTTAAATAATGTCTGATACAAATGAAGCCACTATTGTACCAGACATGTAAGAATGCTGAGATCTTCTTACTCCCATAAGTAAGAGATAATACTTTAATTTAACTTATTTAACTTATTTAGAAAGGCCATATTTTTTTTCTATATGAATTGTAAATTTTTATACCATGTTTAGCATGAAGACCCATCTGTTAAGTCAATTAAAGGAAAGATGCATCAAGGCTATTAATCAAATAGAAAATAGAATTTTATGTTTTTTCTTATTTCAGAAAAGTAATACTATGAATATGACATAACAAGACAGTAAAAGTTGAAGCCCAGCCCAAAAAAAAAAACAACCAAAACTGTAAATAAATAACTATAATCTTTGGTAAATAAAAATAATGTAGATCAGCAAATCAGAAATGTTAATCTTCACGTTTCTCAACAAGGCCAACTATATGGAAACCTCCAACGGGAGGCAGCCTATGCCTAGTAGAAAAAAAGCTAGACTTGGATTCCAGAAGGCTTGGTTCAAATCTCATTTTAGATTGTTGTTTGTCCTTTGTTTTTAAAGTGGACCAGTGACATCATGGGGCAATGTCTTGACTTGAGTGTGAACTGGATTGAAGTGAGGCAGAGTCACACAAAGTCATGAGCCCCACTCTCTCTTCCACAGTCCTAAAGTCAGAATGACTGGAGATGGCCCAGAATGCAGTGGATGACCTCGGTACCTGTGAAGTCCGACTAAGCTCTAAGCACCCCAGAGCACCTACCTCAGCCATATTCATGGCTGTTGATGGGAATTGCTCTCTTCCACTCATTTCAGTTAACATCCCCCTAACTCACTGATGAGGTATGAAGTGCTCTAAATGACAGGTTACCCTCAGCCTACGTTAGCCCGGTCTTCTGAGAGAGTTTTATTGGGTTGTTGCCATTCTGACTGTGAGAGCTTCTTGGAGACACCAGTGAAGGAATCCCATTTCAGATACTTGCTAGCTAGCTCTGTGACCCTGGGCAAACTATTTATAAACTCCTCTTCTATCAAATGGAGACAATAACAGCATCTATATCACAGGACTCTTGTGAGGATCCGATGAACCTTCATGAGCTTCATGTTAACTATTATTACTATAATTTGGAAAAAAAATAACATGGCCTGGAAAGTCAGTAATGTTAATCCTCAGGTTAGTTTTCAACAGTCCTAATTATGGGGAATCTGGCAAAGAAGTGAGGAGCCACGGAACATGTGTATATTTAGAGATAAAGGACTTGAGTTCAAATCCTATCTCTGTAACTTATTATCAATGTAAACTTGGTTAAATCTCTCTGTCTCAGTTTCTCAGTCTGTAACTAGAAGGGATTAGACAAGATGATCTTGAACATCCCTTCAAGTTCTAAATTTATGATCCTATAAATAAAAAACTTACTTGAAATTCACTTGCATTATAATCTTTTAAAATCAGTTTCTCATGTTAAAATGAGAACAGTTTTCATCTACACCTCCTTAGTATCTAAAAATATTGCCTGGGCACCGTTTGACTTACTTTATTTTTACAACAAAGATAGATGGATAGATGGGCTGGTACAAGATAAACTGAACTGAAAACATGTTCAAATGAAGTGGAAAATATGGTCAAATGTTTTAGGTAGAGCAGGATCTTTTAAATGTTTTTTTTCCCTTACTCCTATAAAACACAAGACATATTTAATGCATATTAAAAGCATATGGGGAAAGCATACAGGATACTGGCACGCAACTCAGTTCCATTACTAATTATGACCTAATTTCTATTACATCCCAGAGGGCATTAACTGAATGCACCTTGTGGAGTAAGCAACCATTGCAAATCAGTTTTATAATTCAGGAGCATCTTCTGGTACTATTCCCTTATGTCCCTTATAATACAAAAATCCTTTAACTTTTTTAAAAAAATCCTAATACTAAGAACTCTTTTGGAAGTTAGGTGGGTCAAGCAGCATTTGTAGACACTTGATGAGAGGGCAAAAAACATTGGAAAGAATTCCTCTATTCATTTCCCAATTGCTAATCAAAAGATTATGAACTACAAGTTCTCAAAGGAAGAAATTCTTCCTATTAATTCTTCTAGCTATATAAAAAAAATGTTCCAAATCACAATTAATTTCACCTCATGCCCATTAGATTGGCAAAGATGACAAAAAAATGAAAATAACAAATATTGGAGGGGTTCTAAGGGGAAAAAGCACATTAGGGTACTGTTGGAATTATGGATTAGTCTAGCCATTTTAGAAACCAATTTGGAACGCTGCCTAAAAAGTCAATAGACTGTGTGTCCATTTTGACCCTGTTACACCATCTACATTTTAAAGAGATCAAAGACCAAGGAATTTTATAGTAGTTTTTTTTAACGTCAAAGAACTAGAAATTAGTCAATTAGGGAATGGTTGAAAAAATTATGGTATACTAATGTAACAGAATATTATTGTGACATAAGAAACAATGAAAGATCATTTCAGAGAAATCTGGGAAGACTTGTATAAATTACGAAGCATAAACAATCCTGATGGAACAATTCACATTCCTATCAATGCAATGACCACCTGCTTTACCAGAGAGTCATGAAAGGATGGACTAGCAGTGCAGAATTAAATACAATTTTACACATTTTTACAAAGGGAAAGAGTGCTTCTCTGTCTCCTCTGCTGTCACAAGCACCTGCTCACCTTAAGGGTTCCTCTGTAACAGTTAGACACAGGGGCTACTTGGTCCATGTTCTTGGTTCCAAAGTTATTCATCTGAAAAACAAAATTTTAAAACTTAAAAAGAACTCATAACTTGGTCACACAAACACAATTCTAGAACTGTAATAACTTTAATACTTGTCATTTAACAAGCACTTATTAATTATGTGATGAGTACTATGCAGAACTTCATAAAACTTATTTTTTCTAATGGAGTTTAAGATTAATATATTTCTCACTAGACATGGCAAAGAAATAGTCTTTTTTTTTTAAAGAGTGACAATTTCAATTTTATTTACTAAGTCCTATTAAAGGCCTTATGGAACTGTCTTTTGCATCTTGGTTAAGGGAGTTTCTACTCTCTAAATCATCTGGAGGAAAGAACTTCGGGATTACTTCTGGATCACTCTGGGAGCTCACTTTTGACCTCAGCTGTGCTTACTTTACTCAAATTGAAAAGTAGCCAGGGAGGCATGGAGAAATTCAATTCAATAACCTTCAACATTGATTACATACTTTAAATACATGTAAGATATCCTATAAGTTGCTGGAAATACAAAGATGAAATGTGACATAGACTGTATTTTCAAACAGTTATAGCATAAATAAATCTGTCTCAAGGCAGAATGTGATAGAGGCAATGAAGAATGCCAGAAAGATTCTAGGAATACTTAAAGAGATTATTTTCAGCTATGAGGTTCAGGGAAGGATTTATGGATAGAAATGGCACCTGAGCTGGCCCTTGAAGAAAAAAGATTTCAACAGGTAGAGATAAGGAAAGGATCAGATTGCTAACCTAGCTGTGCTAGATATGCTGAAGGTCAGTGGGTAAAAAGTGCCATTCAGTCATGAGTAAATGGATTCAAAGGTAAACAAATTTTCAAACTGCTGATTTTGGTCTGTTGGGATTATGACTTCAGGTAAAGATCAAATCACTCACTGAACTTTCTTCCAGACAGACAGCTGTGGCTTCAACTTCAGCTTTATGGTGCTTGTAAAGTGATTCATAAAAGTTTTGTTGGCTACAGACCTCAGAGACCAATCAGCCCTGGGAGGTGAGACTCTCCTTAGGCCCAGATTAAGGAAGAAATGTGGGAAGGAAGTACAGTAATAATTTACGCTTGTACAATTCTTCAGTTTACATAGCCCTAGTATATACTTGGAGACATTTATACATTGTTTTATTTTAACCTTACAACCCTAGTTATCAGCATATTATCTCCTCTTCACATATAAGAAAAGAGAAGTTCAGAAAGATTAAATGGTCAGTAAAGGAGAGAGACAAGAATTAAATCTTCGAAATTCAAACCATCCTTTTTAGAGCTACACAAGGTTCTTTCCTGGACCCTCTTCTCTTTTCTCTTGATCTACTCTCTTGGTGATTTCATCAGCTCTCATGTTCAATTATCATTTCTATGATGATGACATCCAGATCTATGTATCTTTACAAGTCTCTTCTAAGCTCCAGTCTTGTACCACTATTTCCGGTTGGTAATTTCAAACTGAATGGTCCACAGGTACCTCAAACTCAGTATATCCAAAAAAGAACTGAGTGTGTTTTCCTAGCACTCACCCCTCTTCTGAACCTTTCTATTTTTGAATAGGGCACCACTGTCCTTGAAGCTTAACATTAAAACAAAAACAAAAAAACCACGAAAATTTTTGGCAACTGGTCCTATCACTTTCTGGTAAAAAGAGGGAGAAGAAATGGAAGTAATGTTAGATTGTATACTGTTGGGCTCAAAGATCACTGAACGACAGTGACTGCAGCCATGAAATTAAAAGACACTTGCTCCTTGGAAGGAAAGCTATGGTCAATCTGGATAGCATACTAAAAAGTAGACAACATCATTGCGCTGACAAAAGTCTGTATGGTCAAAGCTATGATTTTTCCAGTAGCAATATATGGCTTGGAGAATGGGACTATAAAGAAAGCTGGGTGCCACAGAATCTATGCTTTCAATCTGAGGTGCTAGAGAAGACTTTTGAGAGTCCCTTGGACCACAAGAAAATCAAATCAGTCAATACCTAAAGAAATTAATTCAGGCTGTTCACTGGAAGGCCAAATACTGAAGCTGAAGCTTAAATATTTTGGCCACATAATGAGGAGATGGGATTCATTGAACTAGACCCTGATGTTGGGAAAGACTGAAGGCAAAAAGAAAAAGGGGACAGCAGAGGATGAGATGGATAGATGGTGTCATGGAAATAACAAACAAAAACTTGGACAGACTTTGAGAGACGGTCAAAGACAGAAGAGACTGCACACACTGCGGTCCATGGGGTCACGCAGAATCGTTCAAGACTGAAATGACTTAACAGTAACACCTACCACTGTCTTATTTATCCAGATGTGAAACCATAGCATGTCCTCAACTCTCCCCACTCTCCACAAATCCAGCTAGTTGCCAGTTCTGTTTGATTCGCCCTCCATGGTATCTCTCACATCTATCACCACCCTTGTACTTACAAGGACACCAATCTGGGTCAGACCCTCATCTGACACCTGAATAATTAGAACAATCTCATTGGTCTCCTTGCCTCAAGTCTCTCCTCTCTCCAATCCATCCTCCACACAGCTGTCAACACGAGATTACTAAAGGGAAGGTCTGACTGTTACTTCCCGGCTTAAAGAAGTTTCAGTGGCTACCTACTACTTTTAGGATTAACTAAAACTTCTTTACTGGGTATTTAAGGCCCTTCACAACTTGGCTCCAGTCTACCTTTCTATACGCATTATATGTAATTGCCATACCTTACCTTCTAATCAAATTGGTCTTCCTGCTGTTTCTCATATGACATCCCAACTCTACTCTGGCCTCTCTGCTTTTATACAAGATTTCCCCCAAGTGAGGACTGTACCTCTACCTCACTTGCACTTCTTAGAATTTATGCTTCCTTCAATCAAAGCTCAAGATTTATCTCCATGAAGCCTTTCCTCATCCCTTAGCAGCTAGTACCTCCTCTACCTCGCAAATGACTTCATATTTACTGGGCATAAGTTTATATTTACATATAAATACATACTTTAAATTTATATTCAGAAAGGGTGGTATGGCATGGTAGATAGTTGGCTTCAAAGACAAAATGAGGTGGGTTTAGGTCAGGAGGGGGGAACCTTTGGTCTTGAGGCCATATGTGGCCCTCTAGGTCTTCAAGTGTGGTCCTTCAGTCAAAGGGCCTAGTGTTATATGCCAGTGGTACTCAAGTAGAAACACAGGCTGTTACACCTTGGATTCCTGAAGCTTCAAGCTGACTTAGAAAACCACATGTTAACATTATCTATGTTGTATTACATTTTGATTTATTTTGTTAAATATTTCTCCACCACATTTTAATCTGATTCTTGCCCACACGGGAGTGTTACTGGCTTAGTGTCTGACACTGTTATAGGTAACAGTTGTCTCTGTTCTAGGCAACTCACTAAGACCATAAATTGCAGAGAAGATGATAGTTTGCATTGGTGAATGAAGTTTTTTCACTGTGGGGTTCCTCAAACCAACTGAATCATAGGTCCATTCCCCATCACTATATTTTGTATTTACTGCATGAGACATGGACTAAAATGTGTTGATATGCCCTGACAGAAGCATTCTGAGCTTTCTCATAAGGGCCCCCCTAAGACATACACCACCACTATGATCTACTTATATACACAGGCTTTTCTCCCCTTTGAAGGAAGGTACTATTAGTTTTTGCATTCTCAAGGGCTAGCATAGAGCTGTTATCTTATAATTGCTTAATAAATATTTGTTGATTAAGTAATTAATCTACACAAGAGTTTCAGCTCTAGAAACACATACTTCTAAAATTAGGTGGCAATCAAATTCACTGTGATTCTGTTACTTTCTCAAGTTCACAAAAGTAAATTTTAGGCGTAGCACTTCAATGGTTCAATCAATCAAATTTTTTAAAAATGTGAATTTCTGAAACCATATCATAAGGTTCTATTACTTTGGTTATAATAGCTCATTCTGAAAATATTGGTAAAATTATACATCAGAACATTTCTCCAAGAAGTACATCCTGATCCCTCCAATTACAAATCATGTCTTTCCTCTGACCTCTCAAAATCATCTTTTATACTGATATTATATTTCACTTTGTTTTATAGTTATTTGTGTACATGTTACTCCCCTTAAGAGACTAAATTCCTCAAGAGTTGGGAAGACATGGGCAAGAACCACAAAGGTTGTGTTAAAGCTGTTTATGTAAATCTTGGTATATTTGGGTCGGTATGCTTTTTGGATGGGAGGCACACTGTCAGTCTTACAGAGACAGTTCTAATGGCCCCTCCTCACATAGGTGGGAAACATAAGAAGCTAGGAAGGAGTGAGGAAGCTAAAGGTCCAATTCTGAAATCAAAGTTTAGCAATTCAAGGGCCAGAGTTTCACTTTTGGATTAGTAGAGGAGGATCACTCATGGATACTGTCATTATCAGGAGGCTAATCAAGGCCCAAGATGACACACACTACAGCTATATGATTCTGCTGAAGTAGATGGTTATGATGCATTCTCCTTGACTTCTCCTATTTTCTTTCCTTCTTTCAGGGAGACTGTGTTCCTGTTCTAAAGTTACATTTACACCTTCTGCTTTAGTTGGCTAGAAAAAGGATCAATCCTAATTGGTTTTGTATTTCATTATTTGTGAAGGGAAAATCAGAGTGGGAAGGTGACAGGAGAAGCACTGTCTGGCAAAGTATGAGAGACAAACAGAGAAGATAGAAAAGCTCTGTATGAATTTCAAGGAGGAAGGATTTTCTTCCTAGACATTGTTGAGTCATGCTTCCTTCTCCATTATGTTCCCACAGAAATGCAGAGGAAATCATTCCATAGGAGTCAAATGACTATATAGAAGGTCCTGGTGTGGGAGATGGGGAATAGCTGGTCAAGGACAAATATACCGATATTCCGAAGCCTGGGGGTCAGGGATGAGGGAGTGGCTAGTTCCTTCTTCACTTTCAACCTAACAGACCTCCAAAACCTTATCACTTGGCTACACACATATGGAAGAAGTGT
>CM053771.1:349770408-349786015 GCA_028658325.1 Potorous gilbertii | reverse complement strand
GAAGCCAGCAAAGTAACACATGTGCTCAGGGTAGCTCAGAATTTGACTGCAGGCTTTTACCATTGTTCCATTTCAGGAACATCTACACCACACAAAGGCACTTTTTTCCTGAATCCCTTCTGATTATTACAGTTTTCTTCTAATCTCGAACCAATGAATCATTGTTTAAAATTCATAATCACACTCAGAAAGGTTTTAGAAAAATGTTACACCTTTATATTGGCTGACAGCTGCTGTAAGTCAAAGAATTCGGGCACATCAGGCTTTTTGAATAATAGAGGGGAGCCCAGCCAGCTAATTATTCAGCAAGATGCTAGGTTGTCCCATCAGCTTACAGCCAAAACATCTCATAACCAATTAGTTCATGTCTAGTCTCTGAGCGAGAAAGAATAACCCAGATATGTCAGTATCTCAGTAATCTCAGTATCAATTCTTATATTGAAAAGCAATCACAAAACTTCTCTTTTTGATTTTTGCTTTTCCCTCACAAATGAGTGAGGGAAACAAACCAGCAAGCAATTCCAAGAGAAGACAAACTGGTAGACTGAAGCTCTCTTCCAATGAACTTTCATATTTATTCAGTCAATCATGAACTAACGTATCTTTTAAAATTGAAATTAAATTAATTTATTGCATTTTAAGTTCCAGGTTGTCTCCCTTCTTTCTCACCATTTCACAGACACAGACAGACAGACACACACACACACACAAAACACACATGCACACACAATTCTCTGGAGTTGGACAGCATCTTTTATACTTGATTTGAATATTTATTATACTCAAAATAACCATTTATAGTTATTCTTTGAGCAGTATTTCTATTACTATATCCAATGTTCTCTTGGTTCTGCTTATTTCACCCTTCATTATTTCATACAAATACTTTTGTTTTTTTCTAAAATCAATTTGCTTATCATTTCTTACAGTGCAGTGGTATTCTATCACAATCACATACCGTAACTTGTTCAGTCATTTCTCAATTGAGGGGCATCCCCTCAATTTCCAGTTCTTTGCCACCACAAAGAGAGCTGCTAAAAATATTTTAAAACATAGAGATTCTTTTCCTTTTTCTATGATCACCTTGGGAAACAGACTTAGTAGTGGTCTTGGTGGGTGAAAGGGTATACACAATTTTATAATTGTGTGCATAGTTCCAGATTGGTAGGATCAATTCACAGTTCTTTCTCTGGATGTGGATAGCAACTTCCTTCAGGGGCATCACTGATTTGGAATTAGTTGGTCTTTAAATGTTTGATAGAATTCACTTGTAAATCCGTCTGAGCCTGATATTTTTTTCTTAGGAGGCTCATTTATGACCTCTTCGATTTCTTTTTCTAAAATGGGTTTATTTAGATATTCTATTTCCTTTTTTGCTGATTTAGATAGTTTGTATTTTTGTAAATATTTTTCCATTTCACTTAAATTGCTCAATTTATTGACCTAATTGGGTAAAATAACTCCTTATCATTACTTTGATTTCATCTTCATTAATGGATATTTACACTTTTCATTTTTAATGCTAGTGATTTGGTTTTCTTCTCTCTTTTTAAAAAATTATATTCTTTATCTATTTGATTATTTCTTTCATAATGAGCTCCTATTTCATTTATTAATTCAGTGGTTTTCTTATATTCAGTTCTATTAATCTCACCTTTAATTTTTAAGATTTCCAGTTTGGTATTTAATTGGGCATTTTTAATTTGTTCTTTTTCTAGTTTTTTTAATTGCATATCCAATTCATTGGAATGCCTTTCTCTTTTTTCTTAAAATTGATATAAGCATCTAGGATATAATTTTTCCTCTGATTATTACTTTTGATGCATCCCATTGATTTTGATATGTTGTTTCATTATTGTCATACTCTTTAATGAAACTATTGACTGTTTCTATGATTTGTTCTTTAATGCACTCATTCTTTTGAATTAGCTTGCTTAGTCTCCAATTGGTTTTTAATCTGTGTTTCCAAGGTCCCTTATTAAATATAGTTTTTATTACATTGTGATCTAAAAAGGATATATTTATTATTTCTGCTTTTTTGTATTTAACTATAAAATTTTAATGCCCTAATATATGGTCAATTTTTGTAAAGGTACTATGTATCACTGAAAAAAAATGTGTTTTCCTTTCTATTCTTATTTGATTCTCTTCAGATATCTATCATATCTATCTTAGCTAAGATACTATTCACCTCCTTAACTTTTTTTTTCTAATTTATGTTTTGGTTAAATTTATCTAATTCTGAGAGGGGATGTTTGAAGTCACCCATTATTATAATATTGCTATCTATTTTCATATGTAACTTTTTCACATTTAACTTTTAAAAATCTAGTTGCTTTGGCACTTGCACTTGGTGCATTTAAGTTTAATATTGCTATTGCTTCATTTTCTATGGTACCTTTTATCATAATGTAGTTTCCCGTTTATCTCTTCTAATTAAATCTATTTTAGTTTTAACTTTGTCTGAGATCATGATTGCTACCCCTACTTTTTCTTTTTTATCTCAGGTGAAGCATAATAAATTCTGCTTCAGTCATTTAACTGTGTGTATTTCTCATTTTTAAACGTGTTTCTTGTAAACATCATATTGTCAGATTTTAATTTTTAATCCTTTCTGCTATCTATTGGGTAAGTTCATCCTATTCACATTCAGAATTATAATTACTAGTTGAGTATTTCTCTCCCACCAGTTTTGCTCTCTATTATTCTCCTTAGCCTCTCCTTTTAACCTTATTCCTTCTCACAGGTCTGATTTATTTCTCACCTCCCTAATCCATACCCTTTTAATACCTCCCTTATCCACTTCCCTTACTTTCTGTTCCTCATTCTATTCACTCCTTTAAGAACTCCTCCTTATCTTCTCCCCAACTCTCCTATTTCTTTGTTTACACTCCTTCTAAAAGTTCTTCCCTTATCCTGCTTCCTTTGCCCTCCTATTTGTTTATAAATTTAGAAGAATTTTTTTTACCTTATCATGATTCTGATGAGAGTAAGTTTCTAGCACTACTAGCCCTCCACTCCCACCTGCTTCCATTGTAACAGTTCTTCCATTCGCATCCTGTTTATAAGAGAATTGCTCCATTTTACCTCTCCCTTCACATCATATTCAACTCAGTCCCAAGCATTCTATCTCTATATGCTCTTTCAAATTACCAGTGTAATGATAACATTAAGAGTACAGTTAACATTTTCCTATATAAGAAGTAAACAGTTTGACCTTTTTGAGGTCATTATAATTTAATGTTTACCTTATGTTTCTCCTAGATCTTATATGTCAAAATTCCCATTGTGTTTTTGTCACAAATCCCTGAAAGTTCTTCAATTCATTAAATATCCTTTTTTTCATTCAGGATTATATTCAGCTTTGCTGGGTAAATTATTCTTGGTTGTAACCCTGGCTTTTCTTTTTCTGTTTCTATTTTACCCTCTTGTTCTAGAACTTTAGGACAAGTTTCCTTAATGTTTTCCTTAATGTCTAGACTTTTTTTTTAATCATAACTTTCAGGTAGTTTTACATGTCTTTTATTATGTCACCTTGATTGCTTGTTTTTCTAATGAGATATTTCACATTCTCTTCTATTTTTTCACTCTTTTGATTGCGTTTTATTATCTCTTGTTGTCTTCTCCAATTCTAATTTTTAAGGAGTTTGTTTTTCTTAAGTTTTTGGATTTCTTTTTCCATTGGTTGACTTTCTTTTCATATATATATAAAATTTACGTTTTCCCCCTAATTTTTCTTCAGCCTCTTTTATCTGACTTTGAAAATCCTTTTTTAAAGTTAGTTTATTTATTTTTAGTTTTCAACATTTACTCTTATAAGTTTTAACTTTTCACTCTTCTCTCCTCCCTCCCCAAGATAGCCTGCAATCTGATATAGGCTTTACATATACATTCCTATTAAACATATTTTCGCATTAGTCATGTTGTATAGGAGAATTAAAACAAATGGAAGGAACCACGAAAAGACAAAACAAAACAAACAAGCAAAAAGAAACTAGTTTGCTTTGTTCTGCATTCAGACTCCGCAGTTCTTTCTCTGCTTATAGATGGCATTTTCTATATGAGTCCTTTAGAATTGTTTTAGGTCCTTGTATTGCTGAGAAGGCCAAGTATATCAAAACTGGTCATTCAAGATTGTGGCTGTTACTGTGTACAATGTTCTCTTGGTTCTGCTCACTTCACTCAGCATCAGTTCATATAAATCTGAAAGTCCTTTACAAATTCTTTCAAGAATTCTTTTTTTGGACTTGTGACCATTTGGCTTTTTTCTTTGAAGTAGGAATAGCTTTTTTAACTTCACTATTTTTTTCTCATTATGAACTCAAATCTCTATTCTCACAGTAGTTATCGATGATCTGGTTCTTTCTCCTTTGCTTACTCATTAGCATTATATTGCCTCATCCTGGGTCATCTCCAGTCATCCTGATGAATATCTGATCACTGGGTTCATATGGCTCTGGAGGAGAAGTGAGGCTGGTGACCTGCACAGCCCTCTCTCACTCAAAACAAAGTCAAGTGCAAGTCATATCATTAAAGGGGCAGCTAGATGGTGCAGTGGATAGAGTACCAGTGCAGGAATCCAGGAGGATTTGAGTTCAAATCTCACCTCAGACACTTAACACACACTAGCTGTGTGACCTTGGGCAAGTCACTTAATCCCAATTGCTTCATCCTGGGTCATCTTCAATCATCCTGATGAATATTTGGTCACTGGATTCAGATGACTCTGGAGGAGAAGTGAGGCTAGTGACCTGCACAACCCTCCCTCACTCAAAACAAAGTCAAGTGCAAGTCATGTCATTATTTCTCTGATGGTATGGTCTTCTTTGCAACAAAAGATGAACACACATACTCATTAGCATTATTTTTTAGTGGCTTATTATTATAGTCAGGTTCTGGTACCAAAATATGCTCAGGCTTCAAGTTTTCTGTACTGTTGTTTTTTAAGCAGTGTCTGGAGGCCCAATTTTGGGTACCCCTCTCCACCCCTGGAGTCCATGGCCAGGGCCTCCAATAGCTGTAAGTACACCCTGTAGTCCCTCCCACAGCTGCAACTTCAGCTCTCCTCTATGGCCTGGAACTGAAAGCAGGAACTCCATTCTTCTACAAGTGTCCAAAGTCAGTAGGATCCCTGTCCCTCTGCTACTGCACTCACTGGGCATGTGGTTGTTCCTCGCCCACAGTCACAGCTTGGGTGTTAACATAACTGGGCTTGATATAGTGCAACAGTGAAGGGTCTTTCCATGTTCCCCACACCAAAGTTCCTGAGGCCTAGGCTGCCCCAGCCCAACTGCCCTCAGGGTTTGTTGTTTGTTGATTCAGCAGAGTCTGCCAGGTCAAACCTCTGCCCTGAGGGTGGGTCTTTCCCAAGGTCCTCTCAAGTTGTCTTAGGGAGGACAACTGTTTTACTCTGACTTTTAATTATTTCTGCCATTCGATGTTTACTTTGAGGTGATATTTCATGTTGTTTGTGGGAGAAATTTGGAGAGGCTGGTATTTTCTACCCTACTCCACCATCTTCCCAAAATCCTCTCTGGAAGAAGCTGTTTTGACTTCGTTGTCTTTTCTGTTTATGTTTTGATCTGCCCTGTAGCCAAGGTAACTTTCTATGGTCAGGTTCCTTTTTGTTGTTGTTTGTTTGCTTTTCCAGCCTATTTTTTGACTTGTAACTTTAAGTTAGTTCGGCTCTGCTCCCAGAATACAGGGGGCACACACCTGCTCTGATTCTTCTTTCACAACATGATTCATGTAGAAATACATTTAATATGATTGTACATGTATAGTCTATATCAGATTGCATGCCATCTTGGGGAGGGACAAGAGGAAGGAGGCAGAAAAAATTTAGAACTCAAAATCTTATAAAAGTGAGTGTTGAAAACTAAAAATAGATAAATTTAAAAAAATTCTATTCTAAAATTGTCCTAAGCATGAAGGTGTTTTTCACTGGCACCCCCTCCTTCTCCCCGCCGCCCCCCACCCCCACCCCAGGCCCACTGATGGCTTGCCTGAGCACAGCCATCACTGGAGCACACTGTGCTTTCACTTCAGTGAGACAGACCTTTTCTGTCAACCTTCTAAGTTGTCTCATGCTGTAAAATGGTTTCATTCCATATTTTCGTTTGTTCTACCATTCCAAAATCATTTTGAGGTATTATTTTAAAGTTGTTTGGGGGAATTTGGGAGAGCTCAGGCAAGCCCCTGCCTTTACTTTGCCATCTTGGCTCCACCTCAACTATGTCTAATTTAAGGACTGCCTTGATTTTGTAAAGTTTGGCAAGCCTTGTTCATGCAAGTTCAAGGGATTGTGGGTGTTGTTGTAACACGAAAGTTGGAAAGAGATATGATTTGAAATACAGGGCAAATACCTTATGTGTTTTCCTCTAGTTCTTTAAATAGCTTTAAAAATCTTTTTCTTTTTGCCCAACCATGCCTATAGAATGTTTTATTTGAAAATATAAGACAGTTATAATGGTGCATATCTGTAACTTATTTTGCTCGGGGAGGCTGAGGCTCACTCACTTGAGCTATGATGTTCTAAGCAACCACCGGGCTAAAATCAATCAGTATTTGCCCTAAGCCTGTCATCAACACCATGAGCCCTGAAGCAGGGGTTCCACCAAGTTGCCAAAGAAGGGGCCAACCAGCCTAGGTTGGAAATGGAGCAGATTAATGCTTTCATCCTGATCAGCAGAGTTATCAGTCTGTGAGTGTCTGCTGCACTTCTAGCCTAGGCAGGATAGAAAGACCCAGTCTTTCCCTCAACCCACTCTGCCCCAAAGTCACTAAAATGTGCATAACTTTCAATATATTGTTCCTGTTATTAGCTTTCTACCCTAAAGAGATAAAAAAAGGAAAAAAGAACTTATATAAATACTTATAGTAGCTGCTATAATAGCAATGGTCTGAAAGTTAAAGGATGCCTATTATTAGGGGAATGTTTACATAAATTATTGTATATGAATATAACAAGATAAATATTTTTGCACCATAACAAATGGTGAAGAAGACAGTATCATAGGAACCTGAGAAGACTGATGCACAGTGATTTGAACAAAATCAAAACAATTTATAAAATAACAACAGTGTTGTAAAGACAAACAACTTTGGAAGATTTAAGAATTCTGATGAATGCTATTGCCAAATGAAATTGCAATGGCCTGATAATGAAGTATACAATCTACCTCCTGAGAGAGAGGTGATGAACATAGAAAACAAGGAGATCTTTACATGCGTGTTCAAGATTCTTTACCTAGTAGAACCATATCAAATGTATTTGTTTTTACTGAAGAACACATTCTTGAAATGGAAAAGCACATTCAAGGCTACAATAAGGTAATTGACACGAAATTCAATGGTTTCATTCCAATTGAAATATGAGATACAAACCATACAGTGAAGACTAATGCTACAAGGAAGGATAGTACGGGACACCTCATGATTTATTAGAGGACTTCTTCAATTTGCCCTAACTAGTAACTATGGATACAAAGGGAAACCATTTATTATGAGATAAGCTATTCAAATGGTAAAATTGTAATTCATCAAGAATCTTTTTCTTTCTTTGGAGTTAATATGTTACAATAAATATCAACTTTTCCAGCTGTATTTTCACTCTAATTAAGTTTTTTCTCTTTCCATTAATTGACAGAAAGTATTTCCTTTGTGTAGACTATTTACTGAAGGAGAAGAACTCTCCTGGGCAAAGATATGCTAATGGAAGCTTAATGAACTTGTTTTGTTGATAATGCCAGGATATGTGAAGTCAAATAAATGCCTGGTATCACAGCAGACTTTTTGTCTCTCTATGGAGTCATTTCCACAGACAGGGAAACATTCTTTCCCGGTAGAGTTTTGGCCCTATTTTACAGGGAAACAAGATACAGAACAACTATTCATTTAAAAAAAATTATTTATTTTTAGTTTTCAATATTAACTTTCACAAGATTTTGAGTTCCAAATTTTCTCCCCATCTCCCTTCTGCTCACCCCAAGATATTGTGCATTCTGATTACCTCTTCCCCCATCTACTTTCTCTTCTATCACACCTTTCCCTTCTTTCATCCCCTTCCCTTCTATTTTCTTGTAGGGCAAGATATATTTCTATACCCCTTTGGCTGTATATCTTATTTCCCAGTTGCATGTAAAAACAATTTTTAACATTCATTTTAAAAACTTTGAGTTCCAACTTCTCTCCTTTACTCTCTTCCCATTCATTTTCACTGAGAACTCTTGCAATTTGATATAGGCTATACATGTGTAGTCATGCAAAATGCTTCCATAACAGTCATGATGTGAAAGACTAACTATATTTTCCTCCGTCCTGTCCTGTCCCCCATTTATTCTATTCTCTCTTTTTACCCTGTCCTTCCTGAAAAATATTAACTTCTAATTACCCCCTCCTCTCATTTGCCCTCCCTTCTATCATCCCCCATCTCTTACTTATCTCTTTCCCCCCTACTTTCTTGTAGTGTAAGATAGATTTTCATACCAGATTGTGTGCATGTTATTTCCTCCTTAAGCCAAATCCATTGAGAGTAAGGTTCACTCTTTCCCTCTCCTCTCCATTGAAAAAGCATTTTCTTGCCTCTGTTATGTGAGAGATAGTTCACCCCATTCTATTTCTTCCTTTCTCCTCTCAATATATTCCTCTTTAACCCCTTAATTTTAATTTTTTAGATATTATCCCTTCATATTTAACTTGCCCTGTGCCCTCTGTCTATATGTTTATAATCCCTCAAACTATCCTAATTCTGAGAAAAGTTTCAAGTTACAAATATTATCTTTCCATGTGGAAATGTAAACAGTTCAACTTTAGTAAGTACTTCCTGTTTACCTGTTCCTACTTCTCTTGATTCTTGTATTTGAAAGTCAAATTTTTTATTCAGCTCTGCTCTTTTCATCAAGAGTGCTTGAAAGTCCTCTATTTCATTGAATAACCATTTTTTCCCTGAAGTATTATATTCAGTCAGTTTTGCAGGGTAGGTGATTCTTGGTTTTAATCCTAGGTCCTTTGACTTTTGGAATATCATATTCCAAGTCTTTCAATCCCTTAATGGAGAAGCTGCTAGATCTTGTTATCCAAATTGTGTTTCCACAATATTTGAATTATTTCCTTCTGGCTGCTTGCAATATTTTCTCCTTCACCGGGGAGCTCTAGAATTTGACTGCAATATTTCTAGGAGTTTTCATTTTGGGATCTCTTTCAGGAGGCCATTAGTAGATTTTTTCAATATCTAGTTTACCCTCTTGTTCTAGAATATCAGAGCAGTTTTCCTTGATAATTCCTTAAAAGATGATATCTAGGCTCTTTTTTTGGTCATGGCTTTCAGGTAGTCTCATAATTTTTAAATTATTTCTCCTGGATCTGTTTTCCAGGTCAGTTGTTTTTCCGATGAGATATTTCACATTGTCTGCTGTTTTTTCATTCCTTTATTTTATAACTTCTTGATTTTTTCATGAAATCAGTGACTTTCATCTGCTCCATTCTAATCTTTAAGGAATTATTTTTTTCAGTGAGCTTTTGGACCTTCTTTTTTATCTGGCCATTTCTGCTTTTTAAGGCATTCTTTTCCTCATTGACTTTTTGGATCTCTTGCTATTTGGGTTAGTCTATTTTTAAGCTGTTATTTTTTTCAGCATTTTTTGGATCCCCTTTAGCAGGCAGTTGACTCATTTTTCATGATTTTTTTGCATCACTCTCATTTCTCTTCCCAATTTTTGCTCTACTTCTCTTACTTGATTTTCAAAATAATTTTTGAGCTTTTCCATGGCCTGAGACCAATTCATATTTTTCTTGGAGGCTTTGGATGGAGGAACTTTGACTTTGTTGTCTTCTTTTGTTTGTATATTTTGGTCTTCCTTACCACCAAAGTAAGATTCTATAGTCTGATTCTTTTTTTCTAGTTTTTGATAATTTCCCTAGCCATTTACTTGACTTTTAAGCTCTTTGTCAAAGTAGTTCTCTGCTTCCAGTGGGATGGGGGGGTGTACTATTAGCTGCTTGATCTCCCTTCCCCCCAATCTGTGGGTCTAGAGCTCCAGAAACAGCCACTGTCTTTGTCTCTGCTGTGGCTGCTGTAGGCTCCTCCACTCCCTCCACCACCCTGGGGCTGGCACTGGTCCACTCTACTCTCTTATACAGGTCCTATAGGTTTTTTCCACTGACCTTCCAATTTGTCCTCTGTGTTTTGAGGTTGTGAAGTCTGGAAACTGCCACAGGTGCCAAAGAGTCAGTACCACCAAGGCACCAGTCTGTGCCAATGTAGCCCATGCTGGATTGCCCTCTGTTCTTGGCATGGATAGATACATGCTTCCCTTCTACCTTCCATGCTGTCTTGGGCTGGAGACTGGCTTAATCCATCATTCTGTGGGTTCGGTAGCTCCAGAATTTGTTTGGAGTTATTTTTTACAGGTACTTGGCTGGACTTGGCAGGGAGAGCTCTAGCAAGTCTATGCTTCTACTCTGCCATCTTGGTTCTGCCACCCACTACCCTTTATTTTCAATGAACCCACTGCAATATTGAGGCAGGCAAGTCTTATCTTATGAATATGACCCAGTCTTTAAGAACAATACTGGAAAGCTTTCAAGAAGATCTCTTTAGTGTACTAGAATCAAGCAATGGCTTAAGTGCCTTGGGCACATTCCTTGATTAAGGAACTTTTGCTATAATTCTTATGGTTCAGTACGTATTGCTTATTGTTGTTGTTGACCAATGATTTGAGTCATGTTGGACTCTTGATTATCCCAGTTTTTGTGTTATCTTGACAAAGATACTGGAGCAGTTTGCCATTTCCTTCTCTAGTTAATTTTACAGATAAGGAAATTGAAGCAAAGTGGCCAGGGTCACACAGCTAGTACATGTCTGAGGCCAGATCAGTCTTCCTGGTTTCAGTCCTAGTATTCTCCTTACTGTACCATCTAGCTTCCCATTCCTTCTGAGTCAACTCATTTCAATGGACTATGGTCATTACATAGAAAGCAAGGATCTTGGTTGCTATTGGTTGAATTTGCATATTTTTGTATTTGAAAGTGAGAGGGATCATCAGTACCCCTTTTTAATATAAGTGGTAGGCATTGACCTTTCCTAAAGACTCAAATTTGTGGAATTTTCTAAGAACTGTGGCTGGAGAGACTACTAGAAACTTTTTACGTTGCACTTGGGAGGTCAATATATCACATATGGACTTTTTGGGACTCTTTGGTGGAAGGTACTAATGTGTGTTCATCCTTCATTACCGAGGAAGTCCATGCCATCAGAGAAATAATGACATGACTTGCACTTGACTTTGTTTTGAGTGAGGGAGGGCTGTGCAGGTCACCAGCTTCACGTCTCCTCCAGAGTCATCTGAATCCAGTAACCAGATATTCTAATAGAAGACCTTGAAAGGACTGTGCTTGATCTTTTTTAGGATTACAGGGATATTTTTGGAAGCAAGGATAGGGACAAATATGCCAGATACTTTACAACTGATTTGCTGTAGTGGGCAGCATCCATTTTAAAAGTTTAAAAGGAGAGACAGCTTCTACTCTCACATTTTTTTGTGAACTATCTTTGTTTAAGCAGCTAATGTTTCCCCCCCCCCCCCCAGTCCCCACCCCCTAACAGCATCCTTCTGTGGATAATCCAAATAAGGCAGGTCTTTAGGGGATTATGCTTGGGTGGGGCTAAAAGATCTTAGCTGCCTGGGTCCTGGATTTCACTGTACAGTTTTTTTAGTACCCCCATAGGCTGGCCATCAATCTTCTTTGTTAAAGCTTTCTTATGAAACTTCTGTTTTAGATATCACTCTCTTCTCTCTTCCATGATCCACATAGGGCCTATTCATATTGACAATAATTTTTCAGGGTTGTCCTATTATGCTCAAATCTATCAGCTGACTAACCCAAGATTGTATGTCACAGGAGATCCAGATCTAAAGCCTCCAGCCATTTAGGTGGGGCTCAGAGATCTAATTGTTTCCTCTCTCTGAGGTTGCCAATAAGTTAGAGGGTGTGTCAAACCTTGGGGAGGTGGAGCTGCATAGATCCAATCTATAAAGCCTTTTCCTTTAGGAACTTCATCCACTTCCTAGAAGTTTCCTTGGGGAACTTGTTATAATGGAAATTCATCTTTATGGCACCAAGTATGCATAGTTCCCACTTAAAAAAAACAACAAAGGGCATTTTCCATGTGGAGCATATAACTGATTCAGCTGACTGCAAAAATAAATCTTTGGAAAACTCCCCAAGTCTATGGAACTTTGCATGGAGTGTGTCTCTGAACTGACCCTGTATAACTAAAACTTTAACACCAACTGCTCAGGCTACTGTCTGAAATTCTCTTTCAACCTTGTCAATTGTTTCTTAGTAAAAGTCTACCGTACGTGCTTCCTCTGTGGAGCAAATCACCCACCTTTGTGGAGGTTAGCTAGGTGGCACTCTGAATAGGCCTGGACTCATCTTCCTGCGTTCAAATCTGGCCCAAGACACTTACTAGCTATAACCCTGAACAAGTCACTTAACCCTGTTTACCCTAATCCCTCATCTAAAGTATCTGTCTAGAAAACTCCAGAGGGTCATGAAGAGCCAGATACAACTGAAACAACCGAATGACGACAACAAAACCTGCCCATCCACTCCCAGCTCCCTCGTGGAACAAATCACCCTCTAATGAGATAGTAAGATAAACCTCAGACTTTCTTATGTTTGCTGCGTGTTCTCAAGACTTGTCCTCACTCTTGTTCCCAATTTCAAATTTTATGATTTTGATCTCATTGTATTCAGCAAAACCTCTGAACTGGAGACTTTGGGTCCTGCCTGAGGTCTGTCCGTTCTCACTTCCATTAGCGTAATTTCTTTTATTTTGGTGTAACCGACTCCATCAGTTCTCCTTCATCTTTCATTGATTGCTCCTTAGCTCAATCTTGGCTTGTAACTGGCCTTAACAAATTTCAATCTTAATTATGCTGACAGTCTAACAATTACTGGCTAGCCAACAACAATTAAACACCCCTGGATCTGTACTTCCTTTATGCTCTTTGCCAGTATCTTCCAACCCCCAAGGAGCTAATTGCTTCAGGTATGGGGCTGGCATTCTCTTCCATTGAGAGTACTGTCCAGAAGTGACTAAAGGTGCTACAGTATAAGAGGGAGAGAGGGGGATGAAGAGGAATTGGGGAGAGTGGGATACAGGGGGTACACCTGCCAAGACACACATAGGCATTACATAAATCCATAACATTCTTTTTACAAATAAAGACAGATCTAAATCATTGGAGAAATATTGTTTGTGGGTAGGCTGGGCCAATATAATAGAAGTGATAACATTACTTAAATTAATTTACTTATTCAGGGTTATAACAATCAAACTACTAAAGGATTACTTTGTAGCACTAGAAAAAATAATAATGAAATTCATCGGGAGGAACAAAAAATTGAGTCTCAAAAAAATAATGAGAAAAATGGGAAAGGGATTTAACCATACTAAATTTCAAATAACACTACCAAGCACTAATAATGAAGATGATTTCGTATTGGTTAAGAAATAGATTGATCAATAGGTCAATAGATCAATCCACAACATATAGAAGCAAATGAGCACAGTAGACTAGTGATAGTGATAGGTGGATTTTTATTTATTGGAAAAACTTAAAAAATAAAGAAAAAATTTGAAACATATAATTTTATGTAGTTGAAATTGTCTATTTTCTCTTTTGTCATCATGTGTAGGAAGGCCTCCAGCATACTGAGCTTACCTCTGGTGACAAACTGATGGGGAGTACATGGAAAAGAATTCACAGTATGGGCAGAAATAGATGAGTTATAATCTGTGTATCATCAGAAGGAATTTCCAAATGAATAAATCACAGAGTCATTTTAGGTCTTCTTTCATTAACAACCTCCTTGCCCCTCAGTTTCAAATAGCTCCTCCTTTAATTTCTCTTTGATTTTTTAATATGATGTGACTTTTTATATTAAAATCATTTATCAATTTAAATACTTTGTACTATCTGGTGTAAAAGCCTAGTCCCAATCTCAGTGATGCCAAATTGCCTTTCAATTTATCCAGTGGTGCTTGTTCTGAGAGAATCTATCCTCCTGTTTATAGGCTTTGGTTGTCAAACAATGGACTACAATATCCAATCATTTCTTATTTAGTTTATTTCACTAATCGTATTTCATTTTTTTTTTTTTGGTCTTCCTAGTTCCCAGAGACTAGCAGAGTGCCTTTCACATGCTGAACTCCATAAAAAAATGTAGACCTTTTATGTGTAGTATTCACTGTGGATATTTTTTTGTCTTTTTATAGCATAACAACCACTTCCAGAATTATTCTAAAGATAATATTGTTATTTTTATAGTCTAAGCCTCCTTCCCCTATCCAATATATGTGTAATTTCACATCTATGCAAACCTGGGCTGGTTTTTCTGGGTCTTCTACCCTACTTACTCAGAGGTAGGAATGATTTCTGATTGGCTTAGAGAAAACTGAGTTGCAAAGCTGCCTACCTGCAAGATTGAAGTAAGGATTTTTTCAGATCACTTGAAAGCCTTGGAGAGACAAGTGCTGACCTTTGAATGTCTGATGGGGGACTTCAGTGCTACGGAGAGGAAATTGATCACTCCTGCCACTCCCCCAACATGTTGGTTACCTTCCTGTAATTGCAACCCTGGGGACTGCTAAGTGAACTTCCCCTGAATAACATCCTTCTCTTTCCAGTTTGGAGCTGATATCTTACCTTGTAACCAGCCAAAAAGCCCACTTATTCTCATAAATATATATTTATTTTTAGAAAGAAGTGTTTATTGATGACTTTTGTTATCACCTTACTTTTTCCCAATACACCTTTCCTGGTTGAACTGATTGAAAAAGTATGAAAATATGTGCGATTTTCCATACCCCTGGAACTCCACCATTGCAAAAGAGTGTGTGTGTGAGAGAATGCGTCCATATTCATAATTTTTAAAATTTTTAAATAACATAAATATTTTAAATAACATATTCATGTACGACATCATTTGTTAGCCATTCCACAATCAAGAGCCCATTTACTCCTATTGTAATCTGTATAACTTCCTTAATTTCTGATTATTGCTTACTTTGATAAAGAAGTTTTACTAGATTTCTGTGATGGTTGTTTGTATAACCATCATTTTGTGGGAGGAAGCTAAAGTGGTGATAACCCACATCCCCGCACCTGTCCATACTCTTGAGAATTATCAGAGAAAGTGACATTGATCTTGGATTTCCCAAAATATTGTATCTCTAGACTACCAGTATCTGAGGTGTGGTAGATAAATATAGTTTAGGCCAATACCTCTTTTGGAGATAGGAAGGGGAAGGAGCAAGTATTTCACCACAATTCTCTTTTTTGTTCCCACAAGGGCAGAAATCCCATTTTTCCTTGGAGAGAGGTGGGACAGCTGTTACATCAGATATTTATCTTTATCACATGTTAGCTGAGTGATCTTCATATTTAGAGAGCAACTATACACATACATAGCTTACATATATATTGCTACTCTTGATGTAGGGGAATGAATCAAATGCAAAGAGAAATGAATTAAACGCAATTCAAACCTTATTGCAATGATCACTCAGGGGGTCTGAATAGACTTTGACTTTAAG
>CM053771.1:349753144-349769908 GCA_028658325.1 Potorous gilbertii | reverse complement strand
CCTGGTAAAACCATCTCTACAGACTGGCCAAACCAGGTTTAAACTAGTAGTCTCAAACCCATAGGTAAATTAGGGGGTGGTCTATCTCAAGCATGTGAAATCTTCCCCTGGGGGAATGGATTGATCAGAACAATTGGTTCCAAAGGCTTTGAAGGCAACTAAAGTAGAAGTTGTGGAATGCTGAGAGTTTGGTCAGATATCAAAGACTCAAGATCATTCACTACAACCTGAGCTATCGTCTATCATTTTGACTTCTATCCTAGACTTTCTTTGACGCTAGATTTCTATGACTCTGGAAAAGAAAGTGAGGCTGATGACTGTGCAATTCTGCCTCATTTAAATCCAATTCACATGCAAATCAAGATATCTCTCACATAACATCATTGACCCTCTTTGAAAATGAAGGATGAACAACTGGATGTAAGAGAATTTGATCTATATGAAAAGTGCATTTAGGGTTAGGGTTAGATTTTTATTTTCTTCAGAAGTCTGTCCAACTTCTTGCCTTTCAGAGACAGTTGCATTACTACATCATAAGCTTATAGGAACATGTGAATATTCCTATCTTAAAACATTTTATTCAGCAAAATTAGAAAGAAACTGTTCTTAACCCTAATGCTAAATCATTAAGATTCAACTATCTTTGTAAATCTCTACCCAGAGCAAAAAGTGAATTTTGGAATTCTTTCTCTGAGTCCAAGAGAAGAGCATGGAGAGCAGAGCAAGAGAGGTTTTATTAGACCTGGAAAATTTCTAAGTTGGCTCAGTTTCTTTCAGGTTGGTTTAAAAAAAATACATTTTTGAGTACATTTAAATGTTGGAGTTAGAAACAAAATATGTTACTGCTGTAAGCACTTATGAAGCAGCATGACATATGAAGCAGTGGAAGGTATGGGAGGTCCAAGTGAAATTCTGACTTTCCTGCTCCCTGCCTATCTGAAAGTAAGCATCTCACTGGACTTCTCTGAGAATCAATGTCTTTATCTGAAAAAATTGCATTAATATTAGCCATAGTATCTTTCCTATAGAGTTATTGTGAGGCTCAGAGGAGGAAGTAGATGTAAAGTGCTTTGTGAACTTAAAAGTGCACTTAAAATCGCTGTTACTATTATTAAAAATGATGAATCCAGTACCAGATCTCAAATGGTATTGCTACATGGTAATCATCAAAACAAACTGGTGTTGGCTAAGAAATAGAGTGGTAGACCAGTAGAATAGATTAAGTACACAAAGCACAGTAATAAATGAAGTGGAATACATTAGGTATACAATATACAGTGGTAAGTGACCATAGTAATTTAGTGACTGACAAACACAAAGATCTAAGCTTATGGGACAAGAACTCACTATTTGACAAAAACTGCTGGGAAAACTAGAAAGGAATTTGGGAGAAATTAGGCATATACCAATATCTCACGCTATATACCAAGAAAAGGTCAAAATGAATACATGATTTAGACATAGAGAGTGATATCATAAGCAAATTGGGGGAGCATGGGAAATTTTATCTGCCAGATCTATATACAAGAGAAGAATTTATGATCAAGCAAGAGGTAGAGAGGACCATGGGATATAACATGAATAATTTAGATTATATTAAATTAAAAAAATTTCCACAGACAGATCCAAAGCAGTCAAGTTTAGGCAAAAAGAAGGAAATTGGGGTGGGGGGGGATTTTACACCGAGTTTGTCTGATGAAGATCTCATTTCAAAAATATATGGAGAGCTGAGTCAAATATATAAAAATAAATGCCATCTCCAAATTGGTGAATGGTAAAAGGGTATGAACTGGAAGTTTCTAGAAGAAATCAAAGCTTTCAGTAGTCTCATAAAATTCTCTAAATCACTATTGATTAGAGAAATGCAAATTAAAAGAATTCTGAGGTACCACCTAACACCTATCAGAATGGCTAATATAACAGAAAAAGAAAATGATAAATGTTAGGGGAGATGTGGAAAAATTGAGATCAATGAACTCTTAGTGGAGTTGTGAACTGATCCAACCATTCTAGAGAACGATTTGTAACATGCCTGAAGGACTATCAAACTGTTCATATTCTTTTACCCAGGAAGACCACTAATGAATCTGTATCCCAAAGAGATAAAAGATAAGATTTTGTATGAATGCAAAAATATTGATAGCAGCTCTTTTAGTGCTTAGAATCGAGGCATTTAGGGTTAGGATTAGGGTTAGGGTTAGAATCAAGTCCTGATAGAATCGAGGGTTAGGGTTAGAATCGAGCACATTTGTGCAAAGATTTGGAAATTGAGAGAATGCTCATTAATTGGGGAAAGACTGAAGAAGCTGTTGTATATGATTGTGATGGAATACTCTTGTGTTATAAGAAATGATGAACAGGATGATTTCAGAAAAACCTGAGAAGACATATGAATTGATGCAAAGTAAAGTAAACAGAATAAAGTGAACATTATACACAATAAAAGCAATATTGTATGATGGTCAACTCTGAAGGGCTTAGAACAAAACAATAACTCAAAACAGTTCTGAAGGATTTATGATAAAAAATGCTATCCATTTCCAGGGAAGGAACTGATGACATCTGAATACATTTTGAAGTATGATTTTTTTTTAAATCTTTTCCTTTTTTTTTTCAGTGTAACTAATGGAATTAATTTTGTATCATTTCACATGAATACTTAATATAATATTTCTTTTCTTCATAATGCGAGTGGAAAGAGAGAGGAAGAAATTCAGAACCTAAAATTGAAAAGATGTTAAAATGAATAAATAGTAAAATTTTTTAAAAATGTAATTCTCCCCCTAACTAAAGTTGTGAAAGTTATCCCTTTTTGCCTGTGTGTGTGTGTGTGTGTGTGTGTGTGTGTGTATGGAATAATTTCTTAGTCTTAACCTAATTTTCACCACGTTTATTTTTATCAGTTATTATAAGAAATGATGTCTTCTCCCAGTAATTTATGTTATTTGTCTTAGCAAACACTTGCCTTTTGCTTTCATTCTTGTTTATCTAGTCTATCCCACTGTTCATCTCTTCTGCTTTTAAAATGAGTTCCAAATATTTTAGATATCTTTTGCTTTATAATATAGTATAATGTCTAGTAATGTGATCCCCTCTTTAGGCATGCTCCCCCCCACCCTGCCCTGCCCCATACTTTCTTTTGAGATTACTAAAGAGCTTTATTTTTTGCAAGTATATTGTACTGTTTTCTGGTCTAGTCCTATTTTTTTTTTTAAAAAAAAAACAACTACAGAACTCCAAGGTAATTTGAATGGCATAGCATTAACTTTGTAAATTAATATAGATGGCATAATAACTCTAATTATATTGAGATTGCTCAAATGTGAATGGCAAACATTTTCATTTTTAAATCTTTTTTATTTCTCTAAAGAACATTTGTAGTTATATATTGTATGTAGTTATATACTTATGTTGTATATGTCTTATTTAGCTAATTATTAACTTTTAAATTTCAGACTTATTTTGCATGAGACTAATTTTATTGTGATTTCTCCCTGGATTTCTATAAGTAATTAGTAGATATTTTGCTGATTTTTGCATATTTGTTTTCTATTTTCGTTGTTACTGAAGCTTTTAGTCATCATTGACTGATAGTTTCTTTACTGATTCAGGTTTTATAAATACAGTATCATGTGATCTGAGAAAGGAATAATTTTGTTTCCTCTTTGCAAATGTTTATACCTTTAATTTGTTGACATTGCTATTTCTGTCATTTCTAGAACTGTGTCAAATAATAGAGTTGGAGGTTTATCCTGGCTTTATCCCTCTTTGCTCTGGTAATGTTGCGAGAGTTGTCCATTTCACATCACAACTTTCCCCATTGTGTTTTCAATACATTGTAGGAAGAATTTGTGACAAAAGAGGAATACAGGAAATAAAATGGATAATTTTGATTACATTGAATTGAAAAAGACTTTGCACAAGCAAATCTAAATGCAACCAAGGTTAGAAGGAAAGTAGAAAACTGGGAAATATATTTTTTACAGAAAGTTTCTCAGATAAAGGCATCACTTCTCAAATATATGGAGCACTGAGTCCAAATTGTAAGAAAGAGTCCTCCACAGAAAGAGTCTGAACGTAGATTGAAGCATACTTTTAAAAAACTTTACTTTTCTTGTTATTTTTTTTCTGTCTTTTCTTTTGCAACATGGCTAACACAGAAATATATTTTTCATGACTGCACAAATATAATCTATATCAAATTACTTGCCTTCTTAAGAAGGGGGAAAGAGAGAGTGAATTTGGAAATCAAAATTTTAAAAGGCAAGTGTTAAAAATGATTTTTACATGGAAGTGGAAAAAAATAAAAAAGAAAGAATGCTTAAAAAATAAAAATATGCACTTAAATTTGAAAAAAAAGATGAATCCTCATGTTACTTTACATGAACATCATTTAGAACTTTGTAAAGTCCAAATAATTTACTGTCCAATCAATGTCACAATTACTTTATGTAACTTTCAAGTTCATAAGGGCACAGCAACAACTCTGTTTATCAAATTGGAGCCAGTTTTCAAATCACAGAATTGATGAAGTCCCCAGATTTCAAAACCTAAGTTTTGTTGCACATGTTCTGAAGGACTTACATTGATACACATATAAAAATATATGAAGAGTAGGAAAAATAATATATGTACGTGTGCAGATATATCCTGCTATTATTTATTTCAAACAAAAACATTTTGTTTTGTTTTTGTTTGCCCAATGAAAGAAACTAGCATGGAGTGGAAAGTTCAGGAAACCAGAATACCTAATTTCAGTATTTGGCTCTGTTGCACACTTCAGTGTATGACCTTGGGCAAATTTGTCAGGTTTTCTACTTCTCTTTTTTTTGTCACACACACACACACACACGCACACACACGATCTGGCTCTTTTATTCCTCATTTGAGATGAGAATGTGCTTTTAAACCTCTTTTCCTTATCCTTGCTCATTTTGAAAAGTGACAAATTAAACTCTGTACACATACCCTATTCCCTGTGACTTTAAGTCCTGGCATTTTTCTCTTCTTCTCAGAAATGCTATGCAATGTATTTAAATTTTTTTGATATATATTATCATTGTTCTTTTAAAAAAATCATTGCTCAAGAAGTGCAGTATTATAGCAGATAACTGTTAATTTATTAAGAAGTCTTCTTTGTAATTTCAGAGCAAAGAAGCTGTAACCACTCAAAATACAGAGAACTCAAGAGGTGGAGGTTTCCAGGACCTTTCTTACCTGGTGTGTGTGTTTTAACACTAATATTTTGTATAATTATATAGAATTTAGCATATATGAGGTCATACTTTCATCCCACGTGTTTCATTTTAACCTCTAAATATCTCCTTCATAATGTGAACATTTGGTAAATTTAGAATTTAATTTGAGATTTATTTTATGATTAACTCTTTTATAGCACTCCCTTCATATCCATAACATTATAAAATACACTTATAGTTTTGAAATGGTATTTATGCATTTCAACATATGCAAAATATACAGTATACGCCACTACTTCAGTATATTCGCAATTGTCATGTGAACAACCATTTTCCCAAGCATTTTAGAAAAGTGATGCAAACATTTTTGAGTGTAATTAGTAGTGTAACTTGATCCTTTCTTTCAGTAGGGATGCCATTGCCTTACCCAGGGTGAATGGTTTCCAGATTTCAACCGAGTCTCTTCTGTCTAGACTAAGTTGCTATTTTTCCCTTTCTTAGCTTAACACAGAATCCAATATAAATTACCCAAACCAGAAGTTTTGTCCTTCTCTCTCAAAAAGATGTGAGGCAGATTTCTCTAGCAGAGACAAGAATAAGGTCCCAGACTTCCAAAACATGAACCATCTGAAACTGACATGAAAAACTGCAGGCATTTCATCAGGGCATGTAAATTTTTTTAAATGTGGCTTTCATTAAGAAAATAAATATTTCTAGAGCAGTACTATTCAGGTCAGATGGGCAGATGAGAGAGGAAAAGATGTGGAGAAAGAGAAATGGAATAAAAACTAAGTTATCTCAAATGTCATGAATTTTGAAGTGTAATTGTCTTGTAAGACTACTTTGGAGGAGTGAAAAATTTATGTGATGCTTTTGGTATGTATCTTGTTCATTGTATTTACAATTCAAGTAAAAGTATAGATATTTCATATAGGAAAACACTGAGATTCTTATGCTATACATATCCTTGATTGAAAATATAGAATCAAATGATTTTAGAGTGGCAAGGGACATTAGCAATCATCTAGTGCCAATGCATATCCAAAAAAGTCCTAACTATAACTCTACCCACAGGTGGTCATTTAGCCTCTGCTTGAAGGCTGAACCATCCTCACCCTTTCACACTGCCCCCCACCCCGGCCCCAAATAAGCTACCATGCACCAAGAAAGCCTAATCTTTGGGCGGTCGGAGAGTTTTAATTATTAAGTAGTATTTTTTTTTCATGCATCAAGACTAACCTTCTCTCGTTGAAACTTTTAGCAATTCTTTCCTTTGGGGCCAAAACTGAGTAAATCTAATCCCTCTTCCATATGACAGCCCTTCACAAACTTGGAGAGAGCTATCATATTTCTCCCCACCACCCCCATTCCCACCAAGTCTTCTTTTCTCCGGAGTAGACTTTCTTCAACTTATTAAACACCTACCACATGTCAGGAACTCTGCTAAGCAGTAAGGTTAAAAGCAAAAATGAAACTGTCTCTGATTTAAAAAAACTTACATTATCTCAAAAGAGAAAAAATATAGTCCATATAGAAGTATATATAGAATATATACAAAGTCATCTTGGCTCACCATTTCTTACCTAGATACTTGCTAATGGAACAAGGTCTTTTTAAAATGCCAAAATTACCTATCATAGAGGCTCCCTGAGGAGTCTTTGGAGCATTCCCAGATTACCTAACAAGGAAGAAGATCTCTGAGTCCTTTACCACATAGGTAATTTGATTGGCTGTCTTAAAAATGGTGAGATTAAGAGACAGTCTCTCTTTTTCTGGGTAGTGTCCCTTCCTGCATTTTCTTTCCTGCTGTATTCAGAGGGAGAAGATCATAATTCACTCAGAGTGAGTGTCCTGACTGAAACCAGTGAGAGGGGAAGGATTTCCTTCTCCTGCCCCCTTTTTTTACTCAGGCTCCAAGAAAAATGTCTTATTCTGTTTCTTTTGTCTTCAATTTTAGGTGCCAGTGGTGATCTCCATCAGACCTGGGAGTTTCAATCACGGTGACCTTGGAGTCAGGATTCCTGAGTGAAATGTTGCAGCTAGCCAGCCCAGCACAGAAGCCTAGAGATATTAGAGTTCTTAGGACTCAAACCTGAAAGGGATTTTGTACTTGGAATTTGGGACTGTGTACTCTATTGGAACCAAGCCAAACTATGAACCTAAAACCCACAAACCTATGAACCCTTTCCCTTCTCCAGAGCATGACATGGTACAAGGAGAGGTGGTGGATTATAGCTTTCACAAATTGGGAGAGTAAGTGGTATATTTGTGAATATATCTTCTGGAATTATATCTAAATATTCCTTTGTAAAAGTTAATTTGACTGCTAAGTGACTAAATGAAACTGGGTTTCTAGGGAACTGCCCCTATACTTGGCAACAACACAATCAGTGGGAGCTGGAGTCATTTACAGAGATCCTGGGGGAGGGATAAAAATCTAACTTTTTTTGACATTCAGTCTGTGAAGCCCATGTTAGTCAGTGTTACACTAACAATTTCTTTACTGATCCATTGTAGAATTTTCCTAGGACTCAGTCAAGTTCACTTGTCTATAGTTTATTAATTTTGTTCTCTCTCTCTGTCTGTCTCCCTCTTAATCAGGCTCACATACACTTTTCTCCAGTTCTATGGTATATCTCACATTTCCCTTGATTTTTCAAACAAAGATCACTGAAGGTAGTTTAACAATCACTTTCTTAATCTTAATTCTAAATACTTTCTGAAATTAAGGATATATGCCTCTGGACTAAATGATTTGAATTCATCAAGGGCAACTACCTCTTCACTTTTTTTGGGTATCAGTTACTTATTAACCATTTTTGTTTCATCATTTCTAGTACAAAGATCATTCTGCTTGACAAAGAAAATAAATGCACACACACAGATGATTGGCAATCACTGCTTTTTTTTCTTAATTATCTATTATCATTATACTATCCACCTAAATAACATTCCTATACTTTTTTTATCTTTTTCATTTTCCTAATAGAGTTGAAAACAAAATTTCATATTATTGTAAATACTCTTCAGTCTTAGATCATTCTAAGCTTTAGTACTCCTGGAACTATTTTTACATTGTTCTACAGCAATCTTATTTGCATCCTGTAAGTCCTACAAGCCCTCATCACTTTTCTTTTAGACTACTACAATAACTGCCGAGTTTATTCTCCTTAAAGTACGAACTCGACCATATAACTCCTGTACCCCATAAATCCTGGTAGTTCCCTCTTGCTGCCAGGGTGAAAATGAACCCTTTTGTTTGGCTTTGAAAATCTTACACAGCCTGGCCCCAAATTATCTTTCCACTCTTATATACATGTTACTACCATTCCTACATTCCACAGTTCAATGAAATTAACTTTTTCTATTCTTTACATGTGGTACTCAATCTCCTGTTGCCTGTTTTTCACTGGTCATTTCCTATTCCTGTGTTGGCCAGCAGAGGTCACTAGAGAACAGTATGGACAAAGAGCACCCCCCAGCCTCTTGGTTCAGGGAAAAGGAAAGAAATTGACACCACCTTTCTCCACCCACTGTGATGGTTACTGGAAATGGTATTTTCTTGAGGTCCTTCCTTCTCCTCCTCTACTCTTTGGAGGGTAGAAGAAAGGTCAAAGGCCTCTGAAACATGGGGACCTGTCAGCTTGAAAATAATCAGATTAGCTCATGAAAATTTTAATTTAGGATGAAAGTTTCAGTTCCACTGCTTCCTTTCTGTACTGAACTAAACAAACTTAAAAACACAAATTGCAAATAGCATTCATAAAAACGGTTTGAGTCTCCAGGCAATCTGTTGATTCCCAATCAATGGGAGTATTGTCCAAGCTATTTTAATTTAATCAATCATCTGTAGATTCCCCCCTCTCATCATTCTGCCTACCACAAAAACACAAATTCAGAATATCATTAAAATTCTTATATTTATCTAGCATACTATTATTAAAAATGAAAATAACCATGAGGTAATAAATAGAAAACTCTTAGCAAACACTGCCACCCTCTGAACATGTCAAAACAAAAAAGAATCATGAAGAGTGGAGTAGCTCCATCATTGTTGTGGTTTCTTCAAGAAACCAGAATTCAGTCACTGTCTGCTGAATTCTTTTAAAAAATAAAACTGAAAGTCATGTAAACAAAAATATTTTAAACATGAAAAAGCTTAGAATTAGTCTCCAGGAAAGTCTCTGTCTCTGTCTTTCTCTGTCTCTCTGTTACTTTTTCTATCTCTCATCTTAATTTCTCTGGGATCTTCAGTTAGAGATATTTTAAAAACTGCAACTGTATCATAAAACTCAGCCCTTCAGTACCAACACTGTGATAAAGTCTCAAAAGACTGATTTTGGGAAGAAATACCGCTCTCAAGGAAATACAATTCCCATTGATTTAGGCCCCTTTGAAAGACCCCCTCTCCACCGTCTAGCTAGTACAAGCATTGCCAGAGGAACTGGTACACCTGAAATGCATTTCTACCTTACCTCTGCCTCATAAAATTGTTCATTTAAGACTCAGTTTAAGCACCACCTTCTCTACAAAACCTTTCCTGGTGCCCAGAACTAATAATGTTCTTCTTTCTCTCTATATTTATATGAGGATATGTTGTTTCTCAATAAAGAACATAAACTTCTTGAGAATATAAATTGTTTTTTTCATTTTTTGTCTTTGAATCACTAGCATCTAGTACACTACCCAGAAAATATTAGGCTCTCATTTTATATTTGTTAATATTGATCCTCTGGCATCTGTACTTGTTCCATCTTCTGGATATGTCTTTCTAAAATCTAAATTGGGTGGTGAATTCTCTATTCATCTGCATTGATTTCTTACACAATTCCTATTTTTAATCTATGTTGAAATTGTTTCACTCTGTCTTCATAAGTTATATGTATCATCTGTTAGAGATCTGTCCTCACTAAGATTCCTATTTTTGTAGTTAGTTCAGACACCTTCTGGTTTTAAAAATATCTTACAACTAAATCTATTTAAACTCTGTTAATAAGATGAGAATCCAAAAATGATTTAATTTATGTGAAAGTATATGACTAAAAAAGAGCAGTGCTGATTTTGGGGAGGGGATGCTAAATTTGTAATCATAATTTTGCTTATTTTTATAGAATTCGTTAGTCATTTAGAGAGAGGTATATTTCTTTGTACTACCCATCAGTGTAATTTGCAAATAAAAGAAATAATAAATGTGGAGAGATTGAAGAATTAAAATATTATTGTATTTAATAGATTTCCATGATAATCCAAAATTATCTCAAATTCTGAAAATGATTAAATGTTCAAAATGAATCAAAAGGAAAACAGGAGAGATACTGATTTGAGAGAATAAAGTTTCTAGTTAAGTGACTCAGGAAAAATAATAGCTCCCTAATAATAATAATATTATTTGTTCTTCCTTTTTGAAAAAAAAACACACGTGCCATTCTTTGCTGTCTTTGGAAAATCTATAATATGATTATGCATGCTGATGAGATTCTATTACTAAATTGAAAAAAGTTACATTACAAAGTATAAGAACTTATATTGCAAACTATTTGGGGGCTATTACTATAAAACCTACATAATTTTGTTGATATTAAGTATTTTCCCTCCTTTTAATGGATCTATCAATACTTTACATTCACAGTGGTTCTTAACCTATGAGTTTGTTTTTTAAAAATTTTGATGTATTTTTATATATTTATTTTCCTTTGTAATCCTATGGATGTTATGCATTTAAAAGTATCATTCTGGGGCATTTAGGTGGCACAGAGAATAGAGCACTGTCCCTGGAGTCAGGAGGACCTGATTTAAAATCCAGCCTCAGTCACTTAATCTGTGTGACCTTGGGCAAGTCCCTGAAACCCAATTGCCCCCATAGGTTTCACTAGACAGCCAAAGGGATTCATGACACAAAATTTTTTAAGAATTCATGCTCTAGAAACAATTTATTTATCAATAACATCTATTGAAGATCCACTGTATACATATCACTAAAGGAATCATAGAAAATTGGTTATTTTCAAGTAGAATTTACAATAATTGACTTGAGAATTCCTTTAACAAAGAACCATAGAAGCGAGCTTAAGTACTTCCATTCTAAAAACTCTTCATTAATCTTAAAGCTTTTTTCCTTTAAACAGATTGTTCCACTGTCTTTAATAACCATAAAATACTCCACTTCTTTTTATAGTAAGGGAAGCATCCATGGAAAACAGCTTGATCTCTATGACTCTTAGGTGGCTCTTATGTGCTGATGTTTGCCTTGGCAACCATCTTGTTTCAACAACCCCAAGATATCCCAATTTTGATACTCAGGATAAGTTAGACTTAACAGGCATACAATAAAATATGCAATAAAATATACTTTATCTTTCTCTTTGATATAGAAATAGATACTGAAACACATAAATGGTTGGAATCCTTTAGGTACTAGTTCTCAAACTCATCATTTAATTTAATAAAATTGTGAGCAATCTGATCTACCAACCAGAGAAGTTATTATTTCATGCAAAGACCAAAGATGATTTGATAAACAGTGTTGAGTGCCTGATGCTGAATTGTCCCTCCCCTTTAGCAGGGTAAATTTTATAAAATGTGCTATGTAAATAATAAAAATTGGAGGTATAAAATATGTTATCAGTTGCCATAGTATATAGAATATAAATGCAACAGGAGTAACCATAACTGACATTTACAAACTATTTTACATCTGTGGCAGGTCATGAGAACTAAGAGCTCACTTGGTAGGTATCTTTGGTGATGCAACAAAAATAGCTGCTCATACCTGGCTCATTTTCCAAATTTCTATGAAATACAGATATAGATAGACTGTCAATAGTTAATTTATCAGCAAAGCGATGGATTATAGAATTTGGCTAGGAGTAGCATTACCCACAACCAGTCACATGGCGGGTAGCTAATGTGTATGCACAGGTTTTCCCAATGGTTTCAGTATTCCTAAATGTTCACCACAAGTATTCACTTCCCTGAACTTGTAGGCACCATCACATGATGCTGGGAAAATTAAAAACTTACCCTAGTGAAAAAGAAATGTGAATTTCTGTGAAATATAAGAGTGATGAAAATTTGTTTACATTTTTCTAAGTTTTTATTTCTCCTCCCTTCATTTGTGAAAGTATGTTCTTAATAGATAAACTCATTCACAATACCCAGATGTTTAAAGCTTGCATAGCAATACAATTTATTCAAAGTAGGTAAATTAGCTAGAAAAAGCTGCCACATGACAAAACCATAAAAAAGTCGGAGCATAACATAAGTATGTTATGTTATAAGTAAGAAGCTGCTTTGCTTGATAATCTCCTCCAAACCTCTCACTATGTATGTGGGAAAATTAATGAAAGGGGTAAATGTCAAGTGAGGAGCTCCCAGACATGAGTACTGCGTGCCATCAGAGAAATAAAAGGGAAATGGAGTGTGAGACTGGAGAAAAATAGACCTCCTAACTTTATTTCACGAGTGTTTAAAATTTCTTGACAGCTACTGGCTGGTCTCTCTCAAAACACTAGTCTTACACAGCAACATTGGAGTATTTGGCAAATACAACGTGATTCTGCTCATCCTGTGTAAGGCATACAATGTCATAGTTCTGTCTTCACTCTATTTCCATCTTTACTTCAGTTTCCCAGGTTCTGTCACAACACACGCACACCCTCTCTATTTAAGAGAGCCAAGCCCAACCCAAGCTGCAGCAGCAATAAGGGAGGCAGAGGCATCAAGCAACAAACAGTTAATAATCGATAACCAGGCAACCTACCATCCTATAGTACTAAAAACAATAATGTAGAACCAAATCATATGCTTCTCTTGAAATAAAATAAATAAACAGTTACGAGAGAATGTCCCAGTTGCAAGACTACACTCAAAATTTTATTCTATGTCTTAATATCCCATGTGCCATGATCTTTGCCTTGAGTTCATTTTGGGGTAATCAGATCCATTGTCTCATTTGCTAGCTACTCAGAGCCTCCTCATAAGGTAATATTATGCAAATGAGGGGACTGGACTAAGAGAAGGAAAAATGATTTTATGCTATGTGACAGGGCCAAAGCTTGCTACTAAGTGACATGACTTTATTTAAAAAGCAAAACAAGAACTCATATTCTGATCTTTTGATAACAAATGTGGTACACTTTATACTGTGAAATTCTAAGAAGGAAAGGTGATCGGAGTATAGCCTGTCTTCTGAAAAGGGAAAAGCTCCATTCTACAACTGAAAAATTCTATTTTATAGAACTAAAGAAAGAGATAACTGCTTCCATAACAATCTGAGATCAATGAATCTATAATAACTGAGAACCTTCTTCCTGAAGGCACCAGAAAGTCTTAGACCAAGGTTCACCACGTCAGTTCATCAAGTTGGTCATGGAACTCTCTGGTAGACAAGTATGAGTTTCATTCCATCTGCTCCTCTCTAGAACTACCAATCTGGGGGAAGACTGCTGGATGAGAACCATAAGACAATGATATGACAAGTAGGGCACTGATAAAAGAGGCACCAGTTTCACTTGGAAGGGACAGAATTCTCTGTGCAGTAGAGCTTATTTAACTCATTCACCTGCTATAGGGATGGATTAGTTGAGGTAAGAAGTCAGAAAACCTTCCTGGGAAAGCCCAGAGTGAGAAAAATGCCAATAGCAAGAGCTTCTATATTCTCCAAAATCTATATTTTGGATGAAGGAGTTGAGGGATCCCAAGACCACATTTTTCCTACAGACTCCTAAGTAAGTTTATTTCATATAAGAGTGAACATTATTTTTAAACCGTGTTACACTGCATACAATCTTTTACTTATTCATAAGAGAACTAATCTTTATATGTATCAGAACTGAGTTCAAAGCACCTTTTGGAGCTTTCTGGGGACTTCTGGAGAACAATTGACACACAGTCAACAGTTAGCTATTTTGCGCACTGGGTTTTTTTTAAGTCTTTGACTAAAAAGGTTTGTTAGGGTCCTTACAAATTATTGTGCCTTATCAAATGTTTAGTATTAACTCTCATATTGAAAAGAAGTTAAAACAAACTGGGAAGCATCTGTAGAATTCAATTAGCACAAATAACTTCATATGTATAAATATAAAATTATAAGGATACAAAAACAAAGCCATTCATTGACCACATGGACAGTTAGAGCTAACTTAGGAGAGAAAAGTCATGGCATTGTAGATGGTCCTGAAGCCAGAAAGATCTGAGTCTTGTCTTTGATACATAATAAGTGCATGGAAGTGGGCAGGTCATTTAACCTTATAGTCTTGGAGTACTGCCTGGACCTCAAGGGCAGCTAGGTAGTGCAGTGGATAAAGCATCAATGCAGGCGTCAGGAGGAACTGAGTTCAAATATCACCTCAGATACTTGACACTAACTGTGTGACCTTGGGCAAGTCACTTAACTCCAATTGCCTCATCCTGGGTCATCCCCAGTCGTCCTTATGAATATCTGGTCACTGGATTCAGATGGCTCTGGAGGAGAAGTGAGGCTGGTGACCTGCACAGCCCTCACTCAAAACAAAGTCAAGTCAAGTCATGTCATTATTTCTCTGATGGCATGATCTTCTTTGACAATGAAAGATGAACACATCACATCATCACATCACTGCCTGGGCCTCTAAAAGTTACAGGTAAGCTGCTAATCTGCATTCTGCTGTACGCACTGTTTTCTTATGTGCTGTTTTTGTGAATCTGTATGGAAAGGTGTTCTAGATATAAAAACATAAGAATCCTTATATAAGGATGTTCAGGAAGCATATGATAGTTTTCTTCAAGTATTTGAAGGTAGACGGTAGAAGAGGGATTAGGGTTTTCTGTTTTTCTGCTCTGTTTGATCAAGAGGGTAGAAACAGGACCAGTTTGTGGAAGATACCAGCATTCAAATGTAGGCGTGATGGCAGGAAAACTCCCTAACAGTTACATCTGTCTAAAAGTGGGATAGGTTGCCATGATAGAAAGTGGATTCCCCATCCTTGAAGGCTTTCAAGCATAGATTAGAGGATTACTTGTTAACATTACAATGGGAATTCCTTTCACATATGAGATGAACAATATTATCATTGAGTTCTCTGTCAGTTCTCAAATTCTGTGACAAATTCTTTGATCTATGTTTCTATGGGAAGTTGACACCAATGTCAACTCCAATACTCTTGACTAGGTTTCCAGTTTCATAGTAAGTTCAAAGAAGAAACAGTTTCTCAAAGTTGGGGACTTGACGGTTGATTTCTGATTGATTAAATAATGATTCCCATAGATAATTAGTAGGCTTTACTCTTTGGAAATGGGTGGCATCAAGGGAGAGAGAAAGTCATCCATTCTCTGAAAGGACAGCTTTTACTCAGAACATCTCCCAATGTGGTGACCACATATCTATCAGAGAGAGATGAAGCAACCTAGGAGGGATCGAAATCTCTTCTATTGAATAGGGTCAGGATATTGGCTAGTAACACTATTTAGTGGTAAATACATATATGTATAATATACACATATACATAATACATGTATGCATCTTAAACTATGTCTGAGGTCTATCTTTGGCCAGGAGTGTCCTTAAAGCTGTTTTATTTTTACCAAGACATTTTTAAAGAACATTTTCAACAGAAAATTATCAGGGCAGGATCACTAGTCTTTGTACCTTTCATTTACATAACTAAAAACATATGACCTGCTATATAAAAATATTTGAGAAATTCTACCTGATCTTTCCCATATTTGTGTGAAGGAGATCCTCACTATAAGTGTAGATCATCCTCAGAAAGTTTTATGAAGGTGAGAAAGTAAGTAGGCTCTCTTAGTTTTTATTTAGTTTCCTAATGTGGAATATAAAAAGCAGGTTAACCCTTTAATCTCAAAAGCATTAATTAAGAACCCCCAAGAGTATACATGTGTGTTTACACACACACATATTTCTGCATATATATATATATATGAAGATACATATATATGTACACACACATATATATATATATCATTATATATATGTATACTGTAGGAATGACAGCTGTTTTACATAGGCTAGGCTGGTACTTAAAGGACATGAGAGGCTTCCTTGCCAACTGAGGCCCAGCTTGATATCAAAGATTTTTATCTGAATTCTTAATATACTGTAGGAAATACCTTGATGATGGAGGCAGAAGGGAAAAAATTTTTTAATCTGTGTCAATATTCTTTTTAACTTTAGAAACTTTATTCTTTTTATCGTTTAATATCAGCAATATTGTTTTTCTTTTATTTTCACATTGCATACTCCTTGGGGGCATCTAGGTGGTGCAGTGGATAGAGCACCAGTGCAGGAGCACCTGAGTTCAAATCTCACCTCAGACACTTGACACTCACTAGCTGTGTGACCTTGGGCAAGTCACTTAACCCCAGTTGCCTCATCCTGGGTCATCTCCAGCCATCTTGATGAATATCTGGTTACTGGATTCAGATGGCTCTGGAGGAGAAGTGAGGCTGGTGACCTGCACAGCTCTCCCTCAGTGAAAACAAAGTCAAGTGCAAGTCATGTCATTGTTTCTCTGATGGCATGGTCTTCTTCAGCAAGGAAGGATGAACACACACACACACACATACACAC
>CM053771.1:349734441-349752644 GCA_028658325.1 Potorous gilbertii | reverse complement strand
CACACACACACACAAGCATAAAGCAGCCTGTATAAAGGATAAATAAGAAATATTTAAGAGACGAAAGCACTAAAATTAAGAAGGATTGGGAAAGACTTCCTGTAAAAAATGGGCTTTTAGTTAGGATTTAAAGAAAGATGGAAATAGTAGGCAGAGCTGAGGCCAGTATTCTAGGCATGGGAGACAGTAAAAAAAAAATGCCCTGAACTGAGAGAAATGTATTTCTTTGTGGAAGTCAGGAGGCCCCTGTAACTGGATCGAAGAGTTCGTAGCTGGGAATAAGGTGTCAGAAGACCGAAAAAGTAGGAGGGGGCTACATTATACTACATTTGAATGCCAAACATAGCATATTTTATTTGATCTTGGAGGCAAGTAGTCACTGGAGTTCATTGAGTGGAGGGAGGGGTGCTCTGGTTGGACTTGCATTTTAGGAATGTCACTCCGAAGTATACATGGAGGACAGATTGGAGTGAGGAGAAACTGGAGGCAGGCAGATCCATCAGCAGGCTATTGCAATAGTCTTGGAATGGGGTAAATAAGGGCCTGCACTAGACTAGTTGAAGTGTTATTGAATTGAAATTGAAAGCCCCCATTTCATCCACCATTGATTATCAGAACAGTCTGAGACAAATGTTCATCTGTGGAAAACAAAATAGAATAAATATAATCTTGCTGATACATTCTGCATAAACTTTGCTGCTCAAGCCCAGTGACAGATTACAATGTACATTCTAGTATCTTATTCTGTTTATCAAGCAATTTGATAGGAATTAGGCAATTTTATGGAGATGTTTGTAATTACTAAGGATTGATCTGTGTACAGAAAAACTAAACTACATTTGACATGTGGAGAAAGTCTTTCAGTAAGGAAAAGTTTATGAAATTAACTCATCTAGGGGAAAAGGACTCCAAATACTGACTTTAAAAACAGTTTATAGTGACGACAGTAAAAATAGTGGTATTTAATTCTGTAAATACTTTGGTGTTACACAGTCTTTTCAAAAAATCAATCACTCAACAAACATTTATTAAACTCCTGTTATGTTTCAGTCACTGTGCTGCACACTGGAGATAGACAAAACAGGGAGCTTACATTCTAACAGAGGAGGCGATATGTACATACATACAAAACCGATGAAAGGTAAAAGAAAAAAAACTATCATGTAGCTGATGGGACAAGGAAAAAGCTCATATCTGAGTCTTAAAGGAGACTAAAAATTCCAAAGGGAAGAGATAAAGAGGGAGTGAATTCCAGGCAAGGGCACCAGCCAGTGCTATGGCACAAAGATGGAATCATACTGCTGCGTTGTGTTCGAGGAATCGCAAGAAGTCCAGTGTGGCTGGCCAGCAGAATGCATAGATAAGAGAAACGTCTAGTAAGGTTGGAAAAGGATAATGGGGCCAAAATTCTAAAGAACTTTAGATGTCTAATGAGAGTTAATATTTGATTTTGAAAGTAGTTATTGGAGTATATTAAATAAAGAACTGACATGATTAAGAGTTGTACTTCAGGAACATCATTTTGGTAGTTATGTAAAGCATTGATGGGAGTGAGGTGGGAGGTTTTAGAAGAAAAATAATGAATTTTGTTTGGGATATGCTTACTTTGATTTGCCTACAGGATATTCAGTCAAAATGTATACTATTGTTACTAGATGTTTGTGATGTGAAATTTCAAATTTGAGGGTGTGTACCTTTTGTTTTATATCCTCTTTATTTCTTAATATATCCTTCTTCATCAAACTAAACCTTGTAAAAAAGAATTTAAAAAAAAGAAAAAGGGAAAAAGCAATTCAGCAAAACAAATATCTCCATTAACCGTATCCTTTTCTATATGTGACATTCCATACTCAAAGTCCCTGACTTCAGCTAAGTACAGAGAGATATGTCTTCTAAACATTCTTTGGTGACAAGCTTCATCATTACTGCTGAATAGTTTCAATTATAGTTGAACTTTTTGGAACTAAGCAGCACTTAGTTTCAATTTGTAGTCACTAGTAGAGGACTTTAATAGTTGTGGTGTGGGTAGATATGGTAAGGTTGAGTGTGAAAGCAATTATTGACCACTGTCCCACTTTTTTAATAATTTCACACACATACACACACACAGTCTTAAATTACTCATGTGCCTTAACACTGGAAGTAATTAGGGAAAGTGAAGGAAAACTGTGCAAATCTGTCTTGTATCTAATGCTTCCAATTCTGTCTCATCCACTTATCCCTCACAATAACGAATCAGGTCTTATAGTGTCACTGAGTAGCAGAGGGACTGTGAACCCTGGCTACAGATGATTTGAAACAGCCTAAATATTTTATGATGTTTTACTTCTCAAGGCATGACTTTTTTCAGGACCTTTTTTGTAATTGAAGATTTAAGTATATTACAGTGTATAAGCACATTCCAATACCCTATATAAAACAAAATTGGTGACTTCCTCCCTAGGAAATTTTTACTGTGGAGCAACATGCTACTCTTTTTATTTTTTTTAACATTCACATAACTCCTAAGTCATAAAGCAATTCCCTCAAAACTGTTCACCAGTGTGCAAAATAACTAGGGCTTTATAATAACTCACAATGCTTATATATAATATTAAAATTAAATACTTTTTGAACTCTAACCTTCATATCTTATTTCAATAGTTTCTTCATATTTGAAATATCTACAATCCAAAATATATATTAATCATTTTTATTGTAGGTAAAGTCATATAGCCATCTTGAAGAATATAATCTTTTAAAGGCTCTTCTTAGAATATCAAAAGAAAAGGATATTTATATTTAACAGGTGTGACAACTCAGTGAAGACATTTCATTGAGAAAGAGCTTGACATTATCCAGAAAGAAATACTTAAATTAAAACAAACCATCTTTTGGAGAAAGGGAGATTTAAAAAAAGCTTTAGGAGTGCCACCATAGTTTATAGAAATAAGAAAACCTCATATATGAGACACTTAAAATATCCAAATGCTTTTAAATGCATGAAGCACTTTTTAAAATCTTCTTTTGTAGGTATTTTGGGGCAACAGAATTAAATTATTTTTTATTTTCCAAATAAATAGAACTTAAAGTAGTCTCATAACTTGTCTGATGCCAAGCTCCTTGATTATCTCCACCAATTTAACTAATCAAAATCAATTTCCTTCTATTTGTCCATGAATGACCATTTAGTTGCCTGGATGATGATGAAAAATTGCTTTTTCTTGACACTAAAAATGAGCTAACAGCTAGAAGAAACAAGAGGGAACATGGTTCACTTGCAGAAGGAAGATGTTAGGTTAGATAGCTTGAAGATTTCCCCAACTGCAAGGGTTTTAAGAAACTGCAATATGTTTTAATAGAAAAATTTGTAGAGTCTTCTTTGGAAATATTTAAATGTATTATGGAGTTTGGAAAAGCGACTGCAGTGTATGAGATATAAAATAATTGCTTTGGTGCCATGAACCAGACTGTCTGCCTATGTCCTCTTCATTTTTGAGTCTTCCCAGGATACCTTTTGCCAGCCCTGGATGCAGATCTCAGGCTCCTGGACGCTACATTTTTTTCTAAGGGTCATATCCAGTGCTCCAACAGATATTTTTCAATGAGATCCATCTTAAGTTGCTTTTTATTTATCTATTCATCTATTCATTTGTTTGTTTATTCATTCATTCATTTATTTATTTTACATCTTAAATTTCTAGATCATGTTTTCTGCTCTGCCTCTTCCAGGCTGTATCTTTTTGCCTGCTCCTCTTACTGAGAGTGACGCTTCCTGGGCTTCACAGAACTCAATATCATTACCTGCTACAAAAGGTTGAACATAGAAGCACTGAATAGTTTAAATGCTTCCCTCCCTCAATGGATTTCTTTGCACTCACTGATAATCTCATTCTTTAATAATATGCATATTGCCACTCCACGATATTCTCTCCATCTCAGATTCTGAAATCCTATCATTATATACTGTATTTCCCTATTCCCACTACTCACTCCTTTATTTCCATCCCCCTTAGCCCTACCCTCCCATTGTCCCACTCCAGATCTACCCATCCCCTCCACTAAATGCTCTCTGAAGTGCCTTCTCCATAGATAACAAACTCATTTTTTTTCTTTGTTGATTCCTTCCTTCTTATGTCACTTGCTGAGAGCCAGCTTTCTACTAATGATATGGAATCCCTGGTTACCCTTTGGGAATTTTGCATATACTAATAACATTTTAACCATACCCCTAACTCATTGGTCTTGGTCGGGGAGTTAGAACATGTATTGCCACTTCCAGGTTCACCTTCTATTACCATCTTTTAGATATGACTTTGATTTTACTCATTCAATTTCCATTTATCATCTAATGAAGATTTTGGTATCTGCTACCTATCAGTCCTCTTTGTTCCTCAATGAATTCAGTGCCTAGCTAGATCTTTTTCTCCTCCCTAACTCCTGCCTTTATACTTGAGGACTTCCACATGCGTATTAATACCTCTTCAAATACCCAAACTTCTCAGTCCTTCAATTTATTCATTTCCCATGAGGTACTCTTCTGCTCCATCTCAAAGAACAAAACCCTTGTTCTTACTATCATACACCAATATTCTACTTTCCATGTTCATGAAATCTGAAATTTCTGAGATCATCTCATTGTTCTATGATTATTGTTCCATCTTTGTTTTAACTATCTTACAAGTTCTAACCCTGTTTTTTTTGTCTCACTGTGATTTCCAGTTCTACTTCTCAGTTGTTTCCCAGACCATCACTCCAATATTCCCTACAATTTCCTGCCTTCTTTATCTTGAACTCTTAGTGAACCAGTTAAACTTTACACTATCCTCTAAACTCAAGCCCCTTACCTGTTCATCTCATTACTGATTATGACTTGTCAAACCCCTACCTTGTATTCTTCCCATCATCCCCTGCCTTAATTCCTATTTATGTACTACTGAAAAGAGCTGTAGAAAACTTATACTGTGCAGACTAGATTTACTATGATCTATGTTACATAATCTCAACAATAATCTCACTACATCAAGGCAGAGCTCATACCTTACTAATGATTAACTATCCTACTCACCTTGGCAGCTTTTTCACACTTTTTTATCCTTTCTCAAAAGTCCCATGGTACCCCTTCCCCTACTCTCTCAAGTGAGAACCTTGCATCATATTTTAGTGAGAAAAATGGAGTCATTCACCAAGAACTCCTCTTTTCCTTAATCTCATATCACCCAAATATTTATACCAACTGTCTCATCCTTCACCTCCACTCCATCTCACATGAAGAAATGACCTTTCTCCTTGACAAGACTAACCCTTCTACTGCCCCCTTGACCCCATTCCATCCTATCTTCTCTGACAGATTATAACCTTATCCTCCATGATATCTCACCAATCTTCAATCTCTTTCTGTTTACTGGCTGCTTCTTTATTGCCTACAAACACATTCATGTTTTCCCTATCCTTAAAAAATTATCTTTTGATCTGTTCATTCTCACCACATATTATTCCATACCTCTCTCCCTTTCATGGCTAAACTTCTTTAGAAAATCATCTACTATTGGTGTCTCTACTTTTTCTTTCCTTACTGTCTTCTATACATTCTATATTCTGTCTGCTGATCTCATAATTCACCTAAAACTATTCTTTCCAGGTGCCAATTGTAATCTCTCCCCCTGCCCCCTCTCTTGCTCTCTCTGCCTCTCTCCTATTTTTTCATCTCTTTTGGGAATTCTAATTGAATTTGTGCTCAACTTACACTTTTCTTTAAGATTTTGCTTGTCGATGTTTGAGAATCATTCTGTTCTTCTGGGGTTTGTGTCTTGTCTAGAAAATCTGTCAAAATTTTTATGACAGGGTTCTTTTTTTGTTTGTTCACTCTTCCACATCTTGCAGAAATCCTCACTTGACCTTCCATCTCCACTACTGGTTTTCATCTTTTCTGAATTTTGTACCTAAACTCCTCAAAAAGGCTGTCTACAATAGGTGGTCTACTTCTTTCCTATCACTCTCTTCTTAACCCCTTACAGCCTGGCTTTTGACTTTCTCATTCCACCAAACTGCTCTCTCCAGTCACTAATCATCTTCTGGTCACCAAATCCAATGGTTTTTTCTCAGTTCTCATTGTCTTTCCATCTCTCTGCACCATGGATCACCTTTTTCATTGATAATCTCTTCTTTCAAGATTTTCAGGACACTTCTGTCTCCTTGTATTCCTCTTACCTATTTCATTGCTCTTTCTCTGTCTCCTTTCCTGTATCTTCTACCAGACCATACCCTCTAACTATAAGTGTCCCTTAGGTTCTGTCCTGGGTCTTCTCTTCTCCTTGTATAGTATTTCATTTGGTGATCCTATCAGCTCTCCAGGATTTAATTACCATCTCTTTGCTGATGATCCTTCAATCTATCTATCCTGTCCCAACCTTTCTGCTGACCTCTAATCTCACAGCTCTGACTGCTTTTCAGATATCTCAAACTGAATGTCCAGTAGACATCTTAAACATAACATGCCCCAAATGGAACTTACTCTCTTTCTCTCTGAACCCTCCCCATCTCTGATATTCTCTATTATCATAGAGGGCAACACCATCTTGTGAGTCCCTCAGGCTTACAACCTAGGAATCATCCTAAATTCCTCACTATCTCTCTCTCCATTCCTCTCCCCTTCCAAGTTCATCTTTGCAACATCTTTTATGTCTCTTTCTCTCTTCTGACACTGTTACTACACACCTCACACCTGGATGATTTCAATAGCCTGCTGTTGAGTCTGCCTCTCTCAATTCTTTTTCCACTCCCCTCCATCCTTCATTCAGCCCACTTCTTAAAGTGCAGGTCTAAGCATCTTATTTCCTTACTTAATAAACTCTAGTGGCTTCCTATTGCCTCAAATAGCAAACAGAAAATGCTCTGTTTGGCATCCAAAGCCCTTCAAAACCTAGCCCTCTCCTACCTTTCTGGTCCTTGCACTGTGCTCACTCTTTAATCCAAGACCTCTTGGCTCTTCCATAACTGAGATACTCTGTCTCTCAGTTCTGGGCTATTTCTCTGCCTGTCTCCAGTGTCTGGAATGCTCTCCCTCCTCTACTCCAACTACTGACTTCTTTGACATTTTTAAAGTTCCAATTAAAACCTTACCCTCTACAGCCTTTCCTAAACCCATTTTATCCCAGTGCCTTTCCTCTGTTAATTATTTTCCATCTGTCCTGTATATAGCTTACTTTGTATTTATTTGTTTGCTTCGTATTTACTTTGTATTTTTGCTGTCTCCCTTGAGAGCAGGAACTGTCTTTTGCCTCTTTTTGCTTCCCTAGCACTTAGCCCAGTACCTGGCATTTGGTAGGTGATTGGTGCAGTGGATCAACTCATCTTCCTGGGTTTAAATCTAACTTCAGACACTTATTAGTTGTGTGACCCTGGGCAGTCACTTTACCCTATTTGCCTCAGTTTCCCCATCTATAAAATGAGCTGCAGAAGGAAATGGTAAACCCCTCCAGTATTTTTGCTAAGAAAACCCCCAAATGGGATCATGAAGAATTGGATAACTGAAATAACTGAATGACAATAATGATAAATATTGAATGATTGGGCAACACTTTTAAAAAAAAACCTGTTTCTTGAATGGGACAGTTCATCTCCCAACTTTGGGCCTTTTCACTTTACCCCCAGGCCTGGAATGCTCTTTTTCACTTCTGCTTCCTGGCTTCCTTTTAGTTAAGCTTAAATCCTGCCTTCAGAAAGTCTTTCCAAATTGCCTTTCATGCTAGTATCTTCCCTCTGAGATTATGTACAACTTATCTTTTGTGTATCTTCTTTTTACACAACTATTTGCATGTTGTCTCTCTCACGAAAATACAAGTTTCTTGAGGACAAGGATTGTTTTTGATTTTTTTTTTGGTATCCTTGGTGTCTAGTTAATTTGTATCTGACACATTGTAAGTAGTTATTAATTTCTTGACTTTACCTGCCAGGTAGCTATTATTTTTGTCATTTAAAAAAATTTTCTTTGTTGTCATATTCTTCCAAGGTGCTGTAGATCCACATCATTTCATAGCACTCTGCTATTCCAATTCTTTCAAGTAATTCCACCTGGACTACAAAATTGACAGAGATTCTCTAGAGACTCTAAAATAGGTATAGTTAATTTTTCTGTGTCATGCTCTCTTTAAGCACTATGGAATCTTAGAATAAAATGCATAGGATTGCCAAGGAAACCAATTCTAATGATATGTAATTATAGAAGTATTTAGAAAACAAATTTGTGATATGGTAATTCATATGCTTCTTTATTAATTCACTAAATCTCTGGACAATGCATCTAAAATATTGATAATTCCAAGTGAAATTTTATTTTTTTTAAGACATTAGTTTCGAGGTTATTGTTACTTAATTTGAATAAAATATTGAACTTTGAAGTGGTCTTTGACAAAGCAACACATCCCACTGGACATCTGATTGTTTTTCAATTATAATGTCACATGAAAATTCTGATTCTATTGTGACAAAGTCATAGGAGCTGCTATATCTGCTGTGTGGTTTGTTGCCTGGATTAACAATGGAAGGAAATGGTAATTTTCAGTTAGATATTAGTGAAAATGATAATGTATTTTTTTCATCCATGTTCATAGAGTCCCTCAAATTTATACACAGATGGGTTAAGAACCCTTGATTAGAAAAAGGAAGGTTTCCCCCCCACTTAGTGTCTTCAGTATCCTGTGTAGTGCTTTTTTTACTTAGTGAGCCTTTTAACAAATATTTATTGAACTTAAGGGCATAATAGAATTGCAAATTAGCAAGTATTTTTGGCATTTATAGTGTTAAAGGTTTCTTTAGAACCATAGGTCCTAGAAAAGGCATTCTAAAAAAAAAAAGGCAATACTTACACCCACTTTATTTTTTTTTCCTAGCAAACAGGAAATGGAGCCCTGAAAATTTTCTTAACTGGAAAGAGAGTGGAGAGGGAGGCCTATTCACAATATTCAAAATCAACTGTGATCTTGACCTAGACTTGGGGGTCTGTGTATGTGTGCGCTTTTCCTCTCTCTTTTTTTCTATTATTTTGGCAGACTTTTTGGAATGTCTGGGAGCTAAGGGCTTTGCTTCATGGAGCAGAATTCGTAAGCTAGAAAAAGAGAAAGTTATAGACTAAACCACAGAAATGTAAACATGTCTGCAGCTAAAATAACTCTACTTTCATTGAAAACATTCCTCACTCTCAATCAGACTTCTATGTACTAAGGTAAAAAAAGAGGCATGTTAATAGTAACCAATTAATAGATTATACTGCTCTGCCTTAAAAGTTGAAGCAGTTTGAGTTTTATTTCTCTGTATTAAAGGAGTGCCTAATTTTCCTCTTCCCTTCTTTTTCTCCTTGTAGCTTTCTTTTCTGGCAGTTATTCATGGCTGTTTGGGTTCAGATACCAACACTGCTAGTTTTTCATTTGGTCAGGACAGGAAGGTAGACAATGTGAAATACTTGGAACTTATATTACTGATATGAATATCACCCAGAATGATTTGGATACCACTCAGAAAATGAATGAAGAAATATATAGGTAAGCAAACTTTTAAAATTAAAATTTATTTTAAAATGCGGATAGTTTTTTGAAAATTTATCATAATATGAGTAGTTTGACTTCTTACGTTTTCATTTTTTAAAAAAATTCTGTGCACATATGCATAATTTCTTTTCAGAAAAGCTGATACCATTGAGCTACTTACATATATGTGTGTGTACCTATATGTTTTCTTCCTTTCCTTCTCCAAGGAAAACATTTACACGTATTTCTTCCCCTATCACCAGTCCTTTTATGGACACTGTCATTTATAACAAGAGAAATAGAAAACAAAAAATAGAAACAATAGAAATCCAGGCTTAATTAGACAAATCATATAACACTAGTATTAGTCAACACGTTCTTTCAGCTTCTCCACCCACACTTTTACACCCCCTTCCCTTTCCTCTCAAACCTTCAAATTTTGATTTCAATTTCAGGCTATGTCTCTTGCCTTTCTTATCCCTTTCAGAGAGAAAAGGATTTGCCACTCTTATTTGGCAGATTTTTGAGTTCATTTTTCTTCTTCTGAGCTATTAATAGAGCATATAGCAAGTTGTCCCATGTATGAGTCCACACACACACACACACACACACACACACACACACACACACACATCCCGTCCCTGGAAGTTACACTTTGGTAATGAGAGTTGAGAGTCTGGGTAGTTGCCTTCATCCATGATTGGAGAAAGAAAGAGAGTCTTTGAGCCCGGGGCCAACACTTCCCCCCCCAAGCCCTCCAAACCCACCGGCCCGCGCCTTGGCTGCAGCCACAATGCTTCTCTGGGCGGCTGCAGCAGCATCTCCGCTTTCCACTCTGTCCAGGTCCCTACTCTTCCGGTGGTAAGTCCTGCTTGTCTTTCTTCTCACCCTCTTCAACTTTTTCTTCCTCTCGCAACGTGCTGGAAAGTCAATTAAGCCATGTCAATCCCTTTTCCGTCTCCATGACCTCCTCCTTACCGCTCTCTTTCCTACCCCATCACCCTAAGTAGTAAGAGCAAGAAAAAAGTTTTGACAGATGGCTGGAGTGAGAATGAAGTAGTTTGAGGAAGAAAACAAGATTGAGGCAGAGGATCTCTTGGTGAGAATGAGGACGGCAGGTTCAGACTAGGGGGCAGGAGTAGGGGTGGAGTAAGGACGAGAGATGACCACTCTCTCTTCCTCCTTCCCTCCCTTCCTCTCTAGTCCAGCTGGGGCTGCAACCTGAGGATGCCTCAGGGAAACGGGGTAAAACTAGAGCTGTCTGGTTAACTCAGTGAGGACCGGCATGTTGGCATAATAACGGCGAAACAGCACTTTCCACTTTCTGAAGGCTGAATTAACTTCACTTAAGACAGCGCAGTCTCAGTAGTTGTCCACTCTGGGCACAAAGGATCTGGGTTCGACTTCTGTTTCTGCTGTTGTGTGACTTCTCCCTGGGCCAAAGTTCTTCACCCTTAAAATGACAGTGGTTGAACTAGAGTCAATTAAGTTCAGTCTTTCTCTGCCCTCAGCTTCATCCAGTAGTTTGCTCTTATGTGTGTGTGTGTGTGTGTGTGTGTGTGTGTGTGTGTGTGTGTGTGCGTGTGTGTGTTCCATCACTTCGGACCTCCTATAGATGTCAGAAATAGAAAAGCGAGTTTTCTTCCTTTGGGCAAGCTAACACACAGTTCAGGGAAGAAATAAGAAAAGTTTCCGTTTTTCACTACCTTCTTCCATCACAAAGAATGGAGAGTGACTTGAGAAGCTTGCTAGGATGAGATGGAAAAAGGGTAGCTTCCCAAAATACAGCACAAAATATGGAACAGATTTGGTCAGTGCAGTAAGGGAAATATAAATTCCCTGCTTATTTGGAAAAGGTAAGAAATCTCACAGCAGGGCAGTATAATAGATGGTTTGTCAGTTCTTTTTTGGTTCTTTTTTGACCTGACAGGAAGGATGATTCCACCCTTACTATTCTTCCTTGGTTGAAAGACAGTTTCCTTTAAACTATATAACTGTCCTCTACTATCTTCGATATACTTCTTTTACATAGAGTCTATATTCTTATACATAAGACCAAGTTGTTGTTCAGTCTTTTCAGTAGTCTGACTCATGACCCCATTTGGAGTTTTCTTGGCGAAGATACTGGATTAGTTTGCCATTTCCTTCTCCAATATCATTTTTACAAATGAAGAAACGGAGGCAAACAGTATTAAGTGACTTGCCCAGGGTCACACAGCTTAGTAGCTATGTCTGAGGCCAGATTTGCGCTTAGGAAGAGGAGTCTTCCAGATTCCAGGCCCCAAGTTCTATTCACTGCACCACCTAGCTCCTTCATAGATCTTGGTCTATTACCTTGTTCTAAAATTTTTAATAGTTTCATGACAGATAGTCTTCGTGTTCTCTGTCTTCCCCTTCCTCCTCCTCTCTTTCTTCCTTCATCCAGTTGTATAATGGAAAGAAAAAAAATTCAGCAGGGGTTGGAGTCAGATACCCTCTATTAAAATTCTGAATGTTACACCATATGTGACCAACCATGACTTAATCACATAATCTCTCTGTTACCTCTCTGCTAATCTGTAGAATGAAGTATTTGGACTTGATGTCCTCTTAGACCTCTTCTAATTGTCTATGATCATGCACACTCTTCATAGCATAATAGATTTGTAATTGAAAAGAACCTTGAAAATCATCTGTACTACCCTATCCCTATAATACTGAGGAAGAAACTTGAAACCCAAGAGACATGCCCAAACTCCAGATTTGAACTGGAATATTCTGACTTCAATTCTCGCACATTTTCTTCTTGATCTCAGAGGTACTCCTCTCTCCTAGTAATTAGTAATTAACTACCACCTAATTCATTAGGGTCAAGTTTATGTTATTTCTCATCCATTGTTTTGTATAGCATCTGTCTTTACATTTGAATGACAATATCTACCTATTGTTTCCAAATACATAATGACCCCATAAAAATATTATAGATTAAGATTTAACTTAAAACAATAAAGTTTAGAATGTAATTAATGTAATGTAAAGATTAGGATGTAATTAGAATGTATCTAAACCAATGAATGGTGTAGGTTTTTTTGGTTATGGTTGGATTAAGATTGAAGTATGGACTTAGTAAAAGTTTGTTACTATGTGAAGAAGTTAAAATTAATATTCAAATATAAAATTTCTTATGTTGTATAGAAGCATATGCCAGTTATATGTTAAATTCTTCTACATTTCAGAAAATTTTAATCTGTTAATCTGAAATATTTTTTAAGTGAACCCAAAGGAACATCCATTACCATAAATGTTATCAGTGGAACAGTATTTTCATATCTTACATTCTATATGAATAATTTATAGTCCATTGGAATATTGTATTAGTTCTAATAGATTATGTGTAAAGAATTTTCACATTCCTTAGACTCCACTTTCAAAGTATTATGGAAATAACTGGCAATAGACTTTTGATGCTGTCAGTAGTAGCTAGGTGGCCCAGGGAGTAGGAGTGCTGGATTCAGAGTTAGGAAGATAAATTTAAATCCTACTCCAGACATTTAAGAGTTGTGTGATCCAGGGCAAATTAGTGAACCTATCTCAGCCTCAATTTCATCTGTGAAAAGGGAAAAATAAAAGCAGCAACCTTACAATTGTGAGGTTAAAATGATGTAACACAAACACAGTATTTTCGATCTTGAAGGGCTATATAAACACTAGCTATGATTATTAGCAGTTATAGCAATGAAAATTTAGTTTAAAAAAGCATGCTAAGCCAAAGAGAAAAATAAGACTCAAAGCGAGTGGGAATTTATTTTAAAAATTACTTATTTAGTATTTTATTTTTCCCTAATTACATGTAAAACAAATTTTTAAAATTAAAAAAAAATTTCAAGTTCAACATTCTCTCCCTCCTTCTCCTCCCCTCTTATTGAGAAGGTAAGCAATTTGGTATAGGTTATATTTGTACAAGCATACAAAATATATTTCTATATTAGTCATATTGTGAAAGAAAAAACAGATCAAATTTAAAAAAAAATAAGAGAAATAATCTTTAAAACATACTTTGATCTGCATTCAGACTCCACTAATTCTTTCTCTAGGAATGGACAGCATTTTTCATAAATCCTTCAGAATTGTCTTGGATCATTGTATTACTGAAAATAGCTAAGTCATTCACAGTTGATCATCATACAATATGGGAATTTATTTAAAAATTGTTGAAATAACGGTCTAGGACTAATAGGAAAAAGTAGGCACATTGATAACATGTAAGGCTATGTTCATAAAGAAAAAATTTAGAATACTGTGTTATGTACATAAATTTGTAATTTAATCAGTTTGCTTCTGGTAACTAAAATGAGGAACTAGTTCTAAATATAAACTGCTAAACAGTTTATGAATACTTGTGAATTAATATAATTCAAACACTTTAAAAATGTCTATTTTTTCCTCCTCTGCAACAGTTCATTTCACTCACTTTAATAAAAGGTTGAAAGAAGTATTCTGTTGATTTTTTTAGTGAGCCATCATTATGACTTTTAAACTAAGAGTATTTTTTGGCCAATGAATGTTTCCTATAATCGTATGTTTTTAATGTATGTTGTCCTTTTTCCAAACATGATTTTGGATATAAATATTTCTCCTACTTTTCAAAGTTTTTTTAAAGTATTAAAATACTTAAATTAAAAATATGCTTGTATCAAATTTTACCTGGGTATTTTTAGAAATCCAAACAGAATGCAAGAAATTATACAAATCATAAGTTAAAAGATAAAAATGGCACACAGCAGGAATTCCAAGGGTGGTTTTCATCCTATTTCTGTGATCACTTGATATATATATATACCACATCAGATTTCTTATATTATAGGTTAGGAATTTTTAAAAAATCTCAGAAAATTATCTTTTGTTTAATAATAACATAAAAGCATGTAACAACACAACAACTCTTGTTACAGCAAGGATGCCTCTTTCCTAATCTTTCTCCAGTACCTACTCAGGATACAATATGTATCATATTGATATTAATCAAAGTTGTCTGTTGGTTTTCACATAAGGGAATTTACATGCTTATGAATATATAGATTCATATCCCTCATGGTAAACAATATGTGGTAAAGTAAGCTTAAAAAAAGAAAAATATTTATTAGTGAAACCAAGAGTGATTGAGATTATGAACCCCTTTTCCAACCCCAGATTGACTTAGCGCTTTTCTTTTATCAATCAATCAATCAAAAAGCATTTGAATTAAGTCTTTATTTTGAGTCCTTGGAATCATCACACTTCATTTCTGAGGCAGTTGCCTGCCTTCTAGCTATCAGGTGAACTTATTAGGTGAACACTGTTTTATTTGCTTTATTTCTGGTTGTGTCTGAAGACATACTCTCTTTTTAGGTGCTATTTTTCAAAACGTGATTTTACTTTATGGTTCATTTTTGAACAATCTGAAACTATTTAAAATGTTACTCTACACTATATAGAAAAGTTAGTTGTCACTACAAAAATATCTGAGTCATTGAAAATTATACTGACCTCTGTTTTTGAAATTTAATTTATTTTATTTTTATCTGATTACAAATGAAAGCAGTAAAAATTTTTCAAAAAAATTTTGAGTTCCAAATTCTATCCTTCCTTCCCTTCCCCTTTGCCCTCCCCCTTCCATGAGAATGTAAGTGATCAGATATAGGATGTATATATATATATAGAATCATACAAAACATTTCCATACTAGTCTTTTTGTACAAGAAGATTAGAATAAAAGAAAAAGAATGAAAGAAAGAAAATTAAAAATACCATGTGTCAGTCTTCAAACAATAGAAATTGTTTCTCTGGAGGCAGATAGTACATTTCATCATTCGTCTTTTGGGATTGTCTTGGATCACTGTATTGCTGAGAACAGGTACTAACTGCTCTCTTTTTAAAAAGTCATGAAAAGTACTTTGTGACTTCAGAATCTAATAAAAACTGACATTTGTACTTTAGTGGTGGCACTTCATAAGGCAGATTAATTATTCTGCAACAAAAACGATTTTATGGAGATCCACTGAACAATTTAGCATCATGAACCATTTATAAATTATCTAATCCAGTGTAACAAATGAAGAGATTGGAGCCTAGAGAAGTGTTAAGACAACTACACAATGAATTAAAGGCAACTGGATGTAGAATCCAGTTCTAGTCGAATGTTCTTCCTCTGAACCAAGGTATCCATAAATAAGGTCTTTAGTACTTTGATGTCTAACTTCATAACTTTAGACATTTTTGACACAAGGTTTATTAACTATGCATTTAAAAGTTTTTCAGATGTATAACATTATTATTATAGAGAACTCCTACTAGGAAAACACCTTCCACTGTTGTCCCAGTCATGGAGAGGCTAAGTGCCTTGCCCATAGTCAGAGTATGTGTCAGATGGAGGATTTGACCCAGCTCTTCCTGAATCCCAAATCAGCTTTCTTTTAATTATGTAAATTTTTTTCACCAATTGGTTCAAAGAGCTTTGATCTTAAGTAAAGGCAATTAATTTATTACAAACAACTTCCATAAATATTCTCACAACTTTCAGCAGCCAAAAAAAAAAAAATACAAAAAATGACTCCTAAACCTTAGTTTTGATTTAGCACCGCTAATGGTGTGATTAAAAGATTCTTTTGGGGAAGTGGGGTGAAAGTACAAGGTAAATATTTTCCTAACTTGACATTTCATTTATCTTTCTGCAATTTTGTCAAGAGATAAGGCACAATATTTCATTATTAATCTGGGGACAGGCATAGCCAGACCATCTAAAATTAATTTCTTAAATTTAAATATAAGCAAAATGTAGACAATCCCCTCAAATTAAAAGATGCTTCCAAAAACAAAGTTCTAGACTGAGTTTGTCTATTTAGAATCACTTTTAAGTTCCAGTTTGGGAAGTATGACATAATCTTGAATGCCAGTTTGCGTATATGAAGCAGTAATTGATCAATTAAAGTAAGGGCCTAGACTTGGTATGTCTTCTGAAGTAGTCAAGGAAATTATAATTGTATGACTTTTTACTATAATGGTATTATTGATTATAGCTAGCACCTACATGGCACTTTAAGGTTTACAAAGAACTTTATATTTGATCCTCACAAAACTCTATGAAATAAGGCCACATTTTACAGATGAGGAAACTGAGACATAGTGGTTAAGTGACTTAGCCAGGATCACAAAACTAGTAAATGTTTGACTCCAAGTCCAGCACTCCATTCACCTCACCATCTTAATTACTTGTATTTACTACTTCACAATAATGATGAGTGCATATGAGAATTACAAAATATGTGCCTAAATCATTTTAAGGAGTCTACTTAAAATTAATTTATGGCTTTTTACAGTGAGCATAGTGGATAAAGAACTAGCTTCATAGCTAAAAAGATCTGGGTTCAAATCTCCTTTGTGACACATATAGGTTTTGTGAATTTGGGCAAGCCACTTAACCTTTTACTGCTCAAGGCAACTCCTTAAGAGTTTAATCTGAAGAGAAGGTCCTAGCCTGCAATTCTTCACCTGAATTTCTCTATAATCAACAAAAACACAGGAAGGTTTACATTGATTCTAAGGAATGAAAACTAATATTTGATCCTGAAAAAACCAGAATGGATCCAAGAAGGGTCTTTCAAAAACAATTCTGTGTCTAATGTATAACCTATATTTCTGGAAGTTTTTAGAAGATATTTTTCTTGTTATTGTATAGACCTACAGTAATTCCAGCCAGAAAAAAATCACCATCCTTATGATTCAGGAAACAAAGGAGCAAATTCTAGGATGATTGCTTTAGGATAGCAAGGTTATATTTTTATTTTGCATGGATTGTGCCAAGGTTCCCAAAGTCTACATTTTTAAATGCATGTAATGGCATCATAGTTTTGAACTAAATTACAGAGGAGGAAAGCTTTCTTAAGATATTGTGTCAGTATTTCCTTTTATTACTTTACATAACTGGTAGAAAAAAATTTATTTTATTATTGATACTTTGGTGGAAGTTACTGAACTAAGTAATACCACAAAACCAAGAGAAGTTAAAGGAATTTGGAATGTATATTTGTGGGAATATTTGGATTTAGGAAGTTAAACATAAAGTTATAATGCTTTTTATACCTAGCAGCAATAAAATGAACATAGTTTGAAACAATCTTTAAAAACAATTGGCTATCATAATTTACATTTCATATACATTTATAGTAAACAAAAAAGAACCTATTTTATAGTTGAACAAAGTGATCTTTTTGTTTTGTTCAAGTAAGGACAACAAGCATTGTTCAAGATTTCAAAATAGTGAGAATTACGATAAGATGCAAGGGTTTTCTGGTGAATGTTTAACAACTGGTTCTCCAAAAAAGTATGCACAACACAATTTAAAGTTTAATTTGCATTATTAATTTAATTTTTATTGATCATCATTTCATTAATAATGGCATTATTAGTTATTTTCTCCATCACTTTCTTAAGTCTATAAATCAATAAAACAATTGCCTTGATTCATAGTGTTTGTTGATTTCTGAGGTGCAAATTCTCACACAGAACATTTAATGATTGGTTCTCAGAAACTGACAAGCTAGCTCCAGTCCACCCTGATAAAATGTATCCATCTCTTAACAATAGAATAAACTATGCTAAAACCTAGCAAATGGAAAAGCACTCTTTCTCTTGGTAGAAAAAAAATGATCTTAAGTCCAGGCAGTCAACTGATTACTAACATTA
>CM053771.1:349717681-349733941 GCA_028658325.1 Potorous gilbertii | reverse complement strand
ATGGACCTTTGGGACCAGTTTTTCAGGGCTCTCTGGAATGGAAATCTCCTTCACTGTGTTGCTGTGTGGCTTCCACTGTTCCAGAATTTGTTGGGAGTTCTTTTTAGAGGAAATCCATGGGCTGTGGGTTCGGAGCTAGAATTTGTGAGTCTTTCTACTCCACCATCTTGGCTCCACCCCCCGGAAGTTCTTTTTAGGGGAATTCCATGGGCTGTGAGTTCAGAACTAGCTTATGTGAATCTTTCTACTCCGCTATCTTGGCTCCTTCCCGCAATGGTGTCATGTGGAAAAAATAATCATCGAATTTTGACTTGGTTTTTGTATATGTGAAATAGACTAATTCATATGATAAAGTTAGAAAGAGAGGTTGGGGTCAGATTGTGAAGGATTTTAAATGTCAAAGGATTTTGTGTTTGATTCTTGAATTAATGCGAAACTATTGGAGTTTATTGAATAGGGGAATGTCATGGTCCAAACCAAATGAGTATAATCATTTTAGTAGCAGTGTGGAGAATGGAAATGAAGGCGAGAGCCTTGAAGAAGGAAGACCAATTAAGTAGCTATTGCAATAGGTCATGCAACATGAATGAGGTCCTGAACTTGGGTAGTGACTCTTTGAGTGGAAGATATGAGAGATATTGTGGTGTTAAATCTGGGGGTGTAGGTTATAACCTTTTTATTATAATAATTATATATATACATAATTTATTATATATATAATTATATTATAATTATGTATAATTATATATAATTATATAATTATAAATTTTTTTTTGGATTAGTATGGAAGAACTACTTATGTATTTATGTAATCTTGAGCTGGAAAAAGGATTCTATATGCTTAGGATACATTGTAAATTTCTTGTCATTATAGATTGAGTATGTAGATTCTACAGGTCTCCAAGAATATTTTGGAGATCTCATTTCCTGTATGAAAATAGAGAAACATATGATGAATTTAAGTGTAAAAATGTCATAGGAAAATATATAAATAATAAACTAAAGTTATATCAACTTGTAGAGGTTGATTTCAAAGTTTCCCCTCTTGGTGGTTTTGAATACATGTTGTTTGTTTTTCATTTCAAAAAGGAGCAATGACATCAGTGTCTTGATTTGTGTATGAGTTGGATTTATGTAAGTCAGAGTTTGCACAAAGTTGTCAACCTTTCTCTTCTGAGGTCATCAAAGTCCAGTGACAGGACAAAAGTCTAGATAACTTTATAATGGCCTGCTCCACGGCTTCTGCTTCTGCTGCCTTTGTGGCCATTGGAACAAATTGTTTTCATCTGCCCATTCCACCAATGGAAGTCTTTGCGTGTTTGGGGTAGACACCTCCCCAACTCACTTTGAGGTCTATCTGTTACTGTCAACTTGGTTTAACTCATCTTCTGAGATAGCTTACCAGATGTAGTTGCTGAATGTGCTACAGTTTCTTGGAGCCACAGGTGAGAATTTAATTCCAGGTAGATGCCAAAGGTAGAGGAGCTTCCCTAAAAAGTTCTTGGCAAACCCTTATACCAGAGGTGCTAATTTTCCTTGAGTACCCTATATCCTCCAATGAATACATAACTGATTATTGAATGTCAAAATACAGGCAAATTCGAAACTTTCACCACACTTGAAGAAAGAAAGAGTTGGAAAATTTCCAGTAGAAGTCAGGGAATTTATTTTTAACAGTTGATTACATCCAGTGTTACTACTTATTCTTAAGTGCAGAGGCTCCTCCTTCCATGAGTAGACTCCATGAATCTAGTCTAAAAGAAAAACCCACTTCAGTTTTAGGTATCTCTAATTACTAGGAAAATTTTTGTCTTTATATCAGTCTAAATAAACTTTGCACTCCCATTGTACTTACTTCCATTCTGAGGAAAAGCAGGGACAGAAAAGTTTGATCCTTTCCGTGTGTGTGTGCTCATTTTTTTCAATTGAAAAGAATTTGTCTTCTCTTCCTTTTTCTTCCCCTCTGAGAAAAGAGGGAGAGAGGGAGAGAGAGAGAGGGAGAAAGAGAGAGGGAGAGAGAGAGAGAGGAAGAGAGAGAGAACTCTTAAAACAAATATGTATAACCAAGCACAACAAATTCCCACACATTGGCTTTGTCCAAAAGTCTATGTCTCATTATGTGTCTTGAATCCATCACCTCTCTATAGAAAGATTAGTAACAACATCCTTCAGCATTGGTTTTCTGGAATCATGGTTAGTTACTGTATTGGTCAGAATTCTTAAGTCTTTCAGAATTGTTTATTTTTACAATATAGTGGTTATTATATACATTCTTCTCCTGGTTTTACACCATGAAAAGAACTTCTATGAACATTTTTTGTACATCCAAGTCCTTTTCTTCATTCTTTAATCTCTGCAGTATAGACCTTAGCAGTGATACCGTGGGATCAAAGGATATACACAATTAATTCCAACTTGCTACCCAGAATGTCTATTGTCGGTTCGCTTTCAAGATTATAACTCTTCACTGATGGTAATCATTCCATCAACAAGCATTGATTAAATGCCTACTATTTGCAAATACTGTAAAAAGCAGTGAAGAAATAAAGAAAGGCAAACAAACAAATGAACACCAGTCTCTGCTCTCAAAGAGCTCTCAGTCTAAAGGGGAAGATAGCAGGCAAGCAACTATGTACAAGGAAGATATATAGGCTAAATTGGAGATCGTTTCATAGTGGAGGTACTAAAGAGGACTGTGGAAAGGTCTCTTGAGAAGATGAAACTTCAGTTGAGATTTGAAGGAAGCCAGGGAAACCAGGAGGTATAGAAATGAGAGTTGTAGGTGTGGGGGACAGTCAGTGAAAATTCCTATATTTAAGAGATGGAGTATCTTTGTTTGAAGAGCTACAGGGAAACCAAGGAAACTAGATTTTAGAGACTGTGGAGGGGTGTAAAGGTATAAGAAAAGTGGGTCAGGTTATAAAGAACTTTATAAGTAAAATAGAGAATTTTGTATTTATATTAATTATCTAGAGGTATTAGGAAGCCACTGGTGTTTATTGAATGGGAAAAGAAGGGTGACATAGTCAGACTTTAATTTTAGGAAGATCGATTTGATAGCTGAGTGACTGATGGATGAGAGTGGAGAGAGACTTGATGCAAGGAGAAGGTTAGTGCAACATGTATGAAACTCAGGCGGATCGGACAGGGATACATATAACCAAGGTGCAACAAAGGTAGAAATAATAGAATTTGACAACTATTTGGACCTGAGAGATGAGAGAGCATGAGGAGTCAAGGATGACACTTAAACTGAGAACCTGGGTGAATTGGAGGATAATGGTACTCTTGTCAGTAATAGGGAAGTTAGAAAGAGGAGAGCTTTGAAGATAAAAGAAAATGAGTTCTACTTTGTGTATGTCAAATTTAAGTTGCCTACAGGACAGTCAGTTTGAGATGTACAATAGAAAGTTGAAGATTAGTACAGGAGAGAAATTACAGCTGTGGAAATGGCTCTGAGAACCATCTATATGAAGATAATATCGAATCCATGTAGTTTACGATGTCACTCAGCAAAATAATATAGATGGAGAAGAGAAAGAGACTTGGGGACATGGGCTGTTAATGGACATGACATCTAAGGAGACTGAGAAGAGGTGTTGTAGGCACTGTACTAGAAGACAGCTAACTGATGACAACTAATTGCGCTCTGCTACTCCTACCCTCTTAGTAGTATCAGAGAAGTCTTCTTTTCTCTAAGTTAAACTTATATCTAGTTCCTTCAACTAATCCTCATATGATTTGAGATTCTTCACTACCCTGAATACCCTCTTCCGAATGTTCTCCAACTTATTAATGTTGTTCTTAAAAATACGACACTCAAAGCTGAATGTAGCATTCTACTTGTAATTTGATCAGGACAGAATATATAGGACTAGTACTTTCTTATTCTTAGATTTCATGTTTTCTGTCATATGGCCAAGAATGAATTAGCTTTTTTGGCTATTACATAGTACTTGAATCATACTGAGCTTGCCATCCACTCAGATCTTTTTCAGACAACCTGCTATCTAGTTATATCTCCCGTTCTCATGATTATTTCAACTCATGTAAGACTTTGATATTTATCCCTGTTCATTTTCATCTTGTTTAACTAGATTAATTGTTCTAGTCTATTTTGAATCCAATCTCCATCATTCATTCCAGGTATCTCTCTCAACGCTGGATCATATTTTAAGAATGCCATCTGTGATGTGTCATTAAAAAAATGTTACAGGGCAGAGTCGAACAGAGATCCTTGATACACTTCATTAGAGACCTCTTTACAAGTTTGCATAAAGTCATTAATTACTATTGTTTTTTGGGGACTGGTCATTCAAGCAGTTCTGAATACACCCAATTGTACCATCATTTTGCTGACATCTTTCCAGTATTTCCACAAGAATAAAAAATGAGACTTTGTCAATACCTAAATAATTACTACAACATTCCTCTTATCAGATTATTCATTTTGTCAAACAAGGGGAATTAATCAACAAACATTTATTAAGCAGGCACTAAGGATACAAATACAAAAATGAAATAGGTCTATAATATTAGGCTTTTGTATTGGATTGTGACCTGTTCCCAGACTCTTCCCCAATTCTTTCTATTTCTGTGGTCTATATCATATTCTGAATAAAATATTGCTTTTATTTCCATCTTTTATAATTTTCATCCAAATATTTCTCCACCATTCTTCTTCTTCTACTAGGGGGGTAAAAATGCTCACAAAGAAGTAAATACATGATATATAGACCTACATCTATGCACACTAACACATGCACAAACATACACATATTGTTATTTTTCCCTTCTCTTCTATACCTTCACCTATCCTGTTTGTTTTGAACAAGTAACATCTTTTCAAAGCCATGTTTTAATGGATAGGTCTCATCCCATGTTATCTTTGAGGTTATCTATGTTATCTATGAAGTTAAATTCACCATCTTGCTTCAGGATCTCTATTTTATTTTTCTTATTCTCCCTCCACCCCCTTTTACATTCATATATAGAAATCCAAGGCAATCAGTATTATTAGGTAGATATGGGTAGTGGTCATGTAGCTTGAGAAGCCTTGTGAGCCTCTTTGTGACCCTGGGAAATACGTTATAGGGAGCCAGCAGACAGTACTTTCTAATTTTCAGATTAAAAAGTAGTTGTTATAGTATCACTCTTTTTCTTTAGATTCTTATTGGTTGATTTCTCTGCAAGTACCTATAGATCTAAAGCATTACTTAGAGCAAAAACATCTACTCTTTTTAAAAAATGTGTTTATATTTACACTATTTGCATGTATTTGTAATCTGTACCTCTCCATTGAACCAAAAGAAAAAAAAGCAAAACAAAAAATTAATCATAACATGTTTAGTCCAGCAAAGCAAACTATCACATTGGCCTTACTTGAAAATATATGCCCCTTTCTATATTTTAAGTTCATCAGTTCTGTGGCAGAAAATGAGTAGTATGTTCCACATTTAGTTTTTCTCACCTTGAAGTTTATGAATGCATTGATCAAAATTCTGGAGTCTCTTAAAGTTGTTTTATGTACAATGCTGTTGTTATTGTATAAATTGCTCCCCTAGCACTGCTCATTTGAATCTACATTAGTTCATAGAGGTCTTCTAAGTTTCCTATGAAACTACTCAATTTGTCATTTCTTAATAGTATTTCATGATATTTACATACTATAATTTGGTTAGCCATACAATTATTTCTTCCTTACAATGTCTTCTGTTTGTTGGAAGAACTTCATACTTGCTTCTTATCTTTGGTAGATCCTTCTTCTTTCCCTTCTTCCTTTGTTTTATGAAAAAACCTCTTCTTTATCTCTGTCTCCTCTTCCTCTCTCTGACTCTCTCACTCATATATATATATCTATATTATATAAAATATATGCATATGTGTGCATTTACTATATGCATGTAAAATTATATATATGCACACACACACACACATATATATATATATATATCTACTTTCCTCCTCCCCTTTTATGCTTCGATCCCTCCTTTTAAAATATAAGGTCTCTTTGAAAGTAGAAACCACTTTTGCACTTTGTTTTTTTGACTGACACATAGAAGCTCTTAATTAGTGCTTTATCTAGCTAACTATTGCTCTAGCTAGCTAACTACCAATCACACCTGGGAATTTTAAAATAGAAAAAAAGTAAATATATTTATATAGAAAAATGTAACAGCCACTGCATAATGTTTATTGTTATTATTGCTACTTTTAGTATATGTTAAATTTAATATTATAACAGTGTAGTGATCCCTGGAGGGCCATTTCCCCAATTGGTATTCACTTGCAGGAATTGGAGTGGGTCATCAGAGAACAGCTGACCGGTTGTTTGGTTGTCCTTCATTCCCGAAGAGGACTTAAATAAATCACTATGTTGGATGAAGTTACATTGTATCTGACTGTGGCTGACCTGACCAGTATGCGCTTGGAAGACTCTACTGCATATATAGCACAAAGACTCCACATGAACATCTGGAGTGGAGATGTCTCTAAATCTGTGCATCTCATGTTTCTTTTGAGCTCCTGCAATCCTGCTTCATAGAGCACAATGTCTTCTTGGATGCAGGCATGCTATACTGGGTGGTCATGTGCCAATGTTTCCCATGGCACACAATCAATTCCAAAGTTTTTCAGCGAGATCTCAAGAGTGTGACTGTATTGCTTCTTTTGATCTCCATGTGAACACTTGCCTTGTATGAGTTGTCCCTAAAATAATCTTTTAGGAAAACATACCTTTGGCATTCAAAAAATGTGGCTAGCTCATCAAAAGTTGGGCTCTCTGCAGTAGAGTTTGAATGCTTGGCTTTTCAGCTTGAAAATGGACCTCTGTGTCAGATATCTTATCTTGTCAAGTGCTCTTAAGAATCTTCCTAAGAAAATTCAAATGGAAGCAGTACAGCTTCCTGGCATGGCACTGGTATACTACCCAGATTTTACAGGTATACAACAATGAAGTCAGTTCAATGACTCTGTAGACCTTTTCGATAGGCAGTCTAATACGTCTTCTCTCCCACACTTTCCTTAGGAGCCTTCTAAACACTGAGCTATCTCTGGCAATGTGTGGATCTACCTCCTTATCTATGTGTACATCTCTGGAAGGTATACTGCCAAGGTAAGTGAATTTTTCTACAGCATTTAAAATTTCTCCATTTGCTGTAACCAATGGTTCCATGGGTGGATGGTGTGGTGCTGATGGAGAACCTTTGTTTTCTTGGTGTTAATTGTTAGGCCAAAACAGGGAACTGATCTATACTTTGCATCTCAACTTCAGAGAAAATAATGAGTGCAAAATCATCTGTGAACAAAAAAGTCATGCACCAACATTCCCTTTACCTTAGTCTTGGCTTGTAGCCTTTTCAAGTTAAATAACTTACCATCAGTACAATAACTGGCTTTGTTATCATTTTCATCCTCTTTGAAGATGTCTGATAACATTCCTAAAAATATCATCTTAAAAAGCAAGGGAACAATCACACAGACTTGTTTCACTCCATTGGTACCTGAGAAAACATGAGAACATCATCCATTATCCAGAACCTGTATAAGCAGCTAGGTGGCATTGTGGATAGAGCACTGGCCTGTAAGTCAGAAAGACCTGAGTCCTAATCTGACTTCAGATACTTACTAGCTGTGGTGACCCTGGGCAAAGTCATTAACTCCAACTACTTCTATAAAATCCTCAAAAACAGCAACAAAGAATAAATTGACATACAATACTAAAGAACTTCTCTGGACAACCAAATTTTGCCATAATTTCTCACAGGCCCTGAGAACTGACAGTATCAAAGACATTGTTCAGATGAATGAACATTGTGTATAGACTTCAGTTCTGCTTTTAGCATTTCTCCTTGAGTTATTGGGCAGCAAACAAATATTTTCCCTCCTTAGCCCTTTCTGAAGCCACACTGGCTCCAAGGTAGATGACCATCAGCCTATTAAGGAGGACTCTGTCAAGATTCTTACTAATGATGACTAAGAATTGAAAACTCCCTCCACCCACTGGCCCCCCTTCTCATGATTGTCATAGGGAGGACAATCTATTTCATTTACCTTTAGGTAGGACAATGGAGGCATCCTTGAACTCCTGGGGCATAACCTCCTCTTGCCATATAATCTGGAAAATTTCAGGCAGCTTTTGTATGAGCAGTAGACCACTGCCTTGTAAATTTCAGCTGAAAGAGAATCAGTACCAGGCACTTTGCCACATGAGAGGAGCCTAATAGCATTTAAAATCTCGTCTTCAGTTGGAATTCAACTAGAGAGGGATTGACTTCAACCTGAGGTATTTGGTTAATGGTTTCAGCATTGATTAATTATGGTCTGTCAAGAACACTAAGGAAGCATTCAGGCCATCTCTCCAGTATCATGTCCTTAACACTAATCAATGTAGCTATATCATCACTGAGTAGCTGAGTTGCACCATGGGCATTTGGCCCATAAATATCCTTGAGAGCATCATAAAAGTGCTTTGGCTTGTTATTATCAGTGTAAAATTAAATTTCATCTGCCTTTTTACTGAGCCAAGAATTGTGCATCTCTCTAAGATTTGTTTGCACTTTTCTTTTGATGGAGTTAAACGCTGTCTTCTTCTAAACAGATGAACTATTCTGCTGGTAAACCCTCTGGAGGTCTTGTTTTTTGTTTAGCAGCTTCTGAATTTCCCCATAATTTCTGTCAAGTCCATCTTGATGCTTGGGAGTGTTCTGGCCCAGATGAGTAAATACAAATCTCTGAAGGCTGCCCACTCTTTTCCTGCTCTACTGTTGCCAACTGAGCTTTCCCTCCAACTTAACAATGAACTATTCCTGCTGAGAAAACTGTACCCGTTCTAATATGTTGACATTGAGTCCTCTGGTACTCATCTTGCCTTGGGCCTTCTGCTTATTTTGAATGACAATATTTAGCTTGGAGATGATCTATGATCAGTTCAACACTGTGCTACACATCATCTTAGCTACTCTCACATCCTCTCTGTCTCTTCTACTTACAATGACACCATCTATTAAATGCCTGTGTTTGCTGTGAGGGTTCTTATTGCATTTGGGTAAACAGAAAAGATGAAAAAGTCACAAGAAGCTCAAGTCATCCATAGTAATTGACCGTTGCTGTTTCTGACTCCATTTCTCCCAAGGACTCCTTGTCATGTCTGGTAGTCTGTACCTACTCTTGCACTAAAATTATCCAGAATTATAAACTTGTCCTCTTTTAGCATTGATGATGAAGGTCTCCAGGTGTTCCTAAAATTTTTCTTTGATGTCATCAGGTTCATCATGGTGGGAAGATATGCAGTGATGATGGTAGCATGGCACTTTCCTGCAAGTGACCATCTTATTGTCATGAGCCTATTCATTCCTTTTGGTAGGCATGTTTGTTTGTTGACTAGATCAGTTTTGATTGCAAAATCTATGCCAACTTCGTAGCATTCCTTTTTATTGTGTCCACTCCAGAAAGACATGTATCCAGCTCTGACTTCTGTAAGTGGCCTTTATTTGCTAGCCTTGTTTCATTCAGGGTTGTATTTGGATGTGATACCTACTGAGTTCTGTTCCAACAAGAGCTGTTTGTCTTTCAGGTCTAGTGGACTTTATGTTGTCCATAAGTATGTGCACATTCTGTGTACTAATGGTGAGTGGAATCATGTTTTCAAAAGTTTTTGTACTTTTTTTGTATGTATTTCAACTTCAGGGTAAGGTTCCCCACTTGCTGTGGCAAGCAGGTCAGGGTTAGGTGAAGTAGACAATTTTTAGGACCTTTTTTTTTTACAATAGAAGTTGAGGAGTGCAGTCCTTAAAAAAGGCTAATCAGACATGGGCCTGCAGCAATCCCACTGCTTCTTCAGTTCAGTGAGAAGACAATTCTATGGCCTGGGCGGCCTGTGTGCAGGGTTGGGACTACAGTTCCTAGTGTATCCATACCTGCTGCTTCATCACTTGCCTGTTGCCACAGGACTTTGAGATAGGTAAAAATGGTAAAGCTGTATAGGTGATGCCTTTTGATTGGCACATAAATTCTATTTAAATGAGGCAGAGTTGAGCAAAGTCATTGGCTTCACTCTTTCTTCTAGAGTCATTGGGTTCCAGTGGTAAGACAAAGTCAAGGTTACGGGTGATGGTTCAGGATGCAGTGAATGACTTTGATGTCTTCGATATCTAAGCAAACTCTAAGCATTCCACAGCATCTGCTTTCATGGACTTCTTGGTCATTTCATCTGCCTGCCCTTTTGGAGGAAGTCTTCACATGTTTGGGATAGAAACCTGTCAAACTCACTGAAGGAGTTGAGACCCCTCAGTTACCCTCAATCTGGTTTAGCCTGTTTGCCAAAACTTCTTACTAGGGTATGGCCACTGTGCATGATACAGGTTTTTGGAGCCACAGATATGAGTTGGGTGAATCAGGTAGACACTAAAGGTAGAAAGTAGCCCTGAAAAGGGCTTGACAGCCCTTACATAGTTACTAGTTTTCCCTGAACATACTCCATATCCCAAACAGCTGAATACTGCTATTTTGAGAAGATAGGGTTAATTCTTAGGGGTTATATGACCCTACTGTCCTTCACAAACTCCACACGATTAAAAATCAGGCAACTAAGCTTAATAATTCTTGTAGAAAAGTTATTTTCCAGGAAAGAAGTCAGGAAAGTCAATAGGTAGAGATAAGAACATTCCAGTCATAGGGGACAGCTAGAGAAAATGCCATAGCATGTTTCATATTTCATATTTCACCATGAATTCCCTGGAATTATGGAGGGTCCTTGTGTTGAATATAATTCCCAAGTTTTTCAAAGTTGATTGTCCTTACACCACTGTTATTGTATAAACTGCTCTTACAATAGTATTACACCCATGCTATTTTCTTTATATTACTCTTTAGGTTTTCATGACACTTATCTGTCCTGGTTGCCTTCCTGCTTATCTGACCACTCCTCTATTTCCTTTGTTGGATATTTATCCACATTATGTCCCTTAACATTGCAGTTTTTAAAGGAAACTTCTTTTATCCTTCTGTATTATTTCTTTTCTTTTAAAAAATTATTTGTTCATTATTTATTTTTAACATTCTTGTCTTATGAAATTTTGAAAATTCTCTTCTTCCTTTCCACCCCTTCTCCATTTACTGAGAGGAAATATGATATTATTATAAATGTGAAATCATGCAAAACATGCTTCCATTTGGCCATATCTCAAAACAAAGTAAAAGAAAGAAAGAAAACTATTCAATTTTCAATGAGTTCAACAGTTTTTTCTCTGGAAGAGGATAGCATTATTTCATCATGAGTTCTTTGGAACTGTCTTGGATCATTGCATTGATCAGAGTTGCCAAGTCTGTCACAGATGATCATCATTTCAGTAATGCTATACCTAATGATCTCCTAGTTAATGAACTTCTTCATGAGCTACGCATTAGTTCGTATATGCTTTGCTCTGTTTTTCTGACCCCCCCATCATATTTTATAGCACAACAATATTCTATTACATTCATATAACACAACTTGTTCAACCATTTTCCAATTGATGAGCATCATATTAATTGGTAATTCTTTGCAAAACTCTTTGCAAAAAGAGCTACTATAAATATTTTTTATATATTGGTCCTTTTCCTTTGATCTGTTTGGGATATAGACTTCAGTGATCTTGTTGGATCAAAGGGTATGTACAGTTTTATGCCCCTTGGTCATAGTTCCATATTGTTCTCTAAAATAGTTGGACCAGTTCACTACCCCACCAACAGTTCATTAAAGTACCATTTTCTCTCATACCCTCCAGCATTTGTCACTTTTGATAGATATGGTGTTTTAGTTTGTATTTCTTGAATCAATAGTGATTTTAAAAATTTATTTATTTTCAGTTTTCAACATTCACTTTCACAAAATTTCAAATTTCAAATTTTCTCCCTGTCTCCTCCTCCCCCCACTCCAGGACAACGTGTATTCTGATGACTCTTTCCTCCAATCTGCCCTCCCTTCTATCAACTCCCCTCACCATTCCTTTCCCTTCTATTTTCCTGTAGGTCAAGATAGATTTCTATACCCCATTGCCTATAGGTCGTATTTCCTAGCTGCATGTAAAAACAATTTTTAACATTAGTTTTTAAAACTTTGAGTTCCAGCTTCTCTCCCTTCCTCCCTCCCCATCCACCCTTATTGAGAAGGCAAGCAATTTGACATAGGTTACCCATGTGTAGTCATTTAAATGTAGTCATTTAAAACACTTCCTTAACAGTCATGTTGCAAAAAACTACCTATATTTTCCTCTATCCTGTTCCATCCTCCATTTATTCTGTTCTCTCCTTTGACCTGTCCTTCTCCCAAAGTGTTTGCTTTTGATTACCCCTTCCCCCAATATGCCATCTCTTCTATTATCTCCCCTCTCTTAACCCCTTCCCTCCTACTTTCCTCTAGAGTAAGATAAATTTTCATACACATATATACACACATATATGTATATATGTAATTTACTTCCCTCTTTAATTCAATTCTGATAAAGTTTGAACATTGCTTGCTATACCATTATTTTCCCCTGCTATAAAAGCTCTTCCTTACATGTCTTTTTTATATGAGAATTTTCCCCCATTCAGTCTCTGCCTTCCACCTTCTATCAGTGCATTCATCTTTCATATCCATATATCTATATCTATCTATCTTTGGAGATCATCTCAGTATAATCAGTTCATACATATGCCCTCTGTTTATGTAGATGCCTTCTTAGGAGTGACATGTATCATTTCCCCATATAGGAATGTAAACAATTTGGCTCTATTAAGTCCCTTATGATAATCTCTTTCATGACAATCTTCTTTATTATTCTCTTGAGTCTTCTATTTGAATGTCAGATTTTCTATTCATCTCTGATCTTTTCATCAGGAATGTTTAAATTCCTCTATTTTATTAAATATTCATCTCCCTCCTTAAAGATTAGACTCAGTTTTGTTGGGCAGGTTTTTCTTGGTTGTAGTCATAGCCCCTTTACCTTCTAGAAAATCATATTGAAAGCCCTCAGTTCTTTTAATGTAAAAGTTGTTAAATGTTGTGCTATCCTGATTGTGGCTCCATGATGTGTGAATTATTTCTTTTTGGCTCTTGCAGCATTTAATTAATGAATTAATTTTCTCTTTGGCCTGGGAGTTCTGAAATTTGGGTATGATGTTTTTGTGAGTTTTCATTTTGGAATCTCTTTCAAGAAGTAATTGGTGGATTTTTCATTTTCTATTTTACCTTCTGGATGTAAGATCTTGAAATATGATGTTTAGGCTTTTTTTAAAACAAAATCCTGGCCTTCAAGTAGTTCAATAATTCTTAAATTATCTCTACTCTATCTATTTTCCACATCAGTTGTTTTTCCAATGTGACATTTCATGTTTTTTTTTTCCTGTTTTTCTATTCTTCTGACTTATTTTTTTCTTAATCTCATGGAGTAATGATTTTTCACTTGCTCAAATCTAATCATTTTCTTTAGTAAATTTTGACCTCTTTTTCCATGTGCAATTTCAGCTTTTAAGGAATTCTTCGGTGATTTTCTTTCTCTTTTTTTCATTTGTTCTATTCTGCTTTTAAGTAGAATTTTTAAGCAAAATTTTGTGCATCTTTTACCATATGACCTATTCTGTTTTAAGGCATTGTTTCCTTCAGTATTTTCATCATGCCTTTTACCAAACTGTTAATTCTTTTTCATAATTTTCTTACATCACTTTCATTTCTTTTCTTATCTTTCCTCTATCATTCTTGTAGCCTTCTTTATCTCTTCCAGAAATTCTTGCTGGGTTTGCATACAATTCTCATTTATCTTTGAGGCTTTGCTTGTAGCTGTTTTTATACCATTTATATTTTTATATAACTTATATCATTGTCTTCTAAGTTTATGTCTTGGTCTTCCCTGACACATTAGTTGATTTTTATAGTGAATTTCTTTTGTTGCTGCTGTTTGCTCCTTTTCCCAGCCTATTTATTCATTTTGAACTTTATGTTAAAGTTGAGACTTTTACATGCTGCTGTTTTTGGAGCTAGTGCTGGGGGTCTGCAAATTTTCAGTGCTTATAATGTGGTGCAATCCTGGGAGAAGTATGGTCCCTGCTCCCCTGGTGTACACTCTGGTCTTTACCCAGGAAGAACCCCTATTCCCCTGTAGCCACAAGTATCTGCTTCTCTTGACCCTGGAACTGTAACCAGGTACCCTGTTCTCCTGCACCCATAAGTGCTAGTGCTGCTCTCTGCCCTGGAACATCTTATAGACAATTAAATTGTCAATTAGTGCCAGCTACACACAATTCCAGCAAAAGGTTCTCTCTAATCTCTTTTTGTACAGATATGTGATTCCTTTATTATTTCTGGGCCAAACATTTCCAAAGGTACTACTGCTCCAGTCAAGGCTATCTCAATGCTCACTCTGATCCTGCCCCCACTCTCTTATAAAGCTCTCTTAAGTTGTCTTAGGCTGGATAAATGTCCCTCTCTGACCTGTTATTGACTCTATTGCTACAAAATTTGATTTGAGGTGTTATTTTAAAGTTGCTTGAAGGCAGATGTTGGAAGAGTGTGGGTCCTAGACTGCATTCCACCAGGTTGGCTCTTCCACTATGTTATTTCACTTGATGCTTTCATCACCTCCCATGGTTTCAATGATCATCTCTGTGCAAATGACTCTCAGATCTACATTCTAGCCCTAACCTCTCTTCCTAACAACAGCTTCTCATTTGCAATTGACTTTTAGACAAATTGAACTGAAAATCATCATAATGTTGAACACTTGTAGATCTCTTACCTCTCTAAAGGGATTGAAGGTAGACGCAGGTATATGCTGGAGCCAACTTAAACAGGCTCAGCAGACCTGACAGTTAAATTTTCAGTATGAACATTTACACTTCAGAAATCAACTAATGCTGAAAATCAGTTTTATTGTTTTGTTGATTGTCTAGATGCAAAGTGATGGAGAGAATGTCAATGATGAGATTAAAAATAAACTTGCAGATCAAAAAACTTAAGGAAGAATATAATTCCTTGAAAACTAGAGTTGGGAAAGGAGAAGCTAATGATACTATACACACACCAAGAAATAATAAAACAAAATCAAAAGAATGAAAAAAAAATAGAAGACAATGTGAAACATCTCATTAGAAAAACAAGTGATGCAGAAAACAAATCAAGGACAGACAAAATAAGAATTGTGTGATTATCTGAAAGTTATAATTAAAAAAGGATCTTGATACAATATTATGAGATATTATTAAGGAAAACCATCCTGACACTTTAGAATAAGAAGGTAAAGTAGAAATAGAAAAAAATCCACTGATCTCCACCTGAGAGATCCCAGGATGAAAACTTACAAGAATATCATAGTCAGGTTTCAAAGTTGCCAAGTTAAGGAGAAAATATTACAAGCAACAAGAAAAAAAACCAATTTAAATACTGCAGAGTCACAATTAGGATCACACAAGACCTAATAGCTTCTTTATTAAAAGACTGTATATCTTGGAACATTATATTTTGAAGAGCAAAAGAGCTGAGGTTGTGACCCAAAATAATTTACCCAGCAATATAATCCCGAATGAAAAGAAGTGTACATTTAACAAACTGAAAGACTTTCAGGTATTTGTGAAAAAAAGATGAGAACTCAATGGAAAATTCAACATACAAGATCCAAGAGAAACATAAGGTAAATTATAAGGGACTCAATAAGGTCAAATCATTTCTTTTTATAGGTGAAAATGGTATCAGTACTCTTGAGATTGTCATCAATACTTGGGTAGTTTGAAAGAAAGACTGGGACTGAGTTAAGAAAGATAGGACAATTCTAAAAAATAAAACTGAATAGGGGAAAGGTAAAAAGGAACAATTATGTTATACAAGTGAGGTGTGAAAAGGAGAGCTAATATAGAGGAACCTTACTTTCATTAGAACTTGGTTAAAAAGGGAACAACATATACATCTAAAAGGGTATAAAAGTCTTCTAAATTTATGGAGAAATAAGAGAGTGAGAGGACAGGATAAAGGAGAGACTTTTAGAAGGGTGTGTAGATTAAGAATTAGGAAAGTGGGGTGAGTGTAAAGAATGGTCTCTTACTGGTGTGGGTAGATTGAGGAATAGGATGGTAAGGGGAGAGGATAAGGGAGCGATTCCCTTTTTTTTAATAAATTTATTTATTTAACTTTTTACATTCATTTTCACAAGATTTTGGGTTCCAAAATTTTCTCCCCACTTGTCCCCTCTCCCCTCCCCAATACACTGAGCACTCTAATTACCCATATCACCAATCTGCCCTCTCTTC
>CM053771.1:349697139-349717181 GCA_028658325.1 Potorous gilbertii | reverse complement strand
CAGAGAGAGGGAGAGGGAGAGAGAAAGAGAAAAAGAGAGAGAGAGAGAAGGAGGGAGGGAGGGAGGGAGAGGGAGAGAGACAGAGAGACAGAAAGAGTTTTTAAGCACTTAGAATTTGCCAAGAAGACAAGAAAGAATCACATACAAGTTAGGCAGCTTTGAAAGGCTGAACTTATGTACTTAAATAGAAAATCAAATTGCAATATATATACATATATATATATATGTTATATAATAAATATTATAAATACATAATAATTATTATATATATAATAAATATAATCCTCTTTTTCTATTCTACTAAGAGTGTAGCCATTATTTGGCATTTTCTAGATTAAGAAGAAAAACAATAGAGTGCAAATAAAATGTCTTTTAGAATTCACAAAAAAGAACAGAGGTTTCAGAGGGAAAAAAACAAGAAAGATAGCTTCTGAACTATTAGACTGAGTTTATTACATAATGCAAAATAATTATTCCATATGTAATGAAGATTCATGGTTTCATATAGTCTTTTTATGTTTTTTATATATTAAAATGCTGGTGTTTGTTGGTATTTTTCCATGTTCAAAAGAATTTACAAAACGAAGAAGTATTTTTAAACACCAACTAAGATCCTGATACAGGTGCTACTATTTCAAAGAAGCACGCAAAAATATTTTTAGAAGTCAGTGGAAAGAGTAATGCTGCCCTTTCTATCTTGTTTCTTCAGAAAGTTTCAGCAGCCTCAATTAATGAGGATGGGTTTAACTGTTCTCTTAAATACTACATGTATATATGTAGGCATCTTTTTATAAACATTTCTGTAAGACAGGAAAATGCCAACATTTAAAGTTTAAAATGAAGTAACTAAAGTGTATATACATCTTTAGATCATGAAATAAACCTTTACTGGAATTATAATTCAAAAATAAGGTTTTCTCTCAATAAAGTTATATGTATGTCTGCCTCTTAATTTTAAATCAAGTATGTAGGTTCCCTGAAATTTGCAGGCAAATCTGTAATGAGTTTGATGTAAAGCTTTTTTCAGTATAACCAGATATTGCAGAAACAGACTAAACTCACAAGCATCATCATTTCTTGAGGTTTACAACCTTAGAAAAATATACCTTTCAATCTAATCTTCAAAGCCAAGAACATTCATATGTAAAAGAACAATAATGCACTTAGTTTAATTAAAAACTTACATTTCTTCTCTTGTATGAATTTTATTGCCAACCAATGGGGAGAAAAGGAATTACTATTACTACATACAATGCACTTGATATGTCAATTATTAGTTCTTCAACTGGGAGTACCCAAAAGTATACATTAATTACAAAATATTACATTGAAGTACAGAAACTGAAATCTATCATAAATTTTATGCTTAATGAAGAAAAATTGGTCTATTTCCTGTGATATGAAAAAAAATAGAACCCATTTGAAATCAGATATTATCTTGAGATAATTGAGTCTATATTCCCAATTTTAATAAACATCCATAATTTCACCTTTGCTAATTTTAACTAACACAAATAAATCTGCGGGTATCAGTCTAAGATATTTTTTTTTCAATACTCAGGATGTCTAATAGATACTTGAATTAAAAGTACTGATCTGCAGAATTGAATTCTTTCATTTGACCATGTGATAAGTATTGATTCATTCATAAAAACCACCAAGAGGTGGTTTTAAGCATTCATTTAGAACACATATTAACATACAAAGATATATAATGTACAAACACTTTACGATTAGCATATTAACAACATATTCTGTAAAAATGTAAAACACTTGTAAGAAAAAGCAAATTTATTTACAATATTGAAAATATTCTAACTTCAAAAAGTACATATTTAAATGTATTCTAGTATAACAAAAAAGTGATACATTTGTATCACCCTTTTTACAAAGCTGTTTGCTCAAATAAAAGACCTACATATCAGTAAACCTGATACATACCCTGTTGCATTCTATAGTTTTGTGCCTTTGTGGATAGTTTTGTACAAAATGATAGTTTTGTGCCAAGTTCTCCTTCATAATTCATCAATTCATATACAATATATCTCAAGATTCCCAAAGAATATTATATATATGGTAGATTCTAGATAGAAAGGATTTATAGAATATCAACAAGAATTCTACATGATAAGAAGACATGGATAAATTGCAAACAGCATCTTTGAGAGGGTACCCACTTCAGTGAAATTACAGAACCATTGAAATATTAAAATGTTATTTATTTATTTTAATTCTATGAAATGCAGCTATTATCCATTGTGTAAGTGGAAAGAAAAGGCAACATTTTAATGAGCACAGTTTAACTTTTCCTGACTTTGAAAAATAAAAATGACAATACGTTGAAACTTTTTTTCAAAAATTCCTTGCCTTTTTCAAATTAGTTAAATGGAAATTCCAGTATCTAACCTATCTAAATTAAACTGGTAGAAGTCTCAATAAAATGAAAGTTCATAGCTCAGTGGTACATGGATTTTTAAATACCATGGGTCCCATCATGCTCCCTGAAACGTAACATAACCTAACATATTTTAAAAGCTTAATGTAGTAGAGAAAATAAAATGAATGTTTCTGGTATAATCCAGGAATAGTGTTAGAAAAAATTTGCGCTATAATGTACCATTCTTGCATATTACAATAAGACCAAAGTAAAGAGAATTTTTTTCTTTTTCTCCATACCTATTTCTAGACAAACTTTTTCATTTGCCTGAATTTTAACATTAAGCAGAACCTTAGATAAAAACACAAATTTCATTTCAACATTTTGTAGCAAAGTTAATAGTATGTAATAAACACCATCTCCTCCATTATTTAGTCTCATTTGGTTGCTTTTTGTTGGTGGTGGTTGACTACAAAAGTTTCCCCATGACATAGGGAGTCTCTGAAAATATATATGACAATATTCAAATAGAGTTAATGTTTTTTTATTTGCGGGATACATAAAATTAATGGAATTTCTAACAATTAGGCCATATTTAGAATTTGATCTTTACAACTATCACTACAGTTATGTACATGCTGTCTCTGTAGAAATACATGCAAAGAAAACACAGAAGTTTATCCACAGTTAGAGAATCAGCTATAGAGTCATTATCTCTAAAAACCTCACAAATATTTTGCTCTAAATAAAACTTATACATCGCTAACAAAGAACTAAGATAGTCTATTTTCTTACAAGTACTATTCAATCACAAACATTTTACCCATATATGTACGTGAACATATGTATAGTCTATACAGAGTAACCATCCGAATGTAGATCTCACAAAATCAAGCAAATAACATCTGTAGTTTCCATGGAAAGGAGTGGTTTTCCAGGTGCCCCTTCAATTCTATTTGAAAGGCTTTGCATTGTTGAGTATCAAAATGTTATTAAAGAGTATCCCAAAATTAAACATTTGTAAGAACAGTTTTTTACTCAGCCTGTGACTGCTTTCCAGGTTAGTTCAGCTTCTAGTCAGATATACATCCGAGTCGTACAAAATGATCATTAAAGAAAATGAAAATTCAAAGGTGCCGCAAAATAGGGCTTTGCAAAAGTAATCCATGGTACTGAGTGGTTAATTTAAAAACCCTATTTTTTTTCTCAGTTTGAAGTTTTTAAACCTTGCGGATGGTTGGAGTAGGAAAAAGGAAATTTACTAGGCAGTACAAAGGAAATCTTGTTGTCCTCTATTGTGGCAGTGGGGGTGTTACCCAATCCTAACTTATCTATGTTGATAAAGGAAATCAAAAGCACAGTAACAAGGAAAAAGTTCCTATCAAGTCAAAAGGTACCCATCCTTACCTTAATAGTGCTGGCCATAGTGCATCAAGTTTATTAATCGTTAATTATTGACAATTATGATTATTGCTTCTCTCTGACCAGAAAGTAGTTTTGATGAGGTTGTTTAAAGCGGATGAGATTGTGCTAAGTCTGGGAAATGAAGTCAGCCAATGGCAGGAAGAGGTTTCTATTGGTCCTGGCTACATGACTCGAAGAAACAGGATATTTGGGAGCAGAGAGATAAGAGACCCTAAAAACAATGTTGTTTTTCTTGACTACATACAGCCAAGATTTGTTTTTTTTCCCTAATTAAAAAGAAGTGTCAATTGCTTGTGACTGGCTGCATGGGCAGGTGTGTTTGGCTGTGCACTGTGTGCAACATTCTGCACTGAAGCAGGATGCAGGTGATGGTCCAACTGGGCCAAGTACTGTGCAATTTCACATAGGCTAGTCCCTGGGGACCCACCTATTTAATATGTCTACCAAACTGGATCGCTAGGTATTGATAGTCTCTGTCTTGTCAAACCTCCTACATCATTAATAAGGAATCAGATAAATTAAGGTTTCCTGGTATTATGATTTTCTCATGAAGGGAGGTTATCAGGTAAAATTCATTTAACAGAGTCAAGAGATATTTATTAATAGTTTTTTAAAATATTTTCAAGTTTTTAGTCAATGTCTAAGCCCCAAAGCATCATAATTGTCCCTTTGACTTTTTTTCCTTCAATGTATACAAACTTAAAGTTTGTAGAATTTTATGAATCAAAGCAGACAAAAGAGGGAGAAAGTATCTTTTCACCCATTTTACTAAAAATCAAAATAGATACTCAAAATGTCTTCAGTTCACTACAATCACACAGTGCCACTGGGAATATTGCCACTTGGCAAAAGCCACAAAGACAAAGAAACTTGGAAACTCATGGGATTTCTCTTGTATATTATGTGAAATGATTAATTAAGAAATTTGCAAAACTCAATCCATAAGTTCAGGGTCACCTTTTTTTGTTTTTCTTTCTTCTGATAAAAACAACAACAATAGTTGCTAACATTTAGACAATGAATACAGACATGCACATTACTTAGAGAATTTCCTACATAACTTTTATTACTCATTTTCAGGAAATGACATACTCTGGCAGTAACATTTTGCCTAGACAGGCTACAGGAAAGTTACACAAGTAAAAAGGTGTGGCCCAAATATGTAAGAGAAGAGAACACAATAGAGTCAAATCCTGAATCAAAGTCAACTATGAGTTTCAGCTAATTGATCAAGGAGCCAAGTTGATGAAGCCATAAAAGCTACATAATTCAATACAGATCACAGGACTCATTTTTATAAACTAGACCCTTTATCTTTTTTGTCTACCTTAAAAAACAAGCCAAAAAAAGCTGATTTCACCTTTGTGTCCGGCCAAGAAAGACAACTTATATAAATTTTTTTCTTTTCTGTGTGAAAATCAAAACCTGACCAGTTTATAGCAATTGTATTTGGTGGGAATGTTGATTTCCTCTCCTTTGATCTCCAAACAATGAGTGAGATGAGTAGCTGATTAGAAATTCATTTCCCTTAAGTTTTCAAAACACATGGAGCTGTTTTATATGGGTAATTTCCACCCAATGTCCTTTAGTTTCTCTTCTTTCATTAGAAGTCATAGTTTAAAATTACACTATAGCATACAGTGCTCTACTGTGGTTGTACTTAACTACAATTTTTAAAGTACTGTTCAATAATAAGGAAAATATAGAAATAAAGAAAAATAGACAAAATTCTTCATGATCTCATACAACTGTTTGACTCCTCTCTATTTCTTCATAACCTAACATATTCTTTGTCTCTGTACTAGAAAGCATCAAGTATTTTACTTCTATTGAATTGTTCTAGTCTAATAAAGCACTGTAACCCTTCATTTTTCCTGGTTCAAATGTAAAGTACTGAAAAATTAAATATCTACATGTAAGTTTTTTCTGAGTCAGTATAAATTTTTCTTCACTAGACCAAAGAAAAATCTAAAAATGTATTTCCTTTAAAATATTTGTAAATTTAAAAATAGGAAAACCTTAATTTATTCCTATGCATTTTAGTGTTTTTAATAGGAATGAGTGTTGTATTTTGTCAAAAGCTTTGTTGCATCTATTGAGACAATAATCTGATTTCTGCTGGATTTGTTCTTGATGTGGCCAATTATATTGATAGTTTTCCTAATACTGAACCAATTGCTATTTTGAATTTGCATTCCTGGTATAAATCCCACCTGGTAGTATATCATCTTTTTGATATATTTCTATAATTATTTTGCTGGTATTTTACTTAAAACTTTTACAATATTCATAAGGGAAATTTGTCTATATGTTTCTTTCTCTGTTTTTACTCTTCCTGGTTTGGGTGTCAGCATGCCATTATAGTTATGTCACAAAGGGAATTTGGTAGGACTCCTTTTTTGCCTATTTCCCCAAATATTTTATATAATATTGGGATTAATTGTTCTTTAAATATTTGGTAGAATTCACTTGTGAACTCATCTGACTGCAGGTATTTTTTCTTAGGAAGCTTATTGATGACTTATTCAATTTCCTTTTCTAAGTAAAATATTATTTAAGTATTCAATTTTCTTTTTCTATTAATCTGAACAATTTATATTTTGTAAATAATCATCTATTTCACTGAAATTGTTAGATTTATTAGCGTATAATTGAGCAAAATAACTCCTATTAATTGCTTTAATTTCTTTTTCATTGGTGGTGAATTCACCCCTTTCATTTTTGATACTGGTAATTTGGTTTTCTTCTTCCTTTTTTTTAAAAATTAAATTAACCAATGGTTTATCTATCTGATTGGTTTTATCATAAAACTAACTTCGAGTTTTATTTATTGGTTCAATGGTTTTCTTACTTTTAATTTATTGATCTCTCCTTTGATTATCAGGATCTCCAACTTGGTGTTTAATTGCAGACTTGTAATTTGTTATCTTTCTAATTGTTTTTGTCCATGCTCAATTCATTGAACTTCTCTTTCTCTATGTCTATATTTGATGTCAGCTTTTAGAGGTATACATTTTCCCCTAAGTGCAACTTTGGCTGCATCCCATAAGTTTTGCCATGTTCTCTTACTGTTGTTATTCTCTTTAATGAAACTATTGTTACTATGATTTGTTCTTTGACCCACTTATTCTTTATGATTAGATTATTTTACTTCCAATTAATTTTTAATTTATACTTCCATGGCCTTTTATTGAATGTAATTTTTATTACATTATGATCTGAAAAGGACTCATTTAATACTCTGCTTTTCTACAGAAATTGTGAGGTTTTATGACTTAATACATGGTCAATTTTTGCACTGCTAAGAAAAAGTTAAATGCATTTCTATCCCATCGGTTTTCTCCAGTGATCTATCATATCTAGTTTTCTAAAATTATATTCACTTCCTTAACTTATTTCTTATTTATTTTATGGTTAGATTTATTTAGTTCCAAGAGGAGAAAATTGAGGTCCCCCATTGGTATAGTTTTGCTGTTTATTTACTACTGTAATTCATTCAACTTTCCTTGAAGAAGTCTGATGCTATGCCATTTGGTGCAAATATGTTTAGTATTTATTTTACCTCATTGTCTATGGTACCTTTCAGCAAAATGTAGTTTTCCCTGCTTATCTCTTTGAATTAGATCTATTTTTTCTTTTGCTCTGTCTAAGAGCATGACTGCTACAATTATTGGGGTTTTTTTTTACTTCTGCCAGAGCATAGTAGATTCTGCTCCAGTCTCTTTTGTTTTTAATTGTGTGTGCCTCTCTGTTTCAAGTCTCTTCATTGTAAGCAACATATTGTATGATTCAGATTTTTAATCCACATTGCTATCCAATTCTGTTTTATGGGTGAGTTCTTCCCATTCCCATTCACTACTTGTGTACTTCCCTCCACCCTATTTTCCCCCCCTGTTTATCCTCTCTCTTTCTCCTTTCACCCTTTACCTCCTCAAAACTGTTTTGCTTCTGACCAGTGTCTCCCCTAATCCATCCTTCCTTCTATCAGTAGCCTCCTTCTCTTATACTCCTCCCTTTCTACTTTTCTGTAGGATAAAATAGATTTCTATACCCAATTAAGCATGGATGTTATTCTTCTTTGAGCCAGGTTCAAGATGAGAGGAAAGTTCAAGATTTGCCCCTCCATCTTCCCCTCAACTGTAAAAGCTCCTCTTTTGTGTGTTATTTACCCCATTCTACCTCTCCCTTCCCCCTTCTCCCAGTGCATCCCCCTTTGTAACTCCTTAATTTTATTTTTAGATATCATTCCATCATATTCTATGTGCATTCTCTGCATACTCTTTCTAACTGTCCTAATAATGAGAAAGTTCTTATAAGTTACAAATATCATCTCCCCACATAGAAATGTAAATTATTTAGTCATAGGAAGTTCCTTGTAGTTTCTCTTTCTTGTTTACCTTTTATGCTCCTCTTGAGTCTTGTATCTGAAATTCAAATATTTTATTTAGCTCTGGCCTTTTCATCAAGAATGTTTGAAAATCCTCAATTTCATTAAAAATCCATTTTCCCCCTAAGGGATCATACTCCATTTTTCTGGGTGGTGATTCTTAGTTGTAATCCTAGCTCCTTTGCCCTCCAGAAAACCATATTCCAAGACCTCCACTTCTTAAATGTTCAAGTTGCTAAATCTTGTGTTATCCTGACTTTGGCTCCATGACATTAGAACTGATATTTTTTCTGGCTGCTTACAATATTTTTCTGGAATTTTTGTATAATATTCCTTCAAGTTTTCATTTGGGATTCTCTTTCAGGAGTTAATTGATGGATTCTTTCAATTTCTATCTTACCCTCTGCTTCTAGCATGTCAAGGCAGTTTGATGATTTCTTGATATATGAAGTCTAGAATCATGGCTTTCAGGTAGTCTAATAATTCTTAAATTACCTCTCCTCAATCTATTTTCCAGGTCAATTGTTTTTCCAATGAGATATTTCACATTTTCTTCTATTTTTTCATTATTTTGATTTTGCTTTATTGTTTCCTGGTGTCTCATGGAATCTTTCCAAGTCTAGTTTAAGGCATGATTTTCTTCAGTCAGCTTTCATGCCTCATTTCCCACTTGGACAATTCTACTTTTTAAGTTCTTTTCTTCATTGAATTTTTGCATCTATTTTTTCATTTGACCAACTCTATTTTTTAAGGAGGTCTTCCCTTCAGTAAAATTTTGTGTCTCTTTACCATTTGGCCTGTTGTGTTTTTAAGTTGATTTTGTTTCCAGTATTTTTTTTTGCTTCCTTTTCTAAGCTGTTGACCCTTTTTTCATGATTTTCTTGCACCATTCTAATTTCTTTTCCCAATTTTCCTCTCCCTCTCTTATTTGGTTTTTAACAAATTTTTGAGTTCTTCCGGAACTTGAGACAAATTCACATTTTTCTTTCAGGCTTTGCATGTAGTTGCTTTGATTTTGCTGTCTTCTTCTGAGTTTGTATTTCAATCTTCCCTCTAATCACATTAATTTTCTACAGTCAGATTTGTTTTCATTGTTTGTTCATTTTCCACCTTATTTCTTGGCTTTAACTGTATGTTAAAGTTGAGTTCTACTTCTGGAGTGAAAGGGGCACTGTCTCAAATTTCAGGGTTTTTGTACTGCTGTTTTCAGAGCTAACTCTGAGGTTAGCAAGCTCTCAGTTCTTCCAAGAAAGTATAATCCAAAGAGAAGAGTGGTTACTGCTTTCCTGGCCTTGAGCTATAATCTGTAAGTGACCACAGAAACTCTTTTCAATCCTAGAACTACGCAGGGCTCCCACTCCTGCTAGTACTCCTCCTTGCTCTAAGACTAATTCAGAACCATTTATAGGCAATGCAAGAGTCCTGCACTCAGTCCCAGCAAAGGGTCCCCTGTAATCTTCTGACCAGTTGTATCACAACCTTACTGTCTGTGGTCTGAGGGTTCTGAGAACCACTACCACTGCTGATTCAGTCATACCTAAGGTCTGCAACTAACTTGCCTAGTATCATTCTGTTTACACACATTTTCTGAATATTTTGAAAGCATAGAAAAAACCGGAAAGGCTGAAAACCTCTTCATAAAAAATTCTTTTTCTAAAGGTGAAGTAATAGCATAAATATGTAATTTATTGTCTCCAAGATGACATATTAACTCTTTGAACGCATAATACTTGGAATACAAGACATTCATGAAAGTCTTAAGAAAAGGATGTGCTTGAATCTTTGGGGAGAATTACTGTATTCTTTTAGCCACCTGGAACTGACATGCAGTGGAAAATTATACTAACTCTTTAGGGATGATATTGACTTTCTCATTGTAAACAAGAATTCTCATAACAACATAATAATTTTAACTTTTTAGAAAGTATATATCATGGTTATAGTGATGAGGTTGATGCATATGTTGCCATGCCTCCATATTTGGGAAGTTCCAAAGAGAAGTATGAGAGAGAAGAGGCATTGTACAGTCTATCAACCTGAAGGTCTACAGAGCCATTGTGCTGACCTCATTGTTGTATGTCTATGAAACCTTGGCAGTCTACCATTGCCAAGTCAGGAAACTAAATCATTTCCATTTGAATTGTCTTAGGAAGATTCTGAAGATCACCTAACAAGATGAGGTATCAGACACAAAAGTCCTTTTTCAAACTCAACTGCCAAGAACTTGAACTCTACTGCAGAAAGCACAACTCTGATGGGCATTCTCAAGGTCTCTCTGAATAATCTTGGAATCTATTGGGAGGCATGGGAGATACTGGCACAAGACCATCCAACATTGTGTGCCCATATGGGGGAAGGTGCTGTGCTCTATGAGAAAAGCAAAATTGCAGTAACTCAAAGGAAACATGAAATTTAGAACCATCTCCACTCCAAATGTTCATATGAGCTATCGTGCCTGACTTATGGTTGACCCTTCCAAGCCATATTGGTCTGATCAGCCACTGTCAGGCACATGGTACCTTGATGCTGACATAATGATGTCATTTTGGTCCTCCTAGAGAACAACAGATGACAGTCAACCAACCAGAGTGCTTTGTGGACTTGGAGTCAGAAAAAACTTGTATTCAAATCCTATCTCTGACACTTAATAGTTGTGTAACCATGACAAATCACTTAATCTTTATGAGCTTTAGATTGTATAGATTGTTAGAGAGTGTTTTTTAGGGCAAGTTAGGTAATTTTCTTAATCCTACAGAAAGAATTCATAAGATATTGATTTTGTTCTGAGATAATATGACTCAAGTCCATCTTTGGGCAATTTATATTTGATAAAAGAATGAAACTAGACATTCATGGGCCAAGTGACATTTAACAAAAGGAGATTTACATAACCATAATGAGAGTGCATTCAAGGAAACCATGCATTAAGGATATCTGAAGTTGATTCAGCTGAACAATGCTCCCTTGCCTGAGTTCCCCATTGTGATCTGCCAACCAAGCATTTGACAGCACCTGAAGCACTTCATGTCTATTTCATACTCAGGTGACCAAGAAATTGTATCAACATCCTGAGCCTTTAATCCTCAGAGATAATTAAGCCTCAAGGATGATTTCAATGTACTTTGAGAAAAAAAATATTACCTCCATATAGTTGATATAGCTTAATCTTCACTTCAGGCATCTAGATAATGCAAAGGATCAAGTACTGAGCCTGGAGTCAGGAAGACTCATCTTTCTGAGTTCAAATCCAGCCTCACACACTTACTATGGGACCCTGGGCAAATCACTTAAATTTATGTTTGCTTTAGTTTCCTCGTCTGTAAAATGATCTGGAGAAGAAAATGGCAAACTACTCCAGTATTTTTGCCAAGAAAACTCCAATGGTATCATGAAGACTCAGACACAACTAAGAAAAGACTGACTGCAAAACTTCACTTCTCTGTTTATCCAAAATTAAATATATCTTTAATCAGTATTTAGGGAGGAAGAATACTTTGAAGATATTATTGAATTGTTTCATTTGTAACAGTATTGAAACTTTATAGACAATACATAAAGGCTTGAACATATGTACAGAGCACTTTGAGAGGATTCTCTCCATCTGGAGAGTTTGCAAAATCTGCTCTTGGGGGCATGAAGCATAAGAAAAGTTCCTTGTAGAGAGTATAGAGCATGTCTAGACATTTTGAAACTGGCCAACAAAGGCTATTGGAGAGGAGAAGCTTTGTTTGACTGCAGAGGTATTCACAAAGTTCTATTAACTTCAGCTACCTCTTCTACATACTTCTTTTTTTGGTTTTATTTGGTAACTCCTTAGTTCCTGGTATCTGATGAAAGATCATGCTGACTTTAGGGGCTTTGTAAAGCTATGAGAACAAGTCACAAGAATAGGGAAGTCAGAACTCAAGCTAGATTTTGTAGCCAGCATAGCATAGCTGTACCAAGGAATGACTTTTACATGTTATCTTTCGGACCTCAGGTCAATAGGAGCTGAGATGTGGGTTCATTCAGGAGTTATGCCATATGTGGAAATGAACTTGGTAGAACCAATTTAGGAACTGAGCTAAGTTTCTAACCTACTCTCCCAGACACATAAGTAGTTAGGGAAGAATATGCTCCTGAAGTTCTGCGGTAGAGGCATTTAGGTTCATTTTGCTATATCTTTAAAATAAATATCACTTTGTAAAATCTAATCAAAAGTGGCTAAGTGAAGTTGAGATAGGATATCAAATTTATGGCAGCGGAGAAAAAACTATCCCAATCCCTCAGAGTACCATAGCACCCGAAGGCAAATGTAGCCAGCTTGGCTCTGGGAACATGTGCCAGAGTATACACATTATGTATGATTTAGTCATACATATAAGCATTTTTAGGAAGTTATATATCTCTGTATGCTGAAAAAGAAATCAAAATGAATGATATCCCCAGGATATTAACTCCTTTTCAAAGATCCATATTTCTTCTAATTTGATAATGAATGTAATTACCAAATTGAATATAGCAAAGGTTTTATAAATATACTTTTATGAGCAAATCAATATGTTCTATTTATGCTAGTTTCGAACAATGGTACTTCATATATTTTTAAAATCCAGTCATACAATTTGAAACTATGTCCCAAAAACAAGCAAACTGTGCATTCTCTTTGACTTAGTGATATCATTAGTAAATCTATATGCTAAAGAAAGTAAAGAAAGAAGAAAAGAGCCTATGGGTACAAAAATATTTAGAGTATCTCATTTCATAGTTGCAAAGATGCTGAAGATATTCTGAATAGTAGAACTAGTTATGGTAACCTGGGAAGATATGTGAGCTAATACAAAGTGAAATGAGAAGAACCAGATGAACAATTTATGCAATAACACTAATACTGTGAAAACAATCAACTTTGAAAGATTTAGAAACTCTGATAAACACAATGGAGTAGCATTAGAGGACTCAAGATAAAATATGCTCTCTACTGCCAAATAGAGAGCTAATGGACCAAGTGCAGACTGAAGTATATATACATGTATACACATGTATGTATGTATGTATGTATTTATACATACAACATTGTTAATGTGAAAATTTGTTTGGACTGAACATATATATTTGTAATGAGTTTTGTTTCTTTTGCTTCTTGATGAATGAAAAGAGGAAAGGTGGAAGGAAAACAATTCAGAACTGAAAATTAAAGCTGAATTTTAAAATAAATTAATAAAAATATAAAATTTAGGCATGCTCTGCTTGTCAACATACGAAAGTAAGGCACTGCTTATAAATCTATGAATAATGCCTATTCAAAATTAAACTAAGAAAAAGGTAATTTTGAATTAACTAACTTTAGAAAGACTTTATACTCCTAAATGAATTGCATACATATATTTACTTATGTTTGTTGCACAAGATATGAGTAAAGAGACAAATCTGATTTTATTGGTTTCCCTGTACTGATGCAGATCAACAATTCAGCCATAATTTACAACCTTAAACAGCTATCTGACACAATATCAGGTTCAATAGATTCTGGTTCAAACCTTTAACATGTGCCAGAGATAGGACCTGAGGCCAAGTGTTTTAACCAACAATTCTGGCCCTCTATCTGCTATGCTTACTTTTAGCTAATCAGTTATTCAACTTCATAGTTTCCAGTTTTGGGCTCTCAGTGTGACCAATCTTGACTCCTTTTGGTAATCACAGAACAATACCATCTAACACTATACTTATCCTACAGCATATTGTGTTGGAAGACTTCAGGTGAAGAAAAGAAAACATTTTCTTTTGAATTTCTTACAAATAATGTGTCAAAATAAGCAGTAAATGTTCACCTGGCTTTTTGGTTAAGTTGCATGAATACAAATTTCTTGCCCACATACAGATTGAAAAATAACCCTACCACAAGTGAAAAATGCTTAGGAAGAAACGATTTTATGAAGCAATAACGTATCTACTAGGGGGTTTTCCTGGATGGAAACTAGAATAATCTTTGACTTATGCTTCCATTGTTACTAGAGGATGTTTAATGTACCACCAAGATCCTTTAAATTGTTGCTATGTTCTTACTATGGAGGTATCTTTTTTCAATTAATTGAAAATTAAATTAAATCCAAGTGTTTTATTATAAAACAATGTGCCAAGTAGGTTGCACCTTAAATAGAGTGCTACACCTCAAGTCAGGAAGTTGTTGTTCCATGTCTGACTTTTCATGATCCCATGGACCATTGCATGCCAATGCCATCCATGTGGTTTTCTTGACAAAGATACTGGAATGGTTTGCCATTTCCTTCTCCAGTGGATTAAGGGAAACAGTTGGTGACTTGCTCAGGGTCATGCAGCTAGTAAATGTCTAAGGCCATATTGATCTCAGGTCTTCCTAACTTCAGGCACAGTATTATAGCCACTGAACCACCTAACTGCCTCCCAAGTCAGGCAAACCTGAGTTCAAATCTGGCATCACACAAATACTATCTGTAAGACTTTGGGCAAGACTCTTAACCTCTGTTTGCTTCTGTTTCCTTATCTACTAAAAGAAGATAAATAATAACACCTACCTCCTAGTCTCTTTGTGAGGTCAACTGAGATAATATTTGGAAAGAGTTAAGCACACTACCTGACACATAGAAAATGCAATAAAAATGTTAGCTATTATTATTCTAGAATGAATTTTTGAAATAAATTCTGTTTATTACATTGGGAAAAATATATGCTTCTGGCACCAGATGTCTAAAAAGAGTATGTTATTTTTTAAATTTATTAGTTCCTTGTTGAATTGGAGGATTTTGAAGAAAAACGGGATTAATGATAATGATATCAAAAAAAGAAAGAAAAGAACATTGACGAATCATTGAGAAGTACAAATAAAAGCAAAAGAAAATTGAGAATGAAACCCAGACAGATTAGTGTTGCAACTACCATGTTACCTTTGAAATTCATATACATACATATATATATATATATATATATATATATATATATACATACATATATATGTTTAAAGCTATATGTTTTCGAGATTCACAGTTTCACATAGTGGGCCTCTTTTTCTGTTCTTTGAGTGTGAAAATGTTCATGTTTGTTGATGTTTATCAAGTTCATAGTAATAAAATGGAAAATTTTAAAATAAAAGTTCATGAATTTGTTGTGAAACAGCGGAATTCCTTGTCTTTTAATCTCACTAACTTATTAGGAGCAAATTCCAAAAATAAAAATGGGTCACATCCTCTTGGGATTTCAGACTTAGAATGTTATATTTATCAACTTCAATCTTGGACAGATGAAATGACATTTCTAAGGTCATACAGCTGGAATGACCAGTACTAGACCTCTAGTCAGTACCTGGACTAATCTCACTTTACTTTCACCATACATGCCTTCCCGTTTCATAAAAATTCTGAGAAGTTTCATAGTTGCTTGATATGTTATTGATATGTTGGTGAATTTATCATTAATTAAATGGAATATGGGACATATTTCTTTTCAAAGACATTTTCATTCTGCACCTTTCTAGATTTCAGATGAATCAACTGTACTTGGTGTAAGTAAAGCACGGGGAGAGTCCTATATAAACTTCCATGGATCATGCCAATTTTTACCTGAGAAAAACAGAGTAGGAAAGAGTATTCAATCTGAAGTCAGAAAAAGTAGATTGGAATCTTAGCTCTTTAACTCTGCAGTTCTAGGCCTCAGCTTCCTAATTCATAAAATAAAAAGATTTGGACTAGATCTCTAAGATCCTTTCCAGAACGAAATACTATGTTGACCTAGCATCACTTGATCCAATTGTCTTTCCAGGCTAGTCTGACCCTTATGGGTTGCATGAGGTTCTTCTAGAAGTTGACTACTCAAGAAGTAGTCAATGTTCTGGTACTTATTTTTCCACACCAAGAAAAAAAATTACCATATTGATTATATATCAATAAACAAATAATTATATATTATATATCAATATATATATATTGATTATATATCAAAAAACAAATAATATTTGTTTCAATAAAACCAAAATAATATTAATCGTTATAATGAAATAGATGTGGAGTTTTATTTTGAAAACAAACTAAATTAAATAAAATGTATTAGATATTTTCCCCTATCCTCATGACCTCTCAAATCCTTCCAAAATAAAATTATTTATAAGAGATAAAGCAATTGCAGTTGTCTTGCCAGACTAAGACACGAAGAATCCAAATGACTTAACAATCTAAGAAATTAAGAGTACAGAAGGCTGATTAATCACTAATCCTCAAGGTGCTCACTCAGTATATACTCTTCACTAATGCCTATAATTTTCGGTGGAATTGCACAATAATCAATCCATCAATAAACATTTATTAAGCATTTATTATGTGCCAGGCACTGTACTAAGCCATGGAAATACAAAGGGAGGCAAAAATAGAGTAGGAAATCAGCATAGTGGTGGTAATTAAGTCCTTGGGAGCTGATGTGATCTCCAAGTGAAGTAGAATTGAGGGAGAAGAGAAGAGGACCTAGGACAGAACCCTAAGGGACACCTATCATAACATGATATTATATGGAAGAGTATATAAGAAACCAACAATGACGGTCAGATAGGTAGAAGGAAAACCAGGAGAGACTGACGTCCTGAAAACCAAAAAAGAGAGAGAAATCAAAAATGTCAAAAACTACAGAGAGGTAGAGGACAATGAGGATTGAGGAAAGGTCTTTAGATTTGGCAACTAAAATATCATTAGTAAGTTTTAATAGAACAGTTTTGGTGGAATAATGTTGGGAGTCAGATTGTAGGGGGCTATGAAGATAAAGTGCATTCGACCTTAGTTGCCGAAGAAGACCATGCCATCAGAGAAATAATGACATGACTTGGCACTTAATTTTGTTTTGAGTGAGGGGGAGCGGTGCAGGTCACCAGCCTCACTTCTCCTCCAGAGCCATCTGAATCCAGTGACCAGATATTCATCAGGATGACTGGAGATGACCCAGGATGAGGCAGTTGGGGTTAAGTGACTTGACCAAGGTCACACAGCTAGTGAGTGTCAAGTGTCTGAGGTGAGATTTGAACTCAGGTGCTCCTGACTCCTGCACTGGTGCTCTATCCACTGCCCCACCTAGCTGCCCCCATACTCAAATGATTACAAGAATGAAGGAAGGAATATTGTGACAGCTGTTCAATCAAACATAATATGCCAAGTGACTCTGATAACCCATACCTTGAATATTGACATCGTGAAGGTGTCTAACAACACTTTAGAAGTTCATGTTTCAGTGGGCAACACTAACTCTCCTAAAAGAAAAAAATTAGCTGAGCATTCCAGTTTCAAAGGTCTACTTTAAGTGTATGACATAGGTAATCTCTTTTCCTCCAAATAAATGGCAATTTGCCGAGATTTTACATGCTACCAGTGGCCACACAGTAATTAAAGAACACTCCAAGTCAACATCTCAGTCTATTTATATCTAATATATATATACATTTTATATATACATATATATCTCAGGCTAATTGTATCATTCTATATTTCATTATATATTTCATAATTATATCATTCTCCTTCACTAACGGCATCATTAAAGAAAATAATGCAAAAGCAGCTAATACAAAAGGCTAGAAAATATAATAAAGATAAGTAAGGTTCATAATCATCATGTACTGAAAAGAGCCAGATGACCTGGGTCCAAAACCTATTGACTGTGTAACTACAGAGGTCTATATAATTCTGAGTGGCACATAACTGTGGGTCTGTTTTACATCTCTGAGCTAATACCATCTGTTGTTCCTTCTATGTAAGGACCTTCTGGTGTGAGAATTCTTGCTAACAATATATAGACTGAGAGAAATAGCAAATTTCTATTATATAATCTATATAATCTTGCTTTTAAATATATAAGTACCCAAACAAATGTACATAGTAAACTTAACATATGCCTTTCAAAGTTGCCCTGTTTTGCTACATTTCATTCAGCTCTCATCTGTTCTTTTCAGTATGTTTTAAAAATTGCTTCAATGATCTTTCTTGGTGGTGCCAGTGGTGGTGGTAGTGGCGGTTAAACTATCGCTGACTTCCATTCCCACTTTGAATTTCTTGAAATTAAAATCAAGACAATCCTTGTAACAAATAAGCATAGTCCAACAGAACCAATTCACACATTTGCCACATCCAAAAATGCATATCTCCTTCATAACTTTGGATCCATTACTCAAAGGAAATGGGTAGCATGCTAAAGCTTTGGTCCTCTGAAATAGCACTTGGTCAATTTCTTAACTCTCAAAATTTTAAATTGTTTTTCGCTACAATGCTTTAGCTATTGTATAAATTGCTCTACTATTTCCATACGTATCTTAATCTGTATTAGTTCATATGAACCTTCCCAAGTTTCCCTAAAATCAATCCTTTCATCATTTTATAGCACAATAATATGCATTCATGAGCAATAAATTGTTTAGGCATTCCCCAATTGACATATGTCCCATTGTTTCTAGTTCTTTGCTGAAAGAGAAGAGTTGATAAAAAATGTTCTTTGTAGATACAGATCCTTCTCATCTTTCTTTGATATTTTGGAGGCATATACCTAGTAGTTGTATCTCTGAATAAAAGGGCAGGAAAAGCTTATTGACTTAGGAAACATAGTTCCAAAATGCTTTGCAGAATGACTAGACCAATTTTAAACTCCACCAACAGTATCCCCAGTTTGTCTATTTTCCACAAGTCCCTGCAGCAATTGTTATTTTCCTTTTTTTGGCATCTTTAACAATCTCATAGGTATTAAGTAGAAACTCAGGGTTGCTATAATATGCATTTGTCTGAGCCTATCAAAGACCAATCCTTTGGTACTTTATATTAGATAGTAGAACAAAATGAAGAACCCAAATGTTACTCAACAATTAACCAAGGGAGGTTTGCTTAATCATAGTATGAGATTATTCTACAAGGATATGCATTGAAGATACCCCAAACTGATTCATCTGAATGAAGGTCCCTGGCAAAAATTGTGTTCACTGTGGCCCCTAGCTCAGCATCATAAAATGCCTGAAGCTCTTACTGGGAGAGAAACAAGTGATGTCAACAGAACAAGTATTCCCTCAGCCAATTAAATCTCAAGTTTGGTTTCAATGTCTTTTAAGAGAAAAATAAACTAATTGCATGGAGGAAGGGTTTAGGATACTACTCCCATTACAACATTTTTCAGTTAATAATTTGGAAATGTTTTTCATATGCCTGTTAATAACTAGAATTTGGAAAATGGCAGTTCCTTTTATGTCTGAGATATCAGATCTTTATCAGAGATACTTACTCCAAAAATTTTTTTTACCAAGTTAATGATTTTTCTAATTTTAACTGCATTGATTTTTGTTTGTGAAAAAATGTTTATGTCATGAAATCAAACAAATTAACTTCTATCATTTGGTCATTCCACAACTATTTTTAGAAACTGCTGATATGCATGTTCTGGAGAAATAATTATTGGTGACTAGTGGAGGATTGTTTTCCTAATTAATTTATTCCCCATTCAATTCACTGTTATGATCACATACCATGAATCTGAGTTAATACAGGCATAGAGGGAAGAGACCAAAAATTTATAATAAATTGAATTTGTCATATTTTATCAGTATTTCGCTTGCAGATTAGGCTTTGGATATGATGGACTTAAAAACCAATTCTGAGGTTAAAATGTCCAGAACTTTGGACACAGCAATTATATTGCTAGATGTGAGGTCAGTAACAAAAAAGATACATATACACCAAAATATTCCTAGCCACACTTTTTTTTTGTAACAACAAAGAACCACAAAGTATATATCTATCAATTGGAGAATGGTTGAAAATACATTAAATGAATGGAACATGATATTAATGCACTGTAAGAAATGGGGAACATGATAAATATAAAAAA
>CM053771.1:349632585-349696639 GCA_028658325.1 Potorous gilbertii | reverse complement strand
ACACACACACACACTCCCACACAAAGCTGGAATAGTAGATTAGCACAAGACCTTGAATGGCAAGAGTCTGTATTTTTATTAGGTAGGCAACAGGAAGTCACTGAAGATTTTTTTTTTCAGCAGGGGAGTGATATGGTAAGTGCTGTGTATTAAGAAAAATGTTTTGGCAGTTGTTGGAGAAGGAAAAAAGGAATGGAGACCAGAGCATTACAATAGTTTGAAGATAAATAGAAAAAAATCAAACATAATATGATTGATGATCCTTTTGGGAATGGAAAGAAGGGAATGAACATGACAGATATTACATAAAGAGAAGTGACAGTATTTGACAATCAGGTGGATGTGTGTGTTGAGGATGAGAAAAGAATTAATGATTGGGGATTAGAAAAAAGTAGAAATATTCCTTTAAAAAAAAGCAATCCACTAATAAGTCACAGAAACACAATTTTGATAGATGTCATTGGATATATCTAATAACCTCCATAAAAACAAAAAGCCAAAAACTTCAGGTGGATGTTATTTATCCCCTGAAGGAAGGAATATCCAGTGTCTCTATTTTTAATTGAGTTTTTTATTTGAATTTCTCTTACTTCAGGGAGAGCCTAATTTTAATTAATAAAACTATATACTTAAAATTTCAAGTGTAAAAATTCTATTAAATAGTATGTACATTATGAAATGACTGCAAAAATATTCATAGCAAGATGACTTAAGGTAGTGAATGTTACAGGTTTTCAAAAAATTTATTTGATGTACACAAATTTGATTTATATACAACTTTTCCAGAATGCCTCTTTTAAGTAAATAACACATATTTACCTATTGCTTCAAAGTCCACAAAGTATTTTTTGTTTCCTTCTCTTTTCACTTTTTGTTATAAACTTAAAAAAACAATGAGAATTAACATTTCAATACAAAGGAAAAATAGAAGATTGTATATGAAACCATAAATTTAATTATGCACAATTTTAAATGTTCCATGATGAAACCAAATGATCCATAATGATACTAAAGCTGTACTGCTTGAGAATATTCCCTTCTGAATTTCCTTCTCTTCTCTGTTTTGAATTTTTTAAAAAAATTTCATTGACACTCTTTGACAAATAATTTTCATCATAAAAATTCTGTGAGATGAATAGTGACTGCATTATTATACTTACTCAATCTTAGAAATTGGTTATGTGACTTATACAAAATCATAAAGCTAATAAATAGTAAAGATAGGACATATGCTCAGTTTAGATTCCAAGTCCAGTAATTACTTGATTTATATATATATATATATATATATATATATATATATTATATATACACACATATATATAATATATATACCCAAACACATATATGTATGTATATATATGTACAGACATACACAATATACATATATGTAGTATGTATCTGCATTATATTCTATAAAATTTTGTAAAGGTTATTAAGTAGTTTTGGGATGGATGGGAGACTAAAGGAGGAGGATTATATTAAGTTTTCTAAATTATTTAGTAAGCCCTTTAGTAAGAACCTTTTGCTTCATATGATAGATATTTGTGCTATAAGTGGAAAGAGCAGCAAATTTGGACTTAGAACACATAAAAAATTTCATTTTTTCTGGCCATGTGAGCTTGGGCAGTTCACTTCACCTCTCTGAAACTTTCTTCCTCTAAAACAAAACAAAACAGAGAGGGAATTTTGGCTAGATTTCCTCTAGCCCTAAAAACATGCTACTATGCTCGTCTTCCTAGCGTAGTTAGTGCTCAGTATTTGTCATCTGATAAATATAATTTACCTGAGGATTTGTATTTACTTATTTTCATGGAGATCATATACAAACAATTCACGTTAAGTATAGACTAGTTAGCTCAGTGCAAAGGAAAAGATTGTTAGGTCTGTCCCCCAAATGTTGTTACCGTTCACTCTTTGAAAACAAAATACCTTTTTGCTTTGGGATCACAAACTCTGTCCCTAAAATAAATGCATGTCATTGGTCCCTCAGAGATCTGGGGAAAGGTAAATACTTGACTTAAGGTAACAGTTTGATGGCAATCATGTAGAAGACAATATAAAGCATACATTCCTCTGACAATTGATCTGTTTATGTATTAATTTGTATAAAATGATCACTTAAAATTCTTTTATGCTAACAGTTTGATTGAGATGGTTTAAAGTATTTTCTTTTTGAAAACCATTCTAATTCATTCAAAAAGAGCAGTCATGTAATGTATCAGTAGTTCCTGTTACTGTTTCTTTGTTTTCTCCTGCAACCCCAGGAATTTGGCATCAGTATACATCTGCCAAAAGCATATAGTTCACATGGAATTAAACTCTGATTATTTAGTTTTTATGGGAAAGGGCTTCTGTCCGTTTGATGCTTAAAACGGTTAGACAGAGTCTGTCAGGTGAAGGTTAATTGTTCTTGAGTTAAAGCAGTTCTGTGCACAGATGGGTTATCAGGGCTGAACACTCGTTACAAGATTAATCTTATTTCCGACAAGACTTCCTTTTCCTTCAACTGATTTTTGCTCAGCCATTGGACCTGTCATCAGCCGTTAAATGAAGGGTGGATTACTTCTGGGATATTAATGCTTATGTTCAGTGAAACAATACTAAATATGTGTCGTATCAGAAGGGCCATCTTTAGGACTATCTCCTAAAGATACATATTTCACTGTCCTACAGAGGACTGAGATTCATAAACAACTAGGACGATCAGAAGCATTGGATTGTCAATCATAATGAAAAGGCAATATAAACAGTTTCATCTCAGTCTCCCTTTTTTTGCATATTCATGACTTTTAAAGTGAATCATGGAAATTCTTTTGTCATAAAATCCTTCATTAATGTTTGAAAACTCTACTACTGTGAGCAAATCTTCTTTCTTACTGGCACGTCTCTGAAAGAATTGATATTTTCATTTGTTGCCTTAGTGAATGCAATTTGTATTCAATGTTGCTAAAATAAGTAGCAATGTCATAGGTGGTTTCCCCACTCAAATTCCCTGAACATTTGCTCTTAATCATATTTTTCAAAAAGACAAATATTCAAATTCTGGGATATTGTGTGTCTAGGCTTTCACTATGTTACTCTATTATAGATACTAATTTTTTTCTTAAACCATTCATTTTTTAAAGTGTGTCTTATGCAGCCATATTCAATTGCTTTCAAGAAATAAGTCTAAGAAAATACTTGGAGTGATACTAGTGTATAGTTAAAATATTTACATTTCTGTCACCTAACAGTTTAATTCACTTAGCTAAAATGTTACTTCACAGAGTACACAGGTTTGGAGAAAGTAACAGAATTCAAGCAGGCACCAATAAACTTTCTTTCTTTCAAATACTCAAGTCTGTTAGGATTTCAGATTTTTCCTTTCAATGTAGTGGGCATAAAGTAAATAAAGAAATATGAAATGCATCCTTGGCCAGATTTTTATGAAATTCCTATAGATAAGCAAGTCAGATGTGTAAAGAAAGATCTTATTAAACTTCCTAGATTGATTTCTCCTCTTTCTAGGCTTTTCCTCTAGAGAAAATTTTCCTTTGGACTCATTGCCTAATTCCATTTCACAGTTTAATGCATTCGTATATACTGGTGGTTCAATCTCTCTCTTGAGTTAGGCCTGTTCTATAATCTGATAGTATAGTTTTTGCATTGCTTGGTGCATTCCACTGCTCTGAGTCATAAAGGCACCCCTTGCTTAGTAAGAAATAGGAATAAATAGGAGCAATGACTGGGATTAATATTTTCAATAGCTTAACTTTGGTTACCATATTCTTTAATATTTCAACCTTCATTAAAAAGGTGATGAAATTCCAACCTAAAGTCAACAAAAACACACACCCAAATGTAGCTATCCAGGGAAAATCTTTTATTTATGAATATAGCTGATTCATACCTCAGATCATCTTTTCCACAGAGACATTGCCATGGAGACTTGGTGGAGGCAGAATTTTCTTTGCACTGGCAAGTTACGATTACCCAGAGTTGGTCAATTTTATTGGACTTTAGGCCTTCAAGGAACTTGGTTCTTGGAGAAGTTAAGCTATACAGAAGGAGAGATGAGTTCATCATGGTCCATTCTTCTTCTGTCAGGTTTGACTAGGATGGGTAAGCTGGCCTTCCTGACAACAAAAGCCAGAAACAGCAGAAATAATGCCAAAATGAAAGTGAGGGGCTAAGCAGACCAACAGTGCAGATAACTGACCAATGACTTGTAGCTGTGGTGGTTGGTGAGAAGGATGTCTAGTCCATAGCTCATTGATCCCTCTACTTGTTTCCCTGGATTGCTGCCTAAGAAAGCATCTATCTGACCATTTTTCTTCCTATTACCTTCTCTCAGAAGTGTGGAAGAGGAGACAACAGGTTCAATTCCCTGGCTCCAAGTATTTTGTTTTGATTCTTATTTGTTTTTAAGCAATTTAATAAATGTATTGAACTGCATGGCTGTGATTTTATCTATGCCTATAAGCATGTGGTTTTTTTATTGAAAGAGGAAAAGCTACCCAAATGGAGAAAAGGTTTTCTCCAGTCAAACTAGGATGGAGGTGAGCCAATTAGAGAAAGAGCTTCAGCAGTTTTTGGCAATTTCTGAAGCTATTCAGAGCACATCCTAGATTATCTTTTTGACCTAAAATAGACACTCAACAAAGAAATGAGCACGTAAGCAAAGGGGCATAGGGGAGGCTGATTAAATTGAATCCGATTTATCCTTTTTGACACATACTTAGTGTTGTCTGGCATAAGAAAACTCCCTGTTGATAAGATGTTGATAAGTATAAGGACCACTCTCCCCTTATGCAAGAATATATATAATTATATATAATGAAATTTGATTGGGAAGCTTTAATACCCTGTGGGAGATAGGAAAAAATCTCATGCAATAATAGGTGGCATTTGTGCTGATTTTCACATAATATATTTGGTCCTTTCAAAAACCCCTTTATGTTGGTAATTATTGCCTCCATTTTAAGAATGAGAAAATTGAAATCACAGAATATAAGTAGATTGCTCAGGATCACATAGTTAACAAATGACAGATTAGAATCCATTTTTCACATGACCCCCCAAACCAGTGCTCACTGTATTGTACCAAATTGTCTCTTATGGGAGATGAAATACAAAAAGCTGTTCTTACAGTGAACATATCTGAAGCAGGTAAGAGGAACAAAGATCTTCAAGGAAGCAAAGAAACTCAGTGTTTGCTATAGTTTTACTTAAATATATACCTTGCATCTTTTATTTAAAAATATTCTTCAATGATTTGAATCTGAGGGTATGGTCTGGACCTCTTATTTCATCAGTATAAGAAATTCCTCATGAAGGAATTACTAATTCAGACCAGCAAGTGCTCTACAAAGTTGCACACAAAATCACAATTATTACATCGTAGGTGTGACTTCAATTTTAATCTCTCTGGCTCTTAGGGTAGCTTTTTAAAACATGAGGATAGACAGGTTCAAGTTAAATAGTTATAAAGACCTGAGGGATGCTGATGTAGCAGATGATGTTTTCTCAGCAAGTCAGGAATAAAGTTTAAAATGTTAGAATTTTCCTAATTAATAAGTCATTAATCTACCTTTCAAAAGATATTCAGTTCCCAAAAGCAAAAATCATGTCTCAAACATTCAATTCTTGCCAACATATGAGTCATTAAAAAAATGACTTTTGGGTATGAGATTCATCATTGCTCACTAATAAAAGTGTTCATGACTCTAGTTCCCAGAAGTCTCCATCACTCCATCCACCAAAGAACATTCACCAGTTTTGTGGGCTTAAGAACAAACCTTTTACAGCAAACAGCAAGTTCTTTAATAGTAGAGATAAAAAGAAAGGTATTTATGTATGGATAGGCATTTTTCCTATTATGTACATTTCTACTGGTAATCAGTTAAATGAAAAGAGACGCATTTGGCTTAGGTCTTCCAAAGCCCAACAACCCCGCCCGAATCAGAACCAGACCCCTTAATCAATTTTTCTCCCTGTCTTCTTTCATTACCACCATCTTCACAATGAATTGTAAACCAAAGGAGCACATAGACCCAAGATCTCCATGAGAAGCAATGCCCTCTGATCCCACCACCAATTTTGATACTAGGCTCACGGACATTATTCCTTTGTTTTTTTAAACCCTGGAAAATGTATATTAAAGGAGGGATTAAAAGGAAAAAGTGAAAAACGCACACAACAAAAAATAAATCCTCCAAAACAAAACAATGAATGAGATATGGAATGCATGAAGAAAAGAACAAAAATGTGGGATACCACTAATTAATAGATTACTAGTGATGATTAAAAATGTGCAAGAGATTATGGTGGAGGGAAAACCATAATTACCAACTGTAATCATGATTAAAATGAAATGAACTAACTAATAAAAATGTCATAGAGTAGCAGAATGGATTAAAGCAAAATCGAGAATTATATTGTTTAAAAGAAAAACACTTAAAACATAAAGACTCACAGTGAGTCAAAAAAGAACAGAATTTACTATGACTTAATAGAATTTAAAAAAGCAGGGGTAGCAACAAGAGAAAGAAAAAATAAAATTTGACACAATTGAAAGAGATAAGAAACTACAGATAATAGAAGGGAGGGCAAATGGGAGGAGGGGGTAAGTAGAAGTAAACACTTTGGAGAATTCTGTTCCAGAGAACAGAATAAATGGCAGGACAGTATAGGATAGAGGGAATATATAGTTAGTCTTTCACAATATGACTGTGTGAAAGTGTTTTGCATTGCCTTCTTAAAGGGGATGATTCAGAGGGGAGGGAGAAAAGTTGGAACTCAAAGTTTTAAAACGAATGTTAAAAATAGTTTGTACATGCAATATACAGTCAATGGGGTATAGAAATCTAGATTGCCCTACAAGAAAACAGAGGGGAAGGGGATAAGAGAAGGGAGGGGTGTGATAGAAGGAAGGGCAGATTGGGGGAAAGGGTAATCAGAATGCATGTTGTCTTGGGGTGGGTGGAGGGGAGAGAAGGGGAAAAATTTGGAACCCAAAATCTTGTGGAAGAGAATGTTGAAAACTAAACATTAATTAATTAAGGAAAAAAGAAACTACATTACGTTATACTACTCTGCCTGTTTTAAGGTTTGGTTTCCAGATTCCCCATATACCCAGTGACAACATTTCTTATGTAAAGATTGGCTTCCAGAGGCCACATAACATCACCAGACTTTTCTCATATGTGCTTCAAGGTAGCAATGTCTTTATGTCACTTAACCTCTGAGGAAAAGCTTTTGATCTGATATATTTGTTCTAGTTCTGATTTGACTTGAATATCAGTCTCTTATCAGAGTTATTTGATACAGTGATTTTTTTCCATTCAACTTTTTTCCTCATTGAAGTTACATTAATTTTATTCTGGTGAAAGTGTCAATTTTATGTAATAAAAATAACCTACTACGTTTTGTTTATTATTTATTTTAAAAATTAATTTTATTTATTTTTTGTTATATTTTAAGTGCCAAGTTATCTTCTTTCCTCCTTCTATTCCCAGCCTGCACTGAGAAGGCCACCATTTCACACACATGTGGTAGACAGACAGATATACACACACACACATATGTGTGTGTGTGTATGTGTGTATACATATATATGTAAAGTTACACTATGCAGACTTCTATTGATCAGTTCTTTCTTTGGAGTTGGATAGCATCTTCTTTAGCTCCTTTGTCGTTGATTTTAACATTAATGATAATCAGAATAGCTTAGTTGTTCAATTTTTCTTTGAACTATATTGCTGTAATTGCATCCAACATTCTTTGGTACTGCTCATTTTACTTATTTCATGCAAGTCTTTCCAAGTTTTTCTAAAATCAACCTGCTGATCATTTCTTACAGCATAGTAGTAATCCGTCACAATCATATAGCACCACTTATTCAGCTATTTCCCAATTGATTGGCATAGCCTCAGTTTCCAGTTCTTTTTCAAGACAAGGACAGCTGCTATCGATATTTTAGAACACATCGGTTCTTTCCCTTTCTCCCTGATCATCTTGGGAAACAGACCTAATAGTGCTATTGCTGGGAAAGGGTGTACATCATTTATAACTCTTTGAGTGTAATTCCAGATTGTCTTCCAAAATGGTTGGATCAGTTCACAGTTTCACCAACATTGTAGCAATGTCCCATTTTTTCATATCCCCTTCAGCATTTGGCATTTCCTACCTCTCTCATTTTAGCCAATCTGATATTTATGAGATGATATGTCAGTCATTTTAATTTGCATTTATCTAATCAAGAGTGATTTAGAGTATTTTTTCACACAATTATATATAGCTGATTTCTTCAAACTACCTGTTCATAAACTGTGACCATTTATCAATTGGAAAATGACTCATATTTTTATAAATTTGACAAAGTTCTCTATATATTTGAGATATGACCTTTATCTGAGAAATTGCCCATTAAAAATATCCCCCAATTTTCTACTTTCTTTCTGATCGTGGCTACATTGGTTTTATTTGAACAAAATCTTTCTGACAATGCCCTCTATCTCTTTTTTATTCATAAATTCTTCTCATATCCATAAGTCTGATGGGTAATATATTCCATGTTCTAATATACTTATGATAGCTCCCTTTATATCTAGGTCATATACCAATATTTACCTTATCTTGGTAAATGGTGTAAGATATTGATCTGTACTTAATTTCTACCAAACTTATTTCCAGTTTTCCCAACTACATATATATATATATTTACCAAATATTGAATTCTTTCCCCCAAAGCTTATTTTTTTGCATTTGTCAAACACAAAGTTGCTATAATCATTTAGTACTATGCATTTTATGTCTGTTCTGTTCCATTGTTCCATCTTTCTATTTCTTAGTCAGTATTAGATAGTTTTGATAGTTACTGCCTTGTAATTCAGTTCAAGACCTGGTGCTGCTAGACCTCCTTCCTTTATATTTTTTCATTAATTCCTTTACATTCTGGACCTTTCCAAATCAACTTTGTTATTTTTTCTAGGTCAATGAAATAATTTTTGGTAATTTAATCGGAATAGCATTGAATACACAGAAGAGTTTAGTTAGAATTATCATTTTTCTTATATTGGCTCTATCCATCCATGAACAACTAATGTTTCTTCAACTATTTTATTCTGACTGTATTTGTATAAGAAGTGTTCATATGATTTCTGGGTTTCTATTGGCAGGTATACTCAGATATTTTATGCTGTCTATGGTTAGTTTAAATGAGATATCTTTTACTACCTTTTCTTGCAGTGGTTTGTGGGTGATAAATAGAAATCTGATGATAATTGTGAGCTTATTTTATATCCTGCTATTTTGCTAAAATTATTGTTTAACTGGTTTGTTAGTTAAGTCTGTAGGATTTTCTAGGGATATCATCATATTGTCTGCAAAAAGAGAGGATTTGTTTTTTTTTTTTACCACATTACCCATTCAGATTTCTTCAATTTCTTTTTCTTCTCTTATTGCTAGCATTTCTAATACAATATTGAATAATATTGGTGATAATGGGCATACTTGTTTCACATCTGATCTCATTTGAAAGGCTTCTAGGTTATCCACAGTACAAAAATGCTTACTGATAGTTTTAGGTAGATACTTCTCATTTTAAGGAAAAAATCCATTTATACCCATGGTTTTGAATGTTTCTTTTTTTGTAAAAATATTTTGTAAAAGTATTTTGTCTAAAGCTTTTTCTGCATCTATCGATATAATCATATGATTTTTGTTAGTTTGTTATTGATGTAATTAATTGTGTTAATAGTTTTCCTTAGGTTATTTGTGTTACCTATCACTATTGCACTTTTCTCCACTACTCCTTGTCTCCCCCAATCCATAAATGCAAAAAAGTAACTTGATCAATTTTGTGAATGACATGACTTTTTATACAAGTTGCATGCTTATTGAGATATACAATATAAAATGTTGCACTAAACCATACTTCTGCCAAACTACTTTCCAGTTTTTCCAAAAATTAAGTAGTGTTCAATACTAAGCAATTTATATTCTCAAATTTACTTTATCAATAACTTCAGTTTTTTCTTCCCCCATTTCTTCCTTATATATCGTGATCCGCTGATTCACTTTTCTTCTTTAAAACGGTAGCAAATAGACTTGATGATTACTATCATGTAGCATAATTTGAGGTGTTAGAAGTGCTATATCTCTTTCATTTCCACTTTTTTTAATTGCTTCCCTTAGGATTCTAGATCTTCTTGTTCTTTCAAATGAATTTTAAAAATTACATCATCTAGTTCTTTAAACAATCTTCTTACTGATTCACTTCAAGCAGTATCATAATTTTTATTGTATTGGGATGGTTTAGGCCTGACCACTGAATACCTTTTTGAGTTGAGTGGTTCTTTATAGGAGGTTCCTTTATAGGAGGGTTTTTCCCTCCTATATTTTGAAAGATTGACTCTAAGATATGGATTATGTACTTATTTTGAATGAGTCTTTCCTTTCTATTATTTCCTCTTGGATTATGTTATTTCCACATAAAATGACATTCATTTTTATGAGTTTATTTTGTATTTTGCTACTCTACTGAAACATTTAACTGTCTCTATTAGTTTTTTTTGGTTGTTTCTTTAGAATTTTCTAAACAGACCATCATGTAGTAAGCAAATGTAAGTTTTTTTTGCCTCTATTGCCTATCACTATGCCCCAACTTTTTTCTCTTATCTATTGCTACTGCTAGCATTTCTGAAAATAAATCTAACGGTAGAGAAAACAGATATCCTTGCTTTCCTTGTGTATTTTCAGGGAAAACTTCTAGTATTTTTATTGCCTATGGTATTAGCTTTTTATTTGAATATGTGCTTTTTACTATATTAAAATGTACTTTTATGCTTATGTTTATAGGATTTGAGCATAAATAAAAGTTGTACTTTGTTAAAGGCTATTTATCTATGGAATAATTGTGATTTAGGTGCTTTCCTTTTTAAAATAAGATTAACTATGTTATTTGTTTTCCTGTGCTGTAACATTCATCTTCATGAGTTTCAGTCTTACCTGAGAAATTTATTAACTGTGTGACTCTGGGCAATTTACTGAAACGTGTTCACCTCAGTTTCCTCATCTGAAAAATGAGTCAGAGAAGGAAATGGCAAACCACTCCAGTATTTTTGCCAAGAAAACCTCAGATAAAGAGTCAGACACAACTGAACAACAGCGGCCACTTTTTCATGTGAGACAAGGATAAAGGAGAACTTAGTGGCAAAGAACATATGAGTTATTTGAGGTTAGGAGAAAGGGAAAAGAGAGTTCATAATAAATAGTCTCATTTTTTTTCCTGTAAAATATGAGGCAAGGCTTTCAGTGGAGATGTTAGTGGGAGGAGGAATCATGGGAAGTTTGTGGAAGGCTGAAATGGCTTGATGGAGCTATTATAGAGAGTGAGACCTATTGATCATAGCCTTAAAAGGCTTTCCTAGCTACAGTAAAGACCCACTTGATAGGTCTTATTGTTTTTTGTTATATAAATTTGTAGTGGACACTTTCAGAAAAATGGCATGATTTTCTTCACCTTTACCTTTCTTCAGCAGCAAGTATATAGGAGTAAAGGTGGTAGATGGTGACTGAAGCATGGCAAGATGTAATTGGGGCCTGTGATAAGGGAAATAGAGATTCAAGAGAAGTGGATAGATACTGTAGAATGGAACTGGTTTGCCAAGGGGTTAGGATGAAGAAAAGAGAAGAGAATGGCAAGTTCAGGAGAGATGGCCTAGGTATTTTGTCTCATAAAAGATGTCTGTGTTTTTTTTTCCTTCAGTTTTTGAGAAATTTTTTTTTGTGGTATAATAGTAATTTTCTTGGAAAACTTTGTCAAATTATCCCATAACTCCTCATGAGACAGAGGGCTTTTCTCCCTTTGATATTTTCTTTACTACTAGTCTAATTTCCTTTTCTGAAATTGATTTTTTAGGATCTCTATGATGATGGTCTATTAATCTGTGTATTTTATATTTTTATATTTCATTTCTTTTAAATTATTGATTTTCTTGGTATATTACTATACTAAGTAGCTAGGGCAGGGGTGATGACCTATGATAGAATTGAGGGTTCAAGGGATTGGAAGTCACATTGTGAACAGAGAATGGTATTTGAGGTTGAAAGGCAGAGGTAGTGGTGGAAAAAACAATAAATGTGATCAGATAAGGGAGTTTCAAAGTTCATGAACATAAAAATGGACATTTGTTTGTGACAGCAAGACCAAAAATATGACTATCTTTTTGTGTAAATGAGGTGTGATAGACAAGCAGGTCATGGGAAATAAATAAGTTGAAGAATAGTGAGGTTGCAGTATTTGAGGAAGTTATATCAGTATATATTTTGAAGTCCCCTAGTATAAAGGTAAGAATTGTGGAGGAGAGAACTATTGTGAGTCATGCTCTGTGCCCTTTATTTCACTGCCCCTCATTCTTAAATGTATTACTTCATGAGGAAACCTATGTAAGATGGAAGCAATGCTTCTTAGTAGAAGCCAGGAGGCAGAGATGAGGAGTGAGAACCTGATTCCAAATTTTGCAGCTCAGTGATATCTCCTGCCTTCACCACATCAGTCTCCTTTCCAAAGGCAGCGAGTGCTATCTCATCTCCGGGTCTATGTTCTCCTTATTCTGGGTGACAACTACCTCTAGGAAATTAATCACATATCCATTCTAAAGGGGTGCTGGCCATGGTGACAAAATACTTTCTCAAGAGAAATTGATCTTTCTTTCTCCCTCACTTAATAGTATTTTATTTTTCCAAATTACATGTACAGAGAGTTGTCAACATTCACTTTTATAAGATTTTGAGTTCTAAATTTTTTTCTCCTGCACCAAAAATGGCAAACACTCTGATATAGGCTATACATGTACAATTATATTAAACATATTTCCACATTAATCGTATTGTGAAAGAAGGCAGAACAAAAGGGAAGAATCATAAGAAAGAAGCAAACAAATGCAAAAAGAAAATAGTCTGCTTCAATCTGCATTCAGACTTTATAGTTCTTTCTCTGGCTGTGGATAACATTCTCCATCATGAGTCTTTTGGAACTGTCTTAGATCATTGGATTGCTGAGAAGAGCTAAGTCTAACAAAGTTGGTCATCATACAATGTTACTGTTAGTGTATACAATGTTTTCCTGGTTCTGCTCACTTCATTCAGCCTCAGTTCATGTAAGTCTTTCCAAGTTTTTCTGAAATCTGCCTAGAAACAGACCTTTTGATCCTACTAAACCTACTATGATGTCAAATCATCCTATACATACTACTGGATGAGACTTCTATTCCTAGTTCTCCAAACCTAGTATTTTGCATCTACTTTCCTCTCTCCCTAATTTCCTCTCTACGTATTCAGTTTCCCATTGTGCAATTCTGTCCATTAATATTTTTGATGTAGTTAGAGAGAATTCAAAGTAACTTGTCCATGGTACTTTATTTCACCTTTTCCACCTCCATTTCTCCTACTTCTTAAAATTCTGGTTAAATTATTACCCTTGGCATCTTTCCTTTATATAATGATTTCTCTTTTTATTTTTCTCTTTTTTTTAGGCCAGTAAATCTTTCTTTTGTTAAAAAAAATTACCTTGAGACATGAAACAATTCATTTCATCACATTATTTCCTTGATGGCTGTGATATAGTTTAACAGCTAATATTTATATACCACCTACAGTGCCAGGCACCGTGCTAAGCCTTTTACAAACATTATCTCATTTGACCCTTTCAAGAAGCCTAAGGATAGGTGCTATCAATGTCCACATTTTACAAATGAGGAACTCAGAGTAAGTAATTTGTGTAGGCTCACACAACTGCTAAGTGTCCGAGGCTGGATCTGAACTCAGATCTTCCTAACTCTAGACCCAGAATTCTATCCACTGTACTACTTTTTCTAAAGGTTGGATATTTTCATCATGCCATTAATTATTTTTGTTTACAGGAATGCATAAAATATTTCTATTTTGTTCAATGCCCATCTTTTTTAACGCTTAGATTTAGGTTTGCATTTTTTTATTCAACTTCATCTCTTACTTTTTAGTACATATTTTCATTCTCTTCTGAAATTTGAATTTGTTTTTGTTTATATTTAAAGATTTTTCAACTGTCTGTAAAATTTATTGTTTATCACTGGAATTGTTAAATTTGACAGTTACAAGTCAGGTCCGGTGAAATCACTCTTGCTAGCACCCCACCTTTTATTCCTTCCTTTCAATTCTAACAGCACAGATGTTTGTTCCATCTTTCAGGGTTGGGGAAGGAAAGAGGGGTGCTATGGAAGTCATTTCAGTATATGGGGTTCCCTGCCAATGACTGGACCCCATGAAAAGGCAGTAACTTTCAGCCTACATGATTCTGACTCCATAGGCTGGTAAATAGATGTTGATCTCTTCTTTTGAGATTGGGGAGAAGGGGTTAGCATGGGAATGTTTGGGCAGTCATTGCAGTACAGGCTGTCTCTATATGGGACCCTTCACAAATCTCAAGTTTTTGTTCTCATAGTGAGCATGTGGAGATTGATGGGGAAAAACACTGAGAAAGTACTCTAAATGTTAACGTTCTCAAGTGTTAATGTATAGGAAATTTATCTTGGCATTATACTATTGACTTGACTTCAATTAATCTGATGGGTTTTTCTTTTTGGTGGGCTGGATGATTGAATTGTTTAGGAAAATAACAAATCATTGTTGGTCATATTACCCAGATTGGACAAGTATAAAATCCTTAATTTATGAAAAAGAAAAGTAGCTACTGAAAAATGCATACTTTAATCCATAAGCCAAACTGATTGAATAGATGAAGGCAAGACTTACAAATATCTTGGTTACCACCAGACATATTGAGCATAAAGCAATCAAGGCAAAGCCTTGGCTGTGTACATTAAAAGATTTACTAGCATCCTAAAATCAATGCTCAATGTGAAGAACATATTCAAAGCAATTTGTATCGATGCAGTATTTTTATTCATGTATATTTTCTGTATTGTAAATTTGACCATTAACAGATATGGAAAATATTGAGACAAAAATTAGTGAAACAGAGAACCTATCATCCATCTATGGGTCTATGAAAAGATTGACACTTCCTCATTAAAAGGAAGAAGAGGATTGATAGCTATTACCAGAATGCATAATAATAAATCAAAAACTTACAGATAGTAATTTATTTTGTTTTTCAAGTAAGTCAAACAACTCATTAAACTTTTAGCTATTAGTATATTTACACTTAAGAGAAAGTTAATAAGAATTACAATTATTTTTCAAGTAAGAACAGAATGAAATATTTTTCTTTTCAGAGGCACTGATTAACTTTGTATTGCTTTTGCTTTTAATAAAACATTATTTATCTTAATCTTGATTTCTTAATACATATTTCACCTTTCCTTCTTATCTGAAAATTTCCACAACTTCATTGTTCTGAAACTGAGGCATTTCTTTGCCTTCGTCAAAAGTTATGAGTGTTTGCTATGAAATTCCCTTGTTTTATACTGAACTTATGCTGGATATAACTGGATTTAATTTTTAAAATTATCTGTAGTTGCTTGAGGTTATAGTAGATATTCGTAGAGAAGAACTTTTCTCTCCTTCAGCTCATTAATTCCAAATGAAATCTTATGAATCAAGTTGTCCTCCTTCCCAGAAAATTCCACGTCTTTTCCTCAAACAGAAAGGATATAGTATTCATCTATCATAAGATACAAGACGCAAGCGAGTCACCTTTCATCTACTCTATCCTGTTCACACGCAGATACACTTTGGGCCAAGCAGACATCATTTCACCAAGCTATAGGAAAGGTTGATAACAGTGGCATGCCATTGTATTTTTTGAATTTAAACAAAAGTGGTTACTTTTGCCTAGAGGCTAAAAATTACTAAGATCCAAATATGTAATTAAAAGACTTTCTAATGTGATAGCTATAAGAACTCAGACAATAATATGTTGACAAAGAAGCTTAAAACACATGATTGAATCATGTGGATTTGTTTATGGAAACAGAAAAAACATGTTATAGCAATTTAGGATCAAGTTATGACCTGATTTACCAAAATTTACAGAAGTGCTATTCTTAAAGGCATCTGAATTTAATGATATAAGAATTGTAGAAACTGTATAACATATCACTTTAAACTAGAATATTTTAGCACCTATCAAATATCTAGCAAGATATGACATTATTTCAGAAGTTTATCTTCTTTCACGGAGTAACAGATGACAAATCTTCATATTATTTTACAAAAATAAACCCCAAAATATCCTGTCAAATTCAATCTTTGAACTATATTGTATAGTTTTGGATAAGTGTACTAGAATATTGACACAGACCAAACTGTTTCCCATGATCACTGAGACACAATGTTTGACCCATAAAAACAATGTTTTAGATGGATGTCATTACAGTGAATATTCATAAACTTCAAGTTACAGGACATGAAAATGTATCAAAATATAGAGAGCTAGCAAAAGATATCAAAATCATGTGCAGATAGGATCAGGAATAAATTATCTCTATCACCCTGCCTACTACTATCATGGATGCTTTCAGTGACCCTACAAAAAAATGAGCTAACAGCATCATGCTTTTATTCAAATATAAAAAGCAATTTAGTGTACTCGTTCCAGTACCATTTTTATCTGAATATCATTAAGCAAGATTTAATGAGCAAAATAACAGTAACAGAACGAAAGCAATAATGATGACAAATATTATTTAGAGCAAGGTGGGGAATCTGTGGCCTTGAGGCCACCTGTGGACAAATCAATTTGTTCGGTGAAGTTTGGATTCAGTCAAAGGGCTCCACTTGAGGACCTAGAGGTCCACCTGTGGCCTTCAAGGCCACAGGTTCCCCACCCCGGATTTAGAGCTTTAAGTTTAGCAAAGAGCTTTCTAAATATTATTTCCTTTGGCCAAAGGTTAGAGTTATTTTATTTCAGTTCTGTTTTTGGTCATTAACTTACTCATTTGCCCTTTCACCATTTCATAAACATTACTATATACAGGGCACTCTCCTAGGTGTTCGGGAGGAACTGGAAGGTAATTAGGACATTGTTTCTGTCCACATGGAGTTAATGGGATAACTGGTGGATATGGCACTTAGAAATACCCAGAAATTCTATAATTGTTATATAGTACAGAATTTGATGGAAACATAAGAGATACGTATATAAATTGAGGTGAAAGGAATGAAAATTTCCAAAAGAGATGCTAGCCTTGTTCTAGAAAATATCATAAGATATTGTTCCTTATATAAATCCTAAATGCATGATTAGGCAACAGATAGGATGGGAGAGGAGGAGAGAAGATAAGACCAGTGCTGATGGGATGAGAAATCACTATCATTTCCAAAACTAAGAATTATACAAATTCCATCAATGAATGTCCCCTTCAGAACATAATTATCAAAGACACAGAACATATTTGCATCTCTATTCAGTTATTGAATGCCTATGTAGAGTTTACTTTCTAATCTTTCCCCAACTAACTGGGGCTATAGGGAATGTGTATCACAAGTACTGCAAGCCTTGAGCCACATGAGTATCACCATTCTTTCTCCACTTCAACAAGGTCATTCTGAAGCAATCCTGAACAGCTATATCAAATGTGGTAGTTTAGTACTGTCCTAGTCAATCTAACATCTCAGGTTTAAAAAAGGAAAAAAAATGAGACACTTAGAAGATCTGAAAATGAACCCAAAAAATTATTCGATATTCAGTCATGTCTGATTCTTTGTGACGGAATTTGGGGTTTTCTTGGCAAAGATGCTGGAGTGGTTTGCCATTTCCTTCTCCAGCTCTTTTTACAGATGAGAAAACTAAGGCAAACAAGATTCAGTGGTCACATAGCTAGTAAGTATCTGAGGTTGGATTTGAACTCAGGTCTTCCTGACTAGTGCCAGTGCTGTACCTACTGTACTACCTAACTGTATTAAGGGAAAGGATGTTTTGAGCAGGGAAAAATGGTCAATAGAGATGCAACACTGATTTATTTGAGCACAGCTTCCCTAATTAGCCCTATGTTGCTCAGAGTGGTCTATTAGGCAAGTTTGAAGGAACAGATAGAGTTCTTATTTTCCTCTATTTTTTGTACTTATGCCACATCAACAACCTGAATCATTAGTTCTCAAAAAAGTTAAGTCTTAATTAGGGTTGGGAATTTATGATATTGTTCCCACACCAAAGGGTAGGGAATATGGTCCCCAAATTATGATTCCAAGTCTTAAAACTTGGAAGAGGAGGTACTACTATATATAAGAAGAGAGGGTACATAATAGTATGAAGGAGGTGGCATCTTGGATGTACCTTGAAGGAAGGTAATTCTGGCCTGACAGTTAATAGTAAGAAAATAAAGATTCTCTACCAACACTATGTCATCTCTATATAGAACCATCATTATAGTAAAATGGAGAAATTTTGAATGCTGTGGATGTCAGTTACTTTGGCAGTATGCTTTCCAGGGATATGCACACAGATGATATGATGCAGTTGACACACACGTTGCCAGAGCTAGCTCAGTGTTTGGGAGGCTCCAAAGGAAAGTGTGGTAAAGAAGAGGTACTAGACTGCCTACCAAACAAAAGTTTACAGAACCACTGTGATGATCTTATTGTTATATTCCTATGAAACCTGAATAGTCTACCTGTGCCATGCCAGAAAAACAAATTGCTTCTACTTAAACTGTCTTAGGAAGACTCTGAAGGTCACCTGCCAGGATAAAGTACTGAACACTGAGGTTCTTCCATGAGCTGAACTGCCAAGCATTCCAATTCTACTGCAAAGTGTGTAACTCTGATGGACTAGCCACATTATTGAAATGCTGAACATATGTATGCTCAAAATACTATTTTGTGGAGAACTCGTATGGAGGTCAGAAGAAGTATACAAAAATACTCTCAAGATCTCTTGAAGAACTTTGGAATCAATTGTGAGACATGGAAGACACTGGTATGGGACTACCCAGCATGATATGTGCCCTCATCAAAGAAGACACTGTGCAATAGCTCAAAGGCAATGTGAGATGCACAAATTTAGAACCATCTCCACTCCAAATATTCACACAAACTATCTGTGCCTGACCTGTAGTAGAGCTCTCTAAGCTCATATTGGTCTGGTCAACTACAGTTGGAAACACTATACCTTGACCCAGTTATTTTGGTTCTCTTTGAGAATGAATGACAGCAAATAAACCAATCATGAAGAAAGGTAGTTGGAGACTATGCAGGGGTAATATAGTTTAAAAGATGGAGATCTTGGGATGAGTAATGGCATGATAAAAGGAACAGAAATGAATGAGGGCAGGATGAGAATAAGATAGAAATATAGTGGAAAGGTATGGTGGTGTCTAAATTACCCAGGACAAACTAAAATAGTTGAATGTATTGACTTAGAGCACAACAAGAGCGTCAGATCCAGGAAGACACATGCCTAAAATGTACTGGCTCTGTGATGCTGGTCAAGTTTCTTAACCTCATTCTTTATGAATCTCATTAGGAATATAAATTTCAAAGAATATGTTAACCTGAATTTATAGGGGACTTTCCTTATTTAGTAGTTCCTTCTACCAAAGAAAACACAGGTTCAGACTCTATTTCTAAATGACAAAACAACATTTTTACATCTTAAAAAATTAACATATAATCTGCACTCCCTTTTTTAGTAATCTTATACACATTTGGTATTGAGCTCATAAGATTTTGACATATTCTTTAATTCCTTATCATGAAATCACATTTTTATCACATTGAATATGAAGTGTACCTTTGATATCCATCAATGGTTTTCAACCATTATTCCAGTCTAGCTTTAATTATGTTACATAAGATTTCTTTCTTTTTCTTTTCTCTCTTTTTAATTTATGGAATGAAACAAATATTTCCATATCATAGTACAATAAAAAGATGATTGCACATGAAACTGCAAGTCTACTATGTGTAATTTGCTATCTTTCAAATATACAACAAAATTGTCATGTAAATATCCTTTTGTCTTCCCTAGAGATAGCTACCATTAGATACATACATACACACACACACACATAAAAATCATTCTCTACATATTTCTATTTATCAATTCTTTTTCTGGATGAGATAGCACCTTTCTTCATTTGTTGTTTATAGTTAATTTAAGCATTTATAATAGTTAAAATAATGTATTCACTAAAGTCATTCTTAAAACACTATTATTATTGCTGCATATAGTGTCCTCTTGGCTCTGTTCAATTCAGTCTTTGTTATTTTATTGAAGTCTTTCCATGTTTTCCTAAAATCATTGAGTTCATCATTTCTTATTGCACAGTAGTATTCCATTACAACTATATACCGTAATTTGCTCAGTTGTTCCCCAATTGATAGGCATCCAGGCAATTTTCAGTTCTTTGCCACCACAAAGAAAGTTGCTGTAAACATTTTAGAACATGTAGTTCTTGTCCTTTTCCCCTAATTTTCTTTGGAAATAGACGTAATAGAGGTATTGCTGGGTCAAAGGGTATACGGAGTTTAATAACTCTTTGGTCTTAATTCCAGATTGCTCTCCAAAATGGTTGGATCAGTTCACAATTCCACTCACAATCTATCATTTGAATCAGTCTTGTGGCCATAAAGTTATACCTCAAGGTTGTTTTAATTTGCATTTCTCTAGTCAATAATGGTTTAGAGTATTTTTGTGTATGACTATAAATTGTTTTGATTTCTTAATTAGAATACTGCCTGTTCATATTGTTTGACCATTTATCAATTAGGGAATGATTCATATTCTTAAAAGTTTCACAAAGTTCTTTATATATTTTATACTTGAGATCTTTATTCCCTCAATTTTCTGCTTTCCCTCTGATGTTGGCTACATTTGTTTTATTTACATAAAAATCTTTTAATTTAATATAATTGAAATTATCCATTTATGCCTAATTTTTCTTCCTATTTCTTGTTTATTCATAAATTGTTTGCTTCTTCATAAGTCTGATAGGTAACGTACTTCATTTTATTCAAATTTTGTTGTAAAATCTCTTTTTATCTAGGTCACATATTTTGATCTTATCTTGGTAAATGGTGTGAAATATTGGTCTATGCTCAGTTCCTGCCATGCTGCTTTCTAATTTTTCCATTAACTTTTATGAAATGTTGAAGTCTTATCCCAAAATCTTAAGTCTATACACTTATCAAATATGAAGGTAAGTTTATTTGCTGCTATAAATTGTATGTTTACTCTATTACATTGATCTATCTTTCAATTTTTTGCCAGTACAAGTATGTTAGCCATTTAATTTTGATAATTACTGCCCGATAATATAGTTTAAGATCTGGTACTGCTAGACCTCCTTCTTTTATATTTTTTCTTTGTTTCCACTAGTATTCTTGACTCTTCATTTTTTCCAAATGAATTTTGTCAATTTTTATCATTCAGTAATTTTTTTTGGTAATTTAATTGAAATAACCTTCAATATAGAAATTAGTTTGGGTAAAATTGTCTTTTTCATTATATTGCTTCTATCTACCCATGAACAATTAATATTTCTCCAACTATTAAGTCTGATTTTGTTTTGCTAAAAGTTTTTAAGAATAATTTTGTTTTTATAGTTCCTGGGTTTGTTGTGGAAGGTGTACTCACAAGTATTTTATACTGTCTATAGTTATTTTAAATGTGGTATTTTTTTTTTACTATCTCTTTGTGCAGAGTTTTGTTTGTGACATATAGGAATGCTGATGATTTAAGTGGATTTATCTTTTTGTCCTACTACTTTGCTAAAATTGTTAGTTGTTTCAAGTAACTTTTTAGTTGAGTCTTTGTGATTTTCCAAGTATATCTTCATATCATCTTCTAAATGAGATAACTTTATTACCTCATTCCATATTCTGATACATTTAATTTATTTTCTTCTCTTATTGCTATTGCTAGGATTTCCAATGCAATAATATTGAATAATATTGGAGACAATGGGCATCTTTTTTTCACACCTGATCTTACTGGAAAGGCTTCTAGTTTATCGACATTATGAATAATGCTTGCTAATGATTCTAGATAAATACTTTTTGTGATAATGTATAATCTTTGTAATATATTTTTGTAATCTTTCAGTTAGTATTTTATTTAGATTTTTGCATCCATATTCATTAATGAAATTAGTCTGTAATTTTCTTTTTCTGATTTTACTCTTCCTGGTTTTGGTGTCAGTGTCATATTTGTTTCATAAAACAAATTTGATAGGATCCCTTCTTTACTTATTATTCCAAATTATTTAATATTGGAATTAGTTATCTTTAAATGCTTGACAGAATTCATGTGTAAATCCATCTGGTCTTCATGTTTTTCTCTTAGGAAGTTCATTTATGGCCTGTTCAATTTCTTTTTCTAAAATAGAACTATTTAGATGTTCTATTTCATCTTCTGCTAATAAAGACAATATATGTTTTTGTATATATTTTTCCATTTCACTTAAATAGTTAAATCTATTGGCATATAACTGGGCAACATAACTCTATATAATTGTTTTAATTTCATCTTCTTTAATGGTATATTCATGCTTTTCATTTTTCATACTAGTGATTTGGTTTTCATCTTTATTTTTTCTTTTTAAAATAAAACTATCCAAATGTTTATCTATTTTATTTGTTTTTGCATAAAACAATTCCTAGTTTTATTTATTAATTCAATGGTTTTCTTACTTTCAATTTTATTAATCTCATCTTTAATTTTTAGGATTTCCAACTTAGTGTTTAATTGGAGATATTTAATTTGTCCATTTTCTGAGTTTTTTGTTGCATACTTAATTCATTAGTTTGTTCTTTATTTTATTGATGTAAGCATTTAGATATATAAATTTTCCTCTAATCACCACTTTTGCTGCATTCCATAGGTTTTGATATGTTGTCTCATTATCATTCTCTAATGAAATTGTCAATTGTTTCTATGATTTGTCTTTTAGCCCTCTTATTCTTTAAAATTAGGTTCTTACTTTTAGTTTAGTTAAGTTAAAAAGTTTGTTTTTAACCTGTGTTTCCTTGGTCCCTTATTACATATAATTTTTATTACATTATGATCTGAAAAGGATACTTTTGATATTTCTGCTTTTAACCATGAATTTTTTATGTATTAACTTATAGTCAATCTTTGTAAAGGTTCCATGAACCACTGAGAAAAAGATATATTATTGCATAGGGTTTCAATAAGGTTTAAATCAGGCAAGTTCTCAGCCTATTGAAAGATGTTTATCTCCATCTCTTGTATATATTTCTTATCCTTTACTGTCATATCACATGGTACAAAATTTTTGATCCATATACATTTGGGATTTTCTATAATTTCACAATTTTACCTCTCAGTATATGAATACCATAGTTAACTATTTGTTGGACAAGAATCATGAGATGAGACTTTCAGGTAGGCTGGAAATAAAAAAAATCTTCAAAATGTTACTTTAGGTGAATGTTTTCACAGTCTAATTACTATATTCAAATATCATAGTCTCATCTAGACTAAACACAAAACTTTTTAGAATAGTCTTGAATGGAAAAGTGAGCTTCATGAGTTAAAATGACCTTTTCTAATCTTTGGTATTTCAGTATTTTTATTGTTTTACTCATGAAAAATTTTTCTACTGTTTTTATACTAGTCTTCTTAATGATTTTTTTTAACTTTAAGAACCTGTGCTACAGAGAAATCAATAATGAGCTTTCAAGCTTTTTCTTCCTTTCTGAATATTAATTAGGTTGCTTTATAGGATTAGTCATTTCTTGGCATTATTTCTTTTGTTTCATTTTGAACTTCACTTTCCTTTGCACTTTTGTGTAACTTGCTCTGTCTTGTTGTGGGTTCTAATGATCCTTAAAATATGTGGACATAAGATTTAGATCTGAAATGGACCCTAGAGATCATCTCATCCAAGTACTTTATTTTACAGATGACACTTGCAAAGAAACTAGAATTTAAGCCCAGAGACAAAAATGTAGTTCTCTTCAGAATCACCTACAGACAAATGATAATTTAAGATGAAATTGCTAAGGGGCAGAGTTTAGAGAGGAAAGAGAAGTGAAAAGAGATATCCATACTTAAAGGTCAGAAGATACACAGCCAGCAAATGAAATAGAGGAGGGTTTAGAGACTTAGGACTATGGTTATACAAGGCTATAAAAGCCAAGGGACAGCAAGGGAAGTCAAGAATAAATGTGTAGCTTGCCATCTCAAAGTTTAAAAGCATCCCAAGCTGTATGAAGGTGGAAAGGAGGTCATTGAATTTAGTTATAAAGGTCATTGATGACTTTCAGTAAAATAGAGTGGGTTGCAGAAGAGGACAACAAATCTCTTCCTAGAAACTTGAGAGTGAAGAGGGTAGAAAGAGACAGATAGGATGATTTCTTCAAAGAACTGAAAGGTAAAAGAGTGTCTCTTTTTTGACTGTTTGGGGTTTTCTTTTCAGCAGTTATTTATAAGCTTATCGGAAATTAAAATAAAGATGACAAATATTTGAAAATCAGTTAATGTAGAGAACCAGAATTTGAGTTGAACAATTTAGATTGAATAATGACTCTGATTCCATTTGTGATATTTTGGGCAAATCATAATTTGGACAAGATCTTTCAGAGAGGTCTCTCCCCGGGCTGAATGTACAACATTCAGAGATTGGAGTAGATGATAAAACCATTTCCATTTAAGGTCCTGTCTTTCTCTACCATCCTATGAAGTTTATCATTTTAAAGCTAATTATTTTTTCACTTTTTCTTTATTCTGAAAGCCACTATTTGACTGATTCCACAAAATTCATTGCTTCCTGGTACCTAAGTAACTGTAATTATGAAATGGAAATATGGAAGAAGGGAGCCTAAGAAAACTCTGTCATGCTAGGAAGAAATGAGAAGAGGGCACCTAGATGGCACAGTGGATAGAGCACTGAACTTGGAATCAGGGAGAATCATCTCCTGAGTTCAAATCTGGCTTCAGACACTTACTAAGTATATGACCCTGTGCAAGTCACTTAATCCTGTTTGCCTCAGTTTCCTCAGCTATAAAAATGAGCTAGAGAAAGAAATGGCACTCCAGTTTCTTTGCTGAAAAAAACCACAAAATGAACTCATGAAGAGTTGGACATGACTAGAATGAGGAACTAGAACGACTAGAATTAAGTGAAGGGATTTTTTTGCATAAAACATGAAAGAAAAAGCTACATTTTTCTAATCAATGCAGCTAAAGAACACTTACAGATTGGGCAGTTTGAGCTTATTACCCTTTGTAGTTATAAAACCTTAAAAATAAACTTTTAAGTACTGTGCCTAAGCTCTATCTTCTTTCTCTAGAAATTTGAAAATAAATTTAAAAAACAATAAAATGTATTTCTTTCCAATTAACTTTTACAAAAAGGGGAAAATAATAAATCAATAAATGAGAACTAGTTTAATGGAATCCAGGTTTTGAATAATCGTATTCATATGAATTCATTCTGTTCCTCAAAGAAAGTAATGTTCTAAAACCTTAGAGTTCAGTTCATCTACATGAAACTCATCAGTTTGTTCTGCTTCAGTTTGTTAATCGTCCATCAAAAAAATGGGAGTTCTTTACAAGGCAGAGACTCAGCAGTAGGGGTGGCTAGAACCAACTTAGGTCATTATCTTTAGAGGCAGTGACATTGACTGTGCTTCCAAGGAAAGACCCTAGAAATGTTTTCTCGTTCATTCATCATTTATTTTTGAGGAACAAACCAATCAAAACTAATATACTGAAATCATTTCTCATAATTGTTGCTATTATCCAGATGTGTGCATGCATGTGAGTATGTGTGTGTGTGTGTGTGTGTGTGTGTGTGTGTGTGTGTGTGCATGTGAGTGTGTGTGGATAAGGAATTTTCATTAGTATAGATAACTCCAATCAGTGATGCAACTCATTATTGTAGAAAATTTTTTGGAGCACTAGGAGCTTAATTTGTCTGTTATCACAAAGCTGGTACATGACAGAAATGAGACTTGAACTTGGGTCTAGTTCTAACTAACTCCCAGGTTGCTCCTCTATCTGCTATAATCTGCTATCATCCTACTAAAATAGATTATTTTCTCAGTCCTCACTTCTAACTTTTATTCTTTTCTAAAATGAATAAATGTCATAATTCATGAAAGCATTATATTGATTGGCTTACTGAAAAAAGATACTATACTTAGTAGTTCAATCATCAAGCTTTTCCCTCAAAGAAATTCTATAGCATAGAACAATTTGATTTGTAGATTACATTGCTTGTTGACTTGGTGATATAGCGACGGAGTTGGAGAAACCTGAGAATAGTTCTTTATTTTACATTCTAACTATTCCATTTCGGAGATAAGATGTCAAAGAAATTCAATGAACATTCCAAAAGAGCTTAATGAAATAGTATATTTATAGTAATAAAGACCAGCATAACTGGAATTTGGAATTCTTGGTAATCCATTGTGTATTTCAAGCCTAATCCTTTATGTCAGAAAACTAATATGTTTACAGTACACAGCAATCTCAATTCTAAGTAGGTTATTTAAAGAATAAAATAAGTCTTAAATATAGCTTACTAAATATCATAACTCCTACAAGCCCCAAGGTAAGAGAATTCAGAGATGAAAATGGAAATATATACCAGAAACAGTCAAAACGATTGACTCCTTATTAGCCCATATCATTCAGGAGACCAAAAGAGTGTGTGATAAATTTAATACATAAAAAATCCATTAACATAATTTTAGTGAACTGGCTCCAAGCCATAAACCTTTTATGTGAGTTGCTGACAAGAAGGTTCATTTGAGTTTCACCTTCTTCACCTTTTCTAGGGTATATTCTCATAGGTAGATGATTTTAATGTGCCTTGATGGAGGTAGAAAAGTAAAAAGCTTATAAAATCTACAAATTATACAATAGGTCCTCATTAATCAGGAATAATAGATTTAATATAACAACCTTGCTCTCCACCATCTCCACAGTACTTACACTCTCCATGTACAAACACATCCTCAAATTTTATTTTTTTTATCAGGGTGTTTCTTGCCAGTAAAGGATAATTTGCTGTTATGCATCATTTGAAATGATATAAAGAAAAGTTGGGGCTCCAGGGCATCCTAGACTTTTTTTGGGGAAGTCCCAAAACAAGGGTGTAAATCAGTTAGACTTCCTCATAAATGCAGACATAAAGTTCTTTGAAAGAGTTAGAAATTTGCCTTTGGAATATTTGTAGTTATCCAATTCTTTTATGTGACTTGGTGGGATCCTCCCAAATTTTTTCTTCAAATCCTCTTGGCAGGACTGAAGGAGCTTTCTTTTACTCCTCTCCCTTACTCCATCTCACACCCCTACTCCATCTCACACCCCTACACTATCTCAGTATGTTCCAATGATGGATTATTCTATGGATATGAGTTGTTTTGAATTCACACATTGGTTCTTGCAGTTTCTTTTTTAAAGAAGTTGGACATAGCACAGAAGTCATGGGAACAGCTAGTTGGAAATGAGTTTGGGAAAACAGGAAAAGAACACTATCTCATTACTACCTTAAAAACATATTTTGATATCATTTCAATATATATTTGTCCAGAGCATTTGCAGTACAGAAAGGAAAAGAAATAAAATAATTTTGCTTTAATGTGTCTTTTAACATAAAATTATGGCATGCCATTTTTATCATATTTCATTTAATTAATATGCCATGGGCAGCTAGGTGTCACAGTGGATAGAATGCTGGGTCTGGAGTTAGGAAGACTCATCTTCATGAGTTCAAATCTGGTCTCAGACAGTTTACTAGTTGTGTCACCCTAGGCAAGTTATTTAACCCTGTTTACTTCAGTTTCCTCATCTGTAAAATGAACTGGAGAAGGAAATAGCAAGCTGTTCTAGTACATTTTCCAAGAAAGCCCCAAGTGGGGTCATGATTGGAAATGACTGAACAAATCAACAGCAACAATTAACATGCCAGTCACCCTGGGTTCTGATGGATGGACTTTTGCCTTATCTTGTTCAGACTCTAGCTTTCAACTTACTTCCCTTCGATCTCTCAACCATTTCTGTATTCCCCACTATCTTCTCCTCTTTCCAGAACTCCTTTAGAACATAAGCTCTCTCTCTCTCTGTCTGTCTGTCTCTCTCTCTCTGTCTCATTGGTTGTACCCCTAGCACAACTTGTGGGTGAATAGATGTAACTCTCATATTTTTTTGAAAAAGGAAATTTCAACTCTTTCTCTCTACCGAGAGGCTTACAACAGCTATTGTTGCCTCACTCAAATACAGGCAGAAAAGAAAGAATATAAAGATGAGTCCTTCTGTTCATTTGCATTCACACTTAGTTATGACTCAGAAGCCAACTAAAAAACCTTTCCTTTTCTATATGGCAAGTACGGGGAAAGTAAAAAAGTACTGTACATATTCTTATGTCCACATAAAGGATATATCAGGACAAGTATCCCATGTATGCTTATAAAGACTGGACTTTTATTGACCATTTCACCTATTACATTAAATAACCAATTCCGAGTCAATGTTAGAGGCTATTAAGATTTATGGATAATATGAATGATGGAAATTAAAATAGAGAAATTAAAATCCCTTTCCTTCGACTGCTACTTGGCCCTCTATTACTGTGGGTAAGGAAAGGAAAAAGAAAATTAAGTCTTTTTGGGGTGTGTGTGAAGATTTTTTTGGTAACAAAGAGAATCTACTTCTCTCTAGGTAGAGAGAAGAACAGAAAGGAATTATTCTCTAACCTGAAAACCTTCATCACTTCTATGAACAGGTCCCATTTCCTGCTCCTCCTGCTTGCACCTGGGTCAACAACATAGATCTGGGCCCATCTTTAGCCAGTTATCTTAACAATTCTAGGTCTTCTTCTCATGGTTTTTATCCTGCTCCAATGTTGCTATTCTTTATCACCTCTCCTGCAGAAGAAAGTATGACTTTCTTCTTTCATTCCCATCACCAGACTGCAATGGATTCTCATCCTGTTACCCCAAAGCGCATTAAAATTCAAGGTGAGAGACAAGACCACAGTAATTTGGGGAATTCTGTGTAAACACTTCAAATAAAGTCTTGCAAAGTAGCAAGTTCTCCCAAGGCTTCTGTGTCAATACCCCTCTGGTCAGTATCAATCTTATATTACTCTAATATTAATAATGATGACAAATAAATAGCTCTTGAGTGTCTATCTTCACATTTCCTTGAGTTTTCACAGAATATTAGGATGTCAAATTAAAAGAGATCTCAAAGTTTCTATTTTAACCTTATACAATGAGTAAACTGTTGCACTTGGAGTTAGACTTGAATTCAAATCTTGCCTCTGATTCATGTGCATCTGTGTATTACTGAGCATGTCATTTAACTTCTCTTAGCCTCCATTTTCTCATCTCAGAAATAAGCATAATAATATCACCTACTTCACGGGGCTTTTATGAACATAAAATGAGTTAATGTATGTAAAGTTTTCCATAAATTTGTGTCAGCCATCTTCTATCAACCTATATGTGAATAAAAATTCTATCTACAACAAATCTGCTGAGTGTTCAACATACCTTCCTTCTATAATATACCTATGAAGTTAAGCAGTTCAAGTGTTATATTATAATCTTCAGCCTATGAAGGAGGAAATAGAGATTCAGCAAAGTAAAATGACTTACTCACTGTCATACCGATAAACATACCAAGTAAGAATGTGAATTCATGTCTTCTGATTTACAATTCATTACTTTTTCTACTACCTAACTATAAACTCTTGGTCAAGGGTTTAAATGATATCCTTGCCTTTAACACTGATTTCCTACAGGACCATGTGGAACTATTGTATAGGGGATACAGGCTGAAACATGAAATTCCTCATGCAGAATTCCTCTCCAGCTAATCTAGTTTACAACTCAAATTATTGAAAATAGCGTGGGTGACTAATCTTTCTTTTAGACCATTAAACATCACCCTAATCACTTCAGAACTTGTCCTTAGGATCATTCTAATTTATATATTGAGACATCATGAAGTTTCATGGCTGTTTCCCCTATGTTCATTCTCTAAATTCATTCTCTTCATGTATTTCAGCCAATTAAATATTTTCAACTTAATCCTTCTGCTGAGAATTAACTTCACAAATATAGAATCAAAGAAAGGAAGGTCCCAGGCTCTCTTCTTATGGGTTCTAGTGTCTTTTAGCTACTAGATTTGTTCCTTTTTACTTTCAACTAACTTGTTCTCCCTTTGAGAATTTCTGGCATTTACACAACTCTCTTTTTCCTTTGGATTTTTTTTCTCTCTCTCTTTTTGTTTGACTACACCTTTATTCAATAATATACTTTGTGCCATTATCAAAAGAATGTCAGCAAGAGCTAAGAGAAGATATACATCCTACTGTAAGCTTAGAGAGGAAGGTCCATTCCCTAATCAACTCTTCTGACCACTTCCTCCAGAATGAAAGATAATTTATGGATTTAGTGTAAAGGTGCAATTTACTTTTCTAAATGCAGAAGGACAGAAAGAAAGCCTGATCTGAGCCTATATCATTTTTCATTGGTATAAAACATTTTCCCTTCCTTGTCCTAGAAGGAAACATATCTCTCATGATACAGGCTATTGCTGTGTCCACAGCAGAACAAATAAATACCTATATGCTAGGGAAAATGGTAACTGAATAAATACTCAGTATAAAAGGACTGACATACGTAATAGCCAGAGCTCTTTATGAAAAGGAAAAGATTTTCCATTTTTGTAATTGATTTTTTATCTAAAATTGTTTTTTTCCCATTGAACATTATCTCCATTCTTTAGTTAACAATTCTCTTCCCAGCTCTAGTTACTGGAAGTATCTCCTTCCATTATTATCTTTTTTAAAAATCCCACAACTTTTATCTTTCATATCCATTCAGATCCTCTTCACAGATCATTTTCTAATGATAGATGTCCTTTTATGCCGCTTATACTGAAGTCACCAAAGCATCTTTATATTTTCCTTTAGATCATCTACAATTTTGATATTTCTATGAAAGTTAAGGATCATCAATTTTTTTTTCTAAAACCAATTTTCCTTACAATTACATGTAAAAGTAATTTTTAATATTTTGTTTACTTTTTGCATTTTGATTCCCAAATTCTATCTTTCCCTCCCTCCCTCCTCGACTCTCCTTCCTGAGATGGTAGGCAATCTGATATAGGTTATACATGTACAATCATGTAGAATATTTTCTTGTTAGTCATTTTCTGCAAGAAGACTTGAAAAGAAAGAAGGAAAGGAAGGAAGGAAGGAAACCAAAAGAGAGAAAGAGTGTGCTTCACTCTATTTTCAGACAACATCTATTCTTTCTCTGGAGATAGGTAGCATTTTTTATCATGAGTCTTTTGGAATTGTCTTGGACCACTGTGTTGCTGAGAACAGCTAAGTCATTCACAGTTCTTCATCATACAATACTGCTGTTACTGTACAATGATCTCTGGTTCTGCTCACTGCACTTTGTATCATTTCATGTAAGTCTTTCTAGGTTTTTCTGAAATCACCTTGCTTGAAGGACCATTGGTTCTTAAATGCTATCTTAGTGAAACACTATCATTAATAAGTTTTATCAGCTTGGAAATATCCTGATGACACACTGTTTCTCTTGTGAATAAACCAATCTTGCTAAGAAAGTAACTGCCTAGTACCTTCAAACTGGCTACTAAGTGATTAATTTTCTAGCTGTTAGAGATGAAAATAGAAAGTAGATTTATTTATTTTTTTTGCCACTTTCCACTTAGAAATCTCACTGTCTTGGCTGAAAATGGATAGAGAATGGTATGAATCACTCAGCTTTTAGAGTTTCTGTAAATATTTCTTGTTAGTAAGAGCAAAGGAGAGGCAGTGGATAGAGCACTGGACCTGAAGTCAGGAAGACCTGAGTGAGTTTAACCCAGGATCAGACACTTACTAGCTGTATGACCCTAGACCAGTCTCTTAAGATCTACATCTATCAGTTTTCCCATCCACAAAATAGAGGTAATGATGGCATCTAACTTCCAGGACTTTTGCAAAGTTAAAATGAGATGATATTTGCAAATTGCTTTGCAAACCTTAAAGTATTATTATGTAAGTGCTAAATATTATTTTTATTATAAATTTAAGATAAGATAAAAATCTGACCTTTGTCCAAAAAACCAAGGAGTTGATACATTATTAGAGAAACTGAATCTACTCAATATTGAGATTTTGTTCTTTGTTAAAAGAAACCAGATGACATTAATGAAATAATAGCTAAATGAATGATCAGCTCATTGGACAATTTGAAAGGGCAAATAAGGATGTGAGCAGATTTGTTTTTATCATATAAACAAACATAATAAATATCACCAATGATGCACTCAATTTAATTCAACAAGAATTTATTAAGTGCTTGTTACATGTCAGATTCTGTGCTAAGGATTGGGGATAGAGAGATAAAAACAAGATAGTTCCTGCTCTCAAGGAGCTTATATCTTGCTTTGCAGTGTTCATGAGAAGCATAAGCAGAAATGTCATCTAAAGCTTATACAATCAAATCTGTTAAAGTAAAGAAATTCTAAGAATATTTTAGAAAAAATCCTCCTAATAAAAGTAATATATGTCTTGATTTATTGTGGCTTCAATGTGAAGGTTGACATAGAAGTAGGCAATGCCACCTATGGAAAATACCACTTGTGATTAAGAACTAAAATGATCAAAGATTTGGTCAATTGCTTAGAAATTCCCTGAATTCAAATGCTTTATTTTTCCTTTAGGAAGAGAATAAGGAATTAGCCCTATATCACATAAAAAAAAAAGAAATTACCAAAAGATAAAATTAGCTGTAATGTACAAAACAATTGCTGTGTAATATCAGAGTCATTTGAGGATTAATTGTCTTATTATCACCTAGTTAGTGCCTGGAAGAAAATCAGTGCAAATTTGAAAAGAAAGGATACAGATGGCAATAAGACATTGGAGGCAGTTGTACCAGTTTCACTACAACCTATTTAAAGAAGCTATTGACATTGATCATGGAAAAAGAATTAAAAATGAACGCCTTTACTGATTATCACTATTTCCTAGGGAAGTTTAACAAATGAAAGAGCCCAGAAACCACCTCAACCAGCAAATTCTTGAAAAGCATGGCAAGAAAGGGCAGAACTATTTTGAAATACAAACATATTTGCACAATAGTTCAAGGTACATTGATACAATGAAAGAGAAAATGAGTCTACAGAAAGTTTTCATTGAACAAAATTGATCTCATTCAACATGATTTATAGATGAAATGGAAAGGAGAACAGACATGAAATAAAAGAGATTTTCCAGCATTTTAATAGAGATCAAGTCTCATATTTATGGCAAGAGAGCCACCACATTTGTACTCTACTACTTCTAACACTACATGAAGAAGCAAAACTGGCACATAGAATTTAGAAGAATAGTTGAACCAGATCAAATATATACAGAAATACATTCTGAAGATAATACAATTTTGAAAACACTAAGGAATGGATTTTCAAGACATATAATCTCACTTTTCCCTCTCTCCTGCATACCCTATGATGGTACTAATTTACAAAGGCACCAGTTACAAGGACACAACAGTTTGAGAGTGACTAAATAGGAAATGCAAGGGGAATAAGATCTTTGATTCTTCCATTTCTATTTGTGAGGAAAGGGAAAGTTCTTAGAAATCTCTCACTTTTCAAGTAGAAAACTTATGTTGGGCTGCTCTTTCTGGGCACAACTGGCAGAAGGTGAAAAAAGCAAACTCTCTTTAATTATCCAGGTAGCCTGAGAAGAGAATTAATGAAGCTCACACACCTCATTCCTTCCTATCTTTCTGTTTCCCTTTCTGACCTTAAGACATGGATTAAAATTCTTGAAAATGAACTTTTCATGTAAGTTCCAGAGGTTCCAGGAGATTAAGAGCTTTCCATTTTCTTCTTCTGGCCAGGTAGTGAAAGAGAAGAAACTTCTGCCTTGGATATACTCCAATTCTGAAATTCAAGGGAGAGAAAGTACAAGAAGAGGGCAAGCTAATTCATCCCCATTGTTTCTCATTTGACAATTATATTGAAAGAAAATTGAGTTACAAGGAAAAAAACAGAGAATTTTCTTGTGTTTAACTTCATGGAAGGGGCAGCTATATGGACCGGACAGGGCTCTCTCTGTCCTTGATGCAGGGAAATCAATTAAAAGGTTATTGTAATAATCCATGTGAAAGGCAATGATGAACTGAATTAAGGTAGTGACGGTGTATGGAAAGAGAAGAGGATGGAATTGAGAGATGTTTTCTAGATATAATCAATAAAATGTGGCAACTATTAGATTTGTCTGGTGAGAGAAAGTGAGAAGTCAAGTGTAGTACTGAGATTGCATATGGATACATGACTGTAAGAATGGCATTGCCCTTAACAGAAAGAAACTTCATCTGGCCCCATGGTCTAAGATAGTAGTATTACATACCTATGTTATTTTGTATTTTTATTTATTTTACTCAGAATTTCCCAATTACATTTTAAACTAGTTTAGACTTCAGTCAGCAGTTTTACTGCAAACAGTCCACAAGCAATGAATTTGACATCTCTAGTCTAGTAAACCCAGAATCCAAAAGGAGGTTTAAAAAAAAGCCCAAGAACTGACACCTACCATGATCTCATGCAATGCTTTCTCCCACACAGAACATTGCACTACCAGCAGCAAGGCTGCACAGTCAAACTAAGGTTCTAATACATGGGTTTGAAATCTAATTTTATACCCTTCCTTGCTCCCTTCTCACTTTCTAGTGTTGAGGAGATCCAAGCTCCAGGCTACAGAAGCTTCTTGGGGTCCTGCAGACAGCTGGAGACATGGTGGTAGCATTATGTGCTGTAAAAGATCTCTGCAGTAAAGTGGAGGAACAGAGAGAAAGGGAGAGAACACTTCTCTGGGCTTGAAATAGAGCTCAACCTAACAGACCACTTTACCCCTTAACTCAGAACCTCAGAGGCACAAACTGCAAAAATCAACCCTGTTCCACAGGCATAGCAAGTCTTTAAACTGTCAGTATCAATTCAGTGCTAGAGAACTAAGAAACAGAAGGAGAAGAGTAAGACAGCAGTACAGAATATGCATGATGAGGGGTGAGGGGTGAGTGAAGGGAGCTAGCCATTCAGTACTCCACCAAGCATGAGGAAAAAAGTCCAGCATTCATCTAGGGCCAATTCTGACTCACAAAAAGTTATGTATGGCAGAGACCTAAACTGGTGAATCATGAATTGTCTAATGTAAGAGGAGGCTGAGATGCTTTGAGATTCAGTCGCTAAGGAAACTACCATCGGAGAGAAGGGAGTCAGAAAGTGAGCAATAGAGGATAATAAAAGAGGGAGTGGGAGATTGAAATTATCAAAAACACTCAAGAAGAAGAAAACTCGAAGACTTTGAACATAAATAAATCAACAGGGAAAACATTAACAGCAGAATCAAATGTGGTCTCCAAATCTAGTAATCAAGTTCAGGCATCTATAAGTAAATACTGAAAAACAAAAGAAAGCAATTTAACACTTAGAGACATCAGACCTTCTGCAGTTTGAGGAGAACATGAAACCACGAAGTACTATTTCAGAGTTGATCAAAAGAGAAATGAGAATTGTCAGAGAAGAATTATGGTGACCCAGAAAAAATAATTGGAACAAAAAAAATCCCTTGAATTTGTGATGGCAATTCTCACCAAAGAAACAAAATAGAGAGCAATAGATTGAGAATGCAAATACACAGAAATTAAGAACATTCTAGAAGAAGAGAAGCAAAAAACCCCCATTGAAATGAAAATATACTCATTATCCAAATGAAACACACTGATCTCAGAGATACGAAGTGCAGACTGTCTAAGGATAACTCTCTTAGAAGAATGCAAAACAAAATCTAAGCACCATAATGCAATAAATAATACAAGAGAATTACTATGAATTATAGAAAATTAAATACAAATTGGATGAATTCATAGATAGCCTCCAGAAAAAAAACCAAGTCTGTAAACTCCAAGACACATAATAATTAAATTTAAGAATTCAATTCAGAAATAACAAGGTCTGCAAGTGACCAGAAGAAGTAATGAAATAATGTGTTCTGAAGGGTAATGGAGCTCAGGATGCAACTTAGAGTGACCTACCCGGCAAATCTGAGATTAATTATAAGTGAAAAAAAGATGAACATTCAATAATAAAGAGGCATTTGAAAAAAATTTAGGGAAAAAACAGACCTGAATAGATGGTTTGTTTCTTAAATGCCTCAGACAACAGAAATGCAGGAGGAGTGAAGACATGAGGGAGCCATGGCTAGCCACAACAAGCGCCTTGGTGGAGACAAAAGTAAGAGACTCTTTCTATATGTCCATAAAGGGAGGTGAAGGCAGAAGGTGGGTTGAGGTAACAGTGAAGAGAAGGGCCTGGAAAGTTATGGACACAACCTGATGATACCACACCTACAAGTGAATTGGTGATTTTAGTGGGACTGCATTACAAAATGAGAGAGTACACGAAACAGGGGAGGACAGCAGGCGAGCAGACTGGAGTGTCTAACATGTCTGGATCAAATTGAGGTCCAATGAGGGGAAGGTGATCCCTATGTTCTCTCAAGAAGAGAAGACCCTGCAGGGGAATGAGTGAGGAGGAGGGGGGAAATATTGAAAAGGAGGAAGAGGAAAGGAGGCTTTGCTTTGGTGGTTTGTGAGGGGTTACACTGATACATGATCCTTTGGGTGAAGAAAGCTGTTCTGTGAAAGAAGATGGAAACATTGTGCTGAATGAGGAATGGGAGATTTGGTGCTTGAAAAGACCCTTTGTCCTATCTTAGGAGGAGGGGAACTGAAACTCCTAGGGACAACTGGCACATTGGGAAGTGGGAGGCCATGGGCCCAGGGAGGAATTTTTAAAGTAAATGCAAAAAAAAGAAGGTAAACAGTAGGATAGCATAAATCAGTAGTGGGGTGCCGAATAAAAAGCATGGTGATGATGGGAGAGGTCCCATCATGGAGCAATGTCCTGTCTATCACATTCAGGAGTTGGCTTTGTTCTGGAAGTGGGGCACAGTCATAAAAGGCAATCACAATTGAGAAATGACTGAATAAGTTGTGGTATATGATTCTGATGGAATAGTACTGTGCTGTAAGAAATGACTAGCTCAATAATTTTAGAAAAAAAAACGCGGAAAGACTTGTACGAACTAATGAAAAGTAGAATGAGTAGAAGCAGGTGAACATTGTACACAGCAATGTTGTTTTAAGAATAACTTTGAACAAATAAGTTGTTTTGTCTACTATAAATTCCCAAATTAACTATAAAAAGCATATGAAGTAATATGCTATCTCCATAAGAAAGATTTGATTAATTAGAAATACATATAAAATGATTTTACATATATATATGTATATATGTATATATGTATGTGTATATACTTGTGTTTAATGGCAGCCATCTCTGGGAGGAGATGAGAGGGAAGGAAAAAAGAAATTTCCATGACAATTTTGTTTTGTATTTGAAAGCAATAGCAGTTGTGCATAGAAGATTTGCAGTTTCATGTACAATCATCTTTTTATTGTACTTTATTATGAAAATGCTAGTTTTTTTTACATGATTTAAAAATGAAATAAAACATAAATGAAAAGGGGAATCTTCAGGTTAAGCTCTATAAGGTAGTGACAGAAGCTACTTGGATGTAACAGTCTACTTTCAGAAGTTTTGATCCAAAGAGGAACACGAAGAATACAAAAAGATGAGATAAGGGATCATGAACTTGAGAAAGAAAGTAGACACAGAATAAGGATAATGAAAAGAGTGAGTGAGAAATCCTTTCTAGGAAAAAATGAAAAATGAAAATTTGAAAAACAGATGAACAGGACTAGTTGGAAGGGAGAAGAAGAGAGAAGCTACATGACTAGAAGGGGGAAAGGAGGAGGGGATAATTAAAAAATCAGATAAATTTAAATAATCAGATAAAATAAATAAAGAAAAAAGAATCAATGAGCAAAACCCCAAAGAGGAAAGGTTGACAAATGAGAGGGAAAGATCAGAGATGAAGAAAAAAATCAGTGGGAACAAGACCAACTAATAAAGGAGTAAGCTAAAGTAACTGAAGAAACATAGTACCGTATTTACAGTAGGAAAAGAAAATAATAATTTGAAAAAAGCCAATATTAGAGACAATTGGAAAAAAATGTAACCCTAATTCTCATATTTCTGTCAATTGATCAAACAGTCCAATGAAATAAACAAGTGACGGATTGGATAAGAAAATAAAACCCTACAGTGTGCTGCCTACAGGAAATACATTTGGAAAACAAAAATATATACACAAAAGTTGAGAAGGATGAAAAATATTTTTTTCACTATGCACCACATAAATAGAAAAAGCAGAAGTTAACAGTTGTGTAAAACTATAGAAAGAGTCAAACAAGGAAGCTACATCATGCTCAAAGGAACCATAGATAGCCAACCAATATCAACAGTCAATTTATATGCTTTAAATGTATTTGTCTCTAAATTCATAAAAGAAATGGTAACTGACGTATAAAATGACATAGACCATAACACAACAATGACAGGAGGCTTCAATAGCCCTTTCTCAGTTTTGGATAAGTCTAACAGAAAGATTAAATGAAAGGGAAAATATGAAACTGAACAAATTGCTGGAGAAACTAGAGCTAAAAGCTTATAGCATCTTCTAAATAAGATTGCAAAAGAATGTACATATTTTTTAACACCACATAGAAATTTTATAAAAGACATTTCAGACAAATGTAAAAATGCTCAAATAGTTAATATATCCCTTACTAATAATAATGCAAATAGTTATTGGCTAATTGACAACAAACAAAAGATATAGACTCAAATGGAGACTTAGCAGTGAAATACCAAATAATGAATGAGTCAAAATAAATCATAGAAACAATAATTATATGAAGGGAAATTATAATGATGAGACAACATTGCAGGATTTCTAGGGTACAGCTAAAGTAGTCCTCGGGGGGAAAAAATCATATCCTTATGAACATACATTAAGAAAATAGAAAAAAATCACTAGAAAAATTAGAACGGGAAAACTAATGGACCAAATATGCATGTAAATAATTTAGACTGAGGCAAATTTATGAAAATAAGAACCATTCCCCAACTGATAAATTATGAAAAGATATGACCACTTTTCAGATGAAGTAATCAAAACTAGCTTTAGTCACACACACACACACAAATACTCTAACTCATTATTTATTAGAGAAATGCAAATTAACACAATTCTTAGGTACTACCTCTTATCTATTAGACTGGCTAATAGGACAGAAAATGTAAATGACAAATATTGGAGGGAATGTGAGAAAAATGAGAAATTAATGCATTGTTGGTAGAATTGTGAAATGATTCAACTATTCTTTAGAGTACTTTGGAACTATGCCCAAAGGGTTATAAAACCATGCATACCTTTTGACCTAACAATACTACTACCAGGTCTGTATCCCAAAAGAGATAAAAAAGGAAAAGTACATATATGTACCAAAATATTTATAGCAACTCTTTTCTGGGGACAAAGGATTAGAAATTGAGGGCATGCCCATGAGTTGGGGAATGATTGAACAAGTTGTATGTGATTATGAGGGACCATTGCACTATAAGAAATGATGAGCATGACATTCTCAGAAAAACATGGAAAGATTTGCATGAGCTGATGCAAAGTGAAATGTATTATGTATAAAGTAACAGCAATATTATAAGACGATCAGCTATGAATGACTTAGCTATTCTCAGCAATACAACAATCCAAAACAACTTTGAAGTACCTAGAATGAAATATGCTATCCCTCCCAGAGAAAGAATTGCATCTAAATACAGACTGAAGCATTCTTTTTTACTTCCTTCTTTTCTTTCATTTTTGTGTCTATTTTCTTTTACAACATGACTATTATGGAAGTGTTTTGCATGTTTACACATGTATAACCTATATCGAATTGCTTGCCTTCTCAGTGGGGGTAGGGGATGATGAGGGAAGAAGGGAGAAAATTTGAAGCCCAAAGTTTTAAAAACAAATGTTAAAAATTGCTTTTACATGTAACTGAGGAAAAATAAAGTACTAAATACATTTAAAATAAATTTAGAAAACTTTGATCCAGTTTTCATTTTTTAATTTTCATCCCTTTCGGAGAAGCTCTTGGGAACTTCTCCATAGTCTTTTTGGCATATAACTACAATGGATCCCAACCTTCCTTTGGGTTTAATCATGCTATTGCTATTGCTAATCTGTTTTAATACTGTACAATACGTGGTTGAATGACAGGCTGCATTAGTCAGACCACTATATATGAAGTTGAATATTCTATAGAGTCTTCTTGAGTTGAGATAAACATGGATATTATCTACTGATATAGATGAAACTATTATGATTCAAGGTCTAGTTGAGCTTTTCCATGCTGACCCATTCCAAATCAATGCAACAGAGAAAATGAAGCAGAGAGAATCTTTCTCTGCAGTTTGCCAAGTGATTGGCATACTGAATCCTTGAAAAAAGCTGTGGTTCACTTTATATATTATCATGGAAACTGACCACTTCGTATGATAAATTTCCAGTGCTAAAACTGCTGATGGAAGTTTTCTGAATAATAGTGTCTCTTTTGATTTTCAGGAAGCATTGTCAGTGGTGAGTGAAGATCAATCATTGTTTGAGTGTGCCTACGGAGCTCCACATCTTGCTAAGACTGAGATGACGGCATCCTCCTCCAGCGAATATGGACAAACTTCCAAGATGAGTCCACGTATCCCTCAGCAGGAGTGGCTACCACAACCCCCCTCCAGAGTTACTATCAAAATGGAATGTAACTCTAATCAAGTTAATGGGTCGAGGTAAGGGGATTATGGATCTATTTCTCCTTTTTAAAGTCATAATTGGAAATAAAAATGTCAGAAAGAATAAGGGGAATCATGCCTTTCTTCCAAGTTTCAGAAGGAAAATTCAACATTAATGTTGAATTACTTTGAGAAAAATATGATTTATTTTGGTTTGGACAGAGGCAATAGAATCTAGTAATATATGAAATAAAAGATTTTTCTCAACACATACAGAATTTTGGAGAAAATGTGCTCAGATATAGGAGATTCTATCTTTGAATTTTTTATTGTCTGGAAAATTATGCAGAAAATGATTTTATATATAGAGAAATCAACTAATCAGATAAATTATATATACAATGTGCTGGTATATATTGTTTGTTTAGACCTTTCTAACTATAAAATGAGACTTTACTGTGTTATTTACTTATACTTGCAACAAAGCATGAATTTTTCCCATAATAGTAAGTATATTCATTGCAATCTGATCATTTTGTGTATTATTGAATACAAAATTGTTCCAATTAACTAAATACTTTTATCTAAGCCTGATGAAATTTTAGGAGAGTGAAAGTGACTGAAATGATGCCATACTGCTCTTAGAAAAATAAAATACAAAGTATCAATGAGAAGCATGATTTTAAAATTGTTAACTCATTGAAGGTTTATAAAGACATTTTCAAGGATGTAATGATAAAGTTACTTTGAAATACAGTAAGTGTCACTAATCATTGCTTCCCTTGTTGGTTCCCAAGTGATACTTCTTCTGAGGATGTGTGGACTGATGAGGGTTCATGTACTTGTATTATCAATTAATCAACAAACATTTATTAGGTAACTACTTTGTGCTAGGTATTGTGCTGACTTCTGGGTATACAAATACAATAAATGAAAAAGTCCTTATCTTCAAGAAGTTTACATTCCTGAAGTGGAGACATCAGGGATAATCATAGATACCTAAAGAACAAATATAAATAGAATATCTTCAAGAAATAGTTAAATACAAGGTAGTTTTAGAGGGAGGCATGACCAGGTGAAGGAATCAGGAAAGGATTGAAGTGTAATATGGTGATTTTGTTGCATCTTGAATGAAGTGGGAGAGATTCCATGAGGTAATGGTGGAGTGGAAGTGTATGCCAGTCAATGCAAAATAATAGAGATGGCAATCAGCTTTTGCATGTGAGAAATAGAGTTTAGCTAGACTAAAGAGTATATTAAGGGGAATAATAGCAAATGAAATTGGAAACAGAGGAGTTTTTATTTTATCCTAAAGGTGATAGTAAGTTATTGGGATCAATTGAGTACAGGAATGATATGATCAAATACGCACTTAAGGAGAATCATTTTTCCAGCTATGAATAATATAGACTAGAATGGTGAAAGGCTTAAGCATGGAGATCATAGTAGATTTTAGCAATAATCTAGGTGAAAAATGATAAAGACATAAATAAGGTACTAACTGTTCAAGCAGAGAGAAGTTGCGCAAGAGAAGTTGTGGAAGCAAATAAAGGTATAAGATTTGGCAAATGATTGCATATTCAAGGTAAGGAAAAGTATGGAATAGAAGATTAAACTATGCCATCTTTAAGAGAGAGGTAAAAATTTGATGGAGAGGAAAGTTGGGGTAGAAATACAATGAGTTATATTTTGGACATGTTTAGCTTGAGTTATTTTTGGACATCCAGTTTGCAGGGCATAATAAACCATTGGTAATATACAGTTGAAACTCAGTGGAGAGATTGAGGCTAGATACATAGATTTGGGAGTTATTGTAATACAGATTCAATCTATGCGAGCTGGTGTCATGAGAGTGGAGAGAGAGAAGAATAAGAACTTTTGGCAGGGTAGGGAATACTCACAATTGAGATATAGCATATGGCTGATAAACTGGTAAAGTAGACTGACAAGGAACTCTTGGACAGGAGGAGAACCATGAAAGAGTAGTGTCACAAAAGCCTAGCGGAAAGAGTATCCAGTTGGAGAAGATAGTCTATATTAGCCATTCAGGCAGAATAAGGAGTGAAAAAAAAGAATCTAATTTGACAATTAGCTCATTTGTAACTATTAAAAGAGGAAAGTGAAACTATTACAAAGGGAGCTGGAAGATGTAAGATCTGTAACTAATATGAAGCCAATTCACATCTCTGAACATATTTTTCCATGTAGAATACTATCTACTTACACTGTATATCATTGTGACTTCATATAGAGTGGAAATCAGGAGAAAGCAAATCCATTTTGAAAAAAAAATTCAAATGGTTTATTTAATTAAGTATCAAAGGGATCCTGAAACCAAACATTCCTTGACATGAACTCTAAGTTCAGTGTTATAGTGAAACTGAAGTTTACTAAACAGCCAAAGGGAAGTTTTGAAGATAGATAGTGTGAATAAAACCATTAAGGTTCCTTTAAAATTATGAAAGAATTGTTTGTTTACATATATTCTCTTTGGGCTCTTCTTTCTCTATGAAGCATTGGGATACCATTTTATAAATCAGGAAAGTGAGCTCAGTGCCTCTTCCAGTTAAATAAAGAGAAAGAGGTGGACCCAACATTATAAATCAGATCCTCTGACTTATGTGGAAAGTTTTAAGTAGATGAAATAACTGGAAGACTTTTCTGAAAAATTGATTTTTGTCTTTCTTTGACATTAACCAACCCTAAAATCTGGCATTAAAAACAGGAACATTTCCTCTGTTACTCAAAAACAAAAACTAATGAAGAATAAGATGTAACAGGAAAGTAGAACTGAAGGTTAAAAAGATGCAAAAGGTCATCTATCATACCCCTTACCTTAATTTGTTCATTCATTTTTTATCTATCTATCTATCTATCTGTCTGTCTGTCTGTCTGTCTGTCTGTCTGTCTATCTAATCTACCTATTTGTTACTTTGTTGGTTTTATGAGGTAGTTGATAAATACAATGCAAAAAGAACAAGGTCCCATGAAACCCAGTCTACCCCTCTGTCCATTCCATTCTTGTGGAGGGACACAAATAGGGTACAACGACTTCCAGCGGCCCACTGTACATAACTGGGGAAATGGGGGAGGGAAAAAGAGGTAAGTCTATAAACATTTATTAAATGCCTACCATATGGCAGGTACTGTGCTAAATGTATATATACAGGCACATGACAGTCCCTACTTTTAAGAAACTTAAAATCTAATGGGAGAAACAAAGTGTAAACAACTATGTACAATCAAGGTATATAAAGGATAAATTGGAGGTAATCAACAAAGGAAAGGCATGAGCATTAAGGGGCATCAGGAAAGGATTTCCATAGGAAGTGGGATTTTACCTAGGACTTAAAGGAAGCCAACCAAGTCAGGAAGCAGAGAAAGAGAGGGAAAGACTTTGCTATGAGGAGGGGAATATCTCAAGAGAATAATCTCTCAATTGCCCTCATCTTGGTGCCAACAAAATGTCCAAGAGTTGAAGTCCATATCCAACTAGTTTTCACAATCTTTTGATTCCAGGAGAGGAAAGTCATGGGGAAAGTGGGAAGCTAGGAACGAACAATGATCCCTACCACCTGGTCCCACTCCGTATCTAACTCTATCTTTTTCACTAGGGTAAGACTCCAAGTCATACCATGAATAAAAGAGGAAAACCCGGAAAACTACTGCTGTCCAGGGAGAAAATATTCAGAAATATAGGCCCCTAAATAAGATTGAGAAGTGTTAGGCAGAGGTGGTGGAAGTATCCTACACTACCAGAAAGAGAGCCCTTAACTAAAAATGTCTGCCCACATTCTATACCTTTCCTCTTTTTAGTTGCTCCAGACAACCACAAAGAAAAACATTGTGTGGTGAGGTTTTGATCTCCCAGTGGAATCCCCTTAAACTACTATGGACAGGTTTAAAAGAAAATGAGAAATCCAGACATCTTCCTGTCTACTAATCCCCTCTCTCTCCACCCATCTGAGAGGAGAACTATGGCCAAGACTTTTAAAAGATATAAGGTCCATGGTCATCAACAGCATTTCCTGGTCCTATACAAACTGTACCCAATTTACCCATCATTCATCCATTAGTTGCCCCTCAGATACAGTGTTCCTAGATCTCCTTGGTCTTGAAGGAGAAAGTTCAGGTTGAAAGAGCTGAAGTTTAAATGGTCATAAGCCCATAGACACCCTGTGCCAAGCCAGTACACTTTCAATATAATCACTTCTGGCATGATGACCTCCTGATCATCATTCAACTCATTTAATTACACCCCACATGGATTCACAAACCTTGAGGGAAAGGTATTAGTACCTCACAATTTCCTAGCTGCATTGCTTGAACATGCCAGGCTACTGACATCTGGAAAGTCCCCAACCCATCCAGTACTCAGTGGCAAATGAGCCTAAGTGAAGTTTCTAGGGGAAAATAGTCAATGAAGGAAAGTTTAGTGTCTTCTCTGTATCCTTCCCTTGGGAGCATGGAAGCTAGGTTCAGGACCAGTCAAGGAACTGGGGTTATGTGTGTGTGGGGGGCAGGGTAGATAGGGTAGGGAGCTCTTGTCCAGGTCACTGGATTAGGCCCAAAGAAACCACCTGCCTGGAAAAAGTTTGGGGGAAGGAAACAGTACTCTCCCTCCCTTTCCCCCTTCCTCCATTCCTTCTTTTCCTTCCTGCCTTCTCACTTTTCTTCCTTCCACAAATGTCTCATTGGTAATGCTGTAACAATACAAATCTTATGAAGCACATGCTCTGAGAGGTAACTATCTGAATTCCCACTCTCTGATAGGTTCTGAGTACTTCTAAAGGTTATTACATTCCCTCAGGGTCCTAAGAGTATTTCTGAGAGTTTGAGGCATGTCTTTTCTTATTCCATAGCTCATAAATCCCCTAAGGGTGCTTATGAAAGAGACATTTACTGATGTGGTATAGTAGGAGCAGTTGGTACAAACATCCCCCCAAAAATATGTGACACATTCTGTTACAAGTACATACAGAGGCCTGGGGAAATTGGACCCAAATTAGACCACTTGTGGCACAGTGGTAACTCAGTTCCAGGTTTCTCAAAGTTCTTTTCTCCCCTTTGTGGAGCACTCAAGAAGTCCCCTTTAGGCTAATTTTAGTTTCTTTATGGAGCTATCAATTGATCTTCACACATCACATCCAACAGATTTATTAAGGGTCTATTTGTGATAAGCAGTACACTAAATACTGAAGATTGCTGGGAAAGATCTTACCTTAAAAAAGGCCAAGATCTCCCACTTATCCTGGGTCATCTTCAGTCATCCTGATATGTATCTTGCCACTGGACTCAGATGGCTCCAGAGGAAAAAGTGAGGCTGGTGATTTTGCAGAGCCCTCCCTCACTTAAAATCCAATTCACTTGCAAGTCATGGCATCACCTTCCTGATTTTTGAGAATGAAGGACAAGCAACAACAAATACTGAGAATAGAAATCAAAACAAAGACAGTCCTTGCCCACAGGAAGTTTGAACTTTAATGGGGGAAGATAACATAAAAAAGGAAGCTGAAAAACATGAAGGAGAAGTATGAGACAAAGATACCTGGCAAGAAGACATGATGAATTCTAAAGAAGACCAAAAATGTATGAAATGATGAGAATGAGGAGAAATGAGGAGAAAAACTGCACTGAGTGATCTCTTTAAAGAGGGGTCCTGGAGCCCACACCCCTGCCCTCAAGTCAAATGGTCCCATGGACAGGGCAAAAGGTAATGATGAGATGTGAAGTGGAAAACAGGCAGATTTAATCATGCAGCATAATGAGATTTCCCAATGATGAGTTTCCTGGGGAAGAAAGATTTGGTGCAGAATTCCAAAAGAAGTCCCAATGAAGTACAGCTGATGGAAATGGTGAAGTTAATGTAGTCACAAGATTTAGTCACATATGATTAAGCTCTAATGTCTTAACAAGGGAGAACTTTGTTATCCTTTTATGAAGTATGAACACTTATATGATTGAGTCAGAAGAGAACATCATTTGGATGAATAAAACTTTGTAGCACTCTCACAGGGCTTTAAATAGCTAAGTCCCAAAGATAGTTTGGTTCTTTGCAGGAGCTGAAATAAGAGTCAGCTGTCAGGGAAGAATCCAGCTCTTCACCTCTTTCTCTTCCCCTCTCCCCCAAATCTAGCATCTCCCATAATTGTAGTAGTACATATTAATGCCCAGAGGGAGACACCACATTCAGCAGCCCGAGATTTAGTGTGGGATGTTGATGCAGAATTGAGGGAACAGAGGGAGACAGACACAGATACAAGAGGCAGTCACTTGAAGCTAGAAACAGCTTCAAGGAGTATGAGCCCTGGTTGTATATCCAATCATGGACTCACCAGCTGAGTAACACAGCCAGTAATGATAGAAAAGACTTGGAGACTTGTCAGTACTGGAGCCTTGGCTACACGTTGTCTGTGTCATATTCTTTTCAGACACGGTGTATATTAGCAGGAGAGTTCACCCCAGGTTTAAAGGGGGAAGTTATTTTAAAGTTACTATATTTTACAAAAGTATCTTAGTAAAATGGATGTTGGGGAGCAGTTTCTAACTCTACTACAGGTTGACTATTAAGAGGAAGAACACTAGTGGGAACTTATAAGTGATACAGTAGGTCTCCCACGGTACCCAGAATCTGAGGTTGGAGCTTCTCCCTGGGATCCAGCTGCAAACTTGTGACTGTCAAATTGGGGACAAATAGCCCAGAAGGAGTTATTACATTATGGATTTTATGACTGGTGGTAGTCGTAAGACAAGTGACTAAAACTTCAATGTCTTTTCATTCAGAAAGGACTACCTATATTTAAATTTGTGCATTTGTTTTGCTCTCTTAGATTAGATATGAGGGCCTTTAGATGCTTCACTTTCTTTTACAAAAGTTAATCTTTAACAGACACTAACTTTCTTTAGCAATGATGTCTTGAAACTGATCAATTTTTATAAAATGGGAAAAGAATTTTGGACATTGTTAATAAGAGTCATAGAATTATTGTAAAGTACTTTACTATTATGAACTTAATTTGTTTTGATAGTCATTTTCTTCAAAGAAAAGTTCTTGTAGAAGGTTTTTCTGAGATTTAGTGAAAAAATGCACACACAAAATCAGATCTTCTAACTTAATGGCATTTTCTATACAGAATAAAATTTATTATTTGGGTGTCTTTAACCCTGTTGGGTTCCTTTAAACCAAATGATTCTTAAGAACGAAAACTAACATGTAGAAAAGAATGATGGGATGGAGGGGATTGTCAATTGCCTATCTAGGTGACTGTCATTGTCAGTCAGTCAATAAGAATTTATGAAGTCTGCCAGGCAATGTGCTAACTGCTAGTTACTTTATAAAGAGATGTACATTAGGAAAGCAGTCTTTGTATGTTGAGTCTTAAAACTCACAAAAAGAAAGTTGCATGATTTGAGAAGTAGCTTGTTTCCCAACCACCCAGTATTCAACAACTTTAAGCATAATATGCTTACAAACATATGAAATGAAATACATTTGGCAAAAAGTAAGCCATTGCCATTTGACGTGTTTTCCAAACAAATAATAAAATAAGAAGGGGGGAAGGAACTACATTATAGGCCAACTGGGAAAGTATTGTGGCTGTGTCTTGTATAGTACCGTATCAGACTTTAAAATTCACTGCATCTCTAATCCAATTTTATAACTTGTATATAATACGAATGATCATTTCATAGTTGCAGCATACTGGAAGGGCCATTGAGTTTAAATCTCTCATTTTATTTTATTTTTTAAATTCAAAGATACAGTTATTAATGATTTAGAGCACTTTTTCATATGGCTAGTGCTGGCTTGTTTTTTTTCTCTGCAGACCTCCTATTCTTTTTCTTTGACCATTTATCAATTGAAGAATGATTTTTATAAATTTGAATCAGTTCCCTACATGTCTTAGAAATGAGAACTTTAACAGAGCAACTTGCTACAATAATATTTCTCCAATTTCCTGCTTTTGGAAGTTTCTAATTTTAGCTGCATTTGGTTTTGTTTGTGCAAAAACTTTCAACACCCTCATTTAACAGAGAGGTTGACTTGCCCAACATCATAAAGGTAGAATTTCAACTCATGTTCTCTGACTCCAAATTCCTCAGGCCTTTTGCATACCACAGTGCTCCTTCAAAAAGCCCACTGTAATATCAGAGAGCTAGAGATCAGTGGACCTAGAAGGCCATGTTGCACACACTCCCTCCCATCAATTTACAGATGAGGAAACATAGGTAGAGAAATGGATTTGCCCATGATCACATGGATGGTAGCATCAAAGATGGAATTTGAACTCAGACCTTGTCTTTAATTTATCCTGTCTACATTTTGTTTGTAAATAGTTGTTTGCATATTGATCCCTCCAAAAGACTATGAGCTCCTTGAGATGCAGAACTTATTTATTTGTTTGTTTGTTTCTACCATTTATTCCTTGGAATATAGGAGGCACAAACACTTGTTGATTTGATTTAAGTTGACTGTGTTATGTTGTCTCCAATTAGCAGACAGTTTTCCTTCACTTCAGTCTCATGCCCAAGAAGTACTCAAGTGTTTGCATTAATGGAGAAATAAAAATTTTATTCAAATTTAAATGAGTTTTTCTCCACTTTTGAATAAAAAGAGTATCGCTAGTATTTCTAGCCTGCTCAGCCAAGAGCCAAATGTTGGCTGACAATTTGATAGGATGTTCATTAGGTTCAAAGTAGCTGTGGGCAGTCAAGTAGTCAGTGTAAAGATACACACAAAAATACAAGGATTTCTACTAGGACCTAGCTATCCTTGATTGAAATTGAGGACTATTTTATATCATTCCATGAACAAGTTTTACTTTAAGCCTATAGAACCCCAAAGAAATCACATATATCATTTCTTTCATCTTTTAAACTTGGGGAATAATGATGACTTTGTACACTTTTGGTCCTTGGCCAGGTTGTATATAGCACACTTGGGAGGCTTGATCACAAATGAAACACTTATATACCATACTGCAATTCACAAGGTTCCTTCTTCCCAGCTCTCCCTGCATATTATGGGACTTTAACTATTTGTGGTTTGATTAAACAATTAAAATATGTGAGAGTCTTCCTCCTATAGTGTCAGGAAGATAAAGATTCAAATTCTGCCTCTGATACGAATTGTGGCCAATGTCCAATAACAACTAAGTGTAAGTTACTGATGAGTTGCTCATGTACATAGATGAGGAAAATTTTGTCACTGCAAGCTCCCTAAACTGATAATATTACAAAATTACAAGTTTGTACCAAAAACATTATGCAATATTTTGCAAGAGCAAAAATGAGGCAAAGGATGATTCTCCATCTTTAATACATTCAATTTTTTGTCCATTTATTTATTAAACATAAATTAGTTATTTATTAATTAATCATTAATTATTAATCACAATTAAATTATTAATGAATTTTTGTTCATTTATTTATTAATTGTAATTCTACAATACACAGGGCCTTTTTCAGTTGTGTCTGATACTTTGTGACCCTATTTAGGATTTTCTTGGAACAAAGTAGATATTGGGGTGGTTTGCCATTTACTTCTTCAGCTGATTTTAAAGATGAGGAAGCTGAGACAAACAAGGTTAAGTGACTTGTCCGGGGTCACCTAGTTAGTAAGTGTCTGAGGCCTGATTTGAACTCAGGAAGAGGAGTCTCCTTGACTGCAGGCCTGGAACTCTATGCACTGAGGCATCTAGATATCTTACAGCATCTATTCTAGCAAAACATTATTTTTCACTTCATTTTCAATATCCGTACTGTTAGGCAGGCAGGGATCCTACTGCTGATATCCAAATAACACATAAGGAGGGCCTGAGGAGGATATGTGATTCAGAATTCGAAAGATGAATGTAAAAATTACACAATTTGGCAACTATGGGTGGAAATGCAGACTGAAAGAGAGTGAGGGATTGGGATGACTGGGGCTGTGATCCTGAGTAATTAGAAAGATGACCCTGAGTAATTAGAAAGATAATCGTGTCTTTCAGAGAGAATGGGGAAAGTTTTGGAAGAAGGGTGGGTTTTGAGGAAAACACAGTTCAGTTTTGGACATATTGAATTTGAAGTGTCTAAGAAGTTCAATTTGAAATGTTTCTTGTGTATCCCTTACCTTAAATACTAACTTGTTCAGCATGGGGCAGCTAGGTGGTACCGTGGATAGAGCACCAGTGCAGGAGTCAGGAGGACCTGAGTTCAAATCTCACTTCAGACACTTGACACTCACTAGCTGTGTAACCTTGAGCAAGTCACTTAACCCCAGTTGCCTCATCCTGGGTCATCTCCAGTCATCCTGATGAATATCAGGTCACTGGATTCAGATGGCTTTGGAGAAGTGAGGCTGGTGACCTGCACAGCCCTCCCTCACTCAAAACAAAGTCAAGTGCAAGTCATGTCATCATTTCTCTGATGGCAATGAAGGATGAGCACATACACACAGATATTAGAGAGCATAAAGTAACTTCATCAGGGCTGAGATAATGTCTTACCTAATCATTGTCTTCTTCATCACCTTATATTTTATACACAGTAAGTGCTTTATGAAAAGACAGAAATTAAGCTTTTTCACTCTGCTTTTGCGCTGAGTAGGTCCATTTACCTGCTGCTATTACATTTCCTTCAAGTGTTGAGTGATGAAGAGATCTGTAGTCTAAGAATTGAGAAGGTATTCATTACTTATTAAAATGAAAAATATTGGAAAGTACTTTATGTCTACCAAAATGTGCAGACTATCAAGTCTTGTTATATATTACCCTTTAACTCCCTGGAGATTTTAGGTAGTAAGTTTAATTGCTTAATATAACAGTAAAATTGCTTTAATGTGTTAAATTTTCTTCATTATTAATACAGTTCTACATATTAAAAGCTGTTGAATGTTTATTTACAATTATTTTGTCTCTGTAACTTTCTCCATTATACTATGAGAAATAGTTTCTTTGAATAGTTGTGTAGAACCTTTGTTAATGAAAAAATTGCAATTTTATCAAAATGGCTATTTACTTTACCAAGAAAGATCACAAATACCTCTACAGCTTGGTAGAGAGTCTTTGTAGGTTGTCCCCTCTTCCCTCCAAAAAAAAATCACACACTGTCTAGCTTTCTGATAATGAACCTTTCTGAATATAGCTCAACTGATCCTTGAATGACAGAGATACAACCAGTTGCTGAATACATTAATGAAGCCTTTCAACTTTGGTATGACCTGTCAGACTTTTGCCCTTCAGCCATACAAAAGCTAAGGTCCCTGTCCACACCGTAATGAACTGTCAAAGGATGCCTTCAGTGGAAATTATAGAATCTTATAAATTTTTAAAGGTGAAAGTAATCCACCACAGTAGTCAAAACTCCTGAAATCCGTTTGCTGATAAATATTTCACTTCTTCATTAAGGAACTAGTCTAAAATTTCTCCCCCAAGTTTGCTTCATCAGATATGTAGGATCATCAGGACACTCTGGGTAGTTGAGGGTAACCAAGACTTTTCAAACTCATTGAGGAGATAAGGGGATGTCTATCCCAAGCATGTGAAGGCTTCCTCTGGTGGAATGGGTGGATAAGAACAATGTGTTCCAACGGCCAGGAAGGCAGCTGAAGCAGGCAATGTGGAGTGCATAGAGCTTGGTTAGACACTGAAGATGTCAAGGTCATACATTGCATCCTGAGCCATCACCAGTCATCTTGACTCTGTCCTGCCCCTGGACTATGATGACTCTAGAGGAGACAGTGAGGCTGATGACTTTGTGCAACTCTGCCTCACTTAAATCCAATTTATACATGAATCAAAAGACATCACCCATATCATTTTATGCCACAAAGTCCTGTGGCAACAGGCAAGTAATGAAGCAGCCGGTGTGGTTACACTGGGAGCTGTAGTCACAACCCCGCACAGAGGTGATCCAGGTTACAGAGTCATTTCTCACTGGAAGTAGCAGTGGGACTTGGCAGTCTTCTGGGTGTCTGAGCAGCCTTTTAAGGATCACACTGCTCAACTGCTGGTGTGAGGAAGGGGGCTAGAAAAGATGCCCTAAACATTGTCTACTTACCCAACTTTTACCTGATTACCGTGGTGGTGGGGAATCCTACTCTGTGGTCGAAACACAAAAAGCATGTACAAAAGATGACTGTGCACTCAATGCAGCCTCTGAAGCTGAGATGCAACAAAGTATGGATCAATTCTCTGCTGCCTGTGCTCATTGTCTTAATAATTAACACCAAGAAAACATAGGTGCTCTATCAGCTACTACCATACCATCCCTATGTGGAACTATTGGTTACAAGAACTGGAGAAGTTCTGAATGGTGTGGATAAGTTCACTTACTTGGGTAGTGTACTTTCCAGGGATGTACACATTGACAATGAGGTTGATACATGCATTGCTAGAGTTAGCTCAGTGTTTGGAGGACTCTGAAGGAAAGTTTGGGAGAGAAGAGGTATTAGAATGACTGGTCTGAAGGTCTACAGAGCCATTGTGCTGACCTCATTTTTGTATGCCTGTGAAACGTGGACAGCCTACCAGCACCATGCCAGGAAACTGAATCACTTCCACTTGAACTGTCTTAGGAAGATTATGAGGATCACCTGTCAGGATTAGGTACAAGACAATGAGGTTCCAGCTGGGGCTGAACTGCCAAGCATTCAAACTATGCTTCAGACTATGTGCAACTCCAGTGGGCTGGCCACGTTGTTAAATGTGAAATGTAGGCTGGCCAAAAAGACTATTTTATGGAGAGCTCACATGGGGCAGATGAGCACATGGTCAGAAGAAGTGATAAAAGGACACTCTCAAGGTGTCTCCCAAGAACTTTGGGTTTGACTGTGCAACATGGGAGACAGTAGTATAGGACTGCTCAGCATGGTGTGCCCATATCAGAAAGGGTGCTGTGCTCTATGAGCAAAGCAGAATTGAGATAGCACAAAGTAAACATAGAATACACAAATTTGGAGTATCCCTCCAAGTATTCACACGGACTATCTGTGCCCAACCTGTGGTAGAGCATTCCAGGCTCAGATTGGTCTGATCAGCCACAATCAGACACAATGAAATTTCACTTTATCATGATGATATCATTTTTATTCTCTTTGAGAACAAAGGAAAGCAACCATATCCACTAATTTTTCACTTGCTTACCGAAATTATTTCATTGGGCCAAAGAACGAAAGGATGAAGTGACTGTTTACGTGACTTACTGAAGTATCAATCTCCTTTTCAACTTATAGTTTCATTTTCAACTCATTATAGCCTACAATAACAAGCTATAACTTTTTGGACAGTAAGTTGCTCTCTTCTCTTGAATAGTCATTTACAGTTACCATTTTTTGTATAGTGTCAGAGAAATCCTGTGTTGTCAAATAGCAATGTATGTGTTTTCTTCTCTAAGTAAACATGTTTGTGTATGTATACTATATTAACTAGTGTCAGACTAGGAAATTCAGTGAGTGGGATAATCAGAATTTGACTTATAAAATAAAATAATTTTGGTTCATAAGATTTTGAGTTTGTTATAAAAAACATTTGAAAGGCTCCAATGAATTTCATGCTTTCCTCTGTTGAACAATTTAAATTACATACAAAGCAGAAAGACCTCACCAGTTAACATTCCCCTCTATTTTATAAGTACCTCATCGTTAGCTTACGTTCAGTTGTTAACTATGATGTACATAGGTTTCTAACTCTAGTAATACAAAAATCTGATTTTATCCATATGGGTGACACTAAAAATAAAGATCAAAGTCCTTCTATCACTCCATGAATTGTCTTTGAGATTATCTGTGGATGAAAAATTAAACACCCTGCTTTTAACGTGGTATTGAGTCTCTCCAAACTTATAAAAACTGGTACTTAGAGAACAACCTTCATCCAAGTCCATCACTGAGCTCTTGTTGAAACTTCAATGGAAAAAAGACAATATTTAGAGTCAGAGATTCTAGGCCCTGCCATTCCCTAGATATTTAACCTCGAGTTTGTCACTTACCCCTCAGAGCATTAGTTTTTTTCACATGTAAAAATCAAGTTGAAAAACATGATCTCCAAAGTCCCTTGCATTTTTAAATCTTATGATTCTTGTGAAACTTTCCTAATTTTGTAGCATCTACCAGATTATTCTCTGCTGACTCAGCCTTGGAGAGCTCAGTGTCAACTCCCCATCATGACATGGAATAAAAATCAAACTTAAGTGAAGTTTCCTTATTATGCCATAACAATAAGTTAGAATGAAACAGTTTCCAAATTTCACAGTCAGAACACTCTTTGGTAACCCCTGCCGAGGAAGAAAGAGACTTATTCATGAATGAATGAAACACTGACGTTCTCCTTTCGGGAATGAAAGATTAATTCTATAAGGGAATTGGCAATGACCTATTTAGTGAATTCTTTTACTTTAGAGAGGAAGGAAAAGTGAATATGAGATTGGAAAGAAGTTCAAATCTTAGGTGCAGATGAATATTTAGCAAAGCTAAAAATAGCATTTGGCCTGAAGTTACATATTTTAAGATTTATGTTGGCACCTGGAGAGCAGTATAAATCATTGCTGAGCTTGCTCCTGCTCAGGGGACGGCATCTGAAATAACTTTTCCGCTACCTCTAGTCTAGAATTCTGGTGACTCAGAAATAAAATAGAGCAGAAACTCTGTGTACAATTGATTTCTTGTTTGGAGTCCTTCAAAGGAAAAAAAATCACTTTTACTCTAAACTTCTTACATGTGTGTGGCTGCATTTTCTCCTCTCTCCTATCCTAAATGCTTTTTTATTAATCCTGAACCTTAGCTTGTAGAATTCTCATGAAGGAACACTACTGAATTGATAATTAATTTGTCCCTAGTACTGAAGTTAAGGTTGGAGACCCACCTCATCTCCCCTGTCACTGACAAGAGCCCTCTGTTTAAACTAATTTTGCCTCCAAATGACTTATTTACAGCATTATTCTCATAAGGTGGTTAACTAGGCACTGCTTGGTTGAAGCCACAGAGGCTGGCTCTCAATAGAGAGCCTACCCTTTATTTTGCATCCTGGTTTACTAAGAGTTGTGCTCTGGTGGGAATCTGACTTTTCACTAGAGTTATGCTACCCAATTCTCACATTGAAATGCTCAACATTCATAATGGCTTTCCAAGAAAAGTTCTTAATTACAATAACGTTACTTTTGGCATAGGTCTAGGAGATTCTCAAAGAAGTGGGGAAAGTAAAAAAAAATATTTAATGTACAAATATGAATGAAGTCTAGAACACTTTTGCTGACATATAGAAAAGGATTTTTGAAGCATAAAAAAATCATAGAATGTGTAAGGATGAGACTCCATTGATTTTCCTTCTCCTAGAAGCCCAAATCAACCAAAGAGAACTGGATGTGAACAGGTTGGCAACCTTCCTGAATCAGTCACAGGCATCGTTCGAGGGTTATTTCCTGTACCCTGAAGAACTTCTGTTTAAAAAGAAGAAAAAAGTTATATTAAAACCATCAAGATAATCTGTGGGCCTGGCAGGTGGAAAGAGTGAGAATATAAGAACTGAGCCAGAAGGATCCAGCAGCCTAGGGCCAGTTAATGAAAGGAGAGAAAAGGAGAGGACTACGCTTCATCAGAGAAGGGAGATCCTGAGAAGGGCTGTCTGCCCTGCAATAATCTATAAATCTATCTCTTGACAGCCTTTTCTTTATTGGAACTGCCATGACATTTTATATCTACACCTAGTTCTAGGATCTGAAATAACTTTATACTCATCCAGAATCCTAGTAATTCAGAAATAAAACAGAGCAAAACCTCTTTTTATAATAGTCCTAAGTGGCACAGTGAACAGAGTATTGGCCTGGAGTCAGAAAGACATTAGTTTAATTCTGGTCTCTGACACTTATTAACTGTCACCCTGGGCAAGTCACTTGATCTCATTTGCCTCAGTTTCCCCATCTGCTAAATAAGCTGGGGAAGGAAATGGCAAACCACTTCTGTGTCTTTGCTAAGAAAACCTCAAATGGGGTCACAAAGAGTCAAACATGGCAGAAATGACTCAATTACAACAAAAATCAAACAGAACTCAGAAAATAATTTGTATAGTATTTAAAATATTGTGAAAGAAGACAATTTGGAAAGACAAGAACTCTGATAAATGCAATGACTAGCCATAAAGACTGCTAATGAAACCTGCCTCTCACCTCTTAGGAGAGGCTATTATAATCTATAGATGTATTTAGAATAAATGAGGGTCAGGATAGGATGGGGGAAAATATAGTTAGTCTTACACAACATGACTATTATGGAAATCTTTTGCAAAACTACACATATACATCCTTTATTGAATCGCCTGCTTTCTCCATGGAGATGGGTGGGGAGGGAGGAAGGGAGAGAAGTTGGAATTCAAAGTATTAGGAACGAATATTGAGAATTGTTTTTGCATACAATTGGGAAATAAGAAATACAGGTAATAGGGTATAGAAACATATCTTGCTCTACAAGAAAGGAGAGAAGGGGATAAGGAAAGGGAGGGTGTGATAGAAGTGAGGGCAGGTTGGGGGAAGGGGTAATCAGAATGCAAGGCGTTGTCATGGGTGGAGGAAGGGGAGAGATGGGGAGAAAATTTGGAACTCAAAATTTTGGGGAAATGAATGCTGAAAAACTAAAAATAAATTAATATTGATAAAAGATGCATGAGGCATTTTCCCCTTCCTGGATGACTGCCTTGTCATGTTAGAGGGGAATGCATAACTCAGTGAAACTACGAACTATGCCATGCAGGGTTTCTCAAGATATTCAAGCATCACATGTACCCCAAGCTTATCTCAGTTGAATAAAGTTGTTGATCACACACAAATATACAGATACATATAATAGAAACATATTAAATGAAGCAGGGAAACATACAGACAAAGGAGAAAGAGTAGTTTAAGGGGGGGATAAAATTGGGGAATATTCAAAATGAACTTCTGTTTAGGAGGATGGATCATAAAAAGGATAGATAGACAACATTTTTATGTTTATTATGTCCCAGGTATCTGCTAAAAATTGAAGATACAAAACCAAGAAATTAAGACAGGCCTTACTTTCAGTGATCTCAAAAAGACAAAACACAGAGGAGTCTGGAAGGGTTAGGGAGGAGGGAACCCAGTTAGGGTAAAGTCAGTGTGTAGTCGGAGTAGACCAGAGAATGAGCTGGAAGTTAAGTGAACAGCATGGCTGGTGCTTCTCATGAACTGGCATTTCCTGGCAGAAGCTCACCAATCATCCCATAGACCTCAGAGTGGAATTGTCTTCAGTGGGGAAACCAGTTGGTGTTGAGGATGAATCAAGAGATTAAAAGGAAAAGGGGGAAAGATAAGAACCAGTAATGTGGATCTGGGCTAGAGAGGAGGCTGAGACTTCTTTAGTTACACATCACTAGTGTTGATCACATTCTTTCTCTTTCACTAACTTTTTGTCTATAAATAAAGTGATGGACGTAAAGAAAGAAAAATTGTAAGTGGTAACAATGGAAGGAAATCAGCAATTGCAGCCTTGTATATGAATGGGCTGAACAAGAAGGAAAAAGCAGAATTCAACACAATGTTGTTTACAAGAAACACATTTTAAAGAGAATTAACATAGGGTTTAATACAAAGTTAAAAGGGTGAACTGGTACAGGCTTTATTATGATTCAGAAGAAACTAAAAATCAGAGGTAAAAGTCATTATCTCAAATAAGGCAAAATCAAAAAGAGATGACATTAAAAGAGGTAAGGTAAATTACATATTTCAAGGTGCTGCAGGTAATGAAATAATGCCACTATTTAATATAAAAGTACCAAAGGGCAAAAATTCAAATTCTTAAATAAAAAAATTAATTGAATTATAGGGAACAACAGATAGATAATCTAATAGTTTGAGACATCAATGTATCTCCAGACAAGTCAAACAAAAAGATAAAGAAGAAACAAGTGATGTACCTGAGTTGAATTGTTTAGAAACATGTCTTGAGAGATATCTGCCAATTGCTGAGTGGAAAGCATTTTTATAAAAATTGACCAAGGTCTATGGCATAAAATCTCATAATTAAGAGCTAGAAACCAAAAATACGAAATATATTCTTTATTGACCACATGAGAATAAAATTATAATCAATAAAGGAGCTTTTAAGAAAATTCAAGCTTAAGTGAGGACTGGTTTTATTCTAAAAAATTGGTTAGTCAAGGAACAAATAATAGAAACTAGATACTTTTGTCAAAGAAAATGACAACAATGACTCAATACAACAAAATTTTAGGAATGCAGGCAAAGTCCACTGGGAGTATTTAATATCTCTAAATACATTCATTAACAAAAGAAAGGAACAGTAAGTTAGGTACAGCATTCAACAAGCAGAAAGCCCACAAATGTAGTAAATAAAATCCAACTGAACACTAAAATAAAATTTCTAAAAATAGAAGAGATTAATAAAACTGAAAGTAAAAAAATAGCATTATTATATTTTTATTAAAAAGCTAATAAAAAAGAAAAGTCACCATGTACTATATTTTCTTAAAGAGAGTAGGAAATCTAATTGACAAAATCAAAAATAAGATTGAAAAGTTTACAATTGGAGGTGAAATAAAGAAAAATTTTAGAAACCATTTTTTCCTATCATATGCCAACAAAAAAGATAAACGAAATGAAATGAATGAATGTTTATAAATATATAAGATACCCAGATAAGCATATCAAGAAACAAAGACTTTAAATCATCTAATTTCAGAAAAATAAATTGAAGAAGCAAAAAGTGAATTAGCACAGAAATAAAACTCATCATCAAATAGATTTACATTCTATCAAACATTCAAATAATAATCTTAAAATTACAACAAAACTGTTTGCAAAATAGGCTGTGTCTTATAAATTTCCTTTCATGATATCTAAGCAGGATCTGGATAACTAAATAAGGAAGAGACAAAGTGATGAAAGAACAGACCATATTAACAACAAGCAATAAAAATCAAATTATTACACCAATAGATTAAAAAAAAAGTTCTCAACAAAATATAACATTCATTCCTGCTTTTAAAATTAAGGAAGGATATTATGGGGAAATATTTCATCAAAACTTAGAAATTATGACTCTACTAAGAGTTAAAACTCACTTTTAGACACTCCACCATCACCCAACCTACAGGTAGGTGGCAAAGGGAGTGCTAGGCCTGGGCTCATCTTACTGAGTTCAGATCTAGCCTCAAATACTTACTAGTTGTGTGACCCTGGGCAAGTCACTCAATCCTGTTTGACTCAGCTTCATCTAAAATGTTAATTTTAGAGTGATGGGATAGATTAAGCAGAAACACAAGGGAAAATACTTTGTATTTTTGAGGGACAGCAATTAATCTGTTTTGTCTAAGGATGAAATAGTGGAATATTATTACATAGTCTGAAAGGAAATTAGAAAAGTTATGTAATATGATGCCAAAATGCAGAAATTCTTGAGTGTGAGGCAAAAAGAATTCATTTAGGGAACTCCTTAAGTTTCATGATTGGGACTCTGCATAAAAAAGATTAGATTGTCAGTGATATGAAGAATGAAATGGAGTGAGTAGGTTTAAAAAGACTTGTTAAAATGCTACTGTAAGAGACCAGGCTGCTAAGAATAAGACAAGAAGTTGGAAAAAGAGACAGAAAAATAGAGGTAGAAGAGATGAGAAAGTGTTGTGTTTGGAAAGACAAGAAGAGAATATTCAGGAGAAAGAAATGGCCCCTTTGAACCTCTGGGTCCTCAAGTGCAATCAAACTTCCCAGGACAAATCCCCTTAATAAAAGGATTGTTCCATAAAATTTGGACTCAGTCAAAAGGCTGCACCCAAGGACCTAGAAGGCTACATGTGGCATGGAGGCTGAAGGTTCCTTACTCCTGCTTTAGGAATATGACTGCTGAGTACATGAAATGAAGTATCTTTAACCCTAGAATTTTATACCTCTATAAATATAAAGTCTGAGGTTTGGCACAATGTGTTTTCACTTAACACTTGGACTTCAGCAAAATCCCCAATTCATTTTTTCCTTAGATTCTTCTTGCTCTTTAATTTAAAAAATTCCACAGTATTTCCATAGAAAATACTATATTTTCCTGATTTCTTTACACTTAATTCTCGCAAGACTGTTTGAAATAAGATATTTTATGCCCATTAAATAATGTAGAATAATTTTATTTGATATTTGTACCCAATTCTCCCTTGAATACAATCAAGATACTTATAGCTAATGACTTCTAGGTAACAGTGTACAAAATGTCGGACTTGACGTTCAGGAAGCCCTGAATTCATAATCCCATTTCAGACACTTAGTAGCTGGGCAAGTTACAATCCTTGATTTATTCTTTTGCAATATCAGAATGGCAATAATAGTACCTAAGTCAAAGGGTTATTGGGAGGTCAAATGAAATGATGTATATAAAGCCCTTTGCAAACCTTTGAACAATATATAAATGCTAGCTATTATTTAAATGTAGCCTTCTCATCATATAAAGTTAAGGTTTTCTTTATCCCTTGATCTTCTTGTACTTGTAACCATGATTCTATTTCCCAGAAACTAGCAACCACAATGCTAAGGGTGTTCCTATAATGGTTGCCTTAGTGCAGAGGTTCCCAAAATGGGCAATACTGTCCCACGGGGAGTGCTGAAACAATTGCCTAGGAGGCAATTGGGAGGTATTGAATAGTAACAAGGAGTGATGGAAGCAGAAGAAAAGAAGAGAAGAAAATTTTGAAAAAGTATTTGTACATATTTCATTTGTTGTGTATCAGAGTTAAAGTTGTAGTTATTACAACATTTTCCAAATAAACATACAAAATGGAAGTTATAATGGATCAGTGGTCAAGTCCTCCAACAGGTCTTAAAAACTGTTGACTGGAGAGTGTGTAGTGCATTGTCAAGAAATCCAGCATGCCTAGGCAAGAATATGTGCATGTAGTGATTTGTTTGCAGTACAATGCTATATGGATATATGACATAATATTAGGTCATCAAAATTTCAGTGCAGGAAATCCCTATAGATTTACAATAAATTATTAAATTTAAAAAGTGTTATTCAAAAATTTTATATTTTTTTGAAATGACACAAATTTTTTAAAAAAGTTGAAGGGTTAAAGAAAGTAGATTTCTAGGGGGAGACACTGAATACATTTTTTTGAAAAGAGGGTGGTAGACCAGATAAATTTGGGTACCTCTGCCTGCGTAGTATGCAGGAGGATCATAGAAGGCAGTGTGACAGAATTGCTATAAGGTTGGTCCTACGATTCCATTATGTTTTTTGGGCCATCCTTTCTAATGCTCCCTTTTCGCATGGCACAAATAGCACACATAGAATTTATGGGATCATAGATTAGCAGTAGAAGAGTTAAGGAAGTAATTCCTCTAAAACACCAAATCTAAATACTAGTCTCCTCCATTAAAGAGGAGCATCAGAATCATTATATTTTGTTCACCATAGGTCAAAATTAGTAATAAGAAAAATGACTTTGAGTCTAGAATTGGAACCTCCAATAGCTTTAGAAATAGGAAGCGGACCCGTGATTTCACTGATATAGAGAAATACAGGTGAGGAAAGTGCCTCCACGATCATAGGTTAGAACCTTCTGTGCAATTTATAGTCTTAGAGAGTTATCTAGATCCTTGAGAAGTTAAATTATTTGCCAAGCCAGTAAATAACCAAGGCAGGACTTGAACACAAGTCTTCCTGGTTTTGAGGCCAGTTCTCTATCCATGGTCACCATCTTAAACTTAAATTCACTGAAGTATTTTTAAAAAATATATAGTTCATTTATTTTTCAGTTCTTAATATTCACTTCCACAAGAATTTGAATTTAAAATTTTCTCCCCATCTCTCCCCAGCCCCTACCCAGGACAGCATGAACCTCATCCACCCCTTCCACCAGTGTGTCCTCCCTTCTATTGTCCACCTTTCTTCCATCCCCTTTCCCCTCTGTTTTCCTATAGGGCAAAATAGATTTCTATACTCCATTGCCTGCATAGTTTAATTTCCGTTTGCATGCTAAAACAATTTTTAATATTCATTTTCAAAACTTTGAGTTCCATATTCTCTCCCTCCCTCCCTACCCACCTTCACTGAGAAAGCAAGAAATTCAGTATAGGTCATACATGTGTAACAATGCAAAGCACTTCCATAATAGTTATGTTGTAAAAGACTAACCATATTTCCCTCTTATCCTGCCCTTCATTTATTCCATTCTTTCCCTTGACCTGTCCTCTCACAATAGTGTTTGCCTCTGATTATCCCTTTCTCCAATTTGCTGTCCCCTCTATTATCTTCCTTCTCCTATCCTCTTCCTCCTTGCCTTTCTGCAGGGTAAAATAGATTTCCATATCCAATTGAATGTGTGTTACTCCCTTGTAAGCCTAATCCCATGGCTCAATTATTTCCTTTCAACTTCTCTCTCTTTCTCTCCAATGTGAAAACTCTTTCTTCTCTCTTTTATGTGAGATGATTTCTTACATTCTACCTCTCTCTTTCTTTTACCCCTAGTACATTCCATTCAGCAGTACTTTTTATATTTTTTAGATATTGTCATATTCAGCTCACCCTATGCCCTCTGTCACACACACACATGTACACACATACCTACACACATATAATATACACATACATACATACTCATACACACCTACATATATATAGTACCTCTAACTACTGTAAGAGTTAAAAAGGTCTCATGAGTTACAAATAATATCTTTCCCTGTGGGAATGTAAACAGTCCAACTTTAATGAGTTAAGGCTTCTCTTTCTTGTTTACCTTTTCATGTATCTCTTGATTCTTGCATTTGAAAGTGAAATTTTCCATTCAGTTCTGTTGTTTTCAACAAGAATCCTTGGAAAATTCCATTTTTCCCCTAAAGTATTATATTCAGTTTTGCTGGGTAAGTAATTCTTGGTTTTAATCCTATCTCCTTTGACCTCTGAAGTATCATATTCAGAACCATTCAATCCCTTAGTGTAGAAGCTGCTAAATCCTGTGTTAACCTGATTGTATTTTCCCCGTATTTTGAATTGTTTCTGGCTGGTTATAATATTTTCTCCTTGACCTGGGAATTCTGGAATTTGGCTACAATATTCCTAGGAGTTTTTCTTTTGGGATCTTTTTCAGGAGGTGATTGGTGAATTCTTTCCATTTCTATTTTACCCTCTGGGTCTAGAATATCAAGGCAGTTTTCCTTGATAATTTCTTGGAAGATGAAATGTAGGCTCTTTTTTTGAACATGGTTTTCAGATAGGCCAATAATTTTTAAATTGTCTCTTCCAGATCTATTTTCCAGGTCAGTTGTTTTTCCAATGAGATATTTCTCATTGTCTTCTATTTTTTCATTCTTTTGGTTTTGTTTTGTAATTTCTTGGTTTCTCATAAAGTCATTAGCTTCTATCTGTTC
>CM053771.1:349605633-349632085 GCA_028658325.1 Potorous gilbertii | reverse complement strand
CTAGATCTGCCCAGCTAGTGCTTGGGGTCTGGGATTCAAATGCTGCTCCCCAGCCTCAGGGCTTTTGGCGGCAGGCCTGGCTGCTATTCAGGGTAAGATTAAATCAGGTTCTCAGGTGGGGACAGGGCCACCTCCCAGACTCAGTTCCTTCAGGGGGTTTATGCAGAGACCTTCTGTAATGGAGCTGCAGTTGAGCTCCTGCTTGCTCTGGGAGCCTCTGGTCTCCCGCTCCGGGAGCCTCTGGCTGTCGCTGCCTCTGCCGCTGCCACCTCTGCCACCTCCCAAGAGGGCCTGAGTCCCGGAGACACCTCACTCCCCTCTCAGCCAGTCTCTCTCACTGACCTGTGAGTCCGTGGGTGGAAGGACCTTCACGGCCGCCGGAGATTCCGTCCCTGAAGCCTACTTGGATCTGCTCGCTCCTCTCAATTCTGGAAATCTCTTTCACTCTGTTATTTTGTGGCTTCTGCATCTCTAGAATTTGTTTAGAGTCACTTTTTAACAGGTATTTTATGGGCTATGGGGGAGAGTTTCTTCAGGACTATCCTTCTACTCCACCATCTTGGCTCCACCCCTCACTGAAGTATTTTTTAGCAACTTATAAGATGTCTTGCTATACATTTATCAGCAAAAATAAAGTCTGACTAAAAAGAAAACCTCCTATCTAAGGCTCAGATATTTTATCCCTAATAAAGATTATCTCTACAAACAATTAATGACAGATGACAATTTTATTCTAGAAACACTAACAAATAAAAATATTAGAAATTCATATCTACAAAGGTATTAATTTCCCTAATGCAAAAATTTTTAGAGTTGAGATTTTTTTTGTCATAGATATATTTTAAACTAAATGGATGGCTATTCCTTATCATCTGAAAGCAGAAGACATGGTTCAGATTGCCTAAAAGTGCTACAACATGGCATAGAAGATTGTGCATAATAAAAAGTTTCTTCTCAAGAAGATTTTCCTGGTACTTGGTAACTGCCAACAGCATCTATATTAGTAGTGCACTTTGGTGGATACAAGTGCATCGTCATGGAGACTATATATGCTTGAGTTATTAAATAATGATAAATAATGATGGAAATAATGACAGTTTTTTCACTATGATTCTTTAAAGCATTTTTTCTCAAAATCATTCTGTTTCTAGGCTCTATGTGTATCATTCATTAGTCTTTAGAGGATTGTGTGAGATTGTGACCACCCTTAAACCACCCAGTAATGAATAACTGGGATGGAAACAATTCCATCCTTTAAAATAAGCATTTTTAGGCCCTGCCCTATAGGCATAATAATCTATGAGCCAGGTAGCCCATATCAGTTTGTAAGCAGCCTCCAAGGTCATCCATACCAGGCAAACTGAGGACTATTACCAGGGTAGCTTACTAAACACATTTGGAGGCACCTTGAACAGCCTACTGGGTAATATAAATGACTAGATTAAAGGAATGAAATTGAATTGCCATCAAAGGTCGCACATTTTTAGGATACCAGGCTCTAGGTGAAAAATCCAAAGCATCACATCCAAGATAAATGTCCCTTCTTAGTTTCACTGACCAGTATTGGCATGTTCCCCACATCGTCACATCATATCTGTTGGATAAAGCCTTAGTGCATCTAGATTACCAAATATAGTTGGAAATTAAAAGCATCAGACCCGTACATGAGGGTAGAATGATGGTGTAGCAGTGGATTCACAGCTAGTCAATTTCCTGAGTGAACTTCAGAAAAAATCATTGATCAGCCTGTGATTTCTGGAATCAAAGAAACACCTACCTCCATCAGCTTCACATTTTGCATGTTGATGACTTCTATTGCTTTGGCAAAAAGACTTATTTATTGTTGTTGAGTCTTTTCAGTTGTGTCTGACTTTTGTGACCCTATTTGGGATTTTCTTGGCAAAGATAATGGAATGGTTTGTCATTTCCTTCTCTGACTCATTTTATAGATGAGAGAACTGAAGCAAATATGGTTGAATGATTTGCCCACCATCACATAGCCAGTAAGTGGTCAGATTTGAACTCAGAAAGATGAGTCTTCCAGACTTCACCATTGGCACCTATCCACTTTGCTACTTACTACCCTCAAAAGGCTGATAAGTATCACTTACATCTATGAGTGCTGTTTTTCTGGAAGATTACTATAATGTTCATTATAGTTACAAGCTGCAAAGAATAGTGATCTTGCTGTTTCTGATTCTTTCAGTTGGGACACAGATCTGTGATGTCAATTAGAAGCAGCAGACATTAAAGGAATGGAAATATGCCTCAAACTATGATATTAGAAGACATGAAAAAATAAAAATGTCTCCCAATTCAGGTTGTAATCTGTTTAAGCATGTAACAACCATACCTTGTGGTCACCTGTTCTTTAAGAAGTGTATTACAGAGTGATATAACAGCAGACAAAATATCTTTTACATCTATCAAAATATTTGCCATTATCACTAGCAACCCCAGGACAAAAACCACAAAAGAAGAAAAGAAAGTTCAAGATCATTTCTTGGACCAAAAGCAAAGTTCATTCTAATTTATCCAGAATCAAGATGTGAATTAACTTGCACTGAAATTATAAAGTTGTCAAGGATGTTTTGATGTTTTGTTTTTGAAATCATGGCACTACTATATCTAGTGTTCACATATTGGTTAGTGTTTTTTTAAGTCAGTTAAGCCTAAAATAATAGCTATGACTTTGAGATATTTAGATATCCTAAGCAAGGTCACCAGATAGATATGTAAACACTGAGACACAGACACAAAGGTAAGGTCCATTTTATTCAGGAATACATCCTAAACCTTAAATGATGTTGCTGAATCGATATGTCTTCCTTTCTAATTAACCTGAGATAATTTCATTTACTAATTTTGAAAAGTTGCACCCTAATTAACTTCCCTTCCTCAGCTATGGTACTTCATGGAAATAATTTCCTAAATATTTTTACTTATTCAAAAAGGGTTTCCTTACGTTTATAAAAAAGCAAAGTTTTAGGTTAAAAACAAACTGGAGACAGAAAAAAGGCAAAGAGAGTCTTTGCTCTCAGGGAGCTAGCTCAATGTGCTCTTAGAGAAACAATATGCAAATTCCTGTGCTTCCATACAAGTTGTATAGTGGTCAAATTGGAGATAATCTCAAAGGTAAAGCATTAGTATTGAAGGCAATTGAGGAAGGCTTTTTTGTGGATGGTGGAATTTTAACTGAGATTCAAAGGAAGCCAGAGAAGTCTGAAAGTGGAAATGGGGAGGATGAGAATCCAAAGCATAAAAGAAAGACAGTGAAAGGGTATGGAGTCCAGAAATTATGTACAAAGAAGGAAAAGGAGGCCAGTGTCACTGCATCATAGACTGGTGGAAGGGAATAACATGTAAGAAGACTGAAAATATAAGAAGAGGAAGGTTAGTAAAGTCTTTAAAAGTTAAGCAGATGACTTTATAGTTGACCCTGGTAAGAGGGAGCTGCCAGCATTTATGGAGTGGAGTGATGTGATCACTGCACCTTATTTTGATGGCCAAGTCAACAATGAACTCAAATAGAGAGAGACTGTATAGCAGGGAGACCAATATGAAATTTATTGCAATCATGTAATCATGAAGTGATAAAGGCCTGTACCAAGTATGGATAGTAAAGGACAGAAGGGCATGTATATGAAAAATGTTGTGAAAGTAGAATCTACAGGACTTGGCAATAGATTTATATTACAGATGAGGGCAGAGAGTAAAGAATCAAGAATGTTATCTAGTTGCAAGCTTGGGTGATTACCATAACGGTGTTGCCTTCAACAGTAATAGAGAAGGTAGGAAGAGGGGATAGCTAAATTTAAGATGGATAAAGGATATTCAGTTTGAGATGTTCGAAAGGGAGTTGGAGATGTGTGAATTTAGGTCAGGAGAGAGGTTAGAGCTGGAAAAAAAGATGTGAGGACACCTACAGAGAAATCCTAATTGAGTCCATGGGAGCTAAGGTTTGATGGTAAAGATTAGCCTTTTAAGAAGGATTTTCTTAAAACATTTCAATAATTTATACCAGCTATCCAAACAGTTTCAACCTGCAAATTGAAAGTCTAAAGGTGTAAGAAAACTTTATGTTCTTCATTTGCTACTTTTCCTATTTGGATGAGATGTTAAAAATTTTTAGCATTTTCCTTAAAATTTTCAGATCTTAATATTTTTCTCACAGAGGAACCAGTTAGCAATATAAAGAGAGATTCAAGTGAGTTCTTTTCTACAAATGAATGCAATTATCTTAAACAAAAATCTCATGATTTGCTTTGTGTGGCTAGACAGCACATTGGTGCTTTTAGATGTTTGGATTTGGGTAATTGCAATGTTAATGTTGCTTTCAAGAGTTTTTTTTTAAATGTTGGAACTTGTTGCAGGTCAGTCTCTAGAAGAGTGAGTTTTTGCCAACCTGTCCACTTCTTGTGATATTTTCTGGTCTGATTGCCATAAAATAATGTGACTATTTCAACTGGAATATCAAAAGAGTATATTATACTAGTATTAAAATAAATGAATCTTTTATATTGGGACACCATTATTAAATCTTAGCATATGTGTACTTTGACATTTATTTCATCCCATTATGAGAATAAGTGATTCTGTCACTCCTCATTCTGCCTCAAATTCATCAGTTGTTGTAGTGGGGGTTTTGAAATCACAGTTTCAAAATGGAGTTATTTGACAAAATAGATTCCATGACGTCTTTCTCACTTTGCAGCTTATTTAAGAATTAAGTTAACAATATTACTATCAATAAAGTTATTCTTGTAGATTCTAATTCACAGTTCCTTTTTCTTTACATTTTTTCTATTTCTCCTCTATTTTCTTCTACATATTTTACCAGTTTCCATATGATTTTAGGGGATCCCTTTCAAGTATCATATTGATTGAAGAAAATACCTTGTATTTCTCTAGGAACTCTCCTGATGACTGCAGTGTTACAAAGGGCGGGAAGATGGTCAACAGCCAGGATAATGTTGGAATGAATTATGGCAACTTTTTGGAGGAGAAGCATATTCTATCAACCAATATGACAACAAATGAAAGAAGGGTTATTGTACCTGCAGGTCAGAAGTTTATAAATTTCACTTTGGGATTTGTCATAATGTGATATACTAGAGGGACCATTTAACTTACGGTTTTGTCAGTCTGAATCATTGCAATGCTATTTATTAGTTTTGAAATATGGAGTTCATTTTCTCTCATTCCTCATTCCTTTATATGTAAAATAGATACAAGAATAAGACAATTTAGCCCAAAGGTTTGTCATGGAAAGGCTTTTGTAAACTTTAAGATATAGTATAAATCTGAAAAAATTGTAATTCAAATAAAACTAACAATTGTAATGTTGATAAAGTTTGAGCTGAATAATAAAGGATCAATTCTTCAAGGTTCAGTTCAAATCACAGTCCTTTCCCAGCCCCGTCATATTCTAATGTCTTCCTTTTTCAGATTACCTTCATCTGTTCTGTATGCGTTTTCTATCAACCTAGATATATTTACATGTAATCTCCTAATACAGTGCTTGTTCCTAAAGGCCAGGCCCTGGTTTTTTTTTTTTTTTTGCATACCATACCCCCTGTTTTGTATTCCCAGCACCACACTTTAAAATGTTTATTTGTTGACAGACTTCAGTCTCTATGGATATTAATTTGTTAAAATTACTCAGATTTTGAAAAACACCAACAACTAAGAACATTACTGCCTCCATTTCCACTGGAAAGTATCTACTTAATTATAGTCTTTTCATCAAGATTCCTTGAAATCTCTTAAAGGTATGCTTCTCTCCCATCAAACACAATTATACTCAATTTTGCCAGGTAGGTTTTTTAGTCTTTGGCTACTGAAATAACATATTTCAAGTTTTTTTCCTCTCCTTTACAGTAGCATCTATTATGCCTTGAGTGATTCTGACTGTGACTCGTTAGCATTTTCAATCAAAATTTGAAGGAAAGCTAGAAAAACATTTATAGCAATTTTCTCTGGTAAAAGTCTCATTTCTCAACAATATAGGGAATTGAACTAAATTTATAAAAATGAGAGCTATTTCCCAATTGACAAATGATAGGAACAAGCAGTTTTCGGAATAATAAATCAAAACTATTAATAGTGACAGGAAAAAAGTTCTAAATATCTATTCATTAGAGAAATACAAATTAAAACAATTCAAAGGTACCACCTCATACCTATCAAATTGGAAGAGGAAAATGATAAATGCTACAGAGACTGTGGAAAAATAGGTACACTTCTTGTTGCTGTTTAATTTTTCTTTTCAAAGAGGACCAATAGACATCACAGTCCAGAGTGATGTCTTAACTTGTGAGTGAACTGAATTTAAGTGAGGCAGAGTTGCACAGTCATCAGCTGTACCTTCTTTTTGAGTCAACAAAGTCCAGTGGCAAGGCAAAAGTTAGGATGACTGGACATGTCTCAGGATGCAGTGGATGACCTTGGTGTCTGACCAATTCCCAAATTCCTAAAAACGTTGCCTACTTCAACCATCTTTGTATCCACTGGAACAAATTGTTCTTGTCTGCCCATTCCATTGGGGGAAGTCTTCACATGCCTGGGGTAGACACTGCCCCCCCAACTCACCGATGGATTTGTATCCTGTTGGTTACCCCTCTACCTATTTAAGCCTGCTTTCTGGGAGGATTTATTGGGGTATAGACACTGCAATGCTACAGCTTCTTGGAGTCATAAGTGAGAGTTGAGTGCCTGATGAACACCAAAGGTGTTATACCTGGGGTATACGGTACACTGATACACTGTTGATGGAGTTGTGAACTGGCTCATTCTGGAGAACAGTTTGGAGCTATGCTCAAAGAGCTATAAAATTGTGACCCTTTGACCCTAGGTCATATCCCAATGAGATAAAAGAAAATGGAAAAAATACATATCTATATCTATATAAAACAGCTTTTTTGTGGTGACAAAGAACTGAAAATTGAGGAGATTGCTTTCAATTGGGGAATGACTGAACACAATGTGGTATATAATTTTGATGGAATACCATTATAGTATAAGAAATGATGAGTAGGATGCTTTCAAATAAACCCGGGAAGACTTATAGGACTTGGTGCAGAGTGACGTGAGCAGAGCCAGGAGTATATTATTCACTGTAACAGTGATACTGTAATGATGGTCAGTTGCTAAAGACTTAGCTACTCTCATCAAGATAATTACCTAAAATAATTCCAAAAGATTCATCATAAAAATGTTGTTTACCTCCAGATACAAAACTGATTAACTCTAAGTATATATTAAAACTTTTTTACTGTCTTTATTTTTTCTTTTTTTTTTGCAACCTGAATAGTACAAAAATATGCTTTTGTATGATTTCACATGTGCAATCATATTGCTCACCTTCTTAATGGGTAGGGTAGGATTGGGAGAGACGGTGTGAATTTGGAACAACATTTTTTAAAATGAATATTAGAAATGAAATTTTAAAAAATGAAATATTAGAAATGAAAATTATAATGAAATAATAATTAGTGTCCATGCTACACAAATCATTCTCAGAAATTGAGAAACTACCTTATCAGAATCTTTTTATAAAACAAATGTATTCCTAAAATAGAAACCAAGGAAAAATAAAATCAGGAGAACTATAAACCAATATCATTAATGAATATGAATTCAAAGATTTTACATTAAATCCTGTCAAACTGATCACAATAACTTAGCCAAGAAATTTTTTTCTGACCAACTTGGACCTACAACAATCATATAAACATAGTTCAACCTTAGGAAAAACAACTACATAATCAATATCGTTAAAAACAAAACATGCAGAAATATGATTATTTCATTAGATACAGGAAAAACCTTTAACAAAGTACAATACTCATTTGTAATAAAAAAATATAAAGTGTAGACCTAAAGGAGTGTTTTTCACATAAAAAAGTCTATCTAAAGCAAAAAGCATGCATTGTATACAATGGGTGAATCTTTTCCAACAAATACGTTGTATATCACAGATGTTCATTCTTCCCGCTACTATTTGATAGGTCTTTGGAAATAATAACACTTGTAATAAAATAAGAGAGAAATTAAGGACATAAAGAGGAAAGAACAACACCTATTTGCTGATGATATGATGGTTTACTTTGAAAACTTATGAATTAGCAAAGATATTACTTGAGAAAATTAATGGATTCAACAAAATCACAGGCTACTAAAAAGCCCTAAGAAGTCAACTGCATTTCTCTATAACAAAAACAAAATCCAAGAGTGAATAATAGGAAGGTAACTTCCATTCCAAATGACTATAAAAAGAACAAAACGTCTGGGGATTAATCTATGAGAACACATAAAATATTTGAATAGTTCAAAGTGCTCTTGAAAGTAATAAATAACAGGTTAAATAGCTGGATAAGTATTCAGTGTTCATGGCTGGGCCATGCCGACATAAATTTAAAAATCCCCCCAGCGATTTAGCAATACTACCAAAGTTAATTTACACTTTTATTCCCATGCCAATTAAATGATCAAAAGTATAGTTTTTAGAACCCAATAAATAACAATAAAAATTCATTAAAAAACCAAAAGATCAAGAGTATCAATGGAAACTATGAAGATTTAAGGTTGAATGAAAGTAACACTTTCATACTTTTAACTATATCATAATGCAATAGTAATCTAAACTGCTTATTTGCTTAAAAAATACAGAGAAAGATCAGTAGAACAGACTAGAAAAGGGATAATCTAAAGCTGTACACAACAGAATTCTTCAATTTCATGCATTATTTTCTTTTTCTGTTTTATTATGTATATAAATGGGCTCATTTTCAGTTTTTTTTGTTAAGTTCAGACTAGTAATAAAATAAAATAATTGTATTAGTATGCCTGTCATCCCACATTCCCTCCAGTAACCAAAATTTTTTTCCTCCAATCATATTTTCAATTTTATAGATGTGTGATGGAACCTAAGAGTTGTTTTCATTTGCATTCAATTTGTCATTATTGATTTGTAGCTTTTTATTTAAAAAATGGTTATTGGCAGCCCACTTTTCTTCTCCTGAAACTTATTGTTTATGATCTTACACCATTTAATCTATTTAGTAATGGCTTTTTTTTTCTTTTGAATTTGAACAATTTCCCTATGTATCTTGGATTTCAGACCTCTACCAGAAAATTTTGCGGCAAAGTTTCTTTCTCAGTGAATTGTTTGCACGGATTTTTAGTGATCTTTTAATTTTTTGTAATTATAGTCCATTTTCTCTTTAGTTGTGAATGATTTTTCCTTCTCTGTTCCTCTAACTAGTTAAAATGTGATCTTCTAGATTTGGGCCATGTATTCATTTGGAGTTTATTTTGATATATAATGTGAAATGTTGGCCTAAATCTAGTTTCCTATTTTTCCAGCAATTTTTTCAAGTAATAAATCCTTATCCTTAATATGTAGAGCCTTTGGGTTCATCAAATAATGTTATTATGTTCATTAGCTTATGGTTTTTGTGTATCTAATGTGTTCCATTGAGACAAATCAACTTGTCTTTTTTTTTTAACCAATAGTAAATAATTTTGATGACTATATCTTTTTTGCATAGTTTGAGATGTGGTGTTTTGAGGCCTCCTTTCTTTCCACTTAAGACAATTTTCATTTGATATTTCTTTACCTTTTATTCCTGAAGGTGAAATGTGTATACATATATACATATATATTATATATGTATGCATACCTATGTGTATGGATATATATGCATATGCATATATATGCATATGTATATGTATGGATATATACACACAGAGTAACCCTTTGATATTTGGATTGGTATGACAAATTATCTTAAGCAGTATTCTTATTTTTATTGGCATGGCCCAACCATGAGCAAATAATATTTCTGCTTAGTAAACCAATTCAATTCAAAACTCCTCTCTACTCTTGAGTACTCATCGTTTCACTAATTTTGTCCTGCCAATGCTCAGTCTTGGAATACTGTAACCATTATCTGCCTTCACTCTTAAACACATGTTGCTAAATAAACGTAGAGGGAATCATGCAACCATTCTGATTAGGTTTACTAAAAATTTTTGTTACACAACCTCAACTGGGCTAAGCAACCTTTCCTCCATCATCTCACTATACAACTCTCCAAAGCAGCTCTTCCAAACCTTTTCATCCCTCCTCAAACTTCCCAAGGTTTTCCCTTCCCCCACCCTCTCATCTGTGAATTGTATGTCCTATTTCATAAAAATAATTAAAACCATTCACCATAAGCTTCCTTTCTCCCCTGCCTCTTTTCATATCACTCAGGTACCTGTCTCTTCCTTCACCTCTAACTCATATGATGGGGTGGCCTTACACCTTAGCAAGGCTAAGTCCTCAAGTTCTTCAATGAATCCCATTTCATCCCATCAATTCCAATAAACTGCTCCATCTGTCATCTCCATTCTATCACTTATCACTGACTTCTCCCTTTCTACTGGCTGCTTCATTAATGTCTACAAACATGCACATATCTCTTCCATCCTCAAAAATCCCTGACTTGAGCCTATCATCAGCTTCTATCTTAATCCATTTTAAATTTTATGTGGATGATTAGAGAATCTATTTTTCCTGCCCTAATCTCTTTGCTAACTTTTAACTGCCTTTCAGACATTCTGAACAGGGTGTCCAGTAGACATCTTAAACTCAGTATGTTCAAAACTGGACTTATTTTCTTTTCCCCTTATTCCCCTCTCTCCCATATGAATTTGCTTATTATTGTAGAGGACAATACCTGATCCCTTTGGCATATAATGTAGGTATCATACTTGACTCCTCATTATCTCTCATATCCAATCTATTACCAAGTTTTGTCAATTTCAATTCTGCAACATCTCTCAAATATGTCCTCTTCTCTCCTCTGGCACTGCCACCACTCTGGTGCAGGTCCTCATCACCTCATTATTGCACTTTTAAAATAGCATACTTATTAGCATGCCCTATATCGTCCCACTGTAATCCATCCTTCCATTCAGGTTCCAAAGTGATTTTACTAAAATTCAGGCCAAACCACATCACATCCATATTCAATAAATTCTAGTGGCTATCACCTCCAGGATCAAATACAAAATCTTCTGGTGTCACAGTGCATTCCTACCTTTCTAATCTTCTTATATCTTACCCTCATATTCTCTGATCCAGTGAAACTGGTTTTCTTCCTGTTCTACAAACAAGACACTATCAGTTCCAGGAATTTTCTTTTACTATCTCTCATTCTCCCTCATTGCTAGAATGTTTTTCCTCATTTCTGCCTCTTGGCTTCTCTGACTTCCTTTAATGGCTTACTAAAATCTTATCCTCTTTAGGAGGGCTTTATCAACCTTTCTTAATTCTAGTGAGTTCTCCCTTATTTATTTCCTGTATTTAGCTCTTTTTTAAATACATATTTGCATGCTTATTTTCTCCCTCATTAGATTGTCAGCTCCTTGAGGGCATGGAGCTTGTGTTGGCTCTTTTTGTATCCCCAGAGATTAGCACAGTGACTGGCACATAACAAGTACTTAATAAATGTTTATTAAATTACTACTGTGGTAGTAGAGTTTTCTCTATTCTCTCTTTATTAGTATTGTAATAGAATTTTCAATTTTGATGTCTTGAACTATGGTATATAAATTTTTTGTTTGATCATGCTTTTCATGGAGTACAATGATTCTTAAATGATCTCATTTCAACTTCTTTTCCATGTCATTTTAATTGTAAACACATTTTCTCCTTTTTTCCAGTCTTTTGATTTTATTCCATTGTTTCTTGTTTTCTCATGAGGTCATTAAAGAGTTATTAAGTTCTGTTGGCCAAACTTCCAGGAAGTCTTTTACTTGGCTCATATTTGCCACCTTCTGCTCCAAATTGGTTATACTTCCAAACCTTTCCCCCAGAGTTCTCATTTGATTTAAAATTTCCTTTTCAAAAATTTCTTAACAATTTTCCCAGGTACTCCTGTAGTTGTTGTCAAGCCATTTCTTTTTCTCTCTGAGGCCATGGTCAAAGTTTTTGTAGAGTTATTTTATTCTGAATATGCCACCTGACTCTTAATATTTCTTCATAGTATTCAGCCAATTTTTCTACTTCAGTAAGGGTCCAGTTGTAACAGAATAGTAAACTTTTAAAGCACACTCAGTAATCACAACTGCTCACCTCTTCTGAAGCTATTAGTAGCAACATGAGTTGAGGATACACATGATGGGAGTCATTCAGGACTGGAGTTTGATCTGTAAAGGATTCGAGAATAGATAACAAGGTAGAATTGAATTTGTTCCTTTGTGATCAATACTTGGTAGGGAAGAAAGTGAAATTATATGAGGGGTACTCAGTGATGGAGAAATTAGAAGGTGAAGAATAGATTTGGGAGAGATGAGGCATAACAGCACATGGTAGGATAATATTATCAGATAGATGAATGTTCAGGTTTCTTATTTTATTAAGAAAGTAGAACACTGGTGGGTAATCATGAGTTCTAGGGTATGGTCGTTCCTTTGTGTGACTGAGCAACCTCAAGAGGAGGATGGAGTAAGTATGAATGGAGTAGGTAGAATGAAAGAGTAGGTGATAGAGATGACTCAAAGACATTAAACATAACTCAGAGTTAGAGAACTTGTGGGAGCACTAAAATGAGCTCTAGTATAAAACAAGAGTTCGGAAGCAAGACAGTGACCCAGGTGCTCAAGTGTATGAGAAAGAAGGAAGGCTAGTCGGGGGGCTAATATACAACAGCAATTAGGATTTAAATGGAATAGAAAATTTTAATCAAGCATATGCAGGTAGAGAGATTGCTGAATGATATAGCAAAAAGAAAATTTGATTACGGCAATGAGAAACAGGCCTGGACCTGTGTGTTGGGGAGTGCGAGTCACTATACAACTAGTGTTTAGGGAGATAGTCAGGGGTGCAGTATGATCTGAGGAAATCCAAATCTAATAAAGTCAAGTCGACAGAGGGATTATGAAGTAAAGGATTCAGGATAAAGGGAAGTTTATGCACTACAGAATGGGAATTCTAGAAAAAGCAGCAAAAACAAGGGCAAGATTTGAATGGGGCATGTTTAAGATAAGATTAAGAAAAATTGGAATGAGCAGGGAGAGTTAGAGGTAGTTTGCTTTCATATGGCCAATTACCGAAGACTATAGAAATCGGGATAGTAACAGCTACTGGTAGTTTCTTGTCTTTCAGTTCTGTCTGACCCATTTGGGATTTTCTTAGCAACGATATTGGAGTGGTTTGCTATGTCCTTCTCCACCTCATTTTACAGATGAGTAAACTGAGGCAAACGGAGTTAAATGACTTGTACAGAGTAGCACAACTAGTATCTGAGGCCAGATTTAAACTCAGATCTTTCTGACTCTAGACCTAGTGCTCTGCCCACTGTGTCACTTAACTGCCTGGGCAGGCTCTCAGATCAGAAGGTAGCAGATGAATAACAGTGCTTACAATCTCAAAGACCGCCAGGAAAAGACTAGAGGTATTGTGTCTTATGTACTCTCATCTGTTCCTCCAATATAACTACAAGAGGATGAAGATTCAGCACTGCAATAGTCAGATATTTTCCATCATTGGTAGAGGGTAGGGGTCAAGCTTTTAGTTGGGTTACAGTATGTGGCACAATACATAATACATAATGAGAATGAATTGATGCACACATGCATACTTTAATGAATATAAAAATGTGTCAGGAGAAGGTTAACTTTTTCCCAATCTATGAGTATTGAAGAAATAATTCTTTATGATGGTCACTCTCTTTCTTTGTTGCTTAATATCTCTACAGTTATTCAGTTTATGTAAGAGTGTGTGCTGTGGCTGATTTTGCAAGTTGCAGTTCTTTCAGTTATTTGCCAAGTTTCACCTGCACACACAAATGCACAAAAATCTTTATTGCATAATTTTAGTTCCCCAATGATGCCATGAAGATATTGAAATCAGTGCCATCCTCCTCCTCCTCACAACATTCACCTTTATTAGCAGATAAGTTTCTTCAGAGTAAGGAATGTTTCTGTCTTACTGTCTATCTCTAGTGTATAGCACAGTAGTTGGATACTTAAAAAATGGTTGTTGATTGATAGATTGTTAAGTATTATACCTAGGAATAACTCTTGCTATAGCATAGGGTAAAGCAAAAGAGAACACTGAAACAAATTATGAATAAGAAAATTAGGTAAATATGGAATAGTATTGGTGATTTCATGAGTGTTGTAAACTTAAGTCCTAGCTATTACTTCACTGAGAAATACCAGAGATCTGGTTGAGGCATATTATGATTCAGTGTGGCCAGAATTATAGTATCATAGATCTAGGTCTGAAAGAAACTTAGTCTAGTCTAGTCTAACTCCTCACTTTACAGTGGAGGAAACTAGGATGAGAAAGCTTAAGTGACTTGACCAAGGACACAAAATTAGGAAGTATCACAGGAATCTATTTCTTCTAGTCTCCAAGCCCAGTACTCTGTCTACTACCTCAAGATGCCTTTATTGAATTTAAGTATTTCAGTACTCTTCCAGTCAACGGCAAGTTCACATTTGACACAAAAGGCACATTGTTTGGGGTGAAATTAGTATATGTATGGGACTTGCATGCTTAGTAAACTAGTTTATTTGTACTTTGATCTTTTAATAATTTAGATATGTGATTTCTATTCTAAGTTTAGTACCAAATCCAGAATGTCTCTAATTTCCTAAGGACCACTATGAAATTCTCAAAATGGGTTCAGAACAAAATTCATTTTTAGCATGCTTTAACTTCACCAATGAGTATTTAACATGTAGCACTACAAAAAGGTGCAATCATGTTACAAAGAACTTTGTAATTTCTTTTGGCTTCTTCACTGAAATATGATCAGCTATATAGATTTATGAAGTATATCCATGGTAGAAGCCAAGCAAAAAGGCAATCAATAAACTGAACTAAAACATAAAATATTTAAAACTGATTGTGTTGAATAGATATATGAAATTTTATTAAATAGTGGAGCCTCTTATTGAGTAAATGAAAGAAATTAAATTTGCTGCTTTCAGACACTGAACTTTTCTTTCTTGCCATTTCCCCTCCCCCAATTATGCCTTCTGTAAATCAGGGAAAATACCATCTATAGCCTATATCCAGTTCATAGTAGGCATCATATAGACATAGCCAAAAAGAACTTGAGCACAGTTAGAACTATCTGATTTCTAGGTGTTTTAAATTCTTTTCTATTGTTTTAGAAAAAAAATCTGAATTCACAATTTGAGAGTGAAACCAACATTTTAGAGACAGTTTCAAAGTAATCTGCTATGAGATGTGGCATTTAATTTATGTTGCAAGTGTACTGTATCTTGTAAAACCTCTCAGTCAAAATTTTTGTTTTCACAGAGACCTAACAGCTTGTTTGTCAGTGTGCTAACAAAGAGGAAGGCAGAGACCTCAACCACCTTTCTTACAATTTAGCTAAAGTTACAAAATGATGTGAAAATTGCAATAGACTCTCCATTTTCATAGGTCATGGCATTTTGAAACATTCTTTTCTTTTGACAGTATTTATTTTAGTTCCCAAAATGAAATATAACAGCATGTTACTGTAACTTTGTAACTTGACATTTTTTATCCTGAATGTGTGTTGGTGCTTTAACATATGTTGCGAGCACATGAAATTTTGTGTGTATGTGTGTGTATGTGCGTGTGTGCAACAAGATCAAGTTATAGATCAACCACTTAGATTTGGTGAACAGATGCTAATTATCTACCTTTTTTTCTTGCCCCCAATGAAACAAACTAGAGATGCATGCACTTCACTTTCATTAGGCACTTCTTTGAGTAGAATTCAGCAAATTCAGTTCAATTCAGCAGTTTCTACCACTATTAGGAAATAAGACACACAACCATAAGTAGACTAAATAGATACGAAAAAATAAAGTCTGACATACAATTAAGTGGCCAAATTAGGGCTAGAGGCAAATGATAATGGCAAGGGAGTTGGTTTCTGAAAGCCCAAGAATCTAATCACACAAACTAAGTTGTGGATAAAGTGGTGTTAAATCAACTGTGGAAATCCAGCTCCGCCTTGTTATGGTGTGAGAGCAAATGTCAAAAAATAAGTTGAATTAGAAATGGAGCAATAAAATTCACCAACGATTGGTCATGTCTTTTGAAACCCTTAGAAGACAGTAGAAAGGTCTAAAAGGAGGTAAATTTCAGTGAGGCCAGGTAAGAGATAATTATCACTTCCTTTTTGTGATTGGATACTGGGCTTTCAGTGGCCAATGCCCTTACACTGTTAAAGAGATCTCAGAGAAATATGTTGTCAGCACAGGCTGCAATGTTCAAGGAAGGTCTGTTATTAATGTCATGTGTCTCTGGTCTGTCTAGATGAGTGATGGGGAATCTGTGGTCTTGAGGTCACATGGAGCCTTCTAAGTCCTCTGATGTGGCCTTTTGACTAAGTCAAATCAGAACAAATCTTTTTATTCCCCACTCCTGGTCTAGAACCTGGAGAGTTTTGAGACTAAACTCAAAGCAATCAATTTAATCTTTAAGACATTTGTTAAATTTCTACCATGTATGGGGAATGGGTAAATTCTTTATCTTTAAGGAGCTGACCTGATCATGGAACAATCAATGTATATGGGAATGCTTTTAAATTGAAAACATCATCTTACAACAACAAGCATTATAGTTACTGTCATGTTTATTATAAGGACCTTTCTTAAAATAATAACTTTTAATTTTCATTGCTGCTTAAAAAGAAACACAAATGCCTAACACAAAAATGAAATCCAATGTGAAGTCAAAGCCATTGAGAAATCATATAATCACATGATCTCAGAGACTCTTTAGTCCAATCTCTCCACCACCCATTTTATAGATGAGGAAAAGGAGGCAAAGGAATTTGTGTCTTTCCCAATGATACGTGTGTGGGAAAACATCAAAAGTTGAATTTGAACCTGGACCCTTTGACTTAAAAGTAGACAAAAAATAAGGAAAGGGAAAATGAGGAAAGTCTGTTTAGTTGTGGCAGAGCATCTCCTCTAGCCAGTTGCTCCTTTACTAAGCTGAGATTGCTTTCCCTATTAAGTCAAGATTTGGGGAAATCTTGTTCAAAGCATTCCACTGCTCAAACTCTACGGTAGAGTTAAAATATTTCACAACTGTAGAAATCATGAACTATCATCTTTCAAATCAGAAGAACATTGTACTATCCAGTTGGAATGGAAATTCTTTAACTATTTCTTCAATTATATGAAAGTCTATGTATCTCACACTGAAGTGCATGCAGAAAACATATACTTTTCTTAAGGTTGAAATATTTTCCTCACATTATTCATAAGGGACTTACACAGTTTCATTGAAACTTCTTCGCCTCCAAAAAGCTGATGTTTCTAAAAAACAATTTGAATATTTTTTCAACTTCATTCATTGCTTCATTGGAACATACGCATTTTAATTTTAATCTTTGCTCATTCTTTGTTTTCTTCTTAGTTCAAGTAGCCAGTGACTTATTTAGAAATCTTCTGGCAAACTTTAGTACTTTCTTGCTGTCTTTTAAGGTAGTACTGAATGTGGTCAAAATAGAGATTTGGGGACCATTGCTAAACATGTCAGAGAATGCCCAGTCATTTGTAGCAGTCATGCATGATCTCAAGATGATCTTCCTTGATCAATAAAAATACAACTTTGCCAGTTCTTCACCAGGAGAAATGTCCTGAAGAAGAGGATTCCTTTTGTACCAGCCCCAGTGCAGATTAAAAGATCATTTCTTAAAGCAGAGTTACGTTCACTTAAGGTTACAATTCGGAATGGTATGTCTCATTCAGCACACAGGTGTATATAGCAATTGAATAGTACTTATATGACATCTCCTAATATTCCATGTGGCTCCATTAGATAATTATCTCTTATTTTCTAGAATATGGGAAGCAAATGCCTGTGGTCTTTTACTCTCCTTTCTTTTGGAGAAAGAGAATTATAACTTGGGACAATTCAATATTTAAAGAGATGTGTGATCTCATTGATACATCTACATTTTTTCATTCTATGTAATTCTTGCATATGTTATTAAAAGTATATCTTGTCCACAGAGGACACATTTAATATCCTAGGGGATTTCTTCTAGTTCTACCATTTTAGGACTCAGTCTGTCCATCTGTGGTCCCTCACAATATTATGAAGACCTGCACATTTCTTAGATGATAATCCTTGTGCCTTTTTTTTTTGGACATGGAATTCATCTTTGCAAATATTCCACAACCTACTTATGACCATCCTTTGTCTTTCTATTGCACGTAGGGTTATCATAATTTTTATTCTTTTAGGAGACTGCAATACCCTAGGATGCAATATAACATTTCTGGGAAAACAGTGGTATTAGAAAGATGGATTTTTGTTTTAAAGAAGAGCTAGAAACACTGAAAGTTTTCTTTATGTTCAATTCTGAGTATAACTTATTAGAAATGAGTGGAGAATTTACGTGCTTACTGTGTGCAAAGTACTATGCTAATAAAAACATTAACAATAATAATGAGAACTAGTATTTATTTAGCACCTACTATGTGCCAGTGCTAAGCACTTTACAAATATTATCTTATTAGATCCTTGCAATAACCCTGGGAAGTAGATGTTTTATTATTTTCAGATGTCTCTGAGAGTACCTAGCAGCACCTTATGCATAGTAGATAATCAATGAGTATTTATCAGGTAGTTGATTAAATGATAAAAGTTAAAGCTAATAAAAAATAGAGTTGGAATAGTGGAAACAGAAATGTGGAGTTAACGGTCATGAAAGGTGAGTGATGATTAATGTGGAAAGCCTAGGACTTAAGTTTAAATAACTATTGCTCACAGTGTTTCCTTTGCTGAACCTTTCAGATCCTACATTATGGAGTACAGACCATGTCCGGCAATGGCTAGAATGGGCAGTGAAAGAATATGGTCTTCCAGATGTTGACATATTGCTATTCCAGAACATAGATGGGAAGGATCTGTGTAAGATGACCAAGGATGATTTCCAAAGACTCACTCCAAGTTATAATGCTGATATCCTTCTCTCACATCTTCACTACCTCAGAGAGAGTAAGACAATTTTCTTTCATAGGACAAAACTTCAAAGAAAAAATTCATGACTGACATTATCCTCCTGATTTAAACTATTTCTAATTTCTGATTTGACAACTATCTGTTTGAAATGCTACTATCTTGGGTCAGAAAAATAATATTTAGAAAACACTACAAGGAGAAGCTAACAGTGACAGAGATAGGATCATATATTTAAAATTTGAAAAGACCTTACAGGAGATTTAGTATCTACATTTCACAGATGAATAACTGAGGCCCAAAGACTTTAAGTGAATCATCTATGATGACAAAGGTAGAAAGTGGCAGAGGCAGTCTTTGAACCAAAATTCTCTGATCTTTTGACCCCACTTCTCACCACCCACTACTTCCTTTTAGTGGAATTAATTCCATTGCCCAAGAAACTCAAATGGGTGAAGTTGCTCTTCATCATAGAGCTGGAAGAGATGTTAGAGATACAAGGCAACCTTCTTATTTTACAGATGAGGAAAATGAGTCCCACAAAGGTGAAATGATTTGTCTAAAGTCACCCTGCTGGTAAGTGATAGGACTAGATCTAGAATCTAGGTTTTCTCACTACAGACACAGGGCTCCTTTTCTTATACTGCTGTACCACTAAATAGTTCCAAGTTGACTAAAAATCAGAATAGAAGCCATATGTAAGGAAAAGGTTCATATGTGGTTAGAAGCTGGGTATTTTTCTACTCAATAGGTAAATAGTACTCCCATTTGGCCTAAATCTGAAGCACAAATTATTGGCAGAATAAAAAACCATGGAATTTAAATTTGCTTAAATGACAAGTGAAAAAAAAAGGATATTAGTAATCAAATTAGTGATCCAAAGATGAATACCCTGAGACTTTTGATTTTAAAAGTAAAAAGCAGATTTAAAGGGAAAAAATAACAACTTGATAGTGCAGGATCATTGTTTCTCCATAGTTACTTTGCCTGAGATCCTATTTGTTTATTCCTTGAATTAAGATAGTTTTAACATACTAATAGGCACAATGGATAAGAGCACTGGGCTGGGAGTCAGAAAGACCATAGTTCAAATCTCAGACACTTACTAGCTATGTGACCTTGGGTAAGTCACTTAACCACTGCCTGCATGCAAAAAACTAGAGAAGGAAGTAGCAAACCATTTCAGTATGTTCACCAAGAACACCAAGGACAGTTGTTTCACAGGGCTACAAACATGACTAAACAATATCCACAACATATTAACAAGAAATAGTACATGTCCCTGAAACTAACATCCAAATGCAAAGAAAAAAATCAAGTTTTGAAAGCTAATTCTCAATTTTGTTTTCATTTTGGCGTTGTTTTGTCTTACAGCTCCTCTTCCACATTTGACTTCAGATGATGTTGATAAAGCCTTACAAAACTCTCCACGGTTAATGCATGCTAGAAATACAGGTAATGCTGGATGCTGTTCTTGTTTCCATCTCTCAAAGATATCCTAATTTTTTTTTTTAGCACAAGACTGTAGTTGACTGCTTTAAAAAAAAAAAAAGAAAAAATAGTCTGTGTAACAGAGACAGCACTTTGGGGGTTATACTTTTCCATGTTGAATTGAGGACATATTGTTTTCCAATGATAGAGACTCCATACGTATAATGGAATGAAGAAAAGTCCTTTAAACTTTCTAAGTGCCTGCCAGGGGTGGGGGAGAGTTGGAGGAAAGAAGGGAGATACAATGAGAGTCCTGATCAAAAGGTCAGTTTAACTAGAAATGTAGAATTATTCTTAGATCAAAAATGCTGAATCATGATCAAGGTATATATAGACTTATTCTATGTATTAATCTATAGAGAATGAAAAGCATATCAATCATCTAAAATTCACTTTTAGAAATCAGTTGCCACTTCCCTTTTCCCATATCCTCTTTATCCTAAAAGGATCATTAGGTGTATTTTATTTTCCCTTTTGACTTCTCCCAACTACTGATCATATGAATATATGAATGAGAATTTTAAAAATTACATCATTTTAAGAGAAGTTTTGGTATTACTGAACAATGCATCTCTGACCAAGCACACAACATATTGTTGACACATTATGATCTTATATTTCTGAGTCCAGCAAAATTCCAATGAAATTTTTTAATCATGCTTCATGTTAGTTAATTCTTTATCCTTCATTTTATACTTATGTGCCATTTTAGAACATTGTTCTTTTGTGTATATGCATACACACACGCACACACACACACACATATATCAAAGAAGTTTGGTAATGAGATTACCTGTTAAACTCAATAGGCTATCTAAAGTTGGTTATTCTGTGAATGGAATATATGAGAGCTGATAGAATATAAGTAATCATAGAAATCAACAAGCAAAAAAATATGTTTACATAAAAATCTATAATAACTTAAATGCCTGTAACATACACATGAATAAATACATATTTGTATTTGTTTATACATACATATCCTGAAACCTACTTCAATTTGTTTCATGGATCATTAGGGTAAAGAAAAAGTCATCATTTAGAAGCTAACCTTTTTGGTTTTGTTTGAATTTTGATTTTTTGCTTCATTTCCAGGACCTTACGTGCTATGCTTCTATGGAATGAAAAATAGAAATCTATTATATGGTGAAATAATGTTAAGTCCATATATTCTCTTGAGCCTATGAATGGCTAGAAATCATAAATACATGAGAAATAACTACTTTCCAGAGAGAGAGAGAGAAAGAGAGAAAGAGAAAGAGAGAGAGAGAGAGAGAGAGAGAATCTGTGGGGTCCCTAAACCTTTCTTTTTTCTATATGGTTTCATAGTTTTAAGTTTTCTTTAAAGCTTTTGTAAGGTAAGTGACAATTTCAAATCATCTGTGATTTCATAATATTGAATATTGCTAAATATAGAAACTCTTGAAGGAGACAGATCGAAAAATCTTGACAAACAAAATTCTAGCCTGGATGCTTTGGATCCCAAGTTATTTTGTTTGCTTTGCAGAATCAAGCAAGCAGAAGAAAGAGAAAAAACCCATGGTGTCCACATTTGGATGGAAACGTTAATTTTTAATACACTTATATAAAATGTTTGTTATTCTTTTAAAATAATTATCAAGATCACCACAAAATGTTTTACAAGTGTTTGCATACTTTGGGGTTTCTACCAATTCCATTTATTGATAATGACTATGTCAGAGAATTATAAAGTCAAAACAAAAAGCACTTTATAAATAATGTAACACATGAAAATTTCAGAACTTCTGCCTTTTGGAATCTATTCATGGTTCACAGAGATGTACATTTATCCTTGTCTAATTTGGCTGTTCAAAGTAGATCTGACCTTGATAATGAAAAAAAGAGAACATCTTATGTTTTATCTTTCTATTTTGCCTGCAGGAGGGGCCACTTTTATTTTTCCAAACACTTCGGTATATCCTGAATCCACACAAAGAATTGCATCTAGATCAGGTATGAAAATTTCAACTGTATGGCCTCTTCTTTTAGGATATTGTTTTATATTCATGGGATATATCATGCATTTGAAATATCTATGAGACCTATAGTCATAAATAGACTTAGTCTATATTTGTTAATTTTTAGACTAAATCCAAGTAACAAATATCATTCGAAGATATCAGACTAAAAACCTACTTTAAATCACTATACTTCGAAGAATAATAGAAAATTACTTCAATATATGTAGCACTTAGCAATCTCTTTTATGAGACAGGAGAGACAGAGACGCATCTAAAAAGTGCTTATTAGCTGCCAGGCACTGTGTTAAGCACTAGAAACACAAACACAATCAATCAAAATAAAAACTATCCTCTCTCAGTTAAGGAACCATGGAGGCTTTATTCTGGGCAAGAAAAGATGAAAGCTCATTTCCATTAGTCACTTCCCAAGGATTGAAGCCCAAGGTGAGGGTAGGGGTTAGAAAGACTCAGGGAGATGAAGGGAAGGAAAAGATGGTGGCAAGGAGCAAGATTTGGAGGTGACTTAAGTTGGATTAGGGAGAACCTGATTTCCAAATCAATTGATGATTTTTAAAGAAAATATATGTAGTTGATAACATATTAATGATTCATTAAGAATTATATATTGGGAAACAATCAAAAGGAAGTGGATTTAATATCATCAATGCTTTCATTTATGACTGAAATACACTATTATCAGTACAGTATTGTCATGAGGGGCAGCTAGGCTGTGCAGTGGATAGAACACCAGTACAAGAGTCAGAAGGACCTGAGTTCAAATCTCACTTCAGACACTTGACACTCACTAGTTGTATGACCTTGGGCAAGTCACTTAACCCCAATGACCTCATCCTGGGTCATCTCCAGTCATCCTGATGAATATCTTGTCACTGGATTCAGATGGCTCTGGAGGAGAAGTGAGGCTGGTGACCTGCACAGCCCTCCCTCACTCAAAACGAAGTCAAGTGCAAGTCATGTCATTATTTCTCTGGTGGCAAGGTCTTCTTCAACAATGAAGGACGAACACACACCTTGTCATGAAGAGTAATAAATGCCAAAAAATGACTGAATACTAACTTTCTACAACTCCCAAAGATTATTTCTATCTTTTCTCTTTGCTCAAATCTCTTTTCCACATGATATAATTAAAAACAAAGACAAAGAAGACAATCTGGAAGATGAAAAACATACTTTGTCTTTCCTCAAGTAGGTCTTTTTTCTAGGCTAAAAATCATCAGTGACTTTAGCCAGTCCACATATGGCATGCCCTTGAGACCCTTTACCATACTGGTTTCCCTTCTCTTGAACACTCTCCAGTTTATCAGTTTCTTCCCTAAAAGACAGTATTCTAAATATAGTCTGACCTTTCCTTATCTGGTCATACATTATACATCCCAGTGATTCTGAACCATGGTATGTCATCATCCAAACTCGATTCCTATCCCGTACCGCCTTGATTCCTTATTCCCATTCTCCTCAACCCTAACACCCTCAAATTCCATGTCTCATGGAGATGTACATTTATCCTTGCCTATTGTGGCTGTTTAAAGTAGATCTGACCTTGATAATGAAAAAAAATCATAGGTTTTATTTTTCCTTTTGCTGCAGGAGGGGCCACTTTTATTTTTTCCAGACACTTCACTGTATCCTGAACCCACACAAAGAATTATATCTAGACCAATTCTACTATACTTATCAACTCATTATCCTAATCTCCATAATGACTTTTCTCATACTTCCCATATCTTCTACCTTCCTCACTCCCTCCATTGAGAGCTTTTCCTTATATTATATTCCTTATATTCCTTACAGGAAAAATTCCACCCACCTTTTTCACTGTCCTCTCTGGAATGCCTATTCTTCAGTCAACAAACTTCCTTTTATTTTAAATCATTTCATCTTCCACTCCTGTCTTCTAACAATCACTGAAATCTGCTCCCCATGATGGCACAACTTATTTGGCCATCCCTTCAGTACTGGCTGTTATCTTCATTCATTCCCTTTGGCTCATTGATCAAGATAGTAGAGATTCAATTCTATGCATTTCCATTTCCAGATTCTCCCCCTTACTTATCAGTAATCTCTCTGCCTTTGAGGTCCATGCTACTCATATCTTCTGATGCTGAGTTGTTTCTATCATGTCTGTTATCCTATTGGATGTTTTCTTGGCAAAGATACTAGAGTGGTTTGCAATTTCTTTCTCCAGCTCATTTTCCAGATGAGAAACTGAGACAGAGGAATAAGTGACTTGCCAGTCAATTAAATCGGGCTAGTAGGAAGTGTAAGAGACTAAATTTGAACTAACTCCAGGTCCTCCTGACTCTAGGGTTTTAACAGAATTTTACTTAGCCAGTCTCTAACCTGGGAATGATGAAACAGAGCAGGTCAGAGACAAAGTGCCAGTAATCAAGTAACAGTTTAATCAATTAGTTTCATTGCTATTACTATTATTTCTAAAACTATGTCAAATAATAGAGGGGAGGGGCATCCTGCCTTTATCTCTCTTCATATTGGTAAAGTTTTATATTTTTCCATTGCAGATATTGCTACATGTTGTATAGGAGAGATTTGTAATGGGGTGGGATGAGGGATGGAGGAAGCTTATATATTTGCAATGAAGTATCTGTTTTGTCTAAACAAAATCTAATAAATTAAAAATATGTAAGTCCTAATTTAATTGTATTGTCATTCATTGAACTAGGTGAGTATGTTATTCCCTCTTTAATCCAATTCTGTTGAAAGGTTCAATCACCATCCTCTGCTTTCCCCATCTTCGTTTCCTCTGTATTAGCTCTTTTGTTTCTCTGTTATATGAGATAACTTACCACATTCTATCTCCGTCTTCAACCAGTATGATCTTCTTTCTCACCCCTTACTTTTTCTTATATCATTTCATCATAGTCAATTCACACTCATATTGTCCATCTATGTATACTCCGGTCAATTGCCCTATAGTAATAATATTCTTAAGAGTTTCAAGCATCATCCTGTCATGTAGGAGTACAAATAGTTTAACCTTGTTGAATCTCCCATGTTTTCTCTTTCCTATTTACCTTTTTGTGTTTCCCTTGAGCCTTGTATTTGAAAATCAAAATTTTTCTTTAGTTCTGGTCTTTAAGTTAGCAATGCTTGTAAGTCCTCTATTTCATTTAATATTCATTACCCTGACACACACACACACACACACACACACACACACACACACACACACATATACACACATCAAAGGATCAGTTTGCTGTATAAGTGATTCCTGATTGTAATCTTAGCTATTTTGTAATCTAGAACATCATATTCCAAGCCCTCTACTCCTTTAATGCTGAATTCTGTGTAATCCTGACAGGGGCACCACAATATTTAAGTTGTTTATTTCTGACTGCTTAGAGTCTTTTCTCATTGACCTGATAATTCTGAAATTTGGCTACAATATTCCTGGAAGTTTTCACTTGGGGATCTCTTTCAGGACATGATCAGTGCATTATTTCAATGACTATTTTACCTTCTTGTTCCAGACTATCAGAGCAATTTTCCTTGATCATTTCTTGAAATAAGATGTCCAGGCTCTTTTTTTTTGATCAAAGCTTTCAGATAGTCCAATATTTCAAAAATTGTCTCTCCTGGATCTGTTTTCTAGGTCAGTTGTGTTTCCAATGAGAAATTTCACATTTTTTGATTTTATTTTATTATTTCTTAATGTCTCATGGAGTCATTAGCTTTTATTTGCCCAATTTTAATTTCTAAGTAATGATTTTCGTCAGTGAACCTCTTTTCCATTTGGACAATTCTTTTTTTTTAAAGTGGGTTGATTTCTTTGATGAATTTATGTATATCTTTTTTTAATTTTTTTTTTATTTTTTAAACAAATTTATTTAACTTTTTACATTCATTTTGACAAGATTTTGGGTTCCAAAATTTTCTCCCTATTTGTGCCCTCCCCCCTCCCCAATACACTGGACATTCTAATTACCCATATCACCAATCTGCCCTCTCTTCTATCATC
>CM053771.1:349562989-349605133 GCA_028658325.1 Potorous gilbertii | reverse complement strand
CTTGATTTTCAAAATCCTTTTTGAGCTCCTCCATGGCCTGAGCCCATGGGGTATCTATTTCAGATATTTGGGATACAGAGGCCTTGACTCCTATGTCTTTACCTGATGGTAAGCAGATCTCTTCGTCCTCAGAGAGGAATGGCGCAATCCTCTGGTCACCAAGAAAATATCCTTCTATGGTCTTAGTTTTTTTCCCTTTTCTCGGCATTTTCCCAGCCAGTTACTTGACTTATGAGAGTCCTCTCCACCCCAGCCTAGGTCTGCCCGAACTAGTGCTTGGGGTCTGAGATTCAAATGCTGCTCCCCAGCCTCGGGGCTTTTGGAGGCAGGCTTGACTGCTCTTCAATGGGAGCTTATCTGCTGGTTCTCATGTGGGGGCAGGGCCGCCTCTCAGGTTCAGTTCCCTCAGGGGATTTATGCAGAGATCTCTTGCAATGGAGACGCTGCAGAGCCCCTGCCCGCCCTGGGAGTCTCTGGCGAAGCTGCCTCTGCCTCTGCAGCGGCCGCCGGGGGTCCGAGTCCCGGAGATACACCGCTCCTCTCTCAGCCCGTCTCTCTCACTGACCTGTGCGTCTGTGGGTGGAGGGACCTTCGCAGCTGCAGATTCAGGTCCCTGACGCCTGCTTGGGTCTGCTCGCTCCTCTCAGTGCCGTGTGGCCGGGGTGGGGGAGGGGAGGGCTCGGCAGGGCTCGTCTCCCATCTGGGGTACCTTTGCGGTGGGTTTTTCAGGGCTCTCAGCATCGGAAATCTCCTTCACTGTGTTTCTGCGCAGCTTCCACTGTTCCAGACTTTGTCAGGAGTTCTTTTTAGAGGGAATCCATGGGCTGTGGGTTCCAAGCTAGCAAATGTGAGTCTTTCTACTCCGCCATCTTGGCTCCGCCCCTGAATTATGTATATCTTTATCCATTTTTTTGTGCTTCCTTTACCAAGCTGTTAAGTCTTTTTTTCTGATTCTCTTGCAATACTCTCATTATTTTTCATAATTATTTTTTTTACTTATCTTATTTCCTTTTTAAAATCCTTTTTGAGCTCTTCTAGAGTTCTTTTGGGAGCTGAGATCAGTTCACATTTTCCTTTGAGGCGCTGAATGTAGTTCTTTTGACATTGTTGTTTTCTAAGTTTGTTCCTTGCTCCTCTGTCATCATAGTAACTTCCTATGGTCAGGTTATTACAGTTATTTATTTATTTTTCCTAATTTTCCTGCATCTTTTGTGACTTTTAAAGTTGAGCTCTGCTTCTAGATGGAGAGAACACAGTTTCAAGCTTCTTGTGCCAGGATTTAGGGACTTGTTTCCAGCTTGCACAGTTTGAGATTTGATACAGCTAGGTCACTTTTCCTTCACATTTTTTTCATTGATTCTCTTGAATATTTTTGCCCCATCATTCTTCCAGATGAATTTTATCACTTTTTCTACCTATACAAAATATTTTTTGTAGTTTTACTAGTATGACACTGAATAAGTAAATTAATTTAGGTAGAATTTTCAATTTTTATTACATTGAGCAATTAATGTTTACCCATGAGTAATTAATATTTCTCCAATTGCTTAGATCTACCTTTGTGTATAATTTTTAAATTTTGTTCAGTTAGCTCCTAAATTTGTATTGGCAGGTAGATTCCCAAGTAATTTATGTTGTCTGCAGTTACTTTAACTGAAATTTCTCTTTCTTCTTCCTGCTGGATTTTCTTGGGAAGATACAGAAATGTGGATGATTTATGTGGGTTTATCTTGTATCTTGATACTTTGATGAACTTGTTAATTGTTTCAACTAGTTTTTAAGCTAATTCTCTAAGCATATCTTCATATTGTCTCTAAAGAGTGATGGTTTTGATTCCTCAATGCCTATTCTAATTCCTTGAAATTTTTTCTTCTCTTGTTGGTATAGGTAGTATTTCTAGTACAATATTGATTAATAGCAGCTAGCCTTGTTTCACACATAATTTTATTGGGAAAGCTTCTCCTTTATCCCCATTACAAATAATGTTTGCTGATGGTTTTAGATAGATTCTACTTATATTTTAATGAAAGTTCCACTGATTCTGAGTTTTGTAGTATTTTAAACAGAATGGGTGTTGTATTATGTCAAAATCTTTTTCTGCATCTATTGAGATAATCAAATGATATTTATTGGTTTTGTTATTAATATGATCAATTATGTTGATTGTCTTAATATTGAATTTGAACAAGGCTTGCATTTTTTATATAAATCCCACCTGTTCTTAATGTATTATCATTGTGCTATGTTGCTGTAATCACCTTACTTATATTTTATTAAAATTCTTTGTGTCAATATATATTAGGGAAATTGTTCTATAGCTTTCTTTCTCTAATTTTTGCTTCTCCTGTTTTAGATATCAGTACCATATTTGTGTCACAAAAGGAATATGATAGAACTCTTTCTTTGCCCAATTTCCCAATAATTTATATAGTATTGGAATTAATTATTCTATCAATTACACTTATGAATCCATCTGAGGATTTTTTCTTAGGGAGTTTATTTTTGGCTTGTTCACTTTCTTTTTCTAAGATAAGGTTATTTAAAGTATTTTATTTCCTCATTTGTTAATCTAGGTGGTTTATATTTTTTTAAAAAATTCATCAATTTCACTTAGCTTGTCAATCACCCTGGCAATAGCTCCTAAAATTACTTTAATTGCTTCATTTTTGATAGTTTTAATTGGTTTTCTTCTTTTTTTAATCAAATTAATCAATAGCTTATAATTTTTCCCCATAAAATCAGTTCTTAGTTTTATCTATTAGTGCAGTGATTTTCTTACTTTCAATTTTGTTAATCTCTCTTGTGAGATTTTCACTTTGATGTTTGATTGAGGAGTTTTAATTTGTTCTTTTTCTAGTATTTTTAGTTGCTTTCCAAATTCACTGACATGTTCTTTGTCTCTTTGATTGATGTATGCATTTAGAGAAATAAATTTTCCCTTTAATACTGCCATGAATTTTGGTATGTTGTCTTGTTTTTTTCATGAAATTATTGATTACTTTTATTATTTATTCTTTTATCCAGTCATTCTTTAGGATTATGTTGTTTAGTTTCCAATTAATGTTTATGTATATTTCCCTATCCCTTTATCAATGTAACTTTTTAAACATTATAGTCTGAAAAGGATACATTTAACATTTAGGCTTTCTGGTCCTCTACTCCTTGATCCCACCCTGTCCTTATCCATTCAGGTTCCAAGTATTGTGGATTTGAACTTTGTAACATTTCCTATATATGCTCCGTTCTCTATTTCAACACTACCATAGACACTTGACACTCACTAACTATGTAACATGGGGCAAGTCACATAACCCCAGTTGCCTCATCCTGGGTCATCTCCAGTCATCCTGATGAATATCTGGTCACTGGATTCAGATGACTCTGGAGGAGAAGTGAGGCTGGTAACCTGCACAGCCCTTCCTCACTCAAAACAAAGTCAAGTGCCAGTCATATCATTACTTCTCTGATGGCATGATCTTCTTTGGCAACAAAGGACAAACACACCACCACCCTTGTATAGGCCTTCATCATTACATGTTTAAACTATTTTGATAACTTGCTGATGGACCCTCTTGCCACAAGTCTCTGCCACTCCAGTCAATCCTCTACTTAGGCATCAAAGTAATCTTCCTAAAATGCAGATCTGACCATTTCACCTCTCTACTCAAAAATTCTAATGACTCCCTATCACCTCTAGGATGAAACATAAAGTCCTTTGCAGAGTGTTCAAAATCATTCATAACCTGTACTCCCTACCTTTCCAGTTTTCTTACCTTACACCTTTTCTACATCCATGTGTATTCTTCAGTGCTAGGATACAAGTCTACTTTCTGTTTCTCACACAAGATACTCCATCCCCTGACTCAGGGCCTTTTTACTTGTTATCCCAAATGCTGAAATTTCTGGAATTCCTTCAAGTTTTGGCTAAAAGTCTCACCTTATGTGAAAGAAACCTCTCCTGACACCCTTAACAGTTATGTTTTTCTCTGTTGATTACTTCCTACTTATATGTATCTTGTTTGTATATAGTTCTTTGTATGTTGCACCACTATTAGACTCTAAGCTCCTGAAAGGCCTACTTTTATCTTTCTTTGTACCTCCAACATTTAACACAGTGTCTGGCCCATAGTAGGAACATAACAAATGCTTGTTGACTGATTGGGTATAGCAAATAAAAAGATAACTAAAAGGAAACCAAACGAGGTAATCTAAAAACCACTGAAGGTCCTGTTGAGTGAAAACATATCTCCATCCACATGTTAGAGATGGAGGGAACTTCTAGGGCTTCTAGAACATAAAATACAGATGTGATCACTGTATCTGATTCCTTTACTTAATTGTTTTTCTTTGTTAAAAGGGAGGGTGCAACTAAAGTGAAAATGGGAATGCTTCTTTCTAGAAATAACTTATAAAAAATAAAAGTTTTCAATAGAATACATATTTTTAAATGAATTGGGGGGAAACACTAGAATTGTTATCCATAATTCTTGTAACCATCAATAAAATTTTAAACATTTTACCTCATAAGAATAGTTCAAAAATAAGAAATGTGATATTCACACATTACTAAATTTTTATATGATATTTGGTCCAATAAGCACAAAAGTAAAATTATAGTACATATTTTTAAAATGTCTACATTTTTAATATTGGTGATCATTTATTGGTCTTTATAGATTTACCATATGAAGCAACTAGGAGATCAAACTGGACAAGTCATAGTCACCCTACGCAGTCAAAAGGTATGGGTTTTGACTCTCACATGGATTTGAATTTTTTTACTTCAAGTCCATAGCATCATTTAAATAACTAGAGATTTCCTAAGTTTATTCATGTTTTAAAATCTCCTTCCTAGTTCCTCTCTATTACTTTCTACAATTTCTATATTTTAATATCAGTGCTGATAGATTAAAAAAATTATTATGTGTCAGGAACTGTGCTCAGCACTGGGGACAAAATTAAAAGCAAGTGAGACACTACTCTCAAAGACTTTATATTTTAATATAAATACTGCATAGAGAGGTGATGGAAAAGAATCGGGAGGGGACACCTTTGAGTAGAATGTGGAAGACTAGGAGACAGCAATGGAACCTGAAGAAAATCAAGGCAAGAGAAAGGCATTTAATGGATGAAATCCCTTCCAAAATGAGGAGCCTGGAATTTGAGGAGGCTGGAATTTCCCAGTGACAACGTTACAATAAAGAAAATCTTTGTCATAGATTTATTTCTATACTTCTCTCTACTTTCTTTAGAATCATGTGACAATAGCTCAGTATCTTAATATTCACAACTCTAGTTTTGATCACTTGAATTTAAGGGAGGAATGTATCACAAGAAAGTCTGGATGTGGCTCTCAGGCATAAAATAAAGATAATTATCTTTTTCTTCCTCCAGTTACTCAGCCATCTTCTTCAACAGTTCCCAAAACAGAAGACCAGCGTCCCCAATTAGGTATGTTTTAGTATCATAGAAGTTATTATCTGAGTATCTTTGAAAAAGTAGGCAACTTTATGGGAGGACTAATAACTTTTATATCTATTTGATGAAAATTATTTCCATATACTGCGTATAATTCATTAAGCCTACTTTTGTGTTGCGAACTAAATAAATATTTTAGATACATAGAACAAGCAATAAATTACTAGTAACACATCCAAGCTTCCTGAAAGTTGTATAATCTTAAATAACTTGTGAATAGTTTCAAATCTTTAACTGCACCAGAGTTTTGTAGTGCAATTCCATGATACCAGAAACAAATTTTAAAAAAGAAAAATAATGGATGCTTTAAGAATCTCTAATTTCTATAGAACTTTGCAAGGCATCATCTAGACCTTGATAATGAATCATGACATATTTATCTTTGTACATTCCCTATTATCTAGCACAGTTATCTGCACCCAGTAGGTGCATAATACTTGTTTACTAACTGAACCATTTATTAAAAAGTCATGTTTATGTCATGTCACTTGTTTTCTTCTTTTCATTTTTGATATAGATCCATATCAGATTCTTGGACCAACAAGTAGCCGTCTTGCAAATCCTGGTATGATACTAGTGCTATTTTTATCTCTCAACATAAGAATCAGAATTTAGGTGTTGGAAGGGATTTCAGAAGCAAACAAATACCCATAATAATGTCCTCAAGAAGTGGTTGTCCAGCCTCTCTATGAAGAACTTTAAAAAAGGGGGAAATAGCTTATATTCCGAGGCTGCCCATAGCACATGTAGACAGTTTGAATTGTTAAGGAAGTTTTTCTAGTTGTTGAGTCCCAATTTGCCACTTTGAAATTTTTACATTTTGGATTCTGCCCCCTGAAACCAAATGCAACAAGTCTAGTTGTTAATTCACATAACAGCTCTTTAAAAGACAGCTATCATCACTCCTTGATTTTGTCTTCCCCAGAATAATCATACCCATATCTTCCTTCCAATACTTACTTGGGGGCTGAGGGTTCACTCTTATCCTGGTTGGCTTCTTCTCACCATCCTTCACTTTAGCTAGATACGATATAAAAGATTTTCAAGTATTCCTGATGAAAAGACTAGAGTCAAATAGAAAATTTGCCATTCCTATTGGAATCACAAGAAACCATAAGAGAGTAAAAAATGTTAAACCTCTTGTGTATACATTTATATATGCCATTTTTTGGTTATTGAGTCTTTTTCAGTCATGTTCAACACTTCATGATTTCATTTGGGTTTTTCTTAGCAAAGAAAGTAGAGTGGTTTGCCATTTCTTTCTCCAACTCTTTATAAATGAGGAAACGGAAGCAAACAGGATAAAATGACTTGCCCAGCATTACACAGTTAGTAAGTGTCTGAGGTCAGATTTGAATTCAGAAAGATGAGTCTTTCTGACTCCAGGCCCAGCACTCTATACAGTGTGCATATAGTTGCCTTTTATTTTTGTAACAATAAGACGAGAAAAATAAATTGGAGGAACAAAAATACGAAACAAGGAAAGAAGACATTCACCTTTTGCAAATGATATGATGTGTTACTTAGAAAACGAAAGAGAATCAACTAAAAATTACTTGAAACAATTAATACCAGCAACAAAGTTTCAGAATACAAAATAAAGTCACGCAAACAATTGACATTTCTGTTTATGACCAACAAAATCCAGCAGGAAGAAAGAGAAATTATATTTAAAATAATTTTAGATAGTATGAAATATTTGAGCTTTACCTACCAAGGTACACACAGAAACTATATGAATACAATTACAAAGCACTTTTCTTACGAACAAAAATAGATCTACATCATTGGAGAAATACTAATTGTTCGTGGGCAGGCCAAGCTAATATAACACAAAGACAATCCTACCTCATTCAGCGTCACACCAATCAAAGCACCAAAAAATTCCTTTATAGAATTAGCAAAAAATAAAAACAAAATTCATCTGGAGGAATAAAAGATAAAAAATGTCAAGGGAATCAATTAAGAATGAGAAGGAAGGGGACCTAGCACTACCAGACATTAAACTATATTACAAACCTATAATTTGAATTGAAATGTCTTTAAAACAATTTGGTGCTGGGTAAGAAAAAGAGAAGCTGATCAGTAGAACATGGAAGGGACATGATATATAGAAGTAAACCCTGTTTGATAAATTCTAAGATCCCAACTATAAGAGGAAAAACTTCTTATTTGATTGAAAAAAAGCTTTTGGGAAAACTACAAAGTAATTTAGCACAAACTAGACACTGAACAAGATCTCTCAGAATATACCAAGATCAGTTCAAAATGGGCACATGATTTAGATCTAAAGAGTGCTATCATAAGCAGATTAATGAAGCAAGAAACAAATTACTTGTTTGATTCATTGATAGGGGAAAAGTTTATGATCAAACAAGAGATAGTTAAATGAGAAGTAAAATAGATGAAATTTTGATTACATAAAACTCAAAAGTTTTGCATAAATAAAACTAATTCAGGAAATGGGGAGGGGGATCTTCATAGAAAGTTTCTTTGATAAAGATTTCAATTTTAAATATATTAGGATCTGAGTCAAATGGCAAGAATGAGATCCATTTCTCAAAGGATGAATGGTCAAAAGGAATGGATAAGCAGTTTTTAGATGAAGAAGCCCAAGCTATCAATAGGCATATAAAAATGCTGTAAATCACTAATAATTAGAAAGGGGCACATTGAAACAATTCTGAAGTATCACTTTATAACCATCAGATTGGCTAATATGACAAAAAAGGAACATGCAAATTGATGAACTGGATATGTGAACACAAGTATTTTTATGCATTGTTGGAGCTGTGAAATAGTCCAACAACTGTGGAAAGTAATTTAGAACTGTGCTCAAAAAGCAATTAAACTGTACATATCCTTTGAACTAACACTACTGAAACTAGAGTTATACCTCAAGAAGATCAAAGAAAGAGGGAAAGGCCCCACCATACAAGAATATTTACAACAATTCCTTTTGTGGTGGTAAAGAATTAGAAACTGGTGAATTGCCCAACAATTGGGGAATGACTGAAAAATTAATGGCATGATTGTGATGGAATATTATTGTGTTGTAAGAAATGATGAAGGTTTCAGAGAAGACTTGTGTGAACTGATGTAAGTAAACTGAATAGAAGCAGGAGATCAATCTACATCATAATGGTATTATTGTAAAGATAGCCAACTTTGAAAGACTTAGTAACTGATCTACATAATCAACAAAACCATAATTCCAAGAGACTCATGATGAAACATGCTATGCCATTAGATAGATAATTGATTAACTCAGAGGACGTATTGAACATATTTTTTTCATCTTTCTTTTTCTTGCCTTTTTTGTGGGGGTTGTGAAGGTACTGTCTAATGCAGAAAATTGTAATAAATTTTGTTATCTTTGCCTTTTTATGGTGTAAGGAAGATGTTAGGGAGAAGGAGAGATTTTGGAACTAAAACTGAGTAAAAAGTCTCTACTTAAAAAGAGAAAGAAAAAAGAAAGTAAAACATTCAAATAAAATTTTTAAACCTTGAACATAACTGCATAGTAGCAATTAAATGGGCAAGTCATTAAAAAATCAGGGAAACTACAACTATATAGATCTGAGTAAGGCCTCCTCCCTTTAGATGTTCATTTATAGTTGAATTTTTAATTGCATTTACCATCTTGCTCTGAGCAGCTAGGTGGCACAGTGGATAGAATGTTGTGCTTGTAGCCAAGAAGACTAATCTTCCTGAGTTTAAATCTGGTCTCAGACACTTACAGGTTGTGTAACCCTGGACAAGTCATTTAAAACTGTTTGCCTCACCTTTCTCATCTGTAAAATGAGTTGGAGAAGAAAACGACAAACCACTCTAGTATCTTTGCCAAGGAAACCCTAAAATCATCAAGAGTTGGATACAACAGTAAAACTACTGAAAGACAAATCTCTGTTCTCTATCTTTATCACTGTCTCTCTTTGCTTATGAATACTACTGGCAATCATTCATTGTTTCACAGACTTTGGGATGGGAGTTGGAAATCTGAACCTTTAAAAATAGTATAACAATCAGCATTGCAAGAAAAGAGAAAAATATTTTTTTTCATTATCATATATTTGGTTAAATACTAGGAAAGATGATATGGTTTGGAAAAAAATACTTTTTTCTGAAGTTCCCTATTTTAACTTGTTTGTTTTTGGTTCTGGGGAAAGTTTTGATTTCTGAGATCTAATGAAGTATCATATTAGAATATATTGCATCAGAATTTATGTTGTTCATATATATGTTTTTTTAGAATTATATTTTAATTTACTGACATTAAATTTTATTTGCAAACTTTAGGAGTTTGATTTCTTAAATCTTACTTTCATTATTTTACTTTGATTATATTAGATACATTAAAAATAGAGTTATGTATTTATTGCTATTTACATTTTTAATTCTTTCTTACAAAAATAGAAAACAATGAGATATCTAAAACATCAAGGCTTTACAAATATATTTTTAAGTGCATTTCCAATCAGTTTGCTTTCTATGATTCATTGATGGTGTTAAATGTAATAAAATTACAAAGAATGAAACAAAATAATAAGTAAATATATAAGCATTTACAAAATAGCTTTAAAGAGAAAAGACATATACATAAGTTAGGGAATAAGGGCACTGGCAGTTAAGGAGGATTAGCAAAGATTTCACATAGAAGATTATACTTGAGCCATATATTGAAGGAAGAGATACACTTCAAAGTACTTTTCATGCATAGGGGAATGAAGAAGGCAGGGTACAGAGAAAGAGATGCAATGTTGTATGTGAGGAACATAGAGAAGGCTAGTTTGGATAAATTCCTAAGTACAGGATCAGGAGTAATATATGATGAGACTAGAAAGATAGATTAGGAACTGACTGCAAAGCTAGACAGAGTAATTTATATTTGATCCTTGAGGATAAAGGGAGACACTGTATCTTATTTAGTAGAATAGTGACATGGGCAGATCTACACTTTAGGTTGTCAGTTCTATGAATGATAGACTAGAATATGAAGAGGTTTGAAATAGGAAAACCAATTAAGAAGATATTGCAATACTCTAATAAGGAGGTGATAAGAACTTGAATTAACCTGGTTTCTGTGTGAGTGGAGAGATAAGATCAGATATGAGATATGTTGTGTGTGGAAAGGGAACCTGAAAAAGTTGGGAACTGATTGACTATGTAAGGTGGAATGACAAAGATGATGCCAAGACTATGAATGTGAAAGACTGAAAAATAATGGTGCTTCCAGCACAATTAACAAAGTTTAGGAGAAAATTGGGTTTGGGGAGAAAATTAAGTTCTATTTTAGTCAAAACTTTGACCAACGCTCTGAACATTATCTAATAAGGAGTTCTCTCAGCTTCCTGAGAAGTTTGAAGGAAACAGATCAGCATGAATGTTAAAAAAAAAAAAAAAAGAGCCGATGAAAGAGAATATTTTTATTTCTTTGTGTGACTAATTCTCATTGATTCCTCCCCTATCCCCACCCCACTCCAGGAAGTGGACAGATACAGCTTTGGCAGTTCCTTCTGGAGCTTCTATCTGACAGCTCAAATTCCAACTGCATCACTTGGGAAGGCACCAATGGAGAATTCAAGATGACAGACCCGGATGAAGTTGCCCGTCGCTGGGGAGAACGCAAAAGCAAACCCAACATGAACTATGATAAGCTTAGTCGTGCATTGCGTTACTACTATGACAAAAATATTATGACTAAAGTTCATGGAAAGCGTTATGCTTATAAATTTGACTTCCATGGAATTGCTCAGGCACTGCAGCCCCACCCTCCTGAGTCTTCTTTGTACAAATATCCTTCAGACCTCCCTTACATGGGCTCCTATCACACTCATCCTCAGAAGATGAACTTTGTTGCACCTCATCCACCTGCTTTGCCTGTGACGTCTTCCAGTTTCTTCTCTGCCCCTAACCCATACTGGAATTCATCAACTGGAAGTATCTATCCCAATACCAGGCTTCCAGCCAGTCATATGCCTTCCCATTTGGGGACTTACTACTAATGGAAAAAAAATGACATTCCTCTACATTATAAAATTTCCCATTGAATTTTTGTAAAGTTTGCTAGAGAGAACATGAATCTAAAGTGGAATGCAAGGAATGGAAAAGGTTGACTATATTTCAGGTTGGGGGTGAGAGTGAGGGATGGAGAAAGAGATCAGATAGTCCTTTAGGGATAGGAATTAATAAAAATTAATACTCAAAAAAGCAAAAATTACATTAAAATGTAATATGGATCAATCATGAAAGACAATATAAGTTGAAACATGAAGTGGTCATGATCAAGAGAAATGTGGCTTTAATAAGTGTATAAACTTCAGTGTAAAGTTTGGTATCCACATGCTAACTGGGACTATACTACAATATTAGAACAATACAATATTGATCTAACATACAATATATGAATTCATTTTTAAAACTTTGCCTGTATTTAAAATAGAAGTATATATACATATATAGTGTGTGTATAGATATGAATTTATACACATACTTACACACAGATTTAGACTGGTTTATTGTGGAAGCCAATGTGTGGAATACAGTGGCACTTGCTATTTTGATTAAAATCAAAATGAAGGGCTATCAGCTATTTCAAACTGTGAAGACTCCTCATCATTTCAGATTTTTATGATCCAAAGAGTAGGACTGAGAATGTGTATAAAAGACAAGTGTATGATTGTAGACCAAGAACCTGCATCTGCAACAGGACATTAGTGAGAAGCGGCAGAAGAAAGCGACAAAGAATGAGAAAGAAACTGCTTAACCAAATAGAAACTGAAAATGTTAACATTGGACCTTGGGGAATGATTTGTTAGGATATGAGATAAAATATTATCAGTGTTATGCCATCCCTAGTATACTGAGAGGACACTGCTGATCTTGAAGGGAAAAGTAGTGTAAAATTCAGAAATCTGATTGCACATCATTTTTTAAAGTTTTTTTTAAACTGGAATTATCTGATATTTAGAAGAAAAAGTCAGGACCTCACCATTATCTTGGGGCATAAGGTAAGAGACAGCCTTGGTGATTGTCATTATCAGAAACCACAGAGATGTTTTGGTTAAGTGGGCATCACTTTTCCTTTTTCAGTCACAAATGCTGTGCGTTTGTAAGAATGAAGTATATGTCAGTGGGTTTTTTCCTCTTTATACATAATAATTATATAACTTATGCATTTATACACTACGAGTTGATCTCGGCCAACCAAAGACAAACAAACACACACACATTCACACAGACACACACATGCACCTGCCTACATACATGCATGCATGCACACACACATACACACACAATGGATAATTAGAAATACTGTGGCCTTGAATTTTAACTCAGTATGCTTAATGTTTACAATATGAAGTTATTAATACTTAGAATGCAGAGTGTACATAATAAAATGAGCTTGGCCTAGCTTGATGATTCTTATTTATATAGTTGTCTGCATTTTTGGTCACCAACTTGTTTCATCATCATAATTGGTTGAATATGTTAACCTTCATTTTTGTCCCTTAAGAAAGTGAGAGATAAATAGGACTCAAATGTTTTTTGACTGAAATTATATCACAGTTCAATTCTTACAATCGTTTTATGCCACACAGTTGTGAGAATTTCGACCAAATTCTTCCTATCTGTTCACATGCTGCTAGCATGTTAATATCTCCTCTCTGGAGCAGTAGGACCAAACATTATATTTGGTGGATTGCTCATGCATGATAATTTCTACTCATCTACAGAAAGGAAAGAGACGACTGAAACTGATTCTCAATATAATCATAAAGTGTTAATTGAATCATGAAAAACCTACTGCACTTAAAGAAATTATATCATTACTGGTTAATAAAATGTGTAACAAAAAACTCGATATTCCTCAGTTTACAACTAGGGGGCAACATCTTAATGTGTTATTTGACTTTTTCCACTGATTAAAATAAACTGATTAACTCCATTTTTTATACCACAGGAATTTAGGAACCAGAGTTCAGGGTTTCAAAACCTCTAACTTAATATTTATTAGTATCTGTGCTCAGTAGACACTGTTTCCAAGATCGAGTGTGCCAGTGGACTTAGGATCACATCAATGTAAGTATTTCTACATTGTGTCTGCTGGTCCTCTTCTATGTTCTCTGTTATATTTACCATAGGGTATCAACCCTTACGTCATGTAGGGAGAAAGGGGAAGGTGGACAGCAAGACTTGAGAGATCTCTGAGTTCTCTAGTAAATTCAGCTTACCTTGACTGGGGTGGAGAGCAAACACTGAACACAGAACATAATTGGGCTATTTCACGGGAGTTCCAGAGCCATTCATTAGTTTTGTGTGATCTTTTACCGTAAGGATGACTTAGTTGTCAGACCTCTATGCTGTGCCATCTTGGCAATAATTCTTGAAGATTATATAGGATCACATTACTTGAGTTCCAGACTCACTCAGCATTGTTCATATAACAAAACGCCTCCACCATTATATTCATATTGAAAATAACTCTAGCTTGTATCTTGTGTAATTAAAAAAAAACTAGCAGCAAAGGATATGAAAACTGTACTACTGAAAAAGGTTGATCATTTACTATGTTAGAAGCGCAAGTCAGATGTGCCTACATTCTGCATATAATTGTAAATTGTACTCTCCTGATAATTCAATGCGAATGTTTCAAGATGATTTTATAAGCAAAACAATAAAAACAAAGTAAGATTAAATTCAATTTTATAAATGTTTTAAGTTTACTGCTCACATACCCCCACCCAAGTTATCTGCAAAGTTTGATGTAAATATGAGAAATGACGTGGCATTTTTGAAGACCTTGATAATGAATGTTCTCAATAAATAACCCTTTAACCCTACCTTTAAAATAATACTTTCACCTATTTGCATCATATTCAAGCTTCTAATTGTTTCCCATTCTTTTATTTCTCACTCTAAATTCCCTTGAAATTGATTTAAGATTCTTACATAATCACTGAAACCTTTAAAAAAAATTTTCCTATTGCTTTTTTCCAGAAACATTTGTTTATGTTGGTTTCCTGGAAAATTGATCCTTGTTAGAAAGATTAGTCTTTTGTTATCTTAAATAGTGTTTTCACTTCTCCATCTAATCAGATCCCTATTTATTCTAAAATTTCATTGAATGTTAAATTTATTCTTGCCTAATTATAGGACAGATAAAGTATTTCAGTTTATGATAGAGTGATTTGGAAGGGATTTTTTTCTAAACTGCTAACACACCTCTATTTAATTTGATAGTACCTGTCATCTTGAAGTGTGTAGGCTAAAATGAAGCTTATTTTTCTTATCTAAAAAATAACACTCAAATATGAAATATAATCATATACTTGGGCTTCCAATAAATGGGTGATTTTGAGGGGACAGTTTCATTGTCCCGTTGTCAGCAAAACTTCCACTTAGATTGTGGGTGATCTTACCAGAAAATTATTAGGATGTATAGAAAACAAAATGTATTGACCTAAAACTTTTTTACTTATGATTTGAAATTGTAACCCTGGGAAAGAGAAATTCCACAATATATTTCTCTAACCATATCTAAATAGTAGTCACTCTTATGACTGTCTTTTGGCACCTCTGAAAGCTTTCACTTTACTCTTTCACCTAACTATCCATGATGACCTGATACTTTGGGTTCTGCTGTAAGAAGGAAAAATATCACTAGTAAAATTATCCCTTCAGTCCTGAAAATAATAGAGTATTGTTTTTAAAAAATCTGGTTTTCCAGCCATCTGCACTATTAAAATGAAGTCCTAAGAACTTATAGAAGGAGGCTAAGCATTTTGAACTATTCAATTGTAAGTTTAAAATGCTTTTTAAAAATTCTATTCTAAAACATCTAGTCCAAATAATTTAAAAGTAACCTGATAAAGTAAGACTCGCCAAACAAGTAGTTGAAAATTCATAGTTATTTACATTACAAAGGAAGAAAATGTTATATTATATTCTTTCTTTTATGTGATACACAGGTATTTACATATCAGTTGTATATATACATATATTATATGAAAAGCATTTTAGGTGATGACAGTGAGGAAATATGTAATTTGTACATGAAAATGGTACAGCAGGGGAAAGATTCTATTACATTACTTTGGGAACTATAAACTTTTGAAAATACTTATCACAAAACACTGTAGTTGGCGGTTGGTCAAGGAAATGCTCATTCAAAAACTATCTTCTCTTTGAATTCAAAATCATTTATTAAGTACATATTATTTGCAAGCTACAATCAGCAATTCACTGAGCTGGAAGCATTGTATGAGAAGTATGATCTCTACTCAAGGAATCTGCAGCCAAGTTGAGGAAATGTGCACACCTGCACTTTCATAAAGCTTTTGTCAATTTCTCATGCTATCCATCATTTAAATGGATTAAGAATTGGTTGAATTACAGGAACCTAGAGTGATAGTTACTGAACTGATACTCAATTCTGAGGGATACGTCTGACTAGTGGATCTATCCTTGTTTCTATTCTGTGAAAAATTTGTCTCAGTGACTTGAATTAAGGTGTATGTATGTTGTATATTTTTCAAATTTATAAATGCCATAAATCTACAAGGGATGGTTAAAAAAGAACAAATTCAGATTGGGTCAGATATCTGAGAAGATAAAAATAAATAGGCATAAACAGAAATGAGTGTACTTTGATTTAAAAAAATAATCTGCAAACATGCAAAATACTCTAACACAAATGGGGATAGCTAATTAAAAAGATAGTTGCTCGTGATTTGTTTATGTATATATAAAAATGATGATACTTGCAAGTTAATTTGATTTTGGTTTTATATCAATCAAATTACTGAAAAGATACTTTGTAGAATTGAACAAAATTAATTTGGAAGAAAAAAATACAGAATTTCAAGGGAAATATTAAAAAAAAGCATGAAAGAAGAGAACATAAGAATACAAAACTCAACCTACATTACAAAGTAGTAGCCATCAAAATTATTAAATATTTGGTATAGCTGGAGCCAAGATGATAGAGTAATGGAAAGAAATACATTGAAATCCTTCTCAAAATTTGTCCAGATAGATTTAGAAACTGTACCAGATCAAAGCCTGATGGATAAATTCAAGAAAAAAAGTCATAATGAGCCATTTTTTCCCAACCTAGATCTACATAGGAAGACCAGTAGGTAAGAAAGTAGACACTGGGGACTCTTGGACTGTCTAGGAGTTTGTAGCATGGAGCACTGAAGAAACTGTACACCACCACAAGATAAAGTCCTGTACTTGTTTACCAGGGCACTGAAATCTTATGCTAGTGCAGGAACAAGTGCTAACTGACATTTTAGTCATTCACAACTCAATTCCAGGTCACAAATACAGGGAAGATTAAGGAACAGACCTGTGCCAGGGGTGGCCTTCTGGAGTAAAGCCTTTGACTCTATACTGAGAGAGAAGCAAGTTCATAAGCAAGTAGCAGCTATGTAGCTCAAAGATCAGGAACAAATTAAGTTCTTCATTTCAACTTCTAACACACTCTAAAGCCTGTAGTAGATCATTAGGGTAGTCACCCCAGGTCAAAGAGGAGCCTATAATTTTGTCACTGTAGCAGCAGAACTTCTCACGTGTCTAACAGTGCTAACTCCAGTACAAGTCTACCATGGCTCAGATCCAAAACCAAGTCAGCAACTTGCAGAGAACAGAATGGGGAGCGTGGGAGGTGGGACTAGTGAGGGGAAGAGTCAGAGTTCAGACTTTGCCTGGGAATTGACCACTTTGGGAAAACTGGTAAGTTACTTCGCCTGAGCTGTCCCTGAGGTACTAGAATACTGTAACACTCAGTACCTAAAGATTTTTTAAAAATGTTAAAAGCAAACTGCTGATACCTCTTTGAAACAGAGGGCAACACAGAAATGGAATCTTTCACTAATTTTCTGAAATAAATCCTAAAATGAACATTCCAAGGCCAAAGAAAACATACTGTAAGCAGCCAGAAAGAAAGAATTTGATAACCAAGGAGCCACAATTAGGATCACACACACACCAAGGAGTGGAAAGTTTAAAATACAGTATTCTATAGTATTCTACATGGCAAAAGATATAGAATCTTACAACCAAGAATAATTTACCTAGCAAAAACTAGGTAAGTCCAAGTGCATCAAGGTCTATTGGGATTTATTACACTCACCAGGAAGGTAATCCCTCAGCTTGTCATTTGATGTACTGCCAAATTCAATTTCATTATCCCAAGTGGTATGTTTAGATATTTTCTTTCTAATGAATACAATTACAACCTCCTCATTAATTAATTACCTTGAGTCTTCACTACAGTTCCTAAATATTTCTTATATAATAAATGGTAGAAACTTCCATTTCTAATAGTAACTACTTATTTCTCTATATAGTAAATTCTTTAATCTCATCTGATTAAATAAATATGGAAATAAGTGGACATGTAGTTTATTAACAAACAAAACTATTAATAAATGTATAGAAAATTATTTACACTAATTTAACGATAAGACAGTTCACATTCAGATTTTCCTCAAACCTTTATTGTAAAGCAGATAATTTCTCTTAACTTCTGCAAGTAGAATTTCAACATTACTTCACTTCCAATATTAATTAATATCTTTGGAGAATTCACTTCACATAGCTGTTCAACATGCATTGAATATAGTCCTTTTCTGAAGAACTAATAGATTTACAACACTCCTTTTGTTTTTCTTTCCTTTTTCTTCAGAAAATATAGGAAGCAATATTGCCAAATTGTGAATCTACCAATATCCATAAAACTCTTTTAAAATGTTACCCCATTAAATGAGTTAAGACAGTTCTAAAATTAAAATAAATAAAGATATCCACGTTTCCCTTTTTTATCTACAAGTTCTCATAAATCCTGAAAGATCAAAATTAATCCATATATATATGTATATATATATTCTCTCTGATTGTACAGGAAGAAACATCTCATAACAAGACATTTTCAACTACAAATTTAACTACCAATTCATACTCCTTTTTTTCATCAGTGTTATATTTGGTCATGCATACATTCTCCATACTACCAAGACTAGAGTCTCTATTATACAGCTTAGTGAAACAGGTGGTGTATAAATATGAAGAGATTGAACACCCATGAATTCTCTACTAATTGAGTAATCATTTGGCCATGGCAACCAGTGAAAAATGATTTTAAAAAAGTTCCTTAATCTTATACATACAACTTCTGCAGAAATAACAGCAAAGGGAGAGGAGAGTTTAAACATCAATATAATTGTAAATATACTAAATGTTAGGCAAATGTTCAATGAGGAGCAAATAGATATGCTATTAGAAGAAGCAATGCATATTGATATTTTTCTGTATAAATTAATTGAGAATACATTAGGAACTTGAAAGATGGTTCCCGATTCCCCTCTCTCTTGGAGAGGTAAATAAAGAAATGTCAGATTTTTTTCATCTTTTGCTTAAAGCCAAATATAGTATTAGAATATATTATGTGTGTAATATATTAATATAAGAAATATCATTTCCAGAAAGTCTTGGTCATTTCGCTTTGGTGTCCTTTTTTTTTTGTAAGGCAATTTGGATTGAGTGACTACCCCAGGGTTGCAACGCTAGTAAGTGTCAAGCATCTCAGGCCAGATTTGAACTTACATCTTTCTGAATTCAAGGCTGGTGGTCTCTCCACTATATTATTTTAATGAGGAAAAGGAGAAAGAATTAAAAGGAAGTAAGGAAGAAAAGAGAGGGAGAAAAAAAGAAAGAGAAAGGAAAGACAAAGAAAAGTAAGGGAGAAGATAAACATTTATTAAGGGCTTACTATGTACCAGGTTCTGTGCTAAATGTTTTATAAATATTATCTCACATTTTTCTTACAACTCTGTGAGGTAAGTACTGCTATTATTCCCATATTATAGTTGAGGAAACTAAGGTAGAGAGAGATTTCCCCAGAGTTAACAAGCTATTATATATATGTGTGTATATATATATATATATATATATATATATATATATATATGTATGTATGTATATAACATATATATGTATGTATGTATATAACAAGGCCTGTTACTTTATCTACTGTTCCTGCAGGTAGCTAGAGAACTTCTAGATGAAGAATCAGGTCAATACTTTCTCTGCAACTTATACTTTTAGAGAACTGCCTAGAAAGGTTAGTGACTTACTTATGGTCAGAGAATGTACCTGAACTTAGTTCTTCCTGTCTCTGATGATAAGTGTATAATACTCCAAGCTTCCACTCAACCTAAAATTCTAATCTGGCCTATTGAAAAAAGTTAATGATTGTTGCTTGGTAAAGGAAAAGATATTGACATGGATTGATATCATTTCTTTCAGAAGTTTAATCAATATAAAGGAAATGAGACAATAGTAGAGGAAGGAAGAAGTCAGAAATTACCTCAGTAACTGAACACAATCTCTTTGCCAAGTGAAAAGACATGCCATACAAGTGATCCACCTGCTTAGAATGTGAATTCTTTTGTAAGGCATTATGTAGGAATTCACTATTTCCAAACTAGATTTATACTGGGGATATAAGGATGATTCAAAATGAAGAATTAATTATCATAATTAATCACATATAATGGCAAGACTTTACAAGTTTTGCTGAGGCTTTGGAGTGTCTATCTGCATTTGGAAGATCAGAAACATAGTTAGGCAGGAAGAAGAGACTATGACCCTGCCTCCTGGTTTAGTTTGTCTGTACATTTTACCTATCTCCTTACATACACAGGAGAATGTGGGAGAGGTGGTTTTTCAAATGGAGAAGGTTTAAAAATTGAGGAACTCTAAAAAACTCAGCACTCTTTGCTAGTTATTAGACAAATAACTGTTATGTGCTTAATAGTTTATCCTCCAGGAATTAAAATTAGAAGCTATAGAGAATGCTCATATTATCTAGCAAGAGGTCTCTGACAGAGACAGACAAGTGCCTGAATGAAGAATATGCATCCAAAGAAGGGATTAAATACAGATATTATTTAGGTTAGATAATCTTGACCTTTATGCTTGGCAAGTGGTATTTTTAAAAAAATATTTTATTTTTTTCTCCCCAATCACATGTAAAAAACAATTTTTAACATTTTTTTTTTACATTTTGAGTTCCAAATTCTATCCCTCCCTCTCCACTCCCTGAGATGGTAAGCTATCTGATATAGATTATACATGTGCAATCATTCAAAACATTGTCATATTAGTCATTTTGTGCAAGAAGACTTGAACAACAAGAAAAAAGAAAATGAAAAACAGTATGCTTCATTTTGTATTCAGACATTAGGTCTTTCTCTGGAGATGGATAGCATTTTTCATCATGAGTCCTTTGGAATTGTGTTGGATCAGTGTATTGCTGAGAATAAGCCATTTCACAGTTCTTAATAGGGCTATAGTATTGCTGTTGAAATGTATAATGTTCTCTTGGTTCTCCTCACTTCACTTTGCATCAGTCCACAAAGTCTTTCCAGGTTTTTAAAAAAATCGTCCAGGTCATCATTCCTTAGAATACAATAATATTCCATTGCAGTTATGTACCACAACTTGTTCAGCATTTCCTCAATGGATTAATATCTTCCCAATTTCCAATTCTTAGCCACCACAAAAAGAGTTGGTGTATTTTTGTACAAATAGGTTCTTTTCTCTAATCAATGGTGATTTAGAGCATTTTTCATATGATGTGATAGCTTTTATTACTTTGAAAACTGCCTGTTTATATTCTTTGACCATTTATGGATTAGAGAATACCTTGTATCTTTATAAATTTGACACAGTTCTCTATATATTTGAGAAATGAGGCCTTTATCCACTTTTTAATACAATTTGAGATCTGATATGGGTAAGTTACTCCCTTCACAATTTTTTCATTAATTCCCTTGATATTTTTAAGCTTTTGATTTTCCAGATGAATCTTAACATTTTTTTTACTCTGCAAAATAATTTTTGGTAGTTTAATTGGTATGAAACTGAATAAATAAATTACTTTAGGCAGAAATGTCATTTTTATTATAATGACGCTGCCTACCCATGAGCAATTAATATTTTTCCAATTGTTTAGATCTGACTTTATTTGTGTGAAAAGTGTTTTTGTAACTGTGTTCAAATAGTTTCTAGGTTTGTCTAGGAAGATAGACTCCCAAGTATTTTATACTGTCTATAATAATTTTTTTTTATTACTGAAACTTTCATATGCAATAATAAAAGAAAAAAAATATTATAAATATGATGTGAACAACAAAATATAATAAAGGATTCAAAATATAGCAATAAAATTCCATTTCAAGAAAACCTATGTAATAAATATGCTTTGTATTGAGAGCTGTCCCTTTTTCTTTATTTTCTTGTTCAGTTTCTTTGTTCTTTGCTGTATACTTTTTACTTTATTCTTTCCCCTCTTCTTCTTTCTCCTCCACAGAATGCTACAATTAAATATGGGTATATGTAAATATAGATACACATATACATATATACACATACATACGTACATACATATATAGACATATTTCCTTAAAAATTCTACTTCTGATCTTTCTTTTTAATGTTTGTATGTATCTCTTATGTTCTATCCCTCCTAACTCCTCTACTTTCCTTCTACCTTTATCTTGCCCTCCAATAGGAGTATTACATAACCTACCCCCTCCAACGATCCCTCCCTTACCCTCCCATTCACATAAATCTAAACACCCTTCTATACACTCCCCTTTGATCTATTCTCTCACTCTCACCTATACCCTCACCCTGCCCTCTAATGTTCCCTCCTTTATTATCTCAAGGATCCTTTCCCTCCCTTCCATTAATTTCCATTAATCTAAACACCCTTCTGTATCCCCCTTTAACCTATTCTCTCATCCTCACCTCTAGAGATCCTTCCATCAGCCTCTCCCTCTTCACTATCCCCTTAGCATTTTATATCTTTCTGAAATCAGAAGATTTTTATATTCTTCTAGATATATATGTATTGTTTCCTCTTGAACAATAAGGAGCCTCCCTCCTCCATCTAATTCCTCTGTGTCAGTTCTTCTTCTTGCACCTCGTTTGTATAAAACAATTACTCTTTTCAGTTATTCTCAAACGGTTTTGTTTTTAAAGTCATATCATACTCAGATCTACACCAGTCTTTCTTATGAACTATCCAATTACTAATAAGAATCTTAAAAGTTATTAAAAAGTATCATACATAAAAAATTTTATGTACATAAAAGGTAAATATTCTGTCCTTATTAACTCCTTTGTAATTGGTCATTGGCATAATTCTGAAAGGAAAAAAAGTGGAAATTTAATGAACTACCAGACTTTCGGGACTTTATTTTAAAAAACACAACAAACCTTAGATTTGATGTGTTTTTTAAAATAAAGTCCCGAAAGTCTGATAGTTCATTAAATTTCCACTTTTTTTTCCTTTCAGAATTATGCTTGGTTTTGCTGGGTATGATGTCTATAACTATTTTAAATGGAATCTCTCTATTTCTTGCTGTTGGACTTTGGTTGTAGTATGTAGGAATGTTGATGGTTTATGAGGGCTTATTTTGTACTCTGCAACTTTGCTAAGGTTCAGCTTGTTTTTCAGTTGATTCTGTAAAATTCTCTACCATCAAAAATTCCATACCATCATATAATCTGAAAAGAGTAAGAGTTTTGTTTTCTCATTGCCTATTCTAATTCCTTCAAGTTCTTTTTCTTCTCAATGCTAAAGCTAATATTTTTAATGTAAGTTATATAACAGTGGTGATAATGGATCTCCTTGCTTCAGTTCTGATTTTATTGAGAAGGCTTCTAGCTTATCCCTATTACAGATAATGGTTGCTGATGGTTTTAGATAAATATTACTTATCTTTTTAAGGTAAGTTACATTTATTCCTGTGTTCTCTAGTGTTTTTAATAGGAATGGATGTTGCATTTTGGCAAAAACTTTTTCATTTCTTTTTTTATTAATATAGTCAGATATACTGATAATTTTGCTAATATTAAAGAAACCATTCATTCTGGGTATGAATCTCATCTGGTCATAGTGTGTGATCCTTATGATACATTACTGTAGTCTCCTTGCAAGCATTTTATTTAACATTTGTGCACCAATAATTGTTAAGGAAATTAGTCAATAGTTTTTATTTTCTGATTTCATTTTTCCTGGTTTAGATATCAGCACCACATTTTGTGTCATAAAAGGAATTTGGGAGGATTCCTTTTGGTTTATTTTTCCAAATAGTTTCTGTGCTATTGGAATTAACAGTTATTTCAATATTTGGTAGAATTATCTTGTGAATCTGTCTGGTCCTGGGAATTTTTTCTCAGTCTTGATGACTTGTTCAACATCTTTTTCTAAGATGAGGTTACTTACGTATTCAATTTCCTCTTCAGTTAATTTGGAACATTTGTATTTTTAAAATATTTATTCATTTTCTTGGATTGTAAGATTTATTGGCATAAAACTTGGCAAAATATTTCCCACAATGGCTTTCCTTTCCTCTTCATTTGTGGTGAATTCACCTCCTTCATTTTTGATACCATCAATCTGTTTTTCTTTCCTTTTTTAAATCAAATTAAACAATAACTTATCTACTTTATTGTTATTACTCATGAAACCAACTTCTAGTGTTATTTCTGGTGCAAGAGTTTTCAGTTTTATTAATCTCTCCTTTGATTTTCAGGTTTTCAAATTTGGTGTTTAATTAGGGATTTTTAATATGTTCTTTTTCTAGCTTTTTAATTTTATTCCCAATTCATTAGTCTGCTCTCTATTTTATTTATGTAACTGTTTAGAAATATAAATTTTCCCCTAGGTACTGCTTTCTCTGTATCTCATAAATTTTGTGTATTCTCTCATTGTTGTCATCCTCTTTGATGATATTATTGATTATTTCTATGTTCTGTTCTTTGACTTACTTATTTTTAAAGATTCAGTTATTATTTCTATTTAATTTTTTATCTTCCCACTGTTCTTTATTACATGTAATTTTTATTGCATTATGATCTGAAAGTATATATTTAATACCCCTGCTTTTCTAAATTTGCTTTTGAGGTTTTTATGCCCTAATACATGATCAAATTTTGTGTAGGTACCATATACTCCTTAGAAAAAGTATATTCCTTTCTATTTCCATTCAGTTTTCTCCAGAGAGCTATCACATCTAACTTTCATAGAATTCTACTTGTTTCCTTGGTGTCTTTTTTCTTTGTTTTATGTTTATATTTTTCTAGTTCTGAAAGGAAAGTTTAAGTCCTCCACTACTGTGGTTTTATTGTCTATTCCCTCTTATAATACATTGAATTTCATCTTTAAAAATTTGAATGCTATACCATTTGGTATGTGTGTATTTAGTATTAATCACTTCATTGTCTATGCTATCTTTTAGCAATATGTAATTTCCTATTTGTTCTCTTTTAATTAGATCAATTTTAGCTTTTGCTTTTTCTGAGATCATGATTGCTTCCCCTGCTTTTTTAAAAAAAATCAATTGAAGCATAATAAATTCGTTCTAGCCCCTTATCTTCCTCTGTGTGTCTTTCTGCTTCAAATGTGTTTGTTGAAAACAACATATTTTAGGATTTTGCTTTTTATTCCATTCTGCTATCTGTTTTCATTTCATGGGTGAATTCATTCCATTCACATTCATAGTTATGATAACTGTGTTATTTCCCTCCATCCTATTATACTTTCTTTATCCTTCACACTTACTTTTCATCCTGTCCCCATAAGTGTTTTGCTTTTGATCACTGCCTCCCCCAATCTACCCTACCTTCTATCAGTTTCTCCTTTTCTCTTATCCTCATCCTCTTTTACTTCCATGTAGCATTAGATGGATTTCTATATCCAACTGAGTGTGTATGTTATGCCCTCTTTGAGAAAATTCTTATGAGAGTAGAGTTCAAATATCTTGGAAGGTAGTACTAAAAATTTTTCATTGAGGAGATGAGGGACTTTGAAGCCAAGGTGCTAAAGGAGGTAGACAGAGGTTGTTGTTTATTTTTTCTTTGCTGCTCCAAGGCAAGGATTTCTGCTATTTTTCTAGGAAAACTATTTAAGCTAGAAGAATATGATAGTGCTCTTGCTTTGACGAAGAGATAGTCAAGTATTTCCATGGAGCTATAATTTGTAAGCAATGAGCAGAGTCTAGCAAAGCAACATTCACCACATATGAAGGCAAACTGTATCCATTGAGTACTGTCCAGTTGAGCTTTATCTGGCAGAGCAGCAACAGAGATTATATGTCCATATGGAAACATCCTCAGCAAGAGAAAAATCATAACATTTGTAGAAGATATGTGACCTTTCAGTATCAGAGACATTTGTTGTCATTTACACATTTGCTTGTGACTGTGTTTTTTGAATATGTAACTCTAGACATATGTTCCCAGTGTGTTTCTATTCTCCCTGCTATGTGTGTGAGAAAATATTTCCTAGGTTTATCGTGGAAATATTTTGATTCTACTTATTTTACTATGTCTGGATTGGGGGCAGGGAAGGTGGGAGAGGAAGCACAAGGAGCTCTACATGTATACAATAAAAACTATATGACTATTTCAATAATTTCACAGTAAGCAATTGACAAAACATAATGGTTTTTTTTTATCTCAAAAGCAAAGCAACATAGGTATGGAAGGATGCTTGTTTAATGTGATGAAAGTTATTTATCAAAAAACAAAGAGCTGCCATTATTTCCAATAGAGAAATCCTAAAAGAACAAAAAAGAAAACAGTAGAAACTAGAAACAATAAAATTTCAAATGAGGTGAAAACCAACAATGATCCCTTTCCTTGATATTATTTGACATAGTTCTAGAAATGGTAAATATAGAAACGATGGAACAAATTTGAAGTATTTGCAAGTAATATGATAACATACCTTAAAAATCAGGAAATCAACAAAGAAATGAATTACAATAGTTAATAGTTTTAATCAAGTAACAGGATTTTTAAAGTCTACCAAAATCTTCAGTGATTTTCTACATTACTAGCAAAACTTGGTAAAAGGAAATAGACAATTCTATTCAAAATGTAACTACATCAACTGACCCAGAGAGCAGGGAGACATAGAAATATATCTGCAAAACACTTTATATTAACAATATTTCTACTTCCAGCTTTTGTGAGGGATGATTGTGGGGGGATGATAAGAACAGAAAAAAATTTGAGCTGAATGAATATAAGGAAATAATGTAGTGATACTGAGGGAGATGTATTAGTGAAATGGGTCCAATGGTTGAAATTGAGGGGGGAACAAATTTGAAAAAAAATTTTAAATAGTCTACAAATCTATATTCAACTTCTGGATTGACAGAAGGATAGGATTAAGGTAATTGGGAATATAAAAAGATCAAGGAGGATGAAATACTTGAAGAGAGAAGAAAAATTTTAAGAAGAAAAATTAACAAGATACAACAAGGTAATTAAGAAAATATAAGTGGAACATTTAGAGGGTAAAGAAACTTGATAGAATGGATTGGGCAATGAAATATATTGGTGAAAAGGATAGGAGGTTGGCACAGTGATGAAGGTAAGAGATGGGGTTGTGGTACTGTTTCTGACATTAGTGAAAAAATGTTGAATGAGATTGATAGATCACTAAGATTTGAAATTTGGCTTTAAGAATTTTAATCAAGTGCTTGGGGTTAAGATATAAATACACGTAAGCTCAAAAAATAAATGTGAAAAACCTCTATTATTATGAAAAGTAATAAAAGTTGTTGAGGACTTGAGTATGTGATGTTTATTTTTTCTGCCTCAGCCAAGTGATAATTATTGTTTCTATTGTAAGTGTAAGCTGAATTTTCTGCTGGAAGAGATGAAAAAGACTGAAGAATATTTCTGAATAGTCCAGGTTATTAAAGAGGATGACGTGTTCTTAAAAGAAAAAGAAGTGAGACTTCAGTAGAGAAAAAAGGGAGTGTAGGGTAGATGAAAGGAGACTTGACTTTTGTCAAGATAATAAAGTGAAAATGCTACCTGAAGGGAAAAGGGAAGAAAAGGACGGCTGTACACTTTGAGTTCAAGAACATAGTCAAGAATCTTCAGGAGAGAGTGTGAGGTGGAAACTTCATTTCTCCCAAAAATGGTGGAGTATAGCCAAAGAATCAATCATTTAATGAGGGTTAGAGGAAGAAGAGAGAACAATGGTTAATTATTCCTTGCTCTGGTACACTAAAGCAGCTATTTTTTGAAGAGTGGCAGTGTTTATCACCATCTGCATCATCATCTCCAGTTCTTCTTGGTTACTTAAAGGTGAGGCATTTGTACATTGACTTTTAAGTCCATGTATTCAAGATATGTTGTCCTTTATTTTTGAAGAAGACCAATGCATTATTGGGTGATGACTTGCACATAATTTGGATTTGTGAGGCAGAGTTGCACAAAGTCATCAACCTTACTCTCTCTTCCAGAGTCATTGAAGTTCAATGGGAAGACAAAAGTTGGGGTGACTGGCACTGACCTGGGATGCGGTGGATGCCCTGGCATCTTCAGTGTCTGACCAAGATCTAAGCTCTCCACAGTGCCTGCTTCAGCTGCCTTCATGGCATTGGAATAAATTGTGCTCATCAACCTATTCTGCCAGGGGGAAGTCTTCACATGCTTGGGACATCACCCTAACTCATTGACAGGTTTGAGGTCTGTGGTTATCCTCAACGTGGTTTAACCTGCCTATTAAGATGGTTTTACAGGGGTATTGCAACTATACATGCTATAGCTTCTTGGAGCCACAGGTGAATGTTGGGTGACTGGTTGGGCACCAAAGGGTGATAAGCAGCCCTGAAAAGGGCTCAGTAAGTCCTCAGAACAGAGAACTCCCTTAACACCCTATCTACCCCATTCAAGATATAACTTCCAGAAAAATTTTAAATATTTATTAAAATGGACCATAGTGTCTAGTCATTCACAACGGCACCAATTATACTGTCTGAAAGAGTCTTAAAAATTATGACTAATAAATTTAGTCTTTGATGAGAAATAGAAGACAGACTGTTTCCCTTATTGTTGCTCATTGAAAAGAAATGACTACAGAAGAAAAAATGTGATTATAAAAGTAAATAGATGAGTAAGGTATTAAAAAATGGAGTTTAGAATTCTGGACAATGTCTAAAAACATAAAAGATGATAAATTCCTGACCAAAGGTAGATTACACCTAACAAAATTTGGTAAGAATGTAATTTTTAGTAAAAAAAAATGAACTAGTAAACCTAGGAGCTTGTTTCAGGAAAAGAAAAGCAATGAAATGTATAAACCATTGGCTAATTTAATGTAAAAAAGAAAGAAAACCAAATCACCATCAAAAATAAAAAGGGTGAATATAACACCAACGAAGATGAAATTAAAGCAACCATTGGGAGTTATTTTACCCAATTATATGCCTGTAAAACTGACAATCTAAGTGAAATAGGTGAATAGTTATAAAAATGTAAACTGACCAGATTAACAGAAGAGTAAATAGAATACTTAAATAACCCTGTCTTAGAAAAAGCAATTGAATAAGCCATCAATGACCTCCCTACGAAAATATCCCAAAGACAGATGGATTTACATGTGAATTCTGCCAAACATTTAAGGAATAATTAACCATAATACTATATGAACTACTTGAAAAAAATAGAGTCATAGCAAATTCCTTGTATGACACACATATGGTTTTGGTACCTAAACCAGTGGAGAAAAACAGATAAAGATAAATTCAGGCCAATTTCTGAAATGAATATCAATACCAGAATTTTAAATAAAATGCCAGCAAGGAGATTACAGAAATATGTTAAAAAAAAAAAACCATACTATGACCAGTTGAAATTTATACCAGGAATGCAGGACAACTTCAATATTAAGAAAATTACCATCATAATTTATCAAAGCAATTATAAAAACAACAAAAAATCATACTATTATGTCAGTTGATGTAGAAAAACTTTTGACAAAATGCAACATTCCTTCATATTAATGATACTAGAAAGCATAGGAATCAATGGAACCTTTCTTAAAATGATAAGTAATATCTATCTAAAGAGCCAAGCATCATCTGTAATGTGGATAAACTTAAAGCATTCCCAATAAGATTAGTTATGAAACAAGAATGTCCTGTATTACCACTATTATTCAATGTTGTACTAGAAATGCTAACGAGAGCAGTAAGAGAAGAAAAAGTAAATGAAGGAATTAAAGTAGGAAAGGACACAAAACTGTCATTCATTACAAATGATACAATGATCTACTTAGAGAATTGTAGAGAATCAACTAAAAAAACTAGTTGAAACAATAACTTTAGCAACTTTGCCCAATATAAAACAAAATCATAAGCATTTCTATTACCAAGAAAGTCCAGCATCAAGAATTAGACACAGAAATTCCATTTAAATTAACTGCAGACAATGTAGACCTGCCAAGATAAACCCAGGGACTATGCGAACACAACTACAAAATATTTTTTCACACAGAAATGACAGAACTAAACTACTGAAGAAAATACTAATTGCTCATGAGTAGGCCAAAAAATTGAATAAAAATGACAATTTATAATCAGGCATATCTCACACCTTATACCAAGTCAAAATGGATGAGTGATTAAGATATAAAGGGTGATATCATAAGTAAAATGGAGAGCATGGAAAATCATACTTCTCAAATCCATAGATAAAGGGAAAGTTTATGACCAAACAAGAGACAGAAGAGATCACAGAAAGGAAAAAGGATAATTTTGATTACATGAAATTGAAAAGCCTTTGTGCAAACAAAACTAATGCAGTCAAAATTTGAAGGAAAACATGAAGCTGGGGCGGGGGGGATTTTGCAAAAATTTGTAAATTTGTAAAATTTGTAAGTGTGTGTGTGTGTGTGTGTGTGTGTGTGTGTGTGTGTGTGTGTGTGTGTGTGTCCTTTCCCTCTTTGATCTGTTTAGGGAAATTTGTACAAATTTGTAAATTTGTAAAAATATGAGCCATTCTCCAGTTGATAATTGTCAAAGGATATAAACAAAAATCTTTTAAAAAGAAATCAAAGCTATCTATAGTCACAACAAAAAATGCTCTAAATCACTACTGACTAGAGAAATGCAAATTAAAACAACTCTGAGATACTACTTCATGCCTATCAGATTGGCTAACATGACAGAAAAAAGTGCAAATATTGGAAAAGATGTGGAAAAATAGGGACACTGATACACTGTTAATGGAGGTGTGAATTGGTCCAACCATTCTGGAGTGCAATTTAGAACTATTCTAAATGATTACAAAATTTTGCATACTCTTTGACCCAGCAGTACCACTGCCTGGTCTGTATCCCAAAGAGGTCAAAGGGGAAAGGACCTATTTGTACCTAATATTTATAGTACCTCTTTTTGTGGTGGTTAAGAGTTTGAAATTGAAGGAATGTCCACCAACTGGGAAATGACTAAATGATTGTGATAGAATACTATTGTGTTATAAGAAATGATGAGCAGGATGGTCTCAGAAAAACCTGGGAAGAATTATATGAATTGATGCAAAATAAAGTAAGCAGAACCAAGAAATTATTGTATAGAGTAATAGCAATATTTTTTGGATGATCACCTGTGAAAGACTTAGTTACTTTAATCAAGACAATACTGTTAGACACAATTCTAAAAGAACCCATGATGAAAAATATCATCCATCTCCATAAAGAGCCCTGATGAACTCTGAATCATGTTGAAGCATACTTTTTAAACTTTATTTTTCTCCATTCTGATCTGTTTTCATTAGCATCTTAACTAATATGGAAATATGTTTTACATAACTCTACATGTATAATTCATCTCAACTTGCCTGCTTTCTCAAAGAGGTGTGTTGACAGAGAGGGAGAAAGAGAATTTGGAACTCAAAAATTTTAAATGAATGTTAAGTTTTTTTCCCTATAATTGGGAAAAATATTTGATGAAATTAATAAAATATTTTCAAAATAAAAATTATATCACTGACAATTAGAGAAATGCAAATGAAAATAACTCTGACATACCTCCTCTTACCCATCAGATTGGCAAAGTTGTTATAGAAGAACCACAAACTCTAGAGGAGATGTTAGTAGAATTGTAAACTGATCCAACCATTCTGAAAAACAATTTAGAGCAATGGTCCTGAAATTAATAAAGTGTGAGCCAGTAAGACTACTGCTGTCTGTTAGTAAAGAAATCAAATAAAGAGGAAAAGGATGCATGCATGGACATGTGTGTGCATGCACACACATACACACACACAGTGGCTTTTTGTGGAGGCAAAAAATTGAAAGCTAGCAGGGATGGGATACCCATCAACTGAACAAGTAATGACATAAAAATGTGGTGGAAAAAAATTAAGCTGGAAGAAATTGTGAAGGGAATGACTTCAGAAAAATCTGGGAAGATTTGTATGAGTTGATCCAGAGCAGGAGAACAATGTATACAATAATGATATCATAAGGCAAATAACTTTGAAAGACTTAGGGACTCTGATTAACATAATAAAGGATATAAATTCCAGGAAACTTATGATGAAACATGTTATCCACATACACCTAAAGAGGTGATACACTCAGAGTGCAGACTAAGACATAGATATATGTAACTCCAAACCCAAATTTATTGTGTGTGTACACATACATACATTTGTAATTACATATCTTATATTTGGAAGTGGTTAAAGCAAGAATTTGTTTTGCTTGACTGTACATGTTAGTAACAGGTTTTATTTTTCTTGATTTCCCAGTGGGAGAAATGCGAGGAAGATAATTCACAGATGAAAATAAAATTTCTTTTAAAAATAATTTTACCCAAAGTTATCTAGCTAATAGATGTCTTGGGTAATCATTTAATGGTGATACAAAATCACAGTTTTTCTGATTGAGATTAAAACTATTTACAGTCAGAGCGACAACTAGGGATATTTTTCTTTATGGAAAAACATAGTTGATGTGGCAGCAAGAGAAAGAATCTTATCCAAGGTTACAGCAGTGATGACAACGGGATATAATAATTTGTATTCCAGTGCTTTTGACAATAGTGATATGGATTTCTTGTCAAAGGATTTGGGTTGAATTGTTAGGAACTTCTTCCTTACCTCTAACCTAAATCTTCCTCTCTGGAGCTTCCACTCGTTGTTCCTAGTTCTGCTCTCTGGAGTCAAGAAGAGTAAATTATAATCCTTCTTCCATGTGACAGCCCTTCAAAGACTTGAAGACAGCTACTATCCTGTCTTTTCCACTTACTAGCTACATAGATCTTTCCAAATCATTTCAGTTCTCTGAGTCTCAGTAGCAAGAAATCCAAACTGGAGAGCAGATCAGGGAAAGACAGAGAGTGGTGCAGTTGTCCCGGAAAAGGAATGTTACAGTAAAGGGATGTTACAGTTATGGGAATTTGGGAGTGGTTGCCTGAGGGTGATATTTATACTGTATGGCTCTGTATCTGGCAAAGAAATTCAAAGTAAGCTTCAGGAACAGCTCCTCCCAAAGAGAAAGTCTGTGCCCCACCCAATGTCGGCTCCGTGGGGCCAAGCCTGCCCTGTGTTATTTACTGACTGCACTGCTTTGTGATAACTGTTGAAGGTTACTTTCAGGTCTATGGAAAGTTTTTGCCTGTTTTACCATTTGTGGGAAGAATACTAAGTGACTAACTTTGGTCATTCCATTTCACAACTTCTGATCCTTAGGAGAGGTAGAGAGTAGAAGAAATAAGAGAAATAATTAAGTGGTTATGTTTGTTTGTTGTTTTTGAAGCCAGTGGATTTTTGTTTTAATTCTGTGGAAACCCACAATCCAACTTTGATTAGATAGAGATTCAGATCAGTTCTTATTTTATTTAAACCAGCTTTCTTTCTTTGTTTTTTATCTGAAAGGTCATCCACAATGTCCGAGGTGACTTTGATTTCAGACAATTTAAACATGTTTTTGACAGGACAACTAATGGATTTGCTTTTCTAAAAGATTACACCAGACTAGTTCATCAGGAACTTCCTCTGCTTGAAATCACTCTTTTTCGTTCCCCTTCTTTCCTGTTAAGCAGGGCTCCTAATGTTAAAAGTCATTGACAATTTTTTAACTTTCTGTGGGATCTATGCTTATAAATTTTGTTTTAGACACATTAAATGAATCAAAATTCTTTATGGTGAAAAACCCTTTGGCTTAAAAAGCAGAACAGAGTGCTATTTAGGAACTATCAATTTTTTCCTACCCCTCTTATCTATATCTCTCTGAATCCAGAGCATGCCAGACTGCATGGAGCTTGTGTCTGATAAATACCTCATAGCTGCCAACATTTTGTTACCACTCAACAAACAAATAAACACTTGGTTCATTGACCTTCTCCTGACTTCATTATATTTGATAGGAGAGGAAATTTTATGGAAAAATTCTAGAAATTTTTTGAGAAATGGCTAGGTGGCCCAGTGGAAAGAGCACTGGACCAGAAGTAATGAAGTCCTGATTACAAATTCAGCCTCAGATGTTTACTAGGTACGTGATCCTTGACCCTGAGCAAGTCACTTAACTGTTACCTGCCTTAGTTTCCTTAACTGTAAAATGTGAATAATTACACCTATCTCACAAAGTAGTTGTGAAAATCAAATGAGATAATTATAAAGAAATTTGCTTGGTGCCTGGCACATAGTAGGTACTTACTAACGCTTATTCCTTCCTCCCTTCTGGAGAAACAGAATGATGGTAGTTTCAATGAACATAATACTTGGTCAGTTTCATGAATGAATAAGATAATTTCTGTCCCAATTTAAGCCTAGTCTATTTAATCACCACTCCCACGTCCCATTAAAAACAGAGAGAATGAAAGTGAGGAAAACCCTTTTAACAAATGAATACAGTAAAGCAAAATGAAGCCATATAGTAGTCCTATCCAAAAATATATCTCTACATTGCTTCTGTCCTCTCTCAGTCAAGACATGTTTTATCTATGCTTTATCATAGGTTCTCTGGAAACATGATTGGTCATCAAATTGATTAGAATTCTTAAGTCTTTCAGAGTTGTTTTCCTTTACAATATTGATGTCCTTATATAAATTGCTGTCTCTTCTCTGCTTGCTTCTTTCTCTATAAGTTTATACAACTCAGGTTTCTGAAACTTTATTTGTAGCAATAATATTCCATTACATTTATACACCACAATTTGTTAGCAATGCCACAATTGTGTAAGAGCCAATCTAAGGCACCCTCTTATATTCTAGGGTCCTCCCCCATTTTTCAACATTCCAGTCAGGATGAGTAAGTTTCCTTTGCTTGTGCTTAATATTTTAATCGATAGTTCTCACTTATGGTATTTTTTTAATATCAAAAATGCCTAAAATACTTCTATTACATTAAAAATCCATTATTCCCCTGTGGATACAGAGTTGAACCTAGAATTAGGAAGACCTGAATTAAAATCCAGCTTCAGTTACTTGCTATCTCTGTGACCCTGAGAAAGTTACTTAAACTGGCTGCCTCAATTCTCTTAATTGTAAAATTGGTATAATAATAACACCTCACAAGGTTTTTGTGATGACCAAATGATGTAATATTTGTAAAGCATGTAGTACAGTGCCTGGAACGTTGAAATAAATGCTCTTTTTTTGCCCTGCCTCCTTCCAATGAAGAGATTAAAAGTGATAGTCAACTCTAGTTAGGATACTCTACCTGTAAATAGGACTATCTGCAGTAGACAGTTATTAGTGGCTAAAAGTTGGCATGCAGAGATCAGAAGTGTGAAATTGAATATTCTTTCCTTTCCGCTTTTTATGACACTGTTCTCTCTTGGTTTTCATCCTACTTGTCTAGAAAACTTTCTTCTCAGCCTCCATTGTTTTATCCTTCAGCAAAGTTTATGGTCATACCCACTCACTCTAGTATTTCTAAGACTTTGTCCTTGACTTTCTTCTCTTCTCCTTCTACTCTATTACTTAGTGATCTCCTTTGTTCGCATGGATCTATTTATCATCTCTATGCAAATAATTCTCAGATCACATAGTAGGTGATTAACAAATATTTGTTCCTTTTCATCTCTACTCCCTACTCCACCCTTTGGAAGACTATATATTTTGTTTTGGGGAATGTTTTATTCCAAGATCTTCTCTTATTTGTTGTAGAACCTGCTAGGTCTTGTGTAATTCTGACTTGATAGTGAAATACTTCTTTCTGAATTTACCTTAGATATTGGCAATTTTAATTTATTATTTCTTGAAATATATCACAGGGATCTTTTTTTCTTAAGTTATAGCTCTATGAATTGTTTTCTAGGACAGTTTTTTAAAAAAATATTGCTTATCTTCTATTTTCTCCCATTTTGCAAACTTTTAATTTTGCTCTAACAGCTCTTACTACCTTACTGTTTTTGTTTCTTCTTTTCTAATTTTCAGGAAGTTCATTTCTTGGGTAAGCTTTATCATTTTTTCTTCTAAACTCTTTATTCTCCTTCCAGTCCTTTACCCCAGAGTTTTGTTTCATCTAAAAAAATCTTTTACTTCGTTTTTTTTCAACAGTCATGTAGTCCTTTTACAATGTATTTTTTTTTCTTTTCAGTCTCTATTTACAGATATTTTGGAATTATTTTCTCCTTCTTGGGAAGGGGAAGGATGTGCAGAATCAGTCTTTTAATTTTTTTTTAATTTGCTTTAGTTCCTGAAGTGGGACTTTGTACTAGGGCAGAATTCTGCCCTTTGCTGAACTTTTGTGTAGTTGTCCCTGCTTAGTCACTGTGATTCCTGAATTGTCCTCCACTTCTAGGTGTGTTTCCTGCTTGATCATGAAGGTACTGGATCTTCAGGGTTCTCTTTAATACCTCAGGACAGGGGATTAGGGATTTCAGAGACTCGGGAACCTCTGTGTTTTAGTCGGAACACTGCAGCAGTTTACTGGTCAAGAGTTTCTGTCTGGTAGTACTTTCTGGGGCTTTCTGATCAACCTTGAGCTTTGATATCTTAATGTCATTTTAAAAAAAGAGTCTTTATGACCATATGGCTCCCTGATCAATTTTTGACTATTCTGAGAAGCTAATCTATGGAAATGTGGGTAGTTGTCATTCCTGTTGTCCTCAGGCTTTTTGCTGACCTCTTGTGCAATTGTGGAGTGCAAGTCATTAGTTTTTCACTGAATTTCTTCATCACTATTTAGTCTGTTGCTAATTTCATTGTTTTGTTGGAATAGTAAGTGGGAGCTGAGTGATTTGCTTCCCATTTAGGCAACCATATGGACTAAAAATCTTTTTGCTAATATTTGCTGTATCACAGAAGATAAGGGAATTAGTTCAGAATTGAATTGAAAAATGCCACTATTTTCTCAATATTCACAAAAGGAAAGAGAAAAATGCCTGAAAGTTATAGAACAGTAAGTTCGGCTTTGATTGTAACAAAATTCATTATAGGTATGGATTACTTAACGCCTAGAATTGGAAGTGATCATCAAAATAACCTAGCATAGCTTCATCAAGGAAAACTCATAATCTAAAAAGAATAGATTATGGAAGCCTAAACTTATTTCCTTTATTCTTTATAGAGTTATTAGGCTAGTAGATGGACAATTCTATAAAAAAGAGATTATATACATTTTAGAAAAGCATTTGTCAAAATATCACATAGCTTTCCTGTGGAAAAGATGAAGGAATGAGAATAGATCTATATGTAGAGCAGATGTTCTAGAATCATGTGGTGATAAGCAAATAATAACTTCTGGACATGATTCCTATATTTCTCTTCTCAAAGTTTCTACCAAATTCATGTCAGGACCTACCATAAACTATGGATAGCTTTACTTGTGGGGCATGACATCTTGACTGCTAAGTCAATTCACTACTAGGCTGGGTCAAGCAGATTATTATGCAGCCTCCACAACAGACATTTCATCTGTCTTGGCTGCTATGGCTATTGGAAAAAATCTGTTACTGCCTAAAATTTGTGGACTTCTTGAGAAGATTAAAGTTGATTCCACATTATCTTTTATTGATCCTATTTAGAATTAATTGATTTTATCCACTTACTTTATGGATCTTTGTCTCTGAACTTAGTTCAGAAGTTCTGCAGGCCTCTAATGAGTTAAATGCAATGCTATATTCCTGCCTCAAGGAATTTTGTTATCCTTGGGAGATATGAGTGGCCACCAGGATGTCTGGTTTGCATTTAAGGATATCTAGTTTGCTATTCAAAGAAGTCTGGGCCACTTTGCAGGGGAACTCAAACAATGAACACTTCTTAATCACTAGAAGGAAGGAGTGGGCTCTTGCAAACCTATTATTTCCAACTCTAATTGATCATATTGTGCCCCATGCCTCAGCTCTGTAGCCAATCATGTTAATTTCACCACTTTTGATGTTGAGCTCTTGTAACCAATCATAAATTGTTCTTTGTCCATAAAGTCCTATTCTTTGTTCTGTACTCCCCAATACTTAGGAAAGAGAACTGATCCCCTCATTTGGGATCTTACCTTGTCGGAGAAGCTGAGATCCTATTTTTTGGTGAATTTGTACTTTTTTAATAAATTGATCATGCTCAGAACTTTGTGCCTCAGTTTGCCTTATTTTAATTGTTACTGATGGTTCTTCCTACCTTTGAAAGCTCACATGTTCACAACTTGTGAATTCATGTTCTTTCTCTGATATTCATTCACTTAAGAATAGGAAAGAATAAATACAACAGAAACAAAGTAAAGATAGCACTCAGATTCAAAGTAGAATACTTTTCTTCTCTCTCCTCAAAGTCATTTACTTCTCTCTGATCCCACTCTACAAAATTTTTCATTCAGTTCCTATCCATTTTTTCCCTCAATACCCTATTCTCATGATGGAACATCAAAGAGACTTAAGAATGTAAAGTTCTATATAATGCCTTTATCATCCTCTGCTTTAAAGTCTTGTTTACCCGATCCTGCTTCATAGTTGATTTGAATGCAAAAGACCCTTCCTTGAACTTTTGGACTTTTTTTGGCTATTACATTTTGTAGGAATGGAACCAAAGGCAGGATGCTATAGAATTCTTTGCTTGTATGTAAAATCTATTCATGTGAAGGAATATGCTCTGCATGGCTAGATAGGTAATTATTGGTGAAGTCATCTTTCTTTTCTCTCTCATTGATTTCTAGCTGCTCTTTTGTTTGCATTTATTTTATCAAAACCATTATATTCCTCAGGGTATATGATTCATTAATAATTTCCACCAACTATTTTAAACTATCAAGTCTGGTGTTCATTTTCCCTGAATCTTTCATTTAAAATATTTTTATGTTATTGTTGACTGATCTTTCATTTATTCAGTTTATTAGTGCTCTGAACATTCATATAAGAGATCCAGTCATATTGTTGATATTTTGCTATTTGCTTCTATTGACCTCCTCTTGCTTTCTCTTAATCTATACTTTGCTCCAAGAAATGGGATATAGAGAATTTGAGGTGAGTTGCTTACTCGTTTTTTTTTCCATTTTTTTCTCATTTTTGAGAGATTTTTTTCCTGTGATGTTTTCTTCTCTTTATCAATTGTTGTTGATGTTTTATTTTCTTAAGTGTAATTTCCTATTTTGAGGAGATAAAGGGACACTATATTTAGTCAGGACCACTCACTAAAACTGTCAGATCCAAAACTTTACACTTCAAAATTTTTTTTTGAAGGGAGTAAGGTAATTGGGGTCAAGTGACTTGCTCAGGGTCACACAACAAGTAAGTGTTATGTCTGAGGCCAGATTTGAACTCAAGTCCTCCTGACTCCAGGGCTAGTCATCTATCCACCTAGCTGTCACCACTTCAAAACTTTAAGTGTATGCCATCCTAAAATGAGAAAATGTGAACCAAATCTTTAACTCAAAATATATACATACACATACACATGTACAAGTGGTGTTAAAATTAAAATGCAAAATGCTAATACTTTTCTTAAATAACTAATCACAGAAAAAAATCTTTTAAAGTAGTGCCTTTGAAAAATGAACTAACTTTTAAAACCAACAGTTACATAGGTCTGTGAGAAAAGATATCTGGTAAATATTCCTTCCTTTTAAAAATTGTTAAGATCTCTTTTATTGTAATTACACACCAACTATTTCTTACTAAAATGTCTTCTTACTGAATGTTCAATACTGATATAAAAGGTGTAGCTTCTTCTAATTTGGCTACTTTTATGAGGTGCTTAGTCTGTATCTGCATGATATAGATCAAATGGCATTAAACTCAAATGGAAAATGATTCCTGCAAAATGCATATTGATTAAAAAAAACCCACAAATTAACTTTACATATGTTGTGTTTTATTTAATGTGTTAATCATTTCTCAATAATACTTTAATCTGGTTCAGGAGGATTAGGGCATCTTGTTGGTCACTTGCCAGGTCAGGAATTTGACACCAATAATGTAGATAAAATCAGTCATTTTATGTCAATGTAGTGGGAAAATAAATTGCCACCTGCCTTTGTGGTGAAGGGAGAGAACACTAGTCTATCACTCCATCTCTTGCCAAGTCTTCATCTTCCCTTGGGAAGAGAAAAAAGGCCATTATCTCAGGTCTCAGCCTCATCTTGTGCCCTGGCTTTATTTGGTCTCATAGCTTGGGTTAAACCAAAGACTTAGGTTCAGGGATTCAGGGAAAATTAATATGAGAGAGCTAACACAAACAGAAACTTTAATACAATTTACACAGCAAGCAGGTAGAAAAATCATATACACACATTATATGGAAATATAGACAGACAGGGAGTGGAACCAAGATGATAGAGTAAAAGCAGGGACCTGATTGAGCTCTCCCCTCAAACCTCCCAAATGCCTGTAAAAAATAAATATAAACAAATTCCAGAGTTGCAGAACCCACAGAATGAAGGTTGTGAAGCAAATCTCCAGCCTAAGACAGCCTGAAAGGTCTAGAGGAAGCCTCTATTGAGCTGGACTGGGAGCAGAGCACAGTCCAGCATGGGCTGTGCGGCACAGACAGAGCCTGAGTAGGTCAAGGAAAAGGCAAGACTGAATTACTGGCAGTTGTGGCATTTTCCAGACTTCTCAACCCATAAACACTGAGGACAGCATAGAAAGTCAGTGAGAAAACTGGGTGGGAGCCTCACTCCTAGTGCAGCAGGGGCATGGTAGGGGAACCAGTGGCAGCTACAGCCATGGCTGCAGCTGTTTCTGGAGCTGTAGGCTCACAAATTGTAGGGGGATTGAGCGACTGACAGCACACATCTTCACCTCTGGAAGCAGAGAACTACCTAATCAAAGAATGCAAAAGTCAAGTGGTTGATTGGGGAAATGAGTGAAAACTGAAAAAAAAAATGGCACTAAAGAATCTTACTTTGATGCCAAAGAAGATTAAAACAAACAACCAGTAGAAGACAACAAAGTGAAAGGTCCTATATCCAAAGCCTTCAAGAAAAATGTAAATTGGTCTCAGGCCATGGAAGAGCTCAAAAAGAATTCTCAAAAAAGGATCAAGTAAGAGAAGTATAGGAAAAATTGAGAAGAAAAATGAGAGCAATTCAAGAAAATAATGAAAAGTAAGTTAACTGCTTGCTAAAGGGGACTCAAAAATGCTGAAGAAAATCACACCTTAAAAATAGACTAACCCGAATGACAAAAGAGATCCAAAAAGTCAATGAGGAAAAGGATGCCTTTAAAAGCAGAAATGGGGGGCAGAGCCAAGATGGCAGAGTGAGAGCAACGCCTCACCTAAGCTCTCCGACAAACTCCTTCAGGTACCTCTGAAAGGAGAATCTGACCAAATTTTGGAGGTGTGGAATCCAGTGGGAGACAAATGGTGACAGGTTCGGAGTTCAGGTTGGACTGGAGGATCCACGGGAAAGGTCTGTTCCACGGGGGTGAGCCCACAGCACACAGCGCAGCGTGACCAGTGCAGCAGAGCAGAGGGGACCCGAGAAACCTGAGTGGTGGGTGGAACCAGAGGAGCACCACCAAGGGCAGGAGACAAACCAAACCGAGTCAGTGAGAGCCGCGGAGCGCCAGATATCAGCGCAGCAGCTCCAGACACCTTCAGCCCGAAGATCAAACTTCAGTAAGGCACCTACTTGGACTTCCGAGAACCAGGATGGTGGAGTGATCAGTAAATGCTCTCTCCTCCCCCCTTGATGACCATGAAAGAACCATAAAATATTTCCTCAGAAAAATCCCAGATCAGCAGAAAGAGGCCAATAGTCTCATAACACCTGAGACGAGGAAAATAGCTAAGGGGGATTCCTCCTATGGTGGCAGAGGCAAACCAGAAGGACAAAGCACCCAGGGCAGGGAAAACTTGCACTAGGACCTAGGCAAGGAGCTCCAGCGCCAGGAGAGGAGCCCCAGGAGGGGTGGGAACACGAATTAGCATCTAGGCCTGCCTCAGCTCTCCAGGGGATTCAGAAAGACGACAGGGCAGCTGGAATTACCAGCCCCTGAACTTGCCTTTGCCTCAGGTCAGCCGAGAAGATATCTCCTGTGACTAGACCACTCCTCCCTCATACTTAACAAGTTAAACCTAAGGCTGATTGGGGAAACACCAAACAAAAACCTGCTTTTAGCTTTTTCACACATCAGCTCAGCAAAAAGTTCTCTAACTTTGGACTGAAAGAACCAGAAGCCACAACACTCAATCAGCATCATGAAGAAAAAGCAGAGGGCTGAAAAAACCACAGAATCTTTCTATGGGGATAAGGACCAAAACACAAACACCAAAGAGGTCAGAGCTGAGACTGTACTTTCATCTGAATCTTCAGAAGGGACTATGAACTGCTCGCAAGCACAAGCAGCTCTCCTGGAACAGCTGAAGAAGGAAATAGAAGATAAGCTGGCCAATGAT